>CM062295.1:362382403-363015962 GCA_031216915.1 Pictodentalium vernedei | reverse complement strand
TTCATCAAAATCTCGATGTTTGGCCGCCTGTGGAGGGTTACCATATGCATCGCCAGATATGTCATGTGTATCAAAGGTCATGGCACAGGCAGGTCTATCAATGATGAAGGTTTAAAAAAAATCTACAAGACGTGTTTCGAGAAAGTGCCGATAAACCCCAATTTTGAAAGTTTTTTTTGCCAATTCTGATGAAATAAGGGTTAAATCGAAAATTCCGCTTCGGTACATTTTTAGATTTTGTGCCCCTCTATGCGTGTGCAAAATTTTGTGAAAATCGGTCCGAAAATGGCTTCGGAATCATGCGGACAAAATGTGTGGAAAAAAAAAAAAAACCAAACCCCCCCCCCCCCCCCCCCCCCCAAAAAAAAAAAACTAGACTTTATGATTCTGGAGAATCATGGCTTTTCCCGATTAGATTCCATGATTTTTCTTGACCCCACAGTGTCTGATGAATTGTTTTTAAACTGTCTCACTAAAGTTCCTTCATTGATGATATGAGAAAGGTGAGTATTGTAGTCTCAAATGACTCGGTTTGGGTTTGATAAAAAAATGTTTAGGTAAAACCCATCATTAATGGTAGAATGGGTTAATATCAATATCAATGTTTCCCTATCAGTTTTGCGTCCGGTAAAAGAAGCTACGTTTCCCTGTGGCATTTCCATTTGATGTTGTTGGTGTCCAAAAACAGACTATTTCCTCAATTTTTTTACATTTAGCAGCCCATGAAGGGTTAACAAATGCCTACCAGAATAATTGATCCATGCAACTGGTCATATGACACCAAGACCTATCAACGGCCAGTTTCTCTTGAACACCCCACAAAATGTTTGTAGAAATCCAGGGAAAACGATTTTTTAAGCTTTTGATGGGTATCCCTGTTAACCTCCCAACAGGGATTAACGCTTGGCTTTTTGAATTCATTTATTACTTACAAAAATGGTCCTCTGTGAATTCCACTTCAAACAAAGGAGATTATGTTTATCTCTCATGTATACATTAGGTGTTGTGCCTGTCGGAAAACAGTCCCATGTTAACAACATTACGATGCTTGGCAGCTTGTAGATGGTTAAAAAACGCTCACCGGAGTATTTTGTCCATGCAACTTGTAATGTCACATAAAGACCTACGAATAGTCAATTTGTCTTGAAACCTACAAGTTGCCATTAGGGAAATTCACAGAAAATGGGAATTTAAAGCTTTCAAGGGATATCTCTCTTTAGCCTGCCCAAAATGGGTTAAGACGTCGACTTTTGAATACCTTTACTACTTACAAAAATGTTTCCGTATAAATTGTACGCGCGATAAAAGAAGGCACTTTTCTTTGGGCAGTACCCTTTGGGTGCTGTTGGTGTGCAAAAACAGCCCATTTTATCGCAATTTTGACCTTCAGCAGCCCGGGGAGGGTTAACTAATGCTGACCGGAATATTTTGTTCATGTGACTTGTAATGTCACACCAAGACCTGCAAATAGCCGATTTTTCTTGAAAACGTACAAGATGTTGTTAGAGAAATCCACAGAAAGGGGTATTTTAAGATTTTAATGGGTATCTCTCTTTAACCAGCCCAAAATGGGTTAAGACGTCAAATTTTGAATACCCTTACCACTTTCAAAAATATTTTCCGATCAATTTTGCGTCTGATAAATGAAGGCTCCTTTATCTGTGGTATATCGTTTGGGTGCTGTTGGTGTCTAAAAACAGCCCATTTTATCACAATTTTTACGTTTAGCAGCTCGGGGAGGGTTAACTAATGCTGACCGGAATATTTTATCCATGCAACTTGTAATGTCACACCAAGACCTGAGAGTGACCAATTTTTCTTGAAAATCTACAAGACTCGTTTAGAGAAATTCACGGAAAACATGAAGTTTTGAGCTTTTTTGGGGTATCGCTGTTTAACCAGCCCAAAACGGGTTAACACTTGGTTTTCTGAACACCCTTATTACTTACAAAAATGATCCTCGGTGAATTCCACTTCAAATAAAGGAAGTTATGTTTACCTCTCGGGGATCGTTTGGGTGCTGTGGGGGTCTGAAACCGGCCCATTTCATCAAAATTTCGATGTTTGGCAGCCCGTGGAGGGTTACCATATGCATCGCCAAATATGTCGTGTGTACCAAAGGTTGTGTCATAGGCAGGTCTAGTAATTATGAATATTTGAAAAAAATCCTAAAGACGTGTTTCGAGAAAGTGCCGATAAACCCCAATATTGGCAGTTTTTTGCCAATTCTGGCGAAATAAGGGTTAAATCGAAAATTCCGCTTGGGTACATTTTTAGATTTTTTGACACTCTATGCGTGTGCCAAATTGTGTGAAAATCGGTTCGAAAATGGCTTCTGAATCGTACGGACAAAAATGTGTGGAAAAAAAAAAAAACAAAACAAAAAAAAACTAGACTTTATGATTCTGGAGAATCATGGCTTTTCCCGATTAGATTCCATGGTTTTTCTTGACCCCACAGTGTCTGATGAATTGTTTTTTAACTCTCTCACTAAAGTTCCTTCATTGATGTTATGAGAAAGGTGAGTATAGTAGTCTCAAATGACTCGGTTTGGGTTTGATAAAAAAATGTTTAGGTAAAACCCATCATTAATGGTAGAATGGGTTAATATCAATATCAATGTTTCCCTATCAGTTTTGCGTCCGGTAAAAGAAGTTACGTTTCTCTGTGGCATTTCCATTTGATGTTGTTGGTGTCCAAAAACAGACTATTTCCTCATTTTTTTTACATTTAGCAGCCCATGAAGGGTTAACAAATGCCTACCAGAATAATTGATCCATGCAATTAGTCATATGACACCAAGACCTATCAACGGCCATTTTCTCTTGAAAACCCCACAAATGTTTGTAGAAATCCAGGGAAAACGATTTTTTAAGCTTTTGATGGTTATCCCTGTTAACCTCCCCAACAGGGGTTAACGCTTGGCTTTTTGAATACCTTTATTACTTACAAAAATGGTCCTCTGTGAATTCCACTTCAAACAAAGGAGATTATGTTTATCTCTCATGTATACATTAGGTGCTGTGCGTGTCTGAAAACAGTCCCATGTTAACAACATTACGATGCTTGGTAGCTTGTAGATGGTTAAAAAACGCTCACCGGAGTATTTTGTCCATGCTACTTATAATGTCACATAAAGACCTACGAATAGTCAATTTGTCTTGAAACCCTACAAGTTACCATTAGGGAAATTCACAGAAAATGGGAATTTAAAGCTTTCAAGGGATATCTCTCTTTAGCCTGCCCAAAATGGGTTAAGACGTCGACTTTTGAATACCCTTACTACTTACAAAAATGTTTCCGTATAAATTGTACGCGCGATAAAAGAAGGCACTTTTCTTTGTGGTGTACCCTTTGGGTGCTGTTGGTGTGCAAAAACAGCCCATTTTATCGCAATTTTGACCTTCAGCAGCCCGGGGAGGGTTAACTAATGCTGACCGGAATATTTTGTTCATGCGACTTGTAATATCACACCAAGACCTGCAAATAGCCGATTTTTCTTGAAAACCTACAAGATGTTGTTAGAGAAATCCACAGAAAACGGGTATTTTAAGATTTTAATGGGTATCTCTCTTTAACCAGGCCAAAATGGGTTAAGACGTCAAATTTTGAATACCCTTACCACTTTCAAAAATATTTTCCGATCAATTTTGCGTCCGATAAATGAAGGCCCCTTTCTCTGTGGTATATCGTTTGGGTGATGTTGGTGTCTAAAAACAGCCCATTTTATCAGAATTTTTACGTTTAGCAGCTCGGGGAGGGTTAACTAATGCTGATCGGAATATTTTATCCATGCAACTTGTAATGTCACACCAAGACCTGAGAGTGACCAATTTTTCTTGAAAATCTACAAGACTCGTTTAGAGAAATCCACGGAAAACATGAAGTTTTGAGCTTTTTTGGGGTATTGCTGTTTAACCAGCCCAAAACGGGTTAACACTTGGTTTTCTGAACAGCCTTATACTTACAAAAATGATCCTCGGTGAATTCCACTTCCAATAAAGGAAGTTATGTTTACCTCTCGGGTATCGTTTGGGTGCTATGGGGGTCTGAAACCGGCCCATTTCATCAAAATTTCGATGTTTGGCAGCCTGTGGAGGGTTACCATATGCATCGCCTAATATGTCGTGTGTATCAAAGGTTGTGTCATAGGCAGGTCTAGTAATTATGAATATTTAAAAAAAATCCTAAAGACGTGTTTCGAGAAAGTGCCGATAAAGCCCAATTTTGGCAGTTTTTTGCCAATTCTGGCGAAATAAGGGTTGAATCGAAAATTCCGCTTTGGTACATTTTTAGATTTTTTGCCACTCTATGCGTGTGCCATATTGTGTGAAAATCGGTTCGAAAATGGCTTCTGAATCGTACGGACAAAAATGTGTGGAAAAAAAAAAAATAAAAAAACCCAACCCCCCCCCCCCCCCTCCCCCCCCCCCCCCACCCCCCCCAAAAAAAAAATAATAATCCGTAGAAAAACAATAGTCTTTTCCAGAGGGAAAAGCCTAAAAAAAAACAAAAAAACTAGACTTTATGATTCTGGAGAATCATGGCTTTTCCCGATGAGATTCCATGATTCTTCATGACCCCACAGTGTCTGATGAATTGTTTTTAACTGTCTCACTGAAGTTCCTTCATTGATGTTATGAGAAAGGTGAGTATAGTAGTCTCAAATGACTTGGCTCGATCCTAATTAACACCATAATTATGGAAACACTGGAACTACCAGCGCGACTGAAGAGACAATAGCAGCTCTGGGCATCTCTTGCCCTGTCACCTGGACTGTCCGGGGAGACAGGCAAGAGAGTCCATCTGAACTTGGAGTTCGTCATTGAAGAGCACAACACCGCCACACCTTCTTCGGTGAGAGGTAGCACCTTTTGTGAGAGGAATCCCTCTCACACTGGTCCTCACCCGAAGAAGCCTGGACCTGGCCCTGAAAAGAAGAAGAGCAAGAAGAAGAAGAGTCCGTCCACCAAGCGCCGGGATTCCAGGCGCCTGGAGGCCTTCCGGAATAGGAAGAAAGAAGTGAGCGAGAGGATGGAGGTCCTGGAGGCAGCTGCCAGTTCCCCTCCTAGTCCCACTAGTACACCCAACCAACTGCCAGCTCCTGAGCCGGTACTGTTGGATGAGGAACGTCTGGTGGAGACTGAGGAGGAACCGGAGGTTGCCTTTTCACCACCTCCCACCCCTCACTCCCCACTTCCTTCTCTACCGGACATCCCGGGTGTGTCAATCTCAGCAACACAGCCACCTAAGTCTGCAGTCACCGCCGAAGAATTAAGGAGAATAATATAGATGGGAAGGCGAGCAGTTGAGATGGGAAACCGAATCGCCTCCGAAACCCACGAGTTCAGGGAACAATCCAAGGCAGATCTCAAAAAGGAATTAGACGCAATCCATTCACCAAACTCAACACTAAACTCAACATCGTCGACTTCCACATCACAATCTCAACCAAATCCAAAGAAAAAGAGCCGGAAGAAGCCTAGACGGGGTTAAGCCACCGCCCTCCTTCCTTTTCCTCCTCAACCGCGCCTTGACATCCTACAACAACAGCAAACAGCTAACGAGGGTCGAAAGGGGCTTGTCCTCCAAATCGTCCCTGCGCGCCTTCGGCGCGTCAAACCATTTCGTTCGTCTCAAATGACTCAGTTGATAAGAAAATTGTTTAGGTAAAAACCATCATTAACGGTGGAGTGGGTTAATATCAATATCGTCGTCCGACAAGTTAATGACCCACAAAAGGAGTTATGTTTGTTTCACACATACCCACTGAGTGCTGTGTATATTTGAAAATGGTCCATTTTATCTCAAATGTATCCAAAATATTGATGTCTGGCAGCTTGTAGGGGGGTTAACAAGTACTAACAGGAATATTTTTCCATGCAACTTGTAATGTCACACTAAGAACTGCGAAAGGCCATTTTTTCGTTAAAATCTTCCAAGATGTTTTCAGAGAAATCCCTGCGCATACGCTCTTTTCCAATTCGACGTGACGAAATGCGAAATTCATGTCGCTCTTCTTGGAAAGTGATGCCACAACTATTCATGAACAAGGAGTGAAAATTTCATGGAAATCTGCCTAGAATTGGCTGAGATATGGTGTTTTGGAGAGAGGAGGTAATTGTTTGAATTTGGTCCTTCCTTTCAAGCCAGTTCGAAAAAAAACGTCGGGAATGGGCGCGGAATCCTTCAGTGCCTCCTCGTTGGAGTAAGTCCACTTAAATGTTACAATTGTGTGTGACTGGTGGAGAGTTGACTGTAAATGGAAGTTGCTTCTTTAAGACAGCCACCAGGGATCCCACACAACCTTTAAACCTACGAGAATCTCAGAAGTTTAAAGTCAAGAGAAATTGGCGGTGATTGGGTTTCTGGCAGGCAGGAAAAGATTGACGAAGATTTGCATATTGGACATTAAAATAGCACTTCAGACATACACGAACGGTGTTCAGACCGCTGGAGGCAGCGACTTGAAATTTTCAGAACTTGTTCTACGAACCCTGGCCGACATTTTGGGATCTGTTTGGAGTGTCCGGACCGCGTCGAAAACACCACGCATCGCTTGGAATGTGAGAGTAGTATTCGTCCCGACTCTATCAGTTTCGAATGGACACCGGCAGTGTTGTAGACGACTGTAGAGCTGCAATTGAGCATAACGTCCCAGGTTTCGGTGCCACATTGCCTAACCAGCTCCAAAAGAGCGACGGGGAGGGGTATCTTGACACTATCTTTAAACCTTAGATAATCGCCAGAAGTTGAAGTGAAAAGAAATTGGCGGTGAGTAGGTTTTTTTGCGGGTAACGATTAACGAAAATTTGCCAATTAGACATTAAAATTGCACTTCTCACAAACATGAAGCGTGTCTAGACCGCTGAAGGCAGCGACATCTAATTTTCAGAACTTGTTCTACGCACCCTGGCCGACATTTTGGCATCTGTTGCGAGTGTCGAGGCCGCGTGAAGAACACCACGCATCGCGTGGAAAGTGAGAGTACTATTCGTCCCGACTCTATCAGTTTGGAATGGACTTGAGGACTGTTGTAGACTACTGTAGAGCAGCGATTGAGCATGAAGTCGGAATTTTTTGTGCCAAATTGCCTAACCGGCTCCAAGGTATGATTTTTCGTCTGCACATCGCCCAGATCGACTGTAGTTTATACCGTTACTATACGTTGAAGTAGCCTTTTGTCATTTTCGCCACTTTCGCCCCAGATTTGAGGGTACCTTCCTTCAATCCCATTTTATAGCAAAATCTAGCCATGCTCCCAACAACGCCCTCTCCCCGTCGGCCCGGGTGCTTCTAAAAATAGAAAGGTCAATGGGTAGGGGCCCGTTAGCAAACAAACGGGTGCAGGGCAGGTGTACTTGGTGAAAAAACAGTTGTGTGAACATCACCAGAAGTGAAAACCTATGATCAGTGGCTGTAATCAAGATGTTAATTTAGACTCCCATTACGGCCAAGATACTACAGAATGCAAATGGGTGGGTGGCGGGCATCATCACTGGATCTAATGTTGTATTTCATGTTTTCTGTATATTCTATTTATTTTTTTGATCTCTCTCTCTCTCTCTCTCTCTCTCTCTCTCTCTCTCTCTCTCTCTCTCTCTCTCTCTCTCTCTCTCTCTCTCTCTCTCAGTTTAATTTGTGTTTGTCTATAATGTTTATAATATTTTGATTTTGCTAGATTCTGTTATTTATGGAATACGTTCTGCCATATTGTAAATTATTAGTCACCGTACAGGAACGGAAGGGCTTCTAAGTGGTAAGTACTTGTCCTCCAATCCTGATTTGCATTGTCAAATGGCAAATAAAATATGTTTAATCTAATCTAACAGTAGGGGGGGGGGGGGGGCATGTGTCCTAGGTAAAAAAAACAGCAGAGGGCAGGTGTCCTAGGTAAAATAAACAGCATGGGGGGGGGGGGGGATGTCCCCGCTAATTAATTTTAATAGCAGGCAGTTGTTCATGGGGCAGGTGTCCTATCCCACTGGTACTTGGCCTTGATGGAAATAACCTTTCAACAAGAAACAACGGGAAATTTATTTGCAATAAAGCTGCAAATATAAACTTGATTTTAGGACCATTCCATGGACATTTTAAAGCCTACTGCGATATCAGCGTTTCTTACTCTCGTCCTTTCACCACACCACAGTATTTTACCCGAGTCGAGTTCTAACGTCATGCAAGTTTGACAGACATGCTTTCAATTTTGTTATTGACAACAACATATTTATAATTTCGTGCTTACTGATCCGAATTTTGAAAACGACACACGCAATCGCGAAAGCATTTTCTGAAAATTCTCTAAAAGGTTTTAATGAAATTTGATTATTTTTTTTTTATTTTCTATTTCGATGGCTCTTGTCGAAAAGGTGCTAATCGTCCCAAACGAGATCAAAGACACGCCGTAGTTTAATAACAGACAGAGAATCTTCTAAGAATATACATGCGCAATCCTAAAATGCAATAAATCAAGTGTTTTTTCACGTTTTATGAGAGAAACATGTCCAATTGTATCATTGAATCATTTTTAGGTATATGTGGGTGAGAAATTTTCTATACGGACAAAATACAGGCTAAATAAAATATTTGCCATTATTTTCCGCAGACGTATTTTTGTCTTTGCTTCTTGGGGAAATTTCTTGCTGCTAAATACAACGAAGGTGTGTTATTTGATGTGGTCAGAACCGTCAGGTGGTCGGGTCCGAAACCGCACCTCGCAGAAGATTTAGTGGTGGGGTGTCGATTTTACAAGTAATGTAGGCAGCGTACACGGCATGGGCTGTCTTTCTTTAATCCGACAAAACAGGTTAAGGCTTGGTTTTTTGAATACCCTTATTTATTTATTTATTTATTTATTTATTTATTTATTTATTTATTTATTTATTGGTGTTAAAGGTCACATACTTCTGCACAATGGCTAATCGTGACCGTGACAGTTTTAGAGGTGGAGGAAGCCGGAGTACCCGGAGAGAACCACCAAGCATCGACGAGCAACTGTCAGCTCCTCAACATTCTCACTCTGTTCAGGCTCCGCTCAGGCAGGGTTACAGAGGCTGAAGACATGTGTACCATCGACGTGCAGTATGCCTTAGTACACGGGGACATCGTGCCCCCATGTCGGCAACCGGGCCAAAGTGCCTTGCCCAAGGACACAACGTGAGTCGTCCCGGACGGGGATCGAACTCGGGACCTCTAGCATAGAAGTACAACAGTCTACCACTGAGCCACCACGCTCCCTTGAATACCCTTAATACTATCATACATTATCCCCCCAGGAATTCTAAATCTGATAAAAGAGGTCATGTTTATCTATTGCATACCCATTTTGCTGCCCGAAAACAGCCGATTTTATTAAAATTTTGACGTTTCGCAGCCTGTAGAGGGATTAACAAACGACTAGCGGAATATTCTATCTATGCAATTTGTAAGACCTGCCAATGTCAAATTGTTCTTGAAAATCCCCAACAAGCAGTTAGCGAAATCCACGAAAATGTAAATTTTAAGCGTTTAAGGGGCATCTCTCCTTATCCAGTTCAAAATGGGTTAAGTTTCATTCTTTTAAATACCCTTACTACTTACAAACCTTAAACACCAATTAGATTCCATGATTTTTCTTGACCCCCACAGTGTCTGATGAATTGTTTTTAACTGTCTCACAAAAGTTCCTCCATTGATGTTGTGAGAAAGGTGAGTATAGTAGTCTCAAATGATTCGGTTTGGTTTTGATAAAAAAAATGTTTAGGTAAAACCCATCATTAATGGTAGAATGGGTTAATATCAATATCAATGTTTCCCTATCAGTTTTGCGTCCGGTAAAAGCCCATGAAGGGTTAACAAATGCCTACCAGAATAATTGATCCATGCAACTGGTTATATGACACCAAGACCTATCAACGGCCATTTTCTCTTGAAAACCCCACAAAATGTTTGTAAAGAAATCCAGGGAAAACGATTTTTAAGCTTTTGATGGGTATCCCTGTTAACCTCCCCAACAGGGGTTAACGCTTGGCTTTTTGAATACCTTTATTACTTACAAAAATGGTCCTCTGTGAATTCCACTTCAAACAAAGGAGATTATGTTTATCTCTCATGTATACATTAGGTGCTGTGCGTGTCTGAAAACAGTCCCATGTTAACAACATTATGATGCTTGGCAGCTTCTAGATGGTTAAAAAACGCTCACCGGAGTATTTTGTCCATGCAACTTTTAATGTCACATAAACACCTACGAATAGTCAATTTGTCTTGAAACCCTACAAGTTGCCGTTAGGGAAATTCACAGAAAATGGGAATTTAAAGCTTTCAAGGGATATCTCTCTTTAGCCTGCCCAAAATGGGTTCAGACGTCGACTTTTGAATACCCTTACTACTTACAAAAATGTTTCCATATAAATTGTACGCGCGATAAAAAAGGCACTTTTCTTTGTGTTGTACCCTTTGGGTGCTGTTGGTGTTCAAAAACAGCCCATTTTATCGCAATTTTGACCTTCAGCAGCCCGGGGAGGGTTAACTAATGCTGACCGGAATATTTTGTTCATGCGACTTGTAATGTCACACCAAGACCTGCAAATAGCCGATTTTTCTTGAAAACCTACAAGATGTTGTTAGAGAAATCCACAGAAAACGGGTATTTTAAGATTTTAATGGGTATCTCTCTTTAACCAGCCCCAAATGGGTTAAGACGTCAAATTTTGAATACCCTTACTACTTTCAAAAATATTTTCCGATCAATTTTGCGTCCGATAAATGAAGGCCCCTTTCTCTGTGGTATATCGTTTGGGTGCTGTTGGTGTCTCAAAACAGCCCATTTTATCACAATTTTTACGTTTAGCAGTTCGGGGAGGGTTAACTAATGCTGACCGGAATATTTTATCCATGCAACTTGTAATGTCACACCAAGACCTGAGAGTGACCAATTTTTCTTGAAAATCTACAAGACTCGTTTAGAGAAATCCACAGAAAACATGAAGTTTTTAGCTTTTTTGGGGTATTGCTGTTTAACCAGCCCAAAACGGGTTAACACTTGGTTTTCTGAACACCCTTATTACTTACAAAACTGATCATCCGTGAATTCCACTTCCAATAAAGGAAGTTATGTTTACCACTCGGGTATCGTTTGGGTGTTGTGGGGGTTTGAAACCGGTCCATTTCATCAAAATTTCGATGTTTGGCAGCCTGTGGAGGGTTACCATATGCATCGCCAAATATGTCGTGTGTATCAAAGGTTGTGTCATAGGTAGGACTAGTAATGATGGATGTTTAAAAAAAATCCTAAAGACGTCTTTCGAGAAAGTGCCGATAAACCCCAATTTTGGCAGTTTTTTGCCAATTCTGGCGAAATAAGGGTTAAATTGAAAATTCCGCTTTGGACCATTTTTAGACTTTTTGCCACTCTATGCGTGTGCCAAAGTGTGTGAAAATCGATTCGAAAATGGCTTCTGAATCGTACGGACAAAAATATGTGGAAAAAAAAAACAACAAAAAAAACAAAAAAAAACTAGACTTTATGATTCTGGAGAATCATGGCTTTTCCCGATTAGATTCCATGATTTTTCTTGACCCCACAGTGTCTGATGAATTGTTTCTAACTGTCTCACTAAAGTTCCTTCATTGATGTTATGAGAAAGGTGAGTATAGTAGTCTCAAATGACTCGGTTTGGGTTTGATAAAAAAATGTTTAGGTAAAACCCATCATTAATGGTAGAATGGTTTAATATCAATATCAATGTTCCCTATCAGTTTTGCGTCCGGTAAAAGAAGTTACGTTTCTCTGTGGCATTTCCATTTGATGTTGTTGGTGTCCAAAAAACAGACTATTTTCTCAATTCTTTTTACATTTAGCAGCCCATGAAGGGTTAACAAATGCCTACCAGAATAATTGATCCATGCAACTCGTCATATGACACCAAGACCTATCAACGGCCATTTTCTCTTGAAAACCCCACAAAATGTTTGTAGAAATCCAGGGAAAACGATTTTTTAAGCTTTTGATGGGTATCCCTGTTAACCTCCCCAACAGGGGTTAACGCTTGGATTTTTGAATACCTTTATTACTTACAAAAATGGTCCTCTGTGAATTCCACTTCAAACAAAGGAGATTATGTTTATCTCTCATGTATACATTAGGTGCTGTGCGTGTCTGAAAAACAGTCCCATGTTAACAACATTACGATGCTTGGCAGCTTGTAGATGGTTAAAAAACGCTCACCGGAGTATTTTGTCCATGCAACTTGTAATGTCACATAAAGACCTACGAATAGTCAATTTGTCTTGAAACCCTAACTAATGCTGACCGGAATATTTTGTTCATGCGACTTGTATTGTCACACCAAGACCTGCAAATAGCCGATTTTTCTTGAAAACCTACAAGATGTTGTTAGAGAAATTCACAGAAAACGGGTATTTTAAGATTTTAATGGGTATCTCTCTTTAACCAGTCCAAAATGGGTTAAGACGTCAAATTTTGAACACCCTTACCACTTTCAAAAATATTTTCCGATCAATTTTGCGTCCGATAAATGAAGGCCCCTTTCTCTGTGGTATATTGTTTGGGTACTGTTGGTGTCTAAAAACAGCCCATTTTATCACAATTTTTACGTTTAGTAGCTCGGGGAGGGTTAACTAATGCTGACCGGAATATTTTATCCATGCAACTTGTAATGTCACACCAAGACATGAGAGTGACCAATTTTTCTTGAAAATCTACAAGACTCGTTTAGAGAAATCCACGGAAAACATGAAATTTTGAGCTGTTTTGGGGTATTGCTGTTTAACCAGCCCAAAACGGGTTAACACTTGGTTTTCTGAACACCCTTATTACTTACAAAAATGATCCTCGGTGAATTCCACTTCAAATAAAGGAAGTTATGTTTACCTCTCGGGTATCGATTGGGTGCTGTGGGGGTCTGAAACCGGCCCATTTCATCAAAATTTCGATGTTTGGCAGCCTGTGGAGGGTTACCATATGCATCGCCTAATATGTCGTGTGTATCAAAGGTTGTGTCATAGGCAGGTCTAGTAATTATGAATATTTAAAAAAATCCTAAAGACGTGTTTCGAGAAAGTGCCGATAAACCCCAATTTTGGCAGTTTTTTGCCAATTCTGGCGAAATAAGGGTTAAATTGAAAATTCCGCTTTGGTACATTTTTAGACTTTTTGCCACTCTATGGGTGTGCCAAATTGTGTGAAAATCGGTTCGAAAATGGCTTCTGAATCGTACGGACAAAAATGTGTGGAAAAAAAAACAACAAAAAAACAAAAAAAAACTAGACTTTATGATTCTGGAGAATCATGGCTTTTCCCGATTAGATTCCATGATTTTTCTTGACCCCACAGTGTCTGATGAATTGTTTCTAACTGTCTCACTAAAGTTCCTTCATTGATGTTATGAGAAAGGTGAGTATAGTAGTCTCAAATGACTCGGTTTGGGTTTGATAAAAAAATGTTTAGGTAAAACCCATCATTAATGGTAGAATGGGTTAATATCAATATCAATGTTCCCTATCAGTTTTGCGTCCGGTAAAAGAAGTTACGTTTCTCTGTGGCATTTCCATTTGATGTTGTTGGTGTCCAAAAAACAGACTATTTCCTCAATTTTTTTTACATTTAGCAGCCCATGAAGGGTTAACAAATGCCTACCAGAATAATTGATCCATGCTACTGGTCATATGACACCAAGACCTATCAACGGCCATTTTCTCTTGAAAACCCCACAAAATGTTTGTAGAAATCCAGGGAAAACGATTTTTTAAGCTTTTGATGGGTATCCCTGTTAACCTCCCCAACAGGGGTTAACGCTTGGATTTTTGAATACCTTTATTACTTACAAAAATGGTCCTCTGTGAATTCCACTTCAAACAAAGGAGATTATGTTTATCTCTCATGTATACATTAGGTGCTGTGCGTGTCTGAAAAAACAGTCCCATGTTAACAACATTACGATGCTTGGCAGCTTGTAGATGGTTAAAAAACGCTCACCGGAGTATTTTGTCCATGCAACTTGTAATGTCACATAAAGACCTACGAATAGTCAATTTGTCTTGAAACCCTACAAGTTACCATTAGGGAAATTCACAAAAATGGGAATTTAAAGCTTTCAAGGGATATCTCTCTTTAGCCTGCCCAAAATGGGTTAAGACGTCGACTTTTGAATACCCTTACTACTTACAAAAATGTTTCCGTATAAATTGTACGCGCGATAAAAGAAGGCACTTTTCTTTGTGGTGTACCCTTTGGGTGCTGTTGGTGTGCAAAAACAGCCCATTTTATCGCAATTTTGACCTTCAGCAGCCCGGGGAGGGTTAACTAATGCTGACCGGAATATTTTGTTCATGCGACTTGTAATGTCACACCAAGACCTGCAAATAGCCGATTTTTCTTGAAAACCTACAAGATGTTGTTAGAGAAATTCACAGAAAACGGGTATTTTAAGATTTTAATGGGTATCTCTCTTTAACCAGTCCAAAATGGGTTAAGACGTCAAATCTTGAATACCCTTACCACTTTCAAAAATATTTTCCGATCAATTTTGCGTCCGATAAATGAAGGCTGCTTTCTCTGTGGTATATCGTTTGGGTACTGTTGGTGTCTAAAAACAGCCCATTTTATCGCAATTTTTACGTTTAGTAGCTCGGGGAGGGTTAACTAATGCTGACCGGAATATTTTATCCATGCAACTTGTAATGTCACACCAAGATATGAGAGTGACCAATTTTTCTTGAAAATCTACAAGACTCGTTTAGAGAAATCCACGGAAAACATGAAATTTTGAGCTTTTTTGGGGTATTGCTGTTTAACCCGCCCAAAACGGGTTAACACTTGGTTTTCTGAACACCCTTATTACTTACAAAAATGATCCTCGGTGAATTTCACTTCCAATAAAGGAAGTTATGTTTACCTCTCGGGTATCGTTTGGGTGCTGTGGGGGTCTGAAACCGGCCCATTTCATCAAAATTTCGATGTTTGGCAGCCTGTGGAGGGTTACCATATGCATCGCCTAATATGTCGTGTGTATCAAAGGTTGTGTCATAGGCAGGTCTAGTAATTATGAATATTTAAAAAAATCCTAAAGACGTGTTTCGAGAAAGTGCCGATAAACCCCAATTTTGACAGTTTTTTGCCAATTCTGGCGAAATAAGGGTTAAATCGAAAATTCCGCTTCGGTACATTTTTAGATTTTTTGCCACTCTATGCGTGTGCCAAATTGTGTGAAAATCGGTTCGAAAATGGCTTCTGAATCGTACGGACAAAAATGTGTGGAAAAAAAAACAACAAAAAAACAAAAAAAAACTAGACTTTATGATTCTGGAGAATCATGGCTTTTCCCGATTAGATTCCATGATTTTTCTTGACCCCACAGTGTCTGATGAATTGTTTCTAACTGTCTCACTAAAGTTCCTTCATTGATGTTATGAGAAAGGTGAGTATAGTAGTCTCAAATGACTCGGTTTGGGTTTGATAAAAAAATGTTTAGGTAAAACCCATCATTAATGGTAGAATGGGTTAATATCAATATCAATGTTCCCTATCAGTTTTGCGTCCGGTAAAAGAAGTTACGTTTCTCTGTGGCATTTCCATTTGATGTTGTTGGTGTCCAAAAAACAGACTATTTCCTCAATTTTTTTTACATTTAGCAGCCCATGAAGGGTTAACAAATGCCTACCAGAATAATTGATCCATGCTACTGGTCATATGACACCAAGACCTATCAACGGCCATTTTCTCTTGAAAACCCCACAAAATGTTTGTAGAAATCCAGGGAAAACGATTTTTTAAGCTTTTGATGGGTATCCCTGTTAACCTCCCCAACAGGGGTTAACGCTTGGATTTTTGAATACCTTTATTACTTACAAAAATGGTCCTCTGTGAATTCCACTTCAAACAAAGGAGATTATGTTTATCTCTCATGTATACATTAGGTGCTGTGCGTGTCTGAAAAAAAGTCCCATGTTAACAACATTACGATGCTTGGCAGCTTGTAGATGGTTAAAAAACGCTCACCGGAGTATTTTGTCCATGCAACTTGTAATGTCACATAAAGACCTACGAATAGTCAATTTGTCTTGAAACCCTACAAGTTACCATTAGGGAAATTCACAAAAATGGGAATTTAAAGCTTTCAAGGGATATCTCTCTTTAGCCTGCCCAAAATGGGTTAAGACGTCGACTTTTGAATACCCTTACTACTTACAAAAATGTTTCCGTATAAATTGTACGCGCGATAAAAGAAGGCACTTTTCTTTGTGGTGTACCCTTTGGGTGCTGTTGGTGTGCAAAAACAGCCCATTTTATCGCAATTTTGACCTTCAGCAGCCCGGGGAGGGTTAACTAATGCTGACCGGAATATTTTGTTCATGCGACTTGTAATGTCACACCAAGACCTGCAAATAGCCGATTTTTCTTGAAAACCTACAAGATGTTGTTAGAGAAATTCACAGAAAACGGGTATTTTAAGATTTTAATGGGTATCTCTCTTTAACCAGTCCAAAATGGGTTAAGACGTCAAATCTTGAATACCCTTACCACTTTCAAAAATATTTTCCGATCAATTTTGCGTCCGATAAATGAAGGCTGCTTTCTCTGTGGTATATCGTTTGGGTACTGTTGGTGTCTAAAAACAGCCCATTTTATCGCAATTTTTACGTTTAGTAGCTCGGGGAGGGTTAACTAATGCTGACCGGAATATTTTATCCATGCAACTTGTAATGTCACACCAAGATATGAGAGTGACCAATTTTTCTTGAAAATCTACAAGACTCGTTTAGAGAAATCCACGGAAAACATGAAATTTTGAGCTTTTTTGGGGTATTGCTGTTTAACCCGCCCAAAACGGGTTAACACTTGGTTTTCTGAACACCCTTATTACTTACAAAAATGATCCTCGGTGAATTTCACTTCCAATAAAGGAAGTTATGTTTACCTCTCGGGTATCGTTTGGGTGCTGTGGGGGTCTGAAACCGGCCCATTTCATCAAAATTTCGATGTTTGGCAGCCTGTGGAGGGTTACCATATGCATCGCCTAATATGTCGTGTGTATCAAAGGTTGTGTCATAGGCAGGTCTAGTAATTATGAATATTTAAAAAAATCCTAAAGACGTGTTTCGAGAAAGTGCCGATAAACCCCAATTTTGACAGTTTTTTGCCAATTCTGGCGAAATAAGGGTTAAATCGAAAATTCCGCTTCGGTACATTTTTAGATTTTTTGCCACTCTATGCGTGTGCCAAATTGTGTGAAAATCGGTTCGAAAATGGCTTCTGAATCGTACGGACAAAAATGTGTGGAAAAAAAAAAAACAAAAAAAAACAAAAAACTAGACTTTATGATTCTGGAGAATCATGGCTTTTCCCGATGAGATTCCATGATTTTTCATGACCCCACAGTGTCTTGTTGTTTTTAACTGTCTCACTGAAGTCCCTTCATTTATGTTATGAAAAAGGTGAAGATAGTAATCTCAAATGACAGAGTTTGATAAAAAATTGTTTAGGTAAAAACCATCATTTACGATGGAGTGGTTTAATGTCAATATAGTCATCCAACAAGTCAATGACCGACAAAAGGAGTTACGTTTGTTTGACACATACCCACTGAGTGCAGTGTCAATTTAAAAATGGTTCATTTTATCACAAATGTATCCCAAATATTGATGTCTGGCAGCTTGTAGAGGGTTAACAAGTGCTAACAGGAATATTTATTCATGCAACTTGTAATGTCAAACCAAGAACTGTGAATGGCCATTTTTTCTTTAAAATCTACAAGATGTTTTCAGAGAAATCCAGGGAGAACAGGAATTTTAAGCTTTTGTTTATCCAGCCCAAAACGGGTTAAGTGTTGTTTTTTGAATACTCTTATTACTTCCAAAAATAATTCTCAGTGAATTCTACTTCCACTTATTTTGATCTCTCCTCCCAAGTTTGGGTGCTGTGGGTACGCAAACACAGCCCATTTTATCAACATTTTGATGTTTGAGAACCTGCATAGGGTTAACAAATGCTTACAGGAATATTTTGTACATGCAACTTGTAATGTCACACTAAGATCTGAGAATGGCCATTTTTCATGAAAATCTACGGGATGTTTTTCAAGAAATCCTCAGATAACACAAATTTTTAACCTTTCGAGGGGTATCTCTCTGTAACCAGCTCTAAAGGGTTAATGCTTGGTTTTGTGAATACCTTCATTACTTACAAAAATGATCGATGGTGAATTCCACTTCCAATGAAGGGGGCTATGTTTATCTCGTAGGTACACATTTGGTGTTATGGTTGCTCAAGAACAGCCCATTTTCTCCAAATGTCTATGCTTGGCAGCCTCTGGAGGGTTAACAAATGTTTACCGAAACATTTTGTTCATGCTTGTAATGTCACTCGAAGACCTGCGAATGGTCAATTGTTCTTGAAAATGTTTTTTTTGAGAAATCCACAGAAAACTGGAATTTTAAGCCTTTAAGGGGTATATCTCCTTAACCAGTCAAAAATGGGTTAAGACCTCGATTTTTTAATACATTTACTACTTACACAAATGTTTCCCTGTCATATTAGCGTCCGGTAAAAGAAGTTGCGTTTCTCTGTTGCATTCCCTTTTAACAGTGTTGTTGTTCAAAAAAAGACTTTTTTTCAAAATTTTGACATTTAGCAGCCCAAGGAGGGTTAACAAATGCTTGCCGGAATAATTTATCCAATCAGCTGGTAATGTGACACCATGACCTATCAATGGCCATTTTCTCTTGAAAACGCTACCAGATGTTTGTAAAGAAATCCAGGGGAAACATAAATTTTTAAGCCTTTGATGGGTATCACTATTAACAACCACAAAAGGGGTTAACGCTTGGTTTTTTGAAGAGCCTTATTACTTACAAAAATGGTCCTCCATGAATTCCACTTCCAACAAAGGAGATTATGTGTATTTCTCAGGTACACGTTGGGTGCTGTGTGTGTCTGAAAACAGCCCATTTCAACAAAATTACGATGCTTGGCAGTCTGTAGAGGGTTAATAAACGCTCACCGGAATATTTTGTCCATGCAACTTATAATGTCACACAAAGACCTGCGAGTAGTCTATTTTTCTTGAGAACCTACAGGATGTATTTAGAGAAATTCACAGAAAATGGGAATTTTAAGATTTTAAGGGGTCTCTCTCTTTAGCCTGTCCAAAATGGGTTAAGACTTCGACTTTTGAATACCCTTACTACTTACAAAAATGTTTCTATATAGATTGTGCGCTCGATAAAAGAAGGCACTTTTCTTTGTGGCGTACCCATTGGGTGCTCTTGGCGTCCAAAAATAGCCCATTTTATCACAATTTTGACTTTTAGCAGCCCGTGGAGGGTTAACAAATGCTCACCGCAGTATTTTGTCCACGCAACTTCTATTGTCACACAAAGGCCTGGGATTGACAAATGTTTCTTGAAAATCTACAAGACTCGTTTAGAGAAATCCACGGAAAATACGAATTTTTGAGCTTTATGGGGGTATTGCTGTTTAACCACCCCAAAACGGGTTAACTCTTGGTTTTTTGAACACCCTTATTACTGACAAAAATGATCCTCGGTGAATTCCAATCCCAATAAAGGAAGTTATGTTTATCTCTCGTGTATTGTTTGGGTGCAGTGGGGGCCTGAATCCGGCCTATTTCATCAAAATTTCGATGTTCGGCAGCCTGTGGAGGGTTACCATATGCATCGCCTGATATGTCGTGTGTATCAAAGGGCGTGTCACAGGCAGGTCTAGCAATGACGAATGTATAAAAAAAATCTACAAGACGTGTTTCGAGAAAGTGCCGATAAACCCCGATTTTGGCAGTTTTTTGCCAATTCTGACGCAATAAGGGTTAAATCGAGAATTCCGCTTCGGTACATTTTTAGATGTTGTGCCCCTCTATGCGTGTGCAAAATTTTGTGACAATCGGTCCGAAAATGGCTTCGGAATCGTGCGGACAAAATGTGTGGAAAAAAAAAAAAAAAAAACCCAAAAAACTAGACTTTATGATTCTGGAGAATCATGGCTTTTCCCGATGAGATTCCATGATTTTTCATGACCCCACAGTGTCTGATGAATTGTTTTTAACTGTCTCACTGAAGTTCCTTCATTGATGTTATGAGAAAGGTGAAGACAGTAGTCTCAAATGACACAGTTTGATAAAAAATTGTTTAGGTAATAACCATCATTAACGGTGGAGTGAGTTAATGTCAATATCGTCGTCCAACAAGTCAATGACCGACAAAAGGAGTTATGTTTATTTGACACATACTCACTGAGTGCTGTGTCAATTTAAAAATGGTCCATTTTATCTCAAATGTATCCAAAATATTGATGTCTGGCAGGTTGTAGAGGGTTAACAAGTGCCAACAGGAATATTTATTCATGCAACTTGTAATGTCACACCAAGAACTGTGAATGGCCATTTTTTCTTTAAAATCTACAAGATGTTTTCAGAGAAATCCAGGGAGAACAATTTAAGCTTTTGATGGGTATCATTGTTTTTCCAACCCAAAACGGGTTAAGTGTTGTTTTTGGAATACTCTTATTACTTCCAAAAATAATTCTCAGTGAATTCTACTTCCACTTATTTTGATCTCTCCTCCCAACTTAAGGTGCTGTGGGTACGCAAACACAGCCTATTTTATCAACATTTTGATGTTTGAGAACCTGCATAGGGTTAACAAATGCTTACAGGAATATTTTGTACATGCAACTTGTAATGTCACACTAAGATATGAGAATGGCCATTTTTTCCTGAAAATCTACAGGATGTTTTTAAAGAAATCCTCAGATAACATGAATTTTTAACCTTTTGAGGGGTATCTCTCTTTAACCAGCTCTGAAGGGTTAATGCTTGGTTTTGTGAATATCTTCATTACTTACAAAAATGATCGACGGTGAATTCCACTTCCAATGAAGGAGGTTATGTTTATCTCGTAGGTACACATTTGGTGTTATGGTTGCCCAAGAACAGCCCATTTTCTCCAAATGTCAATGCTTGGCAGCCTCTGGCGGGTTAACAAATGGTTACCGAAACATTTTGTTCACGCAACTTGTAATGTCACTCGAAGACCTGCGAATGGCTAATTGCTCTTGAATTTTTTTTTTTTCAGAAATCCACAGAAAACTGGAATTTTAAGCTTTTAAGGGGTATATCTCCTTAACCAGTTAAAAATGGGTTAAGACCTCGATTTTTGAATACATTTACTACTTACAAAAATGTTTCCCTGTCAGTGTTGCGCCCGGTAAAAGAAGTTATGTTTCTCTGTTGTATTCCCATTTGATGTTGTTGTTGTTCAAAAACAGACTATTTTTTCAAAATTTTGACATTTAGCAGCCCATGGAGGGTTAACAAATGCTTACCGGAATAATTTATCCAATCAACTGGTAATGTGACACCATGACCTATCAATGGCCATTTTTCTTGAAAACCCTACCAGATGTTTGTAAAGAAATCCAGGGAAAACATAAATTTTTAAGCCTTTGATGGGTATCACTATTAACAACCACAAAATGGGTTAACGCTTTGTTTTTTGAATACCCTTATTACTTACAAAAATGGTCTTTGGTGAATTCCACTTCCAACAAAGGAGATTATGTTTATTTCTCAGGTACACGTTGGGTGATGTGCGTGCCTGAAAACAGCCCACTTCAACAAAATTACGATGCTTGGCAGCCTCTAGAGGGTTAATAAACGCTCACCGGAATATTTTGTCCATGCAACTTGTAATATCACACAAAGACCTGCGAGTAGTCAATTTTTCTTGAAAACCTACAGGATGTTTTTAGAGAAATCCACAGAAAATGGGAATTTCAAGATTTTAAGGGGTCTCTCTCTTTAGCCTGTCCAAAATGGGTTAAGACTTCGACTTTTGAATACCCTTACTACTTACAAAAATGTTTGCGTATAGATTGTGCGCTCGATAAAAGAAGGCACGTTTCTTTGAGGCGTACCCATTGGGTGCTGTTGGCGTCCAAATACAGCCCATTTTATCACAATTTTTACTTTTAGCAGCCCGTGGAGGGTTAACAAATGCTCACCGCAGTATTTTGTCCATGCAACTTCTATTGTCACACCAAGGCCTGGGAGTGACAAATTTTTCTTGAAAATCTACAAGACTCGTTTAGAGAAATCCACGGAAAATACAAATTTTTTAGCTTTATGGGGGTATTGCTGCTTAACCAGCTCAAAACGGGTTAACGCTTGGTTTTTTGAACACCCTTATTACTGACAAAAATGATCCTCGGTGAATTTCACTCCCAGTAAAGGAAGTTATATTTATCTCTCATGTATTGTTTGTGTGCGGTGGGGGCCTGAAACCGGCCTATTTCATCAAAATTTCGATGTTTGGCAGCCTGTGGAGGGTTACCATATGCATCGCCTGATATGTCGTGTGTATCAAAGGGCGTGTCATAGACATGTCTAGCAATGACGAATGTATAAAAAAAATCTACAAGACGTGTTTCGAGAAAGTGCCAATAAACCCCAATTTTGGCAGTTTTTGCCAATTCTGAGGAATAAGGGTTATATCGAAAATTCCGCTTGGGTACGTTTTTTAGATTTTGTGCCCCTCTATGCGTGTGCAAAATTTCGTGAAAATCGGTTCGAAAATGGCTTCTGAATCATACGGACAAAATGTGTGGAAAAAAAAAAAAAAAAAAAATAATAATCCGTAGAAAAACAATAGTCTTTTCCAGAGGGAAAAGCCTAAAAAAAAAAAAATAATAATCCGTAGAAAAACAATAGTCTTTTCCAGAGGGAAAAGCCTAATAAAATATTTGCCATTATTTTCCGCAGACGTATTTTTGTCTTTGCTTCTTGGGGAAATCCATGCTGCTAAATACAATGAAGGAGTGTTATCTAATGAGGTCAGAACCATCAGGTGGTCGGGTCCGACACCGCACCTCAAAGTAGATTTAGTGGGGGTGTCGATTTTACAACTAATGTAGGCAGCATACACGGCATGGGCTGTTTGTCTTTATTCCCATAAACAGGGTTAAGGCTTGGCTTTTTGAATACCCTTATTTATTTATTCATTTATTTATTTATTTATTTATTTATTTATTTATTTATTTATTTATTTATTTATTTATTTGTTTATTGGTGTTTAAGGTCACATACTTATGCACAATGGCTAATCGTGACCGTGACAGTTTTATAGGTGGAGGAAGCCGGAGTACACAGAGAGAACCACCAAGCATCGATGAGCAACTGTCAGCTCCTCAAGATTCTAACTCTGTTCAAGCTGCGCTCAAGCAGGGTTACAGATGGTGAAGACATATGTACCATCGACGTGCAGTATGCCTTAGTACACGGCGTCATCATGCTCCCATGTCGGCGACCGGGCTAAAGTGCCTTGCCCAAGGACACAACGTGAGTCGTCCCGGACGGGGATCGGACTCGGGACCTCTAGCATAGAAGTACAACAGTCTACCACTGAGCCACCACGCTCCCTTGAATACCCTTAACACTATCATACATTATCCCTCATGAATTCTGAGTCTGATAAAAGAGGTTATGTTTAACTATTACATACCCATTTGCTGCCCGAAAACAGCCGATTTTATCAAAATTTTGACGTTTAGCAGCCTGTAGTGGGATTAACAAACGACTAGCGGAATATTCTATCTATGCAATTTGTAAGACCTGCCAATGTCCAATTGTTCTTGAAAATCGCCAACAAGCAGTTAGCGAAATCCACAGAAAATGTAAATTTTAAGCTTTTAAGGGGTATCTCTCCTTATCCAGTCTAAAACAGGTTAAGTTTCATTCTTTTAAATACCCTTACTACTTACAAAACTGATCCTCTGTGAATTCTACGCGCAGTAAAAGAAGTTATATTTCTCTGTTACATATCCATTGGGTGCTGTTGGTGTCTGAAAACAATCCATTTTATCAACATTTTGATGTTTAGCAGTTCGTGGAGTGTTAACGAATGCTCAACGGAATATTTTGTCCATGTAACTTGTAATGTCACATGAAGACCCGTGAATGGCCATTTTTTCTTGAAATCTACAAGATGTTTTTAAAGAAATCCAGAGAAAACATGAAATTTTAAGTCTTTGATGGGTACCGCTGTTTAACCAGCCCAAAACGGGTTAAGACCAGACCTAAATGGGTTAATGCTTGGTCTGATGAATTCCACTTCCAAAGAAGGAGGTTATGTTTATCTCGCAGGTACACATTGCGTGCAATGGGTGCCCAAGAACAGTCCATTTTCTCAAAATTTCTATGCTTTGTAGCCTCTGGAGACTTAACTAACGCTTACCGGAATATTTTGTCTATGTAACTTGTAATGTCACTCCAAGACCTGCAAATGGTCAATTTTTCTTGAATACTTACTAGATTTTTTGGAGAAATCCACAGAAAACAGGAATTTTAAGCTTTTAAGGGGTACATCTTAACCAGGCGAAAATGAGTTAAGACCTCGATTTTTTGAATACCCTTACAACTTACTAAATTTTTCTCTGTCAGTCTTGCATCCGGTAAAAGAAGTTATGTATCTCAGTGGCATTCCCATTTGTTGTTGTCGGTGTCCAAAAACAGACTATTTTTTCAAAATGTTGACATTTAGCAGCCCATGGAGGGTTAACAAATGCTTACTGGAACATTTTATCCATGCAACCGGTAATGTGACTCCAAGACCTATCAATGGCCATTTTCTGTTGAAAACTTACAAGATGTTTGGAACGAAATCCACGGAAAACATAATTTTTTTTTTAGCTTTTGATGTGTATCGCTAATAACCACCCCAAAAGGGGTTAACGCTTGGGTTTTTGAATACCCTTATTACTTACAAAAATGGTCCTCAGTGAATTCCACTTCCAACAAAGGAGATTATGTGTAACTCTCGGACATACATTGCGTGCTGTGTGTGTCCGGAAACAGCCCATTTCAACAAAATTGGCGTTCTGTAGAGGGTTAATAAACGCTCAGCGGAACATTTTGCCCATGCCACTTGTAATGTCACACAAAGACCTGCAAGTAGTCAATTTTTCTTGAAAACCTATGGAATGTATTTAGAGAAATCCACAGAAAATGGGAATTTTTAGATTTTAAGGGGTCTCTCTCTTTAGCCTGACCAAAATGGGTTAAGACTTCGTTTTTTGAATACCCTTACTACTTACAAAAATGTTTCCCTATAGATTGTGCGCTCGATAAAAGAAATCACTTTTCTTTGTGACGTACCCGTTGGGTGCCGTTGGCGTCCAAAAACAGCACAGTTTATCACAATTTTGACTTTTAGCAGCCCGTGGAGGGTTAACAAATGCTCACCGAAGTATTTTGTCCATGGAACTTCTATTGTCACATCAAGGACTGGGAGTGACAATTTTTTCATGAAAATCTACAAGACTCGTTCAGAGAAATCCACGGAAAACCTGAATTTTTTAGCTTTTTGGGGGTATTGCTGTTTAACCAGCCCAAAACGGGTTAACGCTTGGTTTTTTGAACACCATTATTACTTACAAAAATGATCTCCGGTGAATTCCACTTCAAATAAAGGAAGTAATGTTTATCTCTCTTGTATCGTTTGGGTGCTCTGGGGGCCTGAAACCGGCCCATTTCATCAAAATTTCGATGTTTGGCAGCCTGTGGAGGGTTACCATATGCATCGCCTGATATGTCATGTGTACCAAAGGTCGTGGCACAGACAGGTCTATCAATGATGAAGGTTTAAAAAAAATCTACAAGACGTGTTTCGAGAAAGTGCCGATAAACCCCAATTTTGACAGTTTTTTGCCAATTCTGACGAAATAAGGGTTAAATCGAAAATTCGGCCTCGGTACATTTTTAGATTTTGTGCCCCTCTATGCGTGTGCAAAATTTTGTGAAAATCGGTCCGAAAATGGCTTCGGAATCGTGCGGACAAAATGTGTGGAAAACTTTATGATTCTGGAGAATCATGGCTTTTCCCAGTGAGATTCCATGGTTTTTCATGACCCCACCGTGTCTTGTTGTTTTTAAGTATCTCATTGAATTCCCTTCATTGATGTTATGAAAAAAGTGAAGATAGTAATCTCAAATGACAGAGTTTGATAAAAAATTGTTTAGGTAAAAACCATCATTAACGGTGGACTGGTTTAATGTCAATATCGTCTTCCAACAAGTCAATGACCGACAAAAGGAGTTATGTTTGTTTGACACATACCCACTGAGTGCTGTGTCAATTTAAAAATGGTTCATTTTATCTCAAATGTATCCCAAATATTGATGTTTGGCAGCTTGTAGAGTGTTTACAAGTGGTAACAGGAATATTTATTCATGCAACTTGTAATGTCACACGAAGAACTGTGAATGGCCATTTTTTTCTTTAAAATCTACAAGATGTTTTCAGAGAAATCCAGGGAGAACATGAATTTTAAGCTTTTGATGGGTATCATTGTTTATCCAGCCCAAAACGGGTTAAGTGTTGTTTTTTGAATACTCTTATTACTTCCAAAAATAATTCTCAGTGAATTCTACTTCCACTTATTTTGATCTCTCCTCCCAAGTTTGGGTGCTGTGGGTACGCAAACACAGCCCATTTTATCAACATTTTGATGTTTGAGAACCTGCATAGGGTTAACAAATGCTTACAGGAATATTTTGTACATGCAACTTGTAATGTCACACTAAGACCAGAGAATGGCCATTTTTTCTTGAAAATCTACGGCATGTTTTTAAAGAAATCCTCAGATAACACAAATGTTTAACCTTTTGAGGGGTATCTCCCTGTAACCAGCTCTAAAGGGTTAATGCTTGGTTTTGTGAATACCTTCATTACTTACAAAAATGATCGATGGTGAATTCCACTTCCAATGAAGGAGGTTATGTTTATCTCGTAGGTACACATTTGGTGTTATGGTTGCCCAAGAACAGCCATTTTCTCCAAATGTCTATGCTTGGCAGCCTCTGGAGGGTTAACAAATGTTTACCGGAACATTTTGTTCATGCTTGTAATGTCACTCGAAGACCTGCGAATGGTCAATTGTTCTTGAATTTTTTGTTGAGAAATCCATAGAAAACTGGAATTTTAAGCTTTTAAGGGGTATATCTCCTTAACCAGTCAAAAATGGGTTCAGACCTTGATTTTTGAATCCATTTACTACTTACAAAAGTGTTTCCCTGTCAGTTTTGCGTCCGGTAAAAGACGTTACGTTTCTCTGTTGCATTCCCTTTTGATGTTGTTGTTGTTCAAAAACAGGCTATTTTTCAAAATTTTGACATTTAGCAGCCCATGGAGGGTTAACAAATGCTTACCGGAATAATTTATCCAATCACCTGGTAATGTGACACCATGACCTATCAATGGCCATTTTCTCTTGAAAACGCTACCAGATGTTTCTAAAGAAATCCAGGGAAAACATAATTTTTTAAGCCTTTGATGGGTATCACTATTAACAACCACAAAAGGGGTTAACGCTTGGTTTTTTGAATACCCTTATTACGTACAAAAATGGTCCTCGGTGAATTCCACTTCCAACAAAGGAGATTATGGGTAATTCCCAGGTACATGTTGGGTGTTGCGCGTGTCTGAAAACAGCCCATTTCAACAAAATTACGATGCTTGGCAATCTCTAGAGGGTTAATAAACATCCATGATTTTTTGTGACCCTAGAGTGTCTGAAGAATTGTTTTTAATTGTATCATTAAAGTATTTTTATTGATGTCTTGAGAAAAGTGGGTATAATAGTCTCAAATGAACCAGTGTGATAAAAGAACGTTTTGGTTAAATCATCATTGTTTGTGGAGAGGGTTGATATTAATATCAGCGTCTGAGAATCAGCGTCTAATGTAAATAGCCCATTGTATCTCAAATTTACCTAAAATTTCGATAGTTGACGGTTTGTGGAGGGTTAATGAATACTTCTTCTCCAGGGTTTATTTGTTCTTAAAAATCTGTAAGAACCAGTTGAAGATATCCACAGAAAATGTGAACTTTAAATTCTTGAGCATGTCATGTATAGGGGGTCTTCCCGTTTCGCCGATGTGATTCTAATGGGGTAGGTGTTAGTAATCCGCAGATCAAAGAAGTGCCGCGATAAGGGAAACTCACAAGTAACGACGAATTGATTGAATGTAATGTAATTTTTTTATTGATTTATCAACGCATTAAACGATATGATAATATGAACATTTAAAGACATAAAGCACATTTTTTAAAAACCCGAATTTCGACTGAATGTAATGTAATTTTTTTATTGATTTATCAACGCAATAAACGAGCAAGTATAATATAATAATATGAACATTTAAAGACATAAAGCACATTTTTTAAAAACCCGAATTTCGACTGAATGTAATGTAATTTTTTTATTGATTTATCAACGCAATAAACGAGCAAGTATAATATAATAATATGAACATTTAAAGGCATAAAGCATATTTTTTAAAAACCCGAATTTCGACTGACTCTGTCTAAAAATAACAATAAACGAGCAAGTATAATATAATAATATGAACATTTAAAGGCATAAAGCACATTTTTTAAAAACCCGAATTTCGACTGACTCTGTCTAAAAATAACAATAAACGAGCAAGTATAATATAATAATATGAACATTTAAAGGCATAAAGCACATTTTTTAAAAACCCGAATTTCGACTGACTCTGTCTAAAAATGACAGTGCGTCAATCTGACCTTCCCTAAAGAGTCTTTTATAATAAGATAAAGCATTGTCGATGGCACGATACTTTTTTCTTCGTGGGGCCACCTTCCCACCATGTCTCAACTGCAGAATTGTTGATTCTGTGAATGCTTGTTCTTTCTTAATGAAATCAACTAAGACGAACAAGTTAGGATGGGTTCCGGCAATTGCCTTCTTCAACTTGCTGTGCCATCCTTCTACATGATTTGTGGTGCGAGGGCCGACAGTCTCGTGATGGTTCCACACATTGAGGTTGCTACTCTCAACCCAGTTCGTCGTGACGTAGTCTGTGAACTTGGTAACTCTTGGGTCGACGTCTCTCTCCTCCAACGCTTCTTCCCATGCCTCTAATACAAGAAGCCATACGTCGCTGACCATATGTGTTGGTACAAATGGAAGGCCGATAGCACGTCGAACGACCGCATGAATGTTGTCATCTTGCTTGTAATCGTCTCTGAGGCTGCACTTTTCTGTTGCATACTTGTACACTGCTTGGGCGTAGTGGAAGTGACAGCCTTTGATGGTCGCAGAAGAGAAAACTTGACGTAAAGCATTTTGTGCAGCAGTTTCGAAATCAGTAAAGATTGTTGCTGGTTGTAGGTGAATGTCTAAAGATGAAGCCTTCTGGCGTATGGTGCTGAAGAATTTTATATAAGTTGACTTGGTTTTATTAGGCAGCAAGCCATAGACTAATGGCAACATCTTATTGTCGACGAAAGCATGGATGGTATACAGCTGATAAAAGAGTTTCGGTGATTTCTCAAATGTCCCATCACAGAAAAACGAAGTCGCTTCGTCGAGGAGGTGTAAGTTTGACGCTGTGCTGAAAATGAGGCAGTTGACGTCGCTTGGATCTGACAGTAAAAACTGATCTCCTGCAGTTGTTTCCATGTAACTATCAGGTAAGCTGATTGCTGAGCGAGTTTTCGGAAGAGCCGGTATGGTTTTCGCACGAGACCTGTATAATGCTGATTTGATGCTATAGAATGTAGGAACTTTAGCAATGATGAGTGGGTCGGTATCCGATCTGAGAGAACCAAGCTCCTCTTGGTAAAGTGCGCTCACTGATTTGCTGTCGTGTCGAACGGTTTTCTTTAAATCTGCTAGGAAAGCATCGGCTACAATCTGCTCCATATCTGGTGGATGATTATGCTGCCCCATCGGCGAACTGATAAAATCGTTTTTCGTGTTGATAGTTGACCGACATCCTAAAGAATCTTTTTTAACGCAGTTCCAATGTATATTTGGTTGATTCTGAGACTTCACACGAAATTTATAACCACCATAAACTAAGTGTCTACCACCTCTCTTATTAGGGATGAAAGAAACATTTACTTGTTCACTTGCCATGATGAATTGAAGGAAATGTTGTTGATGTACAGCATGAAGGGTCATATTATATACTATTGAGATGTTTGAAGTTGTTTAGTTGTTTACAGTTGATCAATGTTAACTGATTGTTAATCACTTTGGGACCATGAACTCAGCCGGTGAAGAAGAGTTAATATCAATCAGTGGGATTAACAACTTGTTCACACCTCCACCGGCGATTAGTTTTGGTTTGTTTATTTAACCTCATCGGCGAAACGGGAATAAACCATGTATAGTCCCTGTATCAATTATCTCCTATTAGACCACAGTTGTTATGCATGATTATGTCATTTTTTCACACCTTGTAGAGCTCACCTATCACCTGCCTGTTAATAGCAGAAGTAAATTTCTCTCCAATTGGTTTTTCCCCCGTAGGATTAGTTTTATTTATTACAATGAAGATATCCATACATACAACAACAAACATGAAGTTATAAACTACAATAATTACATACGAAAATAGGAAGTGTTGTTTGTACATATGTCTAGATAAACTATACCCTGGGACGGAGAAGGGGAGTATAACCGTCGTACAAACTAGTATATATCTAGCCCCACTGCCAGGGGAATGTTGGCGCCATGCACCACTGCATTTGATAACCTACAGAGTAGTAAATATAACTGCCCCCCCCCCCCCTTCCCATGTTGGGGATCCCCACCTTTTATTGTAAGGTTCCTTAGGCACAGCATAGCATCAGTAAGATAGATATATACTGCCACGTCGCCACTCTGGGGCGGAGGAGGGGCAGTGTATAGCCGTTTTACAGACTATTATATACCTGGACCCACTGTCGGGGAAACGCTATAGTGTCAACACTATTTGATATTATAAGCAACTCATCCCATTGTAGCTAACGTTATTTACTGCTTTCTTATCATGCAGTGGCGGAGCGGTGGCATTGTGGTAGCCGGTTCTCGTCAGATCACCGAAGTTAAGCAACGTTGAGCCAGGTTAATCATTGGATGGGTGGCCGTCTGAGTGATCAATTCGGACTCCCATGCTGTGTCTTTGGGCAAGGCACTTGACTCTGATTCTCCATATGGGGGTACGATGCCGCCATGTACTAAGGCACGTCGACGGTACGCATGTCTTCAACGAATCTAACCCTGCCTGTGCTGCAGTTCGGAGTTACGATGTTGGGAAGCTGGCAGCTGCTCGTCGTTGCTCAGTGGTTCTCTCCAGGTACTGCAGCTTCCTCCACCCGTAGATTAGCCATTGTGCATAAGTATATGCCCTTAAACACCAATAAATAAATAATAAATGATATCATGCAGGGCAGTGTGGAATACGAGGTGAGGCGTACCTTTCAATGTGTGTTTGGTTGGAGAAAGAGGCAGGGGGGAGGTGGTAACCTTGGTAATTTTGTTTGGATAAATCGACCGCTGGCGACCGATGAAGCGGGACACGGTGAGAGTGGAACTTATGGGCGGTTATTCTTGATAATAAATAAATATACACTTACTTTTGAGTTCATACAAGGTGAGTATAGTAGTCTCAAATGAGAATGGCCAATATTTGTCTTGAAAACCTACGAGAGGCTTTTAGAGAAATCCTCGGAAAATATGAATTTTTAACCTTTTGAGGGGTATCGCTCTCTAACCAGCCCAAAACGGATTAATGCTTGGTTTTGTGAATACCTTCATTACTTACAAAAATGATCCTCAGTGAATTTCACTTCCAATAAGGAAGGTTATGTTTCTCACGCAGGAACACATTGGGTGTTATGGGTGCCCCAAAACAGCCCATTTTCTCAACATGTCTATACTTTCCAGGCTCTGGAGGGTTAATAATTGCTTACTGGAATATTTTGTCCATGCAACTTGTAATGTTACTGAAAGACCTGCAAATGGTCAATTTTTCTTGAAAACGTGCTAGATTTTTTGGAGAAATCCACAGAAAACGGGAATTTTAAGCTTTTGAGGGGTATATCTCCTTAACCAGTCGACAATGGGTTAAAACCTCGATTTTTGAATATCCTTACTACTTACAAAAATGTTTCTCTATCAGTTTTGCGTCCAGCAAAAGAAGTTACGTTTCTCTGTGGCATTTCCATTTGATGTTGTTAGTGTCCAAAAACAGACTATTTCTTCAAATTTTTTGACATTTAGCAGCCCATGGAGGGTTAACAAATACCTACCAGAATAATTTATCTATGCAGCTGGTAATGTGATACCAAGACCTATCAACGGCCATTTTCTCTTGAAAACCCTACAAGATGTTTGTAAAGAAATCCAGGGAAAACGATTTTTAAGCTTTCGATGGGTATCCCTGTTAACCTCCCCAACAGGGGTTAACGCTTGGTTTTTTGAATACACTTATTATTTACATAAATGGTCCTCTGTGCATTCCACTTCCAACAAAGGTGATTATGTTTATCTCTCGTGTATACGTTGGGTGCTGTACGTGTCTGAAAACAGCCCATGTCAACAAAATTACGATACTTGGCAGCTTGTAGATGGTTAATAAACGCTCACTGGAGTATTTTGTCCCTACAACTTGTAATGTCACATAAAGACCTACGAATAGTTAATTAGGCTTTTCCCTCTGGAAAAGACTATTGTTTTTCTACTGATTATTATTATTTTTTTTTTTTTTTTTTTAGGCTTTTCCCTCTGGAAAAGACTATTGTTTTTCTACGGATTATTATTTTTTTTTTTTTTTTTTTTTTAGGCTTTTCCCTATTATACTCACCTTTCTCATAACATTAATGAAGGAACTTCAGTGAGACAGTTAAAAACAATTCATCAGACACCGTTCGGTCATGAAAAATCCTGGAATCTCATCTGGAAAAGCTATGATTCTCCAGAATCATAAAGTCTAGTTTTTTGGGGTTTTTTTTTTTTTTTTTTCCCCACACATTTTTGTCCGTACGATTCAGAAGCCATTTTGGAACCGATTTTCACACAATTTGGCACACCCATAGAGTGGCAAAAAATCTAAAAATGTACTGAAGCGGAATTTTCGATTTAACCCTTATTTCGGCAGAATTGGCAAAAAACTGCCAAAATTGGGGTTTATCGGCACTTTCTCGAAACACGTCTTTAGGATTTTTTTTTAAATATTCATAATTACTAGACCTGCCTACGACACAACCTTTGATACACACGACATATTAGGCGATGCATATGGTAACCCTCCACAGGCTGCCAAACATCGAAATTTTGATGAAATGGGTCGGTTTCAGACCCCCACAGCACCCAAACGATACCGGAGGGGTAAACATAACTTCCTTTATTGGAAGTGGAATTCATGGAGGATCATTTTTGTAAGTAATAAGGGTGTTCAGAAAACCAAGTGTTAACCCGTTTTGGGCTGGTTAAACAGCAATACCCCAAAAAAGTTCAAAACTTCATGTTTTCCGTGGATTTCTCTAAACGTGTCTTGTAGATTTTCAAGAAAAATTGGTCCCTCTCAGGTCTTGGTGTGACATTACAAGTTGCATGGTTAAAATATTCCGGTCAGCATTAGTTAACCCTCCCCGAGCTGCTAAACGTAAAACTTGTGATAAAATGGGCTGTTTTTAGACACCAACAGCACCCAAACGATATACCACAGAGAAAGGGGCCTTCATTTATCGGACGCAAAATTGAACGGAAAATATTTTTGAAAGTGGTAAGGGTATTCATAATTTGACGTCTTAACCCATTTTGGGCTGGTTAAAGAGAGATACCCATTAAAATCTTAAAATACCCGTTTTCTGTGGATTTCTCTAACAACATCTTGTAGGTTTTCAAGAAAAATCGGCTATTTGCAGGTCTTGGTGTGACATTACAAATCGCATAAACAAAATATTCTGGTCAGCATTAGTTAACCCTCCCCGGGCTGCTGAAGGTCAAAATTGCAATAAAATGGGCTGTTTTTGCACACCAACAGCACCCAAAGAGAACAGCCCAAAGAAAAGTGCCTTCTTTTATCGCACGTACAATTTATACGGAAACATTTTTGTAAGCAGTAAGGGTATTCAAAAGTCGACGTCTTAACCCATTTTGGGCAGGCTAAAGAGAGATATCCCTTGAAAGCTTTAAATTCCCATTTTCTGTGAATTTCCCTAATGGTAACTTGTAGGGTTTCAAGACAAATTGACTATTCGTAGGTCGTTATGTGACATTACAAGTTGCAAGGACAAAATACTCCGGTGAGCGTTTTTTAACCATCTACAAGCTGCCAAGCATCGTAATGTTTTTAACATGGGACTGTTTTCAGACACGCACAACACCTAATGTATACATGAGAGATAAACATAATCTCCTTTGTTTGAAGTGGAATTCACAGAGGACCATTTTTGTAAGTAATAAAGGTATTCAAAAAGCCAAGCGTTAACCCCTGTTGGGGAGGTTAACAGGGATACCCATCAAAAGCTTAAAAAATCGTTTTCCCTGGATTTCTACAAATATTTTGTGGGGTTTTCAAGAGAAAATGGCCGTTGATAGGTCTTGGTGTCATATGACCAGTTGCATGGATCAATTATTCTGGTAGGCATTTGTTAACACTTCATGGGCTGCTAAATGTAAAAAAAAATTGAGGAAATAGTCTGTTTTTGGACACCAACAACATCAAATGGAAATGCCACAGAGAAACGTAACTTCTTTTACCGGACGCAAAACTGATAGGGAAACATTGAAATTGATATTAACCCATTCTACCATTAATGATAGGTTTTACCTAAACATTTTTTTATCAAACCCAAGCCGAGTCATTTGAGACTACTATACTCACCTTTCTCATAACATCAATGAAGGAACTTTAGTGAGACAGTTAAAAACAATTCATCAGACACTGTGGGGTCAAGAAAAATCATGGAATCTAATCGAGAAAAGCCATGATTCTCCAGAATGATAAAGTCTAGTTTTTTGGGTTTTTTTTCTTTTTTTTTTTCCACACATTTTGTCCGTACGATTCAGAAGCCATTTTCGAACCGATTTTCACGAAATTTTGCACACGCATAGAGGGACACAAAATCTAAAAATGTACCAAAGCGGAATTTTCGATTTAACCCTTGTTTCGTCAGAATTGGCAAAAAACTGCCAAAATTGGGGTTTATCGGCACTTTCTCGAAACACGTCTTGTAGATTTTTTTTAAACTTTCATCATTGATAGACCTGTCTGTGCCACGACCTCTGATACACATGACATATCAGGCGATGCATATGGTAACCCTCCACAGGCTGCCAAACATCGAAATTTTGATAAAATGGGCCAGTTTCAGGCCCCCAGAGCACCCAAACGATACCCGAGAGGTAAACATAACTTCCTTTATTTGAAGTGGAATTCACCGGAGATCATTTTTGTAAGTAATAATGGTGTTCAAGAAACCAAGCATTAACCCGTTTTGGGTTGGTTAAACAGCAATACCCCCAAAAAGCTAAAAAAAAATCAGGTTTTCCGTGGATTTCTCTAAACGAGTCTTGTAGATTTTCATGAAAAAATTGTCTCTCCCAGGCCTTGATGTGACAATAGAAGTTGCATGGACAAAATACTTCGGTGAGCATTTGTTAACCCTCCACGGGCTGCTAAATGTCAAAATTGTGATAAAATGGGCTGTTTTTGGACGCCAACGGCACCCAACGGGTACGCCACAAAGAAAAAAGATTTCTTTTATAGAGCGCACAATCTATAGGGAAACATTTTTGTAAGTAGTAAGGGTATTCAAAAAACGAAGTCTTAACCCATTTTGGGCAGGCTAAAGAAAGAGACCCCTTAAAATCTAAAAATACCCATTTTCTGTGGATTTCTCTAAATACATTCCATAGGTTTTCAAGAAAAATTGACTACTTGCAGGTCTTTGTGGGACATTACAAGTGGCATGGACAAAATATTCCGCTGAGCGTTTATTAACCCTCTACAGAATACCAAGCATCATAATTTTGTTGAAATGGGCTGTTTTCGGACACACACAGCACGCAATGTATGTCTGAGAGTTACACATAATCTCCTTTGTTGGAAGTGGAATTCACTGGGGACCATTTTTGTAAGTAATAAGGGTATTCAAAAACCCAAGCGTTAACCCCTTTTGGGGTGGTTATTAGCGATACCATCAAAAGCTAAAAAAAAATCATGTTTTCCGTGGATTTCATTACAAACATCTTGTAAGTTTTCAACAGAAAATGGCCATTGATAGGTCTTGGAGTCACATTACCGGTTGCATGGATAAAATATTCCAGTAAGCATTTGTTAACCCTCCATCGGCTGCTAAATGTCAACATTTTGAAAAAATAGTCTGTTTTTGGACACCAACAACAACAAATGGGAATGCCACAGAGATACATAACTTCTTTTACCGGATGCAAAACTGACAGAGAAAAATTTAGTAAGTAGTAAGGGTATTCAAAAAATCGAGGTCTTAACCCATTTTCGCCTGGTTAAGATGTACCCCTTAAAAGCTTAAAATTCCAGTTTTCTGTGGATTTCTCCAAAAAAGCTAGTAAGTATTCAAGAAAAATTGACCATTTGCAGGTCTTGGAGTGACATTACAAGTCACATAGACAAAATATTCCGGTAAGCGTTAGTTAACTCTCCAGAGGCTGTAAAGCATAGAAATTTTGAGAAAATGGACTGTCCTTGGGCACCCATTGCACGCAATGTGTACCTGCGTGATAAACATAACCTCCTTCTTTGGAAGTGGAATTCATCAGACCAAACATTAACCCATTTAGGGCTGGTCTTAACCCGTTTTGGGCTGGTTAAACAGTGGTACCCCCATCAAAGACTTAAAATTTCGAGCTTTCCCTGGATTTCTTTAAAAACATCTTGTAGATTTCAAGAAAAAATGGCCATTCACGGGTCTTCATGTGACATCACAAGTTACATGGACAAAATATTCCGTTGAGCATTCGTTAACTCTCCACGAGCTGCTAAACATCAAAATGTTGATAAAATGGATTGTTTTCAGACACCAAAAGCACCCAATGGATATGTAACAGAGAAATATAACTTCTTTTACTGCGCGTTGAATTCACAGAGGATCAGTTTTGTAAGTAGTAAGGGTATTTAAAAGAATGAAACTTAACCTATTTTAGACTGGATAAGGAGAGATACCCCTTAAAAGCTTAAAATTTACATTTTCTATGGATTTCGCTAACTGCTTGTTGGCGATTTTCAAGAACAATTGGACATTGGCAGGTCTTACAAATTGCATAGATAGAATATTCCGCTAGTCGTTTGTTAATCCCGCTACAGGCTGCTAAACGTCAAAATTTTGATAAAATCGGCTGTTTTCGGGCAGCAAATGGGTATGTAATAGGTAAACAAAACCTCTTTTATCAGACTCAGAATTCATGAGGGATAATGTATGATAGTGTTAAGGGTATTCAAGGGAGCGTGGTGGCTCAGTGGTAGACTGTTGTACTTCTATGCTAGAGGTCCCGAGTCCGATCCCCGTCCGGGACGACTCACGTTGTGTCCTTGGGCAAGGCACTTTAGCCCGGTTGCCGACATGGGGGCGCGATGACGCCGTGTACTAAGGCATACTGCACGTCGATGGTACATATGTCTTCACCCTCTGTAACCCTACTTGAGCGGAGCTTGAACAGAGTTAGAATGTTGAGGAGATGACAGTTGCTCGTCGATGCTTGGTGGTTCTCTCCGTGTACTCCGGCTTCCCCCACCTATAAAACTGTCACGGCCACGATTAGCCATTGTGTATAAGTATGTGGCCTTAAACACAAATAAATAAATAAATAAATAAATAAATAAATAAATAAATAAATAAATAAATAAATAAATAAATAAATAAATAAATAAATAAGGGTATTCAAAAACCAAGCCTTAACCCTGTTTATAGGATTAAAGACAGACAGCCCATGCTGTGTACGCTGCCTACATTACTTGTAAAATCGACACCCCCACTAAATCGAGGTGCGGTCTCGTACCCGACCACCTGACGGTTCTGACCTCATTAGATAACACTCCTTCTTTGTATTATTAGCATGGATTTCCCCACGAAGCAAAGACAAAAATACGTCTGCGGAAAATAATGGCAAATATTTTATTTAGTCTGTATTTTGTCCGTATAGAAAATGTCTCGCCCACATATACCTAAACATGATTCAATGATACAATTGGACATATTTCTCTCGTAAAACCTGAAAAAAGACTTGATTTATTTCATTTTAGGATTGCGCGTGTATATTCTTAGAAGATTCTCTGTGTGTTATTAATATACAGCGTCAGTCTTTCATCTCATTTGGGACGATCAGTGATTAACACCTTTTCGACAAGAGCCGTCGAAATTGAAAATAAAAAAAAATAATCAAATTTCACTAAAACCTTTTGCAGAATCGTGTTTTTCAGAAAACTCTTTCGCGATTGCATGTGTCGTTTTCAAAATTCCGATCAGTAATCACGAAATTATAAATATGTTGTTGTCAATAACAAAATTGAAAGCATGTCCGTCAAACTTGCATGACGTCAGAACTCGACTCGGGTAAAAATAATGCAGTGATGCAGTGAAAGGACGAGAGTAATAAACGCTGATATCGCAGTAGGCTTTAAACTGGCCATGGAATGGTCCTAAAATCATGTTTATATTTGCAGCTTTACTGCAAATAGGTTTCCCGTTGTTTCTTGTTGAAGTATTGTTTCCGTCAAGGCCAAGTACCATAGAAAATTTGGAACACCGAGCAGTGGGCCTGCCCCATGAACACCTGCCTGTTATTAAAATTAATTAGCGGGGACATCTGCACCCCCCCCCCCCCCCCCACTTCCTGCTGATTTTTTTACCTAGGACACCTGCCCCCTATTGTTTCTTTCACCTAGGACACGTGCCCCCCTGCTGTTTTTCACCAACTACACCTGCCCCCGTTTGTTTGCTAACGGGCCCCTCCCCATTGACCTTTCTATTTTTAGAAGAACCCGGGCCGACGGGGAGAGGGCGTGGTTGTGAGCATGGCTAGATTTCGCTGAAGGAAGGTACCCTCAAATCTGGGTCGAAAGTGGCGAAAATGACAAAAGGCTACTTCAACATATGGTAACGGTATAAACTTTAGACGATCTGGGCGATGTACAGACGAAAGATCATACCTTGGAGCCGGTTAGGTAATTTGGCACAAACAACTCCGATTTTATGCTCAATCGCTGCTCTACAGTAGTCTACAATAGTGCCCAATTCCATTCCAAACTGACAGAGTCGGGACGAATAGTACTCTCACTTTCCACGCGATGCGTGGTGTTCTCCACGCGGTCTCGACACTTGCAACAGATGCCAAAATGTCGGGCAGGGTGCGTAGAACAAGTTCTGAAAATTAGAAGTCGCTGCCTTCGGCGGTCTGGACACGGTTCGTGTTTGTGAGAAGTGCAATTTTAATGTGAAATTGGCAAATTTTCGTTAATCGTTTCCCGCCAAAACACGTACTCACCGTCGATTTCTTTTCACTGCAACTTCTTCTGATTATCTAAGGTTTAAAGATAGTGTCAGGATACCCCCCCCCCCCCCCCCGCACTTCCTCACTTTGGCGGCGTTCTGGGTTGAAAGTCTCGAAAATGGCAAGAGGCTACATTAACGTACGGCAACGGTATAAACTACAAGTAGGAAGGACGATATTGAGACAAAAAATCATACAATGGAGCCGCTTAGGCAATGAGGCACCGAAACCTGGGACTTTATGCTCAATCGCAGCTCCACAGTCGTCGACAACACTGCCCATGACCATTCTGAACTGATAAAGTCGGGACGAATAGTACTCTCTCATTCCAAGCGATGCTTGGTGTTTTCCAGGCGGCTCGGACGCTCCAAACAGATCCCAAAATGTCGGCCAGGGTTCGAAGAACAAGTTCTGAAAATTTTAAGTCGCTGCCTCCAGCGGTCTGGACACGGTTCGTGTATGTCAGAAGTGCTATTTTAATGTCCCATATGCAAATCTTCGTCAATCTTTTCCTGCCTGCCAGAAACCCAATCACCGCCATTTTCTTTTCACTTTAAACTTCGGACGATTCTCTTAGGTTTAAAGGTTGTGTTGGGATCCCTGGGTGGCGGTCTTAAAGAAGAAACTTCCATTTACAGAGAGAGGGGGGTGGCTATAAAGGAGTCTGCGCCCATTCATGACGTCTTTTTTCGAACTGGCTTGAAAAGGAAGGACCAAATTCAAACAGTTACCTCCTCTCTTCAAAACGCTATATCCCAACAATTCCAGGCAGATTTCCATGAAATTTTCACTCGTTGTTCATGGATAGTTGCGGCATCACTTTCCATGAAGAGCGATACGAATTTCGCATTTCGTCACGTCGAATTCGAAAAGAGCGCATGCGCATGGATTTCTCTGAAAACATCTTATAGATTTTAAGTAAAAATGGCCATTCGCACTTTTTAGTTTGAAATTGCAAGTTGCATGAATACATATGCCTGTTAGCACATGTTAACCCTCTACAATCTGCCAGACATCAATATTTTGGATACATTTGAGATAAAATGGACCATTTTCAAATAGACAGAGCACTCAGTGCGTATGTGTCAAACAAACATAACTCCTTTTGTCGGTCATTAACTTGTGGGACGACGATATTGATATTAACCCACACTACCATTAATGCTGCTTTTTACCTAAACAATTTTTTTTATAAAACTGAGTCATTTGAGACTACTATAACCACCTTTCTCATAACATCAATGAAAGAACTTCAGAGAGACAGTTAAAAACAATTCATCAGAAGCTGTGGGGGCATGAAAAATCAAGGAATCTCATCGGGAAAAGCCATGATTCTCCAGAATCATAAAGTCTAGTTTTTCTTGAAACCCTACAAGTTACTGTTAGGAAAATTCACAGAAAATGGGAATTTAAAGCTTTTGAGGGATATCTCTCTTAGCCTACCCAAAATGGGTTAAGACTTCGACTTTTGAATACCCTTACTACTTACAAAAATGTTTCTGTATAAATTGTACACTCGATAAAAGGAGGCGCTTTTCTTTGTGGTGTACCCATTGGGTGCTGTTGGTGTCCACAAACTGCCAATTTTATCACAATTTTGATGTTGAGGAGCCCTGGGAGGGTTAACTAATGCTGACCGGAATATTTTGTCCATGCAACTTGTAATGTCACACCAAGACCTGCAAATAGCCGATTTTTTCTTGAAAACCTACGAGATGTTTTCAGAGAAATCCACAGAAAGAGGGTATTTTAAGGTTTTAATGGGTATCTCTCTTTAACCAGCCCAAAATGGGTTAAGACGTCGAATTTTGAATACCCTTACCACTTTCAAAAATATTTTCCGATCAATTTTGCATCCGATAAATGAAGGCCACTTTTTCTGTGGTATACCGTTTGGGTACTGTTGGTGTCCAAAAACAGCCCATTTTATCACAATTTTTACGTTTAGCAGCTCGGGGAGGGTTAACTAATGCTGACCGGAATATTTTATCCATGCAACTTGTAATGTCACACCAAGACCTGGGAGTGACAAATATTTCCTGAAAATCTACAAGACTCATCTGGAGAAATCCACGGAAAACATGAAGTTTTGAGCTTTTTGGGGGTATTGCTGTTTAACCAGCCCAAAACGGGTTAACGCTTGGTTTTCTGAACACCCTTATTACTTACAAAAATGATACTCGGTGAATTCCACTTCCAATAAAAGCAGTTATGTGTATCTATCATGTTTCTTTTGGGTGCTGTGGGGGCCCGAAAACAGCCCATTTCATCAAAATTTCGATGTTTGGCAGCCTGTGGAGGGTTACCATATGCATCGCCTGATATGTCGTGTGTATCAAAGGTCGTATCACAGGCAGGTCTAGCAATGATGAATGTTTAAAAAAAATCTACAAGACGTGTTTCGAGAAAGTGTCGATAAACTCCAATTTTGACAGTTTTTTGCCAATTCTGACGAAATAAGGGTTAAATTGAAAAATCCGCTTCGGTACATTTTTAGATTTTGTGCCCCTCTATGTGTGTGCAAAATTTTGTGAAAATCGGTTCGAAAATGGCTTCTGAATCGTACGGACAAAATGTGTGGGGAAAAAAAAAAAAAAAAAAAAAAAACCCAAAAATAATAACTAGACTTTATGATTCTGGAGAATCATGGCTTTTCCCGACAAGATTCCATGATTTTTTATGACCCTGGAGTGTCTGAAGAATTGTTTTTAATTGTATCATTAAAGTATTTTTATTGATGTCTTGAGAAAAGTGGGTATAACTAGACTTTATGATTCTGGAGAATCATGGCTTTTCCCGATGAGATTCCATGATTTGTCATGACCCCACAGTGTATGATGAATTGCTTTTGACTGTCTCACTGAAGTTCCTTCATTAATGTCATGAAAAAGGTGAGTCTAGAAGTCTCAAATGACTCAGTTTGATAAAAAAAATTGTTTAGGTAAAAACCATCATTAACGATGGAGAGGGTTAATATCAATATCGTCGTCCAACAAGTTAATGACCGACAAAAGGAGTTATGTTTGTTTGACACATACCCACTGAGTGCTGTATCTATTTGAAAATGGTCCGTTTTATCTCAAATATGTCCAAAATATTGATGTCTGGCAGCTTGGTAAGGGTTAACAAGTGCTAACAGGAATATTTATTCATGCAACTTGTAATGTCACACCAAAAACTATGAATGGCAATTTTTACTTAAAAATCTACGAGATGTTTTCAGAGAAATCCAGGGAGAACATCAATTTTAAGCTGTTGATGGGTATAATTGTTTATCCAGCCCAACACGGGTTAAGGGTTGTTTTTTTTTAATACGCTTATTACTTATAAAAATAATTCTCAGTGAATTCTACTTCCACTTATGTTGATTTCTCCTCTTAACTTTGGGTGCTGTGGGTATGCAAACACAGCCCACTTTTTCAACATTTTCATGTTTGAGAACCAGCATAGGGTTAACAAATGCTTACTGGAATATTTTGTACATGCAACTTGTAATTCACACTAAGGTCTGAGAATGGCCATTTTTTCTTGAAAATCTACGGGATGTTTTTAGAGAAATCCTCGGATAACATGAATTTTTAACCTTTTGAGGGGTATCGCCCTGCAACCAGCTCTAAACGGGTTAATGCTTGGTTTTATGAATACCTTCATTACTTACAAAAATGATCCTCGGTGAATCCCACTTCCAATGAAGGTGGTTATATTCATCTCGCAGGTACACATTGGGCGTAATGGGTGGCCAAGTACAGGCCATTTTCTCAAAATTTGCTGCCTCTGGAGGGTTAACAAACGCTTACCGGAATCTTTTGTTCATGCAACTTGTAATGTCACTCCAAGACCTGCAAATGGTCAATTTCTCTTGAATACTTACTAGATTTTTTGGATAAATCCCCAGAAAATGGGAATTTTAAGCTTTTAAGGGGTACATCTCCTTAACCAGGCAAAAATGGGTTAAGACCTCAATTTTTGAATACCCTTACTACTTACTAAAGGTTTTCCCTATCAGTTTTGCGTCCGGTAAAAGAAGTTATGTTTCTCTGCAGCATTCCCATTTGATGGTGTTGGTGTCCAAGAACAGACTATTTTTTCGAAATTTTGACATTTAGCAGCCCATGGAGGGTTAACAAATCCTTTTCTGTGTATTTTATCTGTGCAACTGGTAATGTGACTCTAAGACCTATCAACGGCCGTTTTCTTTTGAAACCCTACGAGACGTTTGTAAAGAAATTCAGGGAAAGTATGATTTTTTAAGCTTTTGATGGGTATTGCTATTAACCATCCCAAAAGGGGTTAATGCTTGGTTTTTTGAATACCCTTATTACTAACAAATTTGGTCCTCAGTGAATTCCACTTCCAACAAAGTAGATTATGTTTATCTCCCGGGTATGCATTGGGTGCTGTGCGCGTCTGAAAACAGCCTATTTCAACAAAATTACGATGCTTAGCAGCCTGTAGAGGGTTAATAAATGCTCACCGGAATATTTTGTCCATGCAACTTGTAATGTCACATAAAGACCTGCGAGTAGTCAATTTTTCCTGAAAACCTACAAGTTGATTTTAGAGAAATCCACAGAAAATGGGAATTTTAAGCTTTTAAGGGGTATCTCTCTTTAACCAGTCCAAAATGGGTTAATACTTCGACTTTTGAATACCCTTACCACTATCAAAAATGTTTCCCCATCAATTTTGCGTCCGATAAAAGAAGGAACCATTCTCGGTGGTACACCAAGTGGGTGCTGTTGGCGTCCAAAAAACAGCCCATTTTATCACAATTTTGACTTTTAGCAGCCCGTGGAGGGTTAACAAATGCTCACCGCAGTATTTTGTCCGTGCAACTTCTATTGTCACACCAAGGCCTGGGAGTGACAAAATTTTCCTCAAAATCTACAAGACTCGTTTAGAGAAATCCACGGAAAATACTAATTTTTGAGCTTTATGGGGGTATTGCTGTTTAACCAGCCCAAAACGGGTTAACGCTTGGTTTTTTGAACACCCTTATTACTGACAAAAATGATCCTAGGTGAATTCCACTCCCAATAAAGGAAGTTATGTTTATCTCTCGTGTATTGTGTGGGTGCAGTGGGGGCCTGAAACCGGCCTATTTCATCAAAATTTCGATGTTTGGCAGCCTGTGGAGGGTTACCATATGCATCGCCTGATATGTCGTGTGTATCAAAGGGCGTGTCACGGACAGGTCTAGCAATGACGAATGTATAAAAAAAATCTACAAGACGTGATTCGAGAAAGTGCCGATAAACCCCAATTTTGGCAGTTTTTTGCCAATTCTGACAAAATAAGGGTTAAATCGAAAATTCCGCTTCAGTACATTTTTAGATTTTGTGCCCCTCTATGCGTGTGCAAAATTTCGTGAAAATCGATTCGAAAATGGTTTCTGAATCGTACGGACAAAATGTGTGGAAAAAAAAAAAAAAAAAAAAAGAAACCCCCCCCCCCCCCAAAAAAAAAATAATAATCCGTAGAAAAACAATAGTCTGTCTTTCACTCCTAATAAACAACACAAACTCTTGTGTGCAACATAGCCAGAGAGACTGCTCGCATTTTATTATGTACATTCCAAAACTTTTTGTGATAGAAATATTGTAGCAAATGAACTCTGACAAAAAACGATGACCATTGTAGCAGGTTGGATTGGCATATGAAACAAAAACCCTGTGTCGATAACCGAGCCGGCCAGGAAAAACCAGTGTTTTTAATTAATTAATTAATTTATTTATAGCATTCTTTTTTAATATAAAACACTGGAAACCTGTGACTGAAACCCATGCGTAGGTTACCCAGGGTAAGGTGTCAGATCCTCACCTTTTAAATAACTTGTTTGCTTAAAACAACCGAAAGAAAATCTGGATTTGCAGTCGCCGAGCATCTGGCTAGAAATGGCTTCCCCGAACCTCTAAAAACTCCCAGAATTCTTTCTCGCAGTTTCGATTGGTCAAACACAGCACTTCCCGACCAATCAAAACTCCCTGCGCTCAAAAGCGCGCAAATATGTATCTTTATTATTTAGTGTCTACACAGACAAAAGTTTTTCGCTAATCTGCACGAAACGCGAAAAACAATTAGTCTGTCTTTCACTCCTAATAAACAACACAAACTCTTGTGTGCAACATAGCCAGAGAGACTGCTAGAAAAATGTCCAAAAGCATAGTGACATTCGGGCGTCAATGAAAAACTACAACCAAAAACTACAACTTGAGTAGTTTAGATACTTGGAGCCGATCCTCAACCGAGTCCTTGACATACCCGTCCTTAGCAGATTCGCTACGCCACCTACCGTGACGCTTCCAGCATCTTTCATTGACGCCCGAATTAGCCGCCGCTGAAGCTCCACCTGCACGGAGAGAATGCAAACCGATCTCAATAGATCCTGTAACCTCTCTCAAGCGTTCTAAAATACACTCTCTCGCTCTGGTGTAACTAAGCATTTTATCTTTATATATTAATTTTGTATTCTTCCCGGAACTAAACATGGGTCTGAAAAGATAGCAATCAGAACCAGCCTTCAAACCTGCTACAGCCATATAAGTTTGTAAAATAGTATACGGACAAGCCGTGGAAGCACCTTTTGCAATTAAAACTTCCTCGCCGTCCCGGTATTGATCGGTTTTGCTTTTCTTAATTTTGAGTGCAAAATAGTTCTCGTAAAAAAAAATATCATTACATCGTAAAGAACTCAGTTCGTTGAAGCGTAAAAAACCTGAAAACCCTAACACAATCATAGCCAGGTCTCTGCACACTGGAAGAGCATTATTGTTTTGATATTTGTCACACAAAGTTATAATATGGGAAGAAGTTATTGGCTCTTTCTTACAAATGGGATTTTTTCTCAATCTCTTAGCAGACTCTACTAAATTGTTTACAAAAGCATTGTCTGTGGGGTCTTCAAAACCATGTAAATTGTGCATCCACTTAATTGCATATACACTCGAAGAAACAACTGAATAAGTTGATCCTGTGTCCAAGAGGTGAGTCAAATAAAGAGCTATTTGAATCGGTTCGGCGGGTAAAACACAGCCACCAAGGTCACTAATAAATGATTTCCATTTACTAAAAGCACTATAATACTTAATGTTTGTAGAATCAGCTCTGGAATGAGTTAGAAACACTGCCATTTTCTCGGAAAGGTCAACGGTCTTGGAGCTCTGCTGCAGTCCACTGGCAACCACTCGCTGGTCTATAACATCTATAAGACCTGTCAAAAACATGAAAAATGTATCAGCAACATACTAATTATGAATTCGGATAGCTATCATAAAAAATCTCAACGGACTATCAGCAAAAATGCCGTTTTCCCCTTTGCCTTTATGAATGACATCTTTGTTGCCTAGCAATACATGATTGGTTTCTACTCCCCTAGAAACTAGTAAACGATGGACTGTTGGCCAAAAATAAGCAGAGGTCCACAATGGAAGTACCAATGTGCCTGAAGCTTTTTCTCTATCTGCCTTTTCTAGAACCTGTAATATTAGCCTAGGCGGTGGTACAAACCAGTTATTCTCGCCATACCAAGTCTGACAGAAAGCATCTATCCCCTCTGTGCCCGGGCACCACCAGCGTGAGTTAAATCTGGGAAGTAAACTGTTATAATTAGTCGAAAATCTATCGACTGAGTGAGGACCCCATTTAGCATTTAGGAATTTAAATACTGCTTCACTAATACTCCAATCATCTGAGTCATGACATCGGCTCAAAAAATCTGCATGCATATTATAATTACGTGGCACCCAAGAAGCACAAACCGAAATGTTATGCAATGAACATGTTTCATTAATATCAAGGGCAACATTGTGTAAATACTCATGTTTACTACCAACTTTTACTATGTGCGTGGCCGCCTGATTATCTGTACACCACTTTATTGACTTACCTTCTAAATACCCAGACATGGATTTACTTACTCTGTTAAACGCCTCAAGCTCTCGCCATGTGGAACTCATATCTCTCTCTGTAGTAGTCCAACTACCTACCACTTCAGAGTCTAAAAGACCCTCAACAAAACCACCGTATCCCTCATACGATGCATCCGTGTACACACTTCCAGTGTATCCAGACCCTACCAGGTCCTGACCATTAAGGTGCCTTATTTTATCTTTCCAAAACTGAATTTCATTCCGAGCATTATCACTCACCGGGACCACAGAGTCCCATCCAGCTCGATAATTTAATGCACCATACAAAAACCTCGTTCCCAAACGGGTATCATAACCGACAGCGCCATGCATAGACAAAATCTTACCCAAAAATGATGCCAACAGTCGAGCTTTTACAACATTGTCCCGCTTTTGTAATTCCTTTTGAATCAAATTGAGCATATACAGCATGCTCTCTAATCTTTCTTCCGACACAGAAACCCTTCCTGTTTCCATATCCCATTCCAAACCTAGCCAAAGAATATGCAAAGAAGGGTCCCATTGACATTTATCAGAGGCGATGAGAAACCCCAAGTCGAGTAAATCTTTCTCAACTTGTTTACTCAAACACAGAGCATCTCCGTAACTGCCAGAACCGCCGAGACCGTCGTCTAAGTACATAAGAACCCTTTTCCCTTCGTTACGCCAAACTTTAGTAAGTTCCCTAGTCAATTTTGTAAAAATAAAAGCTGCTGTCGAAATACCGAAAGGGAGTACCTTGAAAACGAAGTATTTGACTTCCCCGGCAAATTCCCAAGAGAAACCAAGATATGTGTAAAATTGTGGAAAAATTTGTATGTGGTGGTAAGCAGATTTCAAGTCAAATTTAAACAGAAAATCTCCTTTCGCAAATATCTGGCGTGCAAGAGCACCATCTTCCAAACGAAAACTGAATTTAGCCAAACAGTCGTTAATATGACGACAATCTAAGACCAAACGTTGTTTTCCCGATTTTCCAACCGCTACTGTCAAAGGGTTAACAACTTCCGGAATAATGTCTGAAATAGCAATACAATCTAACTCCAATAATTTATTGATCTCTTGGGAAACAAATTCCCGGTTGTCCAAAGCGGATCTGTTATTTTTTAGAAAAACATTTGTTGGATGGGTTAAAAAAGGCAATCGATAACCTTCGGAAATAACTTTCAAAATATATTCACACGACCCCTTATTTTTCCACAGACTGTACCGTTCTTTCAAACGACCAACCGGCGAAAAGCTCGGGTTATCAAGAACCGTTAAGATACTCTCGCTCGTGCTGACGTCCGTCAGCTCATTGTGTGCCAAATTGTTGTTCTTTTCATTCACCAAACAAGAGTGTTGATGATCAAAAATAACGACTCTTTTCTGATCAATGTGTGTTGAACTTTGTACTTTTGCGTGCTGCTTGATCTCATCAGCGTGATTAATTGTACCCAGGAACTCGTCAATTCCAAAATCGCCCCCATAATCAGATAAAATACTTATCTTAGATTTGTCCAAATTCGGCGCTGTTGACGTCCTTGCGTCACATTCGGCTTTCCAATGGCCCGGACGGCCACAAATAAAACAAAGGCCAGGTTTTCTGCCCACACTCGCTGATGCTGGCATATTTCTTGATTGAGTCGAAGGAGCATATGGAGTAAGTCGTCGTCCTCTTCTTGATAACTGTTGTTTCATTTTTCGTTGTGCACGAGCTTCTGCTTTGTAGATACGTTTCTCATCTTCTGAATCTGAAGCTAACTGATGAGTCTCATACTCTGTGGCCACTCTCCAACCCAGATCACTGGAGTCCGCTAACTGTATTAGTTTTTGTCTGTGTTGTAGAAGTTCCATACCTTTATTCAAAGAATCAGCTGCTTGTTGTTTTGCACTTTCGGAATCACATCCCATGTGAAATTTTGCTTCCTTCAACTTTGTAAGAACTTTCTCATTTAATTTATACTGTTCCTCGTTGCCTTGTTTCTTAAATTTCAAATCTTTGTTTGTGGTCTGTATCTGCGCCAAATGTAACTCCGAGGCACTTTTTTGTGAGTCAGAAAAATCTCTCTGAAACGAATCCAATCTGCTCTTGAATAATGTGTCCATTCTATCCAACAAAGCATTTTGAGAATTATTCACTTCTGTTTGAATTTTTTGTTCAATAAGAGGAAGAATGTTGGGATCCATCGTTACGATTATATTTAAAATCAGCCAGCACAATATGAAAAAAATAAAAAATATAAACAAAGAAAATCTGGATTTGCAGTCGCCGAGCATCTGGCTAGAAATGGCTTCCCCGAACCTCTAAAAACTCCCAGAATTCTTTCTCGCAGTTTCGATTGGTCAAACACAGCACTTCCCGACCAATCAAAACTCCCTGCGCTCAAAAGCGCGCAAATATGTATCTTTATTATTTAGTGTCTACACAGACAAAAGTTTTTCGCTAATCTGCACGAAACGCGAAAAACAATTAGTCTTTTCCAGAGGGAAAAGCCTAATAATCTCAAATGACCCAGTGTGATAAAAGAACGTTTTGGCTAAATCATCATTGTTTGTGGCGAGGGTTAATATTAATATCAGCGTCTGAGAATCAGCGTCTAATGCAAATAGCCCATTGTATCTCAAATTTATCTAAAATTTCGATATTTGATGGTTTGTGGAGGGTTAATGAAGGCTTGCGAGAATAATTCTTCTGGGTTTATTTGTTCTTGAAAATCTGTAAGAACCACTTGAAGATATCCACAGAAAATGTGAACTTTAAATTCTTAAGCATGTCATGTATAGTCCTTGTATCAATTATCTCCTATTAGACCACAGTTGTTATGCATTATTATGTCATTTTTTCACACCTTGTAGAGCTCACCTATCACATGTCTGTTAATAGCAGAAGTAAATTTCTCTCCAATTGGTTTTTCCCCGTAGGATTAGTTTTATTTATTACAATGAAGATATCCATACATACAACGACAAACTTGAAGTTATTACATTCGTAAATAGGAAGTGTTGTTTGTACATATGTGTAGATAAAATATACCCTGGGACGGAGAAGGGGAGTATAGCCGTCTTACAAACTAGTATATATCGAGCCCCACTGCCGGGGAAATCTTGGCGCCATGCACCACTGCATTTGATAACCACCTTACAGAGTAGTAAATATACCTGCCCCCCCCCTTCCCATGTTGGGGACCCCCACCTTTTATTGTAAGGTTCCTTAGGCACAACATAGCGTCAGTAAGATGGATATATACTGCCACGTCGCCACCCTGGGGCGGAGGAGGGGCAGTGTATAGCCGTTTTACAGATTAGTATATACCTGGATCCACTGTCGGGGAAATGCTATAGTGTCAACACTATTTGATATTATAAGTAACTGATCCCATTGTAGCTAATGTTATTTACTGCTTTCTTATCATGCAGTGGCGAGGCACGGGGGCATTGTGGTTGCCGGTTCTCGTCAGATCACCGAAGTAAAGCAACGTTGAGCCTGGTTTATCATTGGATGGGTGGCCGTCTGAGCGATCAATTCGGACTCCCATGCTGTGTCCTTGGGCAAGGCACATAACTCTGATTGTCCATATGGGGGCATGATGCCGCCATGTACTAAGGCATACTGCACGTCGACGGTACGCATGTCTTCAACCAATCTAACCCTGCCTGTGCTGCAGTTCGGAGTTACGATGTTGGGAAGCTGGCAGCTGCTCATCGTTGCTTGGTGGTTCTCTCCAGGTACTGTGGCTTCCTCCACCCGTAGAACTGTCACGGTCATGATTAGCCATTGTGCATAAGTATATGCCCTTAAACACCAATAAATAAATAATAAATGATACCATGCAGGGCAGTGTGGAATACGAGGTGAGGCGCACCTTCCAATGTGTGTTTGGTTGGAGAAAGAGGCAGGGAGGAGGTGGTAACCTTGGTAATTTTGTTTGGATAAATCGACCGCTGGCGTGGGACACCGTGGAATTGACCGATGAAGCGGGACACAGTGAGAGTGGAACTTATGGGTGGTTATTCTTGATAATAAATAACTATACACTTACTTTTGAGTTCATACAAGGTGAGTATAGTAGTCTCAAATGAGAATGGCCAATATTTGTCTTGAAAACCTACGAGAGGCTTTTAGAGAAATCCTCGGAAAATACGAATTTTTAACCTTTTGAGGGGTATCGCTCTGTAATCAGCCCTAAACGGATTAATGCTTGGTTTTATGAATACCTTCATTACTTACAAAAAATGATCCTCAGTGAATTTCACTTCCAATGAGGAAGGTTATGTTTATCATGCAGGTACACATTGGGTGTTATGGGTGCCCCAAAACAGCCCATTTTCTCAAAATGTCTATACTTTGCAGGTTCTGGAGGGTTAATAATTGCTTTCCGGAATATTTTGTCCATGCAACTTGTAATGTCACTCAAAGACCTGCAAATGGTCAATTTATCTTGAAAACGTGCTAGATTTTTTTTAGAAATCCACAGAAAACGGGAATTTTAAGCTTTTGAGGGGTATATCTCCTTAACCAGTCGACAATGGGTTAAGACCTCGATTTTTTAATATCCTTACTACTTACAAAAATAAAATGTTTCTCTATCAGGTTTGCGTCCAGTAAAAGAAGTTACGTTTCTCTGTGGCATTTCCATTTGATGTTGTTAGTGTCCAAAAACAGACTATTTCTTCAAAATATTTGACATTTAGCAGCTCATGGAGGGTTAACAAATACCTACCAGAATAACGCATGCAACTGGTAATGTGATACCAAGACCTATCAACGGCCATTTTCTCTTGAAACCCTACAAGATGTTTGTAAAGAAATCCAGGGAAAACGATTTTTAAGCTTTCGATGGGTATCCCTGTTAACCTCCCCAACAGGGGTTAACGCTTGGTTTTTTTTAATATCCTTATTACTTACAAAAATGGTCCCCTGTGAATTCCACTTCCAACAAAGGTGATTATGTTTATCTCTCGTGTATACTTTGGGTGCTTTGCGTGTCCGAAAACAGCCCATATCAACAAAATTACGATGCTTGGCAGCTTGTAGATGGTTAACCAACGCTCACCGGAGTATTTTGTCCCTGCAACTTGTAATGTCACATAAAGACCTACGAATAGTCCATTTTTCTTGAACCCCTACAAGTTACTGTTAGGGAAATTCACAGAAAATGGGAATTTAAAGCTTTTAAGGGATACCTCTCTTAGTCTACCCAAAATGGGTTAAGACTTCGACTTTTGAATACCCTTACTACTTACAAAAATGTTTCTGTATAGATTGTACACTCGATAAAAGGAGGCGCTTTTCTTTGTGCTGTACCCATTGGGTGCTGTTGGGGTCCAAAAACAGCCCATTTTATCACAATTTTGACGTTGGGGAGCCCTGGGAGGGTTAACTAATGCTGACCGGAATATTTTGTCCATGCAACTTGTAATGTCGCACCAAGAACTGCGAATATCCGATTTTTTCTAGAAAACCTACACGATGTTTTTAGAGAAATCCACAGAAAATGGGTATTTTAAGATTTTAATGGGTATCTCTCTTTAACCAGCCCAAAATGGGTTAAGACGTCGAATTTTGAATACCCTTACCACTTTCAAAAATATTTTACGATCAATTTTGAGTCCGATTAATGAAGGCCACTTTCTCTGTGGTATACCGTTTGGGTGCTGTTGGCGTCCAAAAACTGCCCATTTTATCACAATTTTGACTTTTAGCAGCCCGTGGAGGGTTAACAAATGCTCACCGCAGTATTTTGTCCATGCAACTTCTATTGTCATATCAAGGTCTGGGAGTGACAATTTTTTCTTGAAAATCTACAAGACTCGTTTAGAGAAATGCACTGAAAACCTGAATTTTTTAGCTTTATGAGGGTATTGCTGTTTAACCAGCCCAAAACGGGTTAACGCTTGGTTTTTTGTACACCCTTATTACTTACAAAAATGATCTTCGGTGAATTCCACTTCCAAAAAGGAAGTTATGTTTATCTCTCGTGTATCGTTTGGGTTCTCTGGGGGCCTCAAACTGACCCATTTCATCAAAATTTCGATGTTTGGCAGCCTGTGGAGGGTTACCATATGCATCGCCAGATATGTCATGTGTATCAAAGGTCGTGGCACAGGCAGGTCTATCAATGATGAAGGTTTAAATAAAATCTACAAGACGTGTTTCGAGAAAGTGCCGATAAACCCCAATTTTGACAGTTTTTTGCCAATTCTGATGAAATAAGGGTTAAATCGAAAATTTCGCTTAGGTACATTTTTAGATTTTGTGCCCCTCTATGCGTGTGCAAAATTTTGTGAAAATCGGTCCGAAAATGGCTTCGGAATCGTGCGGACAAAATGTGTGGAAATCCCCCCCCCCCCCCCCCCCCCCCAAAAAAAATAGACTTTATGATTCTGGAGAATCATGGCTTTTCCCGATGAGATTCCTTGATTTTTCATGCCCCCACAGTGTCTGATGAATTGTTTTTAACTGTCTCACTGAAGTTCTTTCATTGATGTTATGAGAAAGGTGGTTATAGTATTCTCAAATGACTCAGTTTTATAAAAAAATTGTTTAGGTAAAAACCAGCATTAATGGTAGAGTGGGTTAATATCAATATCGTCGTCCCACAAGTTAATGACCGACAAAAGGAGTTATGTTTGTTTGACACATACCCTTTGAGTGCTCTGTCTATTTGAAAATGGTCCATTTTATCTCAAATGTATCCAAAATATTGATGTCTGGCAGATTGTAGCGGGTTAACATGTGCTAACAGGCATATGTATTCATGCAACTTGCAATTTCAAACCAAAACGTGTGAATGGCCATTTTTACTTAAAATCTATAAGATGTTTTCAGAGAAATCCATGCGCATGCGCTCTTTTCAAATTCGACGTAACGAAATGCGAAATTCGTATCGATCTTCATGGAAAGTGATGCCGCAACTATCCATGAACAATGAGTGAAAATTTCATGGAAATCTGCCTAGAATTGGTTGGGATATAGCGTTTTGAAGAGAGGAGGTAACTGTTTGAATTTGGTCCTTCCTTTTCAAGCCAGTTCGAAAAAAGACGTCGTGAATGGGCGCAGACTCCTTTAGAGCCCCCCCCCCCCCCCACCCCCTCTCTGTAAATGGAAGTTGCTTCTTTAAACCGCCACCCGGGGATCCCAACACAACCTTTAAACCTAAGAGAATCGTCAGAAGTTTAAAGTGAAAAGAAATTGGCGGTGATTGGGTTTCTGGCAGGCAGGAAAAGATTGACGAAGATTTGCATATTGGACATTAAAATAGCACTTCTGACATACACGAACCGTGTCCAGACCGCTGGAGGCAGCGACTTGAAATTTTCAGAACTTGTTCTACGAACCATGGCCGACATTTTGGGATCTGTTTGGAGCGTCCGAGCCGCCTGGAAAACACCACGCATCGCTTGGAATGAGAGAGTACTATTCGTCCCGACTCTCTCAGTTCAGAATGGACATGGGCAGTGTTGTAGACGACTGTGGAGCTGCGATTGAGCATAAAGTCCCAGGTTTCGGTGCCTCATTGCCTAAGCGGCTCCATTGTATGATTTTTTGTCTCAATATCGTCCTTACTACTTGTAGTTTATACCGTTGCCGTACTTTCAACCCAGAACGCCGCCAAAGTGAGGAAGTGCGGGGGTGGGGGCGGGGCTGTAGCGGCGGGGGTGGGGGGGGGGGGGGGTATCCTGACACTATCTTTAAACCTTAGATAATCGGAAGAAGTTGCAGTGAAAAGAAATCGACGGTGAGTAGGTGTTTTGGCGGGAAACGATTAACGAAAATTTGCCAATTTGACATTAAAATTGCACTTCTCACAAACACGAACCGTGTCCAGACCGCCGAAGGCAGCGACTTCTAATTTTCAGAACTTGTTCTACGCACCCTGGCCGACATTTTGGCATCTGTTGCAAGTGTCGAGACCGCGTGGAGAACACCACGCATCGCGTGGAAAGTGAGAGTACTATTCGTCCCGACTATATCAGTTTGGAATGGAATTGGGCACTATTGTAGACTACTGTAGAGCAGCGATTGAGCATAAAATCGGAGTTTTTTGTGCCAAATTACCTAACCGGCTCCAAGGTATGATCTTTCGTCTGTACATCGCCCAGATCGTCTGAAGTTTATACCGTTACCATATGTTGAAGTAGCCTTTTGTCATTTTCACCACTTTCGACCCAGATTTGAGGGTACCTTCCTTCAGCGAAATCTAGCCATGCTCACAACCACGCCCTCTCCCCGTCGGCCCGGGTGCTTCTAAAAATAGAAAGGTCAATGGGGAGGGGCCCGTTAGCAAACAGATGGGGGCAGGTGTAGTTGGTGAAAAACAGCAGGGGGGGGGGGCACGTGTCCTAGGTACAAGAAACAATAGGGGCAGGTGTCCTAGGTAAAAAAAAAACAGCAGGAAGGAGGGGGGGGGGGTGCAGATGTCCCCGCTAATTAATTTTAATAACAGGCAGGTGTTCATGGGGCAGGCCAACTGCTCGGTGTTCCAAATTTTCTATGGTACTTGGCCTTGACGGAAACAATACTTCAACAAGAAACAACGGGAAACCTATTTGCAGTAAAGCTGCAAATATAAACATGATTTTAGGACCATTCCATGGCCAGTTTAAAGCCTACTGCAATATCAGCGTTTATTACTCTCGTCCTTTTACTGCATCACTGCATTATTTCATCCGAGTCGAGTTCTGGCGTCATGCAAGTTTGACGGACATGCTTTCAATTTTGTTATTGACAACAACATATTTATAATTTCGTGATTACTGATCGGAATTTTGAAAACGACACATGCAATCGCGAAAGAGTTTTCTGAAAAACACGATTCTGCAAAAGGTTTTAGTGAAATTTGATTATTTTTTTTTATTTTCAATTTCGACGGCTCTTGTCGAAAAGGTGTTAATCACTGATCGTCCCAAACGAGATCAGAGACTGACGCTGTATATTAATAATACACAGAGAATCTTCTAAGAATATACACGCGCAATCCTAAAATGAAATAAATCAAGTCTTTTTTCAGGTTTTACGAGAGAAATATGTCCAATTGTATCATTGAATCACGTTTAGGTATATGTGGGCGAGACATTTTCTATACGGACAAAATACAGACTAAATAAAATATTTGCCATTATTTTCCGCATACATATTTTTGTCTTTGCTTCTTGGGGAAATCCATGCTGATAATACAAAGAAGGCGTGTTATCTGATGAGGTCAGAACCGTCAGGTGGTCGGGTCCGACACCGCACCTCGAAGTAGATTTAGTGGGGGTGTCGATTTTACAAGTAATGTAGGCAGCGTACACGGCATGGGCTGTCTGTCTTTAATCCTATAAACAGGGTTAAGGCTTGGTTTTTGAATACCCTTATTTATTTATTTATTTATTTAAGTATTTATTTATTTATTTATTTATTTATTTATTTATTGGTGTTTAAGGTCACATACTTATGCACAATGGCTAATCGTGGCCGTGACAGTTTTATAGGTAAGGGAAGCCGGAGTACACGGAGAGAACCACCAAGCATCGACGAGCAACTGTCAGCTCCTCAACATTCTAACTCTGTTCAAGCTCCGCTCAAGCAGGGTTACAGAGGGTGAAGACATATGTACCATCGACGTGCAGTATGCCTTAGTACACGGCGTCATCGTGCCCCCATGTCGGCAACCGGGCTAAAGTGCCTTGCCCAAGGACACAACGTGAGTCGTCCCGGACGGGGATCGGACTCGGGACCTCTAGCATAGAAGTACAACAGTCTACCACTGAGCCTCCACGCTCCCTTGAATACCCTTAACACTATCATACATTATCCCTCATGAATTCTGAGTCTGATAAAAGAGGTTATGTTTACCTATTACATACCCATTTGCTGCCCGAAAACAGCCGATTTTATCAAAAGTTTGACGTTTAGCAGCCTTTAGCGGGATTAACAAACGACTAGCGGAATATTCTATCTATGCAATTTGTAAGACCTGCCAATGTCCAATTGTTCTTGAAAATCGCCAACAAGCAGTTAGCGAAATCCATAGAAAATGTAAATTTTAAGCTTTTAAGGGGTATCTCTCCTTATCCAGTCTAAAATAGGTTAAGTTTCATTCTTTTAAATACCCTTACTACTTACAAAACTGATCCTCTGTGAATTCTACGCGCAGTAAAAGAAGTTATATTTCTCTGTTACATATCCATTGGGTGCTTTTGGTATCTGAAAACAATCCATTTTATCAACATTTTGATGTTTAGCAGCTCGTGGAGAGTTAACGAATGCTCAACGGAATATTTTGTCCATGTAACTTGTAATGTCACATGAAGACCCGTGAATGGCCATTTTTTCTTGAAATCTACAAGATGTTTTTAAAGAAGTCCAGGGAAAGCTCGAAATTTTAAGTCTTTGATGGGTACCGCTGTTTAACCAGCCCAAAACGGGTTAAGACCAGCCCTAAATGGGTAAATGTTTGGTCTGATGAATTCCACTTCCAAAGAAGGAGGTTATGTTTATCTCGCAGGTACACATTGCGTGCAATGGGTGCCCAAGGACAGTCCATTTTCTCAAAATTTCTATGCTTTACAGCCTCTGGAGAGTTAACTAACGCTTACCGGAATATTTTGTCTATGTAACTTGTAATGTCACTCCAAGACCTGCAAATGGTCAATTTTTCTTGAATACTTACTAGATTTTTTGGAGAAATCCACAGAAAACTGGAATTTTAAGCTTTTAAGGGGTACATCTTAACCAGGCGAAAATGGGTTAAGACCTCGATTTTTTGAATACCCTTACTACTTACTAAATTTTATTTTTCTCTGTCAGTTTTGCATCTGGTAAAAGAAGTAATGTATCTCTGTGGCATTCCCATTTGTTGCTGTTGGTGTCCAAAAACAGACTATTTTTTCAAAATGTTGACATTTAGCAGCCGATGGAGGGTTAACAAATGCTTACTGGAATATTTTATCCATGCAACCGGTAATGTGACTCCAAGACCTATCAATGGCCATTTCCTGTTGAAAACTTACAAGATGTTTGTAACGAAATCCACGGAAAACATGATTTTTTTTTAGCTTTTGATGGTATCGCTAATAACCACCCCAAAAGGGGTTAACGATTGGGTTTTTGAATACCCTTATTACTTACAAAAATGGTCCTCAGTGAATTCCACTTCCAACAAAGGAGATTATGTGTAACTCTCGGACATACATTGCGTGCTGTGTGTGTCCGAAAGCAGCCCATTTCAACAAAATTATGATGCTTGGCATTCTGTAGAGGGTTAATAAATGCTCAGCGGAATATTTTGTCCATGCCACTTGTAATGTCCCACAAAGACCTGCAAGTAGTCAATTTTTCTTGAAAACCTATCGAATGTATTTAGAGAAATCCACAGAAAATGGGAATTTTTAGATTTTAAGGGGTCTCTTTCTTTAGTCTGCCCAAAATGGGTTAAGACTTCGTTTTTTGAATACCCTTACTACTTACAAAAATGTTTCCCTATAGATTGTGCGCTCTATAAAAGAAATCTCTTTTCTTTGTGGCGTACCCGTTGGGTGCCGTTGGCGTCCAAAAACACCCCATTTTATCACAATTTTGACTTTTAGCAGCCCGTGGAGGGTTAACAAATGCTCACCGAAGTATTTTGTCCATGCAACTTCTATTGTCACATCAAGGCCTGGGAGTGACAATTTTTTCATGAAAATCTACAAGACTCGTTTAGAGAAATCCACGGAAAACCTGAATTTTTTTAGCTTTTTGGGGGTATTCCTGTTTAACCAACCCAAAACGGGTTAATGCTTGGTTTTTTGAACACCATTATTACTTACAAAAATGATCTCCGGTGAATTCCACTTCCAATAAAGGAAGTTATGTTTACCTCTCGGGTATCGTTTGGGTGCTCTGGGGGCCTGAAACCGGCCCATTTTATCAAAATTTCGATGTTTGGCAGCCTGTGGAGGGTTACCATATGCATCGCCTGATATGTCATGTGTATCAAAGGTCGTGGCACAGACAGGTCTATCAATGATGAAAGTTTAAAAAAAATCTACAAGGCGTGTTTCGAGAAAGTGCCGATAAACCCCAATTTTGGCAGTTTTTTTGCCAATTCTGATGAAATAAGGGTTAAATTGAAAATTCCGCTTTGGTAGATTTTTAGATTTTGTGCCCCTCTATGCATGTGCAAAATTTCGTGAAAATCGGTTCGAAAATGGCTTCTGAATCGTACGGATAAAATGTGTGGAAAAAAAAAAAAAAAACCCAAAAAACTAGACTTTATGATTCTGGAGAATCATGGCTTTTCCCGATGAGATCCCATGATTATTCATGACCCCACAGTGTCTGATGAATTGTTTTTAACTGTCTCACTGAAGTTCCTTCATTGATGTTATGAGAAAGGCGAGTATAGTAGTCTCAAATGACTTGGCTCCATCCTAATTAACACCATAATTATGGAAACACTGGAACTACCAGCGCGACTGAAGAGAACAATAGCAGCTCTGGGCATCTCTTGCCCTGTCACCTGGACTGTCCGGGAGACAAGCAAGAGAGTCCATCTGAACTTGGAGTTCGTCATTGAAGAGCACAACACCGCCACACCTTCTTCGGGGAGAGGTAGCACCTTTTGTGAGAGGAACCCCTCTCACACTGGTCCTCAACCGAAGAAGCCTGGACCTGGCCCTGAAAAGAAGAAGAGCAAGAAGAAGAAGAGTCCGTCCACCAAGCGCCGGGATTCCAGGCGCCTGGAGGCCTTCCGGAATAGGAAGAAAGAGGTGAGCGAGAGGATGGAGGTCCTGGAGGCAGCTGCCAGTTCCCCTCCTAGTCCCACTAGTACACCCAACCAACTGCCAGCTCCTGAGCCGGTACTGTTGGATGAGGAACGTCTGGTGCAGACTGAGGAGGAACCGGAGGTTGCCTTTTCACCACCTCCCACCCCTCACTCCCCACTTCCTTCTCTACCGGACAGCCCGGGTGTGTCAATCTCAGCAACACAGCCACCTAAGTCTGCAGTCACCGCCGAAGAATTAAGGAGAATAATAGAGATGGGAAGGCGGGCAGTTGAGATGGGAAACCGAATCGCCTCCGAAACCCACGAGTTCAGGGAACAATCCAAGGCAGATCTCAAAAAGGAATTAGACGCAATCCATTCACCAAACTCAACACTAAACTCAACATCGTCGACTTCCACATCACAATCTCAACCACCTCCAAAGAAAAAGAGCCGGAAGAAGCCTAGACGGGGTTAAGCCACCTCCCTCCTTCCTTTTTCTCCTCCACCGCGCCTTGACATCCTACAACAACAACAAACAGCTAATGAGGGTTGAAAGGGGCTTGCCTTCGGCGCGTCAAACCATTTGTTCGTCTCAAATGACTCAGTTGATAAGAAAATTGTTTAGGTAAAAACCATCATTAACGGTGGAGTGGGTTAATATCAATATCGTCGTCCGACAAGTTAATGACCCACAAAAGGAGTTATGTTTGTTTCACACATACCCACTGAGTGCTGTGTATATTTGAAAATGGTCCATTTTATCTCAAATGTATCCAAAATATTGATGTCTGGCAGCTTGTAGGGGGTTAACAAGTACTAACAGGAATATTTTTCCATGCAACTTGTAATGTCACACTAAGAACTGCGAAAGGCCATTTTTTCGTTAAAATCTTCCAAGATGTTTTCAGAGAAATCCCTGCGCATACGCTCTTTTCCAATTCGACGTGACGAAATGCGAAATTCATGTCGCTCTTCATGGAAAGTGATGCCACAACTATTCATGAACAAGGAGTGAAAATGTCATGGAAATCTGCCTAGAATTGGCTGAGATATGGTGTTTTGGAGAGAGGAGGTAATTGTTTGAATTTGGTCCTTCCTTTTCAAGCCAGTTCGAAAAAAGACGGCGGGAATGGGCGCAGAATCCTTCAGTGCCTCCTCGCTGGAGTAAGTCCACTTAAATGTTACAATTGTGTGTGACTGGTGGAGAGTTGACTGTAAATGGAAGTTGCTTCTTTAAGACAGCCACCAGGGATCCCAACACAACTTTTAATCCTACGAGAATCTCAGAAGTTTAAAGTCAAGAGAAATTGGCGGTGAGTGGGTTTCTGGCAGGCAGGAAAAGATTGACGAAGATTTGCATATTGGACATTAAAATAGCACTTCAGACATACACGAACGGTGTTCAGACCGCTGGAGGCAGCGACTTGAAATTTTCAGAACTTGTTCTACGAACCCTGACCGACATTTTGGGATCTGTTTGGAGTGTCCGGACCGCGTGGAAAACACCACGCATCGCTTGGAATGTGAGAGTACTATTCGTCCCGACTCTATCAGTTTAGAATGGACACGGGCAGTGTTGTAGACGACTGTAGAGCTGCGATTGAGCATAACGTCCCAGGTTTCGGTGCCACATTGCCTAACCAGCTCCAAAAGAGCGGCGGGGGAGGGGTATCAGGACACTATCTTTAAACCTTAGATAATCGTCAGAAGTTGAAGTGAAAAGAAATCGGCGGTGAGTAGGTTTTTTGGCGGGTAACGATTAACGAAAATTTGCCAATTAGACATTAAAATTGCACTTCTCACAAACATGAAGCGTGTCTAGGCCGCTGAAGGCAGCGACATCTAATTTTCAGAACTTGTTCTACGCACCCTGGCCGACATTTTGGCATCTGTTGCGAGTGTCGAGGCCGCGTGAAGAACACCACGCATCGCGTGGAAAGTGAGAGTACTATTCGTCCCGACTCTATCAGTTTGAAATGGACTTGAGGATTGTTGTAGACTACTGTAGAGCTGCGATTGAGCATGAAGTCGGAGTTTTTTGTGCCAAATTGCCTAACAGGCTCCAAGGTATGATTTTTCGTCTGTACATCGCCCAGATCGACTGTAGTTTATACCGTTACCATACGTTGAAGTAGCCTTTTGTCATTTTCGCCACTTTCGCCCCAGATTTGAGGGTACCTTCCTTCAATCCCATTTTATAGCAAAATCTAGCCATGCTCCCAACAACGCCCTCTCCCCGTCGGCCCTGGTGCTTCTAAAAATAGAAAGGTCAATGGGTAGGGGCCCGTTAGTGAACAAACGGGGGCAGGGCAGGTGTACTTGGTGAAAAAACAGTTGTGTGAACATCCCCAGAAGTGAAAACCTATGCTCAGTGGCTGTAATCAAGATGTTAATTTAGACTCCCATTACGGCCAAGATACTACAGAATGCAAATGGGTGGGTGGCGGGCATCATCACTGGATCTAATGTTGTATTTCATGTTTTCTTTATATTCTATTTATTTTTTTGATATCTCTCTCTCTCTCTCTCTCTCTCTCTCTCTCTCTCTCTCTCTCTCTCTCTCTCTCTCTCGCTTTCTCTCTCTCTCTCTAGATTCTGTTATTTATGGAATACGTTCTGCCATATTGTAAATTATTAGTCACCGTACAGGAACGGAGGGGCTTCTAAGTGGTAAGCACTTGTCCTCCAATCCTGATTTGCATTGTCAAATGGCAAATAAAATATGTTTAATCTACTCTTACAGTAGGGGGGGGGGGCATGTCTCCTAGGTAAAAAAACAGCAGGGGGGCAGGTGTCCTAGGTAAAATAAACAGCATGGGGTGGGGGGTGTCCCCGCTAATTAATTTTAATAGCAGGCCGTTGTTCATGGGGCAGGTGTCCTATCCCACTGCCCAGTATTCCAAATTTTCTATGGTACTTGGCCTTGACGGAAATAACATTTCAACAAGAAACAACGGGAAACCTATTTGCAATAAAGCTGCAAATATAAACTTGATTTTAGGACCATTCCATGGACATTTTAAGCCTACTGCGATATCGGCGTTTCTTACTCTCGTCCTTTCACCACACCGCAGTATTTTACCCGAGTCGAGTTCTGACGTCATGCAAGTTTGACCGACATGCTTTCAATTTTGTTATTGACAACAACATATTTATAATTTCGTGCTTACTGATCCGAATTTTGAAAACGACACACGCAATCCCGAAAGCGTTTTCTGAAAAACGCGATTCTGTAAAAGGTTTTAGTGAAATTTGATTATTTTTTTTATTTTCAATTTCGATGGCTCTTGTTGAAAAGGTGCTAATCACTGATCGTCCCTAACGAGATCAAAGACACACCATAGTTTAGTTTAAACAATATTTATTCAAGAATTTGTTATTTGTGTACATTAAGCTAAACGATGTATACAACACAAAATACAACAGAGCACAAAATAACAAAGATATACACATAGATATGGGTTGCTATGTAAGGTAGGGATTCGACAGAAAGCTTATAGCTTATGTTAGTCGTCTCCTTAGGTTGATTATCAATTTTCGCAAGCAGGTAGTGTGGGTTAATAGGTGAGCTCACATATCGTTTCCCCGTGGCCCTGCTCCTGGTACGGCAGATTAACTCTTCACCCAACGAGGATATAAGATGACGGGTACAAACTAAATTATTGAACCACTCGATTTTTCATTATCGACCCAACAGACACAGCTCGTGACCCACCATCGGAACGAGCACGGCGAGCTCGCGCCTACGATGGGACACAGGCAATCTCTCTAAAACCAAAACTGGAAATATAATAAATTTGAGTGATAGATTTTTTGTAGTTCTGACCAGTATTGACATAAAGCGAGATGGAGGTGCCATTGAGAGATGCGGACCACGGGGCAACGATATGTGAGAATGTTTAAACTACAACATGAATAAAATACAAAGATTTGAAAAAAGACAAATATCTGCCAGCTTGAATACTTAATGCATTAAATACACTCGAGAAAGTCGTAAGAAGGTAGCTTGTTTCATTCGGTTCATCTAGTAAGACATAAAAGTATAGTGAGTAGTGGCCTCGAGCTGCAAGACAATTTAATGGCTGCATGTGGAGGGGGGTATAGTCATCCAGTTTTGGCATTATTCCTGTTTGATAAGATTGATTGAATTAACGTTATGTTGTAAATCAATCAATGGAAACGTTTACTTGCTAAAATGAAGTCATGTACCACTTCAAAGATAAGACGGTTATCTTCGTTATTCAAAAATTCTGAACCAAAGAGGAGTGTTGATGTATCAACTTCAAAGGGTAGCAGGTTAATTGTATAATTTTGGATATCTGAGAAAATTGAACAATGAAAGAAGAAGTGATCAGGAGTCTCTTGGTTACCACACTGACAAAGTGGATTTGGTGATAAATGATTATCATATAGATGGGAATTAAGATTACTACACTGCAGTCGTAACCTACAATGATATATTTGGGCTGCACGAGAAGTCGCATTACTGTAGAACCTTGGTGGTCGGTGATTACCGCCGTTCAGGAAGGTCTTGAAATGTATCAGTGACGAGTTCTCGCGGACAGGCAGGGGTAAATTGTTCCATTCGTCAGAAGCGCTAGGGATGAAAGAAGACTTATACAACTGTGTTCGACAAAAGGGAACTCGATGGTTCTGACTTGATCGTAGACTGAACATTGCATTCGTAGAGGAGACGAGTGGTGGGACTTTATTTGAGATATATGGAGGTGATATACAATGATACATCTTGAAAAACTGAATTAGCTTATGTTTACGGCGTCTTTCGTGGAGAGAATCCCATCGTGTTTCCGCATACAGCAATGTTTTACTAGCACTCACGGTTGCTCCCGTAATTATTCTTGCTGCAGCAATCTGTATTTTTTCGAGTTCCGCCATTTTGGACTGGGAACAATTATCCCAAACAGTATCAGCGTATTCTAGAAGAGGCCTAATAAAAGCAAAGTATATTTTTTCCAAGACAATACGGTCAAGAGAAAATTTGTGCCTCCTCAACAGGTCCAAACGAGACCAGGCCTTTGTGCAGATATGATCAATATGGTCATTCCATGTGCAGGTGCTGTTCAGTATTAATCCTAAATGTTTATGGTTGGACACTTCCGATATCCGTGAATCGCCTAAAAATAAAGGTGGATGGGAGATGGGGTTGCTTTTACGTGATATAAGCATACTTTCAGTTTTGTTCGGATTGAATTCAACCAGCCATGTTTCAGCCCAATGTTCAATTGTCGCAAGGTCATTATTGATTATGGTAGAGGCTTGTTCAGGGTTCTCTATAATTAGGTATAAGGAGGTGTCATCAGCAAAGAGGCGTATGCTACTAAGTAAGTTTCTAGTTATGTCATTAATGTATATTAGGAACAGTAACGGCCCGAGTATCGACCCTTGAGGCACACCGGCATTGATGGGTCTCCACGAGGATGCCTCCGATGCTATTACGACACGCTGTGACCTATCCGCAAGATACGATTTTAAAAACAATAACATTTCGCCAGAGACGCCAATGCTCTCCAACTTGTAGATAAGACCAGCGTGCCATACTTTATCAAAAGCCTTACTGACATCACAGAAGACTACTCTGACTTACTTACCTTCATCAAGCGCGCGACAAAATTCGTCGTATATGTCAGTCAGTTGAAGGACAGTTGAATCACCGGGTGTAAAGCCTGACTGAAATTGGCTGAGAACATTGTTGTCAATCAGAAATTGCCACAAGCGTTTGAATACACATTTTTCGAACAATTTACCAACACAGCTGATCAATGATATTGGGCGATAATTGGTAACCAAATTTGAGGGTTGTTTTTTTAGGATCGGAGAGACATTTGCTTTTTTCCACAGTGAGGGGAAGTATGAGTTATTCAGTAGTATATTAAATAAGATTGTAAGTGGCTCGCACAAGGAGGATTTACATTCTTTAAGGAGACGTGGGCTTATTAGATCGGGACCAGACGCCTTGGACACTTTTATCGACTTCATAGCAGAATATACTTCGTCACAATGTAAAGTGATAGAATCAATACCATCGGAAACACGGGGTGGTGCGTCTGGTAAGGAAGCATTCGAATCGTCAACTGTTGAGATAGAACTGAAGTATTCATTGAACACCTCGGCTTTCTCAGCACTTGAAGAGTAAATGTTGTTTGAGTGGATAAGAGTGGGAATTCCTACCGAGTTACCACTACCGATAAGTGTTTTTAGGGTCTTCCACCATCGTGATGGGGGTGTTTTATTGTTTTTCAATGTGGACTGAATTTTAGACAAGTATAACGTTTTAGCCTTTCTAATAGACGATACCACGTCATTTCGTTTAAGTTTATATTTAGCCCAGGCTTGGGGGAGATTGGTGCGTTTAGCAATACGATATAAGCGCTTTTTCTGTCTGATTAATAGCCTTATGTCGTTGTGCATCCATTTCGGCTGGTCCCTTCTCGTGGTAATAACTTTGTTGGGTATGTATTTGGATGCGGTGTCGAGTAAAGTGTCGGTAAATTTAGAAACTATAGTATCAAGATCTATAATATCAAAAAGAGAGTTCCAATCAACATCAACAAAAGCATCGTTTAAAGCTTCATAGTTACCTTGGGCGTAAAGCCACACCCTCCTCTTGAAAGAAAGAAGTTGCGGTTTTATAAATTCAACTTCAATTGAAATTGGACAATGGTAGCGGATCATATCTGGAATAAGAGGTTCTTGCACCTCGCATGCTTTCACATTGATTGTATCACTAATAGCGAAGAGATCAAGCAAAGATGCCGATGATTCAGTAAAACAGGTAGGCTCACTCACGGTCTGTCTTAAATTAAAATAATTAATTATTTCAGAGAAGCCGCTTCTTGATGTAACCATTTGGTTGTCGTTGAAGTCCCCGGTGATAATCAAGTCAGCAATTGATGTGTCTCTGGCTTTTTCAATTGATGCCGATATCACGTCCCATGAATCTGAAGGACTATTTGGTGGCCGATAAAATACCCCTAATAATAAGGATCTACCCCGCTTTGTAAAAACTTCGGCCCATACGCACTCCGTATTCAACGTTTCAAGGTCCGGTCTTGGTCGAAATGGGATACCATCCTTGATGTAAATCGCAACCCCGCCTCCCCTTGTCGAGCGGTCGAATCGCAATGGTTCATGGAATCCATGGATTAAAACATCGGATGTGGGGTCATTGGTAAGCAGCCATGTCTCCGTCAAGGCCAAAATGTCATATGGTGCGAATTCACATTCGACAATATCCAGTTTCGGTTTTAGGCTCTGAACGTTAAGATGGACAATTTTTAGCGTATTCTGATGGTGATCTGAGTGGAGAGAATTTGGACCTGGGTTGGTTTCGATGTCCCCGGACAACAATAGGCTTAGGGCCAAGTAAAGAAAGAGCGACATGGCCAGGGAGGACGAGATTTCTACCTCAGATGTGAATTTTGGCTTTGGTTCATCCACGTCCCTGTTACGATATGGAAATGCTTTGAGAGAATTTATTAATGTAAAGGTAATTGACTCATTGGTCAGCAAATGGAACAAAACAGCCATAGTGAAGCTTTCATGAAGCCCGACACCACTTAAACGTAGTAGCAAGTAAGCTAAGATACAAATACATCTTTCTCTTGGCAAGCAATCTTTTAAGCGGTTAGAGTAGACTTTAAGGTTGAAAGTGCCTATCTGGGCACGGTATAATTCTAGAGAACACATTATATACTAAAAAGTAAATAAAAAGTAAATTGTTGGTGGTAATAAAAGCTTAGTTTCGACAACAAAAATGAACTGAATTCAAGCTGACGTGAAAGAAGGTATGTAGTGTGGAATGAAAAGAGTTGCGAGATCTTACACAGGTAGTTAGGCTGGGTAATACAGTGAAAAATGGGTTTGGGATTCTAATAGATTAAGAAAGTACGAGAAGTGAGCAGAAGTTGGGTTAAGTTGCCTTGTCCTGTTAGCGTTTGTTGGAAGGCACCCTCAGAGCCTCTCAACAAACTTCAACAGGACATATCAACATAAATCAGTTGCTTACTCACTGAGGCAGAGTTGCGGGTATTTCATGAGGAGAAAATTATCAACTAAAAATTGCAAGACGCATTTTCAGCTGTATGGAGAAACCACCCATACAAACAGTATGCAGGGAATTTTAAGGGGAAAAGTTAAATCTCGATAATGAACACATGAAGGACACTATTTACATGTTCATGTACAAGCGAGGAGAAAACATTTTGAGGTAAGTGGACTTGCTCTGTTACAGACTGTAGGAAGGCAGTGAAATTTTTTTGGGGGGAAGGTTGAATTTCAAGAAAGAATACAGGGAGGTCACTGTTTGCATGCTCATGCAAAAGCAAGGAGGAAGGATTAGTTTATGAGGACTCAACCTGTTACAGATTGTTGGGGAGTTTCTTATCAACTTATCAATATGAACCAAGAACACAGGAAAGACACTGATTACATGTTCATATACACACTAGAGAGAGAGAGAGGGCGAGAGAAAAAAAAACAAAAACATTGGCTTAAGTGGACTTTCAAGGTTACAGTTAGCTGGAAAGTACCCACATGTATACGCAGGAGAAAAACATTAGCTTGATTGGGCCTGTCCTGTTGCAGTTTGTTGGAAAGTACCCACAGGAACTCCCCAACAAACTGCAACAGCACATATCAACATGAATCAGGAACACACGATGGGCACTGTTTACATGTTCATGTACAAACAAGGGGAAAAAATTTTGGTTGGGTGGACTTGTGTTACAATTTGTTGGAAAGCACCTGCAGGAACTCTCCATCAAACTGCAGCAGGGATTTTAACAGCATGAACCAAGGTCATCGGGATGACACTGTTCATGTACGAGCAGGAAGAAGACAATTACTTGAGTGGACTTGTCTCGCTACACTTTGTTGGAAAGCACGCACAGAAACTCATTCAAACGGGGCTTATCGGCATGAACCAGCAACACAGGTATTACACTGTCTGCATCTTCATGTACTAGCAAGGAGAAAAAATAAGATTAAATGTATTTATCCTGTCACGGATGGTTTGGAGGCAATATATTTTAGGGAAGAAGATAAATCTTATGAATGAACACAGGAATGGCACTATTTACATGTTAATGTACAAGCAAGGAGAAAAGATTGGTTCAAATGGACTCATCCTGTTACAGATCTTTGGAGAGTTTCTTATCAACTTGTCAACTTATTAACATGAACCAAGAACACAGGAAAGACAGTATTTACGTGCCCATATATGTACACGCGAGGGGAAAACGTCAGGTTAAGTGGACTTACAGAGTTACAGTTTGTCGGGAGGTAACCATCAGCTTATCAGCGTGAAGTGGGAACGCACGGAGAGCACTGTTTACATGTTCAATGTACGCACAGGACGGAAACAATTAGTTAATTGGACTTGACCTGGTACGGTTTGTTGGACTTGGAGAGTACCCACAGGAACTCACCAACAAACCGCAACAGGGCTTGCCAACGTGAACCAGGAACACAGAAAAGGCATTGTTTACACGTTATGTAGACGCAAGGAGACAACATTAGGTTAATTGGACCTGACCCGTTACAGTTTGCTGGGAAGCACCCACAGGAACTCTCCAACAAACAGCATCGGGGTTTATCAACGTGAACCAGAAACACAGGAAAGACATTGTTTACTTGTCCATGTACGCACAAGAAGAAAGAAAACATCAGATTGATTGGACTTGTCCTGGTACAGTTTATTGGAAAACTCCCACAGGAACTCTCCAACAAACTGAAACAGGGCTTATCGGTGTCAACCAGAAACACAGGAAGGACACTGTTTACATGTCCATGTAAGCTCAAGAAGAAAGAAAACATCACATCAGTTGAACTAGTCCCGGTACAGTCTGTCGGGAAGCACCCACAGGAACTCTCGAACAAAGTGAAACAGGGCTCATCAACGTGAACCCGAAACACAGGAAAGGCATTGATTACCTGTCCATGTACGCACAAGAAGAGAGAAAATATCGGATTAATTGGACTTGTCCTGGTACAGTTTATCGGAAAGCACCCAGGGGAACTCTCCAACAAACTGCAACAGGGCTTTTCAACGTGAAACAGAACCACAGGAAAGGTATTGTTTACATGTTCATGTAAATGTACGCACAAGAAGAAAGAAAACATCGGGTTAATTGGACGTGTCCTGGTACAGTTTATTCGAAAGCACCCACAGGAACTCTCCAACAAACTGCAACAGGGCTTATCAACGTGAAACAGAAACACAGGAAAGGCATTGTTTACATGTCCATGTACGCACAAGAAGAAAGAAAATATCGGGTTAATTGGACTTGTCCTGGTACAGTTTATTCGAAAACAGCCACAGGAACTCTCCAACAGACTGCAACAGGGCTCATCAACGTGAAACAGAACCACAGGAAAGGCATTGTTTACAAGTCCATGTACGCACAAGAAGAACTAAAACATCGGGTTAATTGGACTTGTCCTGGTACAGTCTATTGGAAAGCGCCCACAGGAACTCTCCAACAGACTGCAACAGGGCTCATCAACGTGAAACAGAACCACAGGAAAGGCATTGTTTACATGTCCATGTACGCACAAGAAGAAAGAAAACATCGGGTTAATTGGACTTGTCCTGGTAGTTCATTGGAAAGCACCCACAGGAACTCTCCAACAGACTGCAATAGGGCTCATCAACGTGAAACAGAACCACAGGAAAGGCATTGTTTTCATGACCATGTACGTACAAGAAGAAAAAAAAAAAACATCGGGTTAATTGGGCTTGTCCTGGTACAGTTCATTGGAAAGCACCCACAGGAACTCTCCAGCAGACTGCAACAGGGCTCATCAACGTGAAACAGAACCACAGGAAAGGCATTGTTTACGTGTCCATAAACGCACAAGAAGAAAGAAAACATCGGGTTAATTGGACTTGTCCTGGAACAGTTTATTGGAAGGCACCCACAGGAACTCTCCAACTGACTGCAACCGGGCTCATCAACGTGAAACAGAACCACAGGAAAGGCATGTCCATGTATGCACAAGAAGAAAGAAAACATCGGGTTAATTGGGCTTCTCCTGGTACTGTTTATTGGAAAGCACCCACAGGAACTCTCCAACAGACTGCAACAGGCCTTATCAACGTGAACCAGAACCACAGGAAAGGCATTGTTTACATGTCCATGTACGCAGAAGAAGAAAGAAAACATCGGGTTAATTGGACTTGTCCTGGTACAGCTTAATGGAAAGCACCCACAGGAACTCTCCAACAGACTGCAACAGGGCTCATCAACGTGAAACAGAACCACATGAAAGGCATTGTTTACATGTCCATGTACGCACAAGACGAAAGAAAACATCAAGTTAATTGGGCTTGTCCTGGTACAGTTTATTGGAAAGCACCCGCAGGAACTCTCCAACAGACTGCAACAGGGCTCATCAACGTGAAACAGAACCACAGGGAAGGCATTGTTTACATGTCCATGTACGCAGAAGAAGAAAGAAAACATCGGGTTAATTGGACTTGTCCTGGTACTGTTTATTGGAAAGCGCCCACAGGAACTCTCCAACAAACTGCAACAGGGCTCATCAACGTGAACCAGAACCACCGGAAAGGCGCTATTTATAATATTCATGTACTCGAAGGAAGTAAACATTAGGTTAATTTGGACTTGTAGTGCTATAGGTTGTTGGAAAGAACCCACAGGAACCCACAAGTACCCATAGGAACTCTCCAACAAACCGCGACAGGGCTTAACAACGTGAACCAGTAACACAGAAAAGTCACTGTCTGCATGTTCATGAACGCGTAGTTTAATAACAGACAGAGAATCTTCTAAGAATATACATGCGCAGTCCTAAAATGCAATAAATCAAGTGTTTTTTTCACGTTTTATGAGAGAAATATGTCCAATTGTATCATTGAATCATTTTTAGGTATATGTGGGTGAGAAATTTTCTATACGGACAAAATACAGCCTAAATAAAATATTTGCCATTATTTTCCGCTGACGTATTTTTGTCTTTGCTTCTTGGGGAAATTTCTTGCTGCTAAATACAACGAAGGTGTGTTATTTGATGTGGTCAGAACCGTCAGGTGGTCGGGTCCGAAACCGCACCTCGCAGAAGATTTAGTGGGGGGGGGGGGGGGGGGGGGGTGTCGATTTTACAAGTAATGTAGGCAGCGTACACGGCATGGGCTGTCTGTCTTTAATCCGACAAAACAGGGTTAAGGCTTGGTTTTTTGAATACCCTTATTTATTTATTTATTTATTTATTTATTTATTTATTTATTTATTTATTTATTTATTGGTGTTTACGGTCACATACTTTTGCACAATGGCTAATCGTGACCGTGACAGTTTTAGAGGTGGAGGAAGCCGGAGTACCCGGAGAGAACCACCAAGAATCGACGAGCAACTGTCAGCTCCTCAACATTCTCACTCTGTTCAGGCTCCGCTCAGGCAGGGTTACAGAGGTTGAAGACATGTGTACCATCGACGTGCAGTATGCCTTAGTACACGGGGACATCGTGCCCCCATGTCGGCAACCGCGCCAAAGTGCCTTGCCCAAGGACACAACGTGAGTCGTCCCGGACGGGGATCGAACTCGGGACCTCTAGCATAGAAGTACAACAGTCTACCACTGAGCCACCACGCTTCCTTGAATACCCTTAATACTATCATACATTATCCCTCAGGAATTCTAAGTCTGATAAAAGAGGTCATGTTTATCTATTGCATACCCATTTTGCTGCCCGAAAACAGCCGATTTTATTAAAATTTTGACGTTTAGCAGCCTGTAGAGGGATTAACAAACGACTAGCGGAATATTCTATCTATGCAATTTGTAAGACCTGCCAATGTCAAATTGTTCTTGAAAATCCCCAACAAGCAGTTAGCGAAATCCACGGAAAATGTAAATTTTAAGCGTTTAAGGGGCATCTCTCCTTATTCAGTCCAAAATGGGTTAAGTTTCATTCTTTTAAATACCCTTACTACTTACAAACCTTAAACACCAATAAATAAATTAGATTCCATGATTTTTCTTGACCCCACAGTGTCTGATGAATTGTTTTTAACTGTCTCACTAAAGTTCCTTCATTGATGTTATGAGAAAGGTGAGTATAGTAGTCTCAAAATGACTCGGTTTGGGTTTGATAAAAAAATGTTTAGGTAAAACCCATGAATGGTAGAATGGGTTAATATCAATATCAATGTTTCCCTATCAGTTTTGCGTCCGGTAAAAGAAGTTACGTTTCTCTGTGGCATTTCCATTTGATGTTGCTGGTGTCCAAAAACAGACTATTTCCTCATTTTTTTTTACATTTAGCAGCCCATGAAGGGTTAACAAATGCCTACCAGAATAATTGATCCATGCAACTGGTCATATGACACCAAGACCTATCAACGGCCATTTTCTCTTGAAAACCCCACAAAATGTTTGTAGAAATCCAGGGAAAACGATTTTTTAAGCTTTTGATGGGTATCCCTGTTAACCTCCCCAACAGGGGTTAACGCTTGGCTTCTTGAATACCTTTATTACTTACAAAAATGGTCCTCTGTGAATTCCACTTCAAACAAAGGAGATTATGTTTATCTCTCATGTATACATTAGGTGCTGTGCGTGTCTGAAAACAGTCCCATGTTAACAACATTACGATGCTTGGCAATTGTAGATGGTTAAAAAACGCTCACCGGAGTATTTTGTCCATGCAACTTGTAATGTCACATAAAGCCCTACGAATAGTCAATTTGTCTTGAAACCCTACAAGTTACCGTTAGGGAAATTCACAGAAAATGGGAATTTAAAGCTTTCAATGGATATCTCTCTTTAGCCTGCCCAAAATGGGTTAAGACGTCGACTTTTGAATCCCCTTACTACTTACAAAAATGTTTCTGTATAAATTGTACGCGCGATAAAAGAAGGCACTTTTCTTTGTGGTGTACCCTTTGGGTGCTGTTGGTGTGCAAAAACAGGCCATTTTATCGCAATTTTGACCTTCAGCAGCCCGGGGAGGGTTAACTAATGCTGACCGGAATATTTTGTTCATGCAACTTGCAATGTCACACCAAGACCTGCAAATAGCCGATTTTTCTTGAAAACCTACAAGATGTTGTTAGAGAAATCCACAGAAAACGGGTATTTTAAGATTTTAATGGGCATCTCTCTTTAACCAGCCCAAAATGGGTTAAGACGTCAAATTTTGAATACCCTTACCACTTTCAAAAATATTTTCCGATCAATTTTGCGTCCGATAAATGAAGGCCCCTTTCTCTGTGGTGTATCGTTTTGGTGCTGTTGGTGTCTAAAAACAGCCCATTTTATCACACTTTTTACGTTTAGCAGCTCAGGGAGGGTTAACTAATGCTGACCGGAATATTATATCCATGCAACTTGTAATGTCACACCAAGACCTGAGAGTGACCAATTTTTCTTGAAAATCTACAAGACTCGTTTAGAGAAATCCACGGAAAATACGAATTTTTGAGCTTTATGGGGGTATTGCTGTTTAACCAGCCCAAAACGGGTTAACGCTTGGGTTTTTGAACACCCTTATTACTGACAAAAATGATCCTTGATGAATTCCACTACAAGACTCGTTTAGAGAAATCCACGGAAAACATGAAGTTTTGAGCTTTTTGGGGGGTATTGCTGTTTAACCAGCCCAAAACGGGTTAACACTTGGTTTTCTGAACACCCTTATTACTTATAAAAATGATCCTCGGTGAATTCCACTTCCAATAAAGGAAGTTATGTTTACCTCTCGGGTATTGTTTGGGTGCTGTGGGGGTCTGAAGCTGGCCCATTTCATCAAAATTTCGATGTTTGGCAGCCTGTGGAGGGTTACCATATGCATCGCCTAATATGCCGTGTGTATCAAAGGTTGTGTCATAGGCAGGTCTAGTAATTTTGAATATTTAAAAAAAATCCTAAAGACGTGTTTCGAGAAAGTGCCGATAAACCCCAATTTTGGCAGTTTTTCGGCAATTCTGGCGAAATAAGGGTTAAATCGAAAATTCCGCTTCGGTACATTTTTAGATTTTTTGCCACTCTATGCGTGTGCCAAATTGTGTGAAAATCGGTTCGAAAATGGCTTCTGAATCATACCCTTATTACTAACAAATTTGGTCCTCGGTGAATTCCTCTTCCAACAAAGTAGATTACCTTTATCTCTCGGGTATGCATTGGGTGCTGTGCGCATCTGAAAACAGCCTATTTCAACAAAATTACGATGCTTAGTAGCCTGTAGAGGGTTAATAAATGATCACCAGAATATTTTGTCCATGTAACTTGTAATGTCACACAAAGACCTGCGAATAGTCAATTTTTCCTGAAAACCTACAAGTTGCTTCTAGAGAAATCCACAGAAAATGGAAATTTTAAGCTTTTAAGGGGTATCTCTCTTTAACCAGTCCAAAATGGGTTAAGACTTCGACCTTTGAATACCCTTACCACTATCAAAAATGTTTCATCAATTTTGCGTCCGATAAAAGAAGGAACCTTTCTCGGTGGTACACCAAGTGGGTGCTGTTGGTGTCCAAAAACAGCCCATTTTATCACAATTTTGACTTTTAGCAGCCCGTGGAGGGTTAACAAATGCTCACCGCAGTATTTTGTCCATGCAACTTCTATTGTCACACCAAGGCCTGGGAGTGACAAATTTTTCTTGAAAATCTACAAGACTCGTTTAGAGAAATCCACGGAAAATACGAATTTTTGAGCTTTATGGGGGTATTGCTGTTTAACCAGCCCAAAACGGGTTAACGCTTGGGTTTTTGAACACCCTTATTACTGACAAAAATGATCCTTGATGAATTCCACTCCCAGTAAAGGAAGTTATGTTTATCTCTCGTGTTTTGTTTGGGTGCAGTGGGGACCTGAAACCGACCTATTTCATCAAAATTTCGATGTTTGGCAGCCTGTGGAGGGTTACCATATGCATCGCCTGATATGTCATGTGTATCAAAGGGCGTGTCATGGACAGGTCTAGCAATGACGGATGTATTAAAAAAATCTACAAGACATGTTTCGAGAAAGTGCCGATAAACCCCAATTTTGGCATTTTTTTGCCAATTCTGACGAAATAAGGGTTAAATCGAAAATTCCGCTTGGGTACATTTTTAGATTTTGTGCCCCTCTCTGCGTGTGCAAAATTTCATGACAATCGGTTCGAAAATGGCTTCTGAATCGTACGGACAAAATGTGTGGAAAAAAAAAAAAACCCCCAAAAAAAAACCCAAAAAAAAAAAAATAATAATAATCCGTAGAAAAACAATAGTCTTTTCCAGAGGGAAAAGCCTAATAATCCGTAGAAAAACAATAGTCTTTTCCAGAGGGAAAAGCCTAAAAAAAAAAAAAAAAAATAATAATAATCCGTAGAAAAACAATAGTCTTTTCCAGAGGGAAAAGCCTAATTATGGAAACACTGGAACTACCAGCGCGATTGAAGAGAACGATAGCAGCTCTGGGCGTCTCTTGCCCTATCACCTGGGCTATCCAGGAGATAGACAAGAGCGTTCATCTGAACATTGAATTCAAGGTTAAAGAAGAGAAAGAATTACCACCTTCCTGGGGAGAGGTAGTACCTTTGATGGGAGGATCCCCTCTCACACTGGTCCTCACCCGAGTAGGTCAGGAGGCCCTGAAAAGAGAAAGAGAAGAAAGAAGAGCCCATCCACCAAGCGGAGGGATTCCCGACGCTTGGGGGCATTCTTGGAGATGAAGAAAGTGAACGGTAAGGAAAAGAAAGAGCCAGAGGCGGCCACCACTTCCCCTTCCACTCCCACAGACAGCCCCATCCAAATGCCGGCTTCCCAGCCGGTATTGTCGGATGTGGAAGAGTCTGTGGAGACTGAGGTGGAAATGGAAGCTGCCTTCTTGCCTCTTCCTGATCCCCACTCGCCTCTTCCTTCTGTAACAGGAGGAGAGATAAGTGCGGGAGCCGGGGTTCGAACTGTCTCTCCTTCCAAACCTCCACCTCTGAAAAAGAAGCAGAAAAGACACAAGCGCCGCTAACAATCCAAAACATCTCCTCCTTTACCACGGTCTGAAACTTGAAAATTCTACAGCTAATGAGGGTCGAAAGGGGCTTGCTCCCCAAATCGTCCCTGCGCGACTTCGGCGCGAAAAACCATTTAATTTGGCAATAATTCTTCATGATCTCACACCTGTCACTACGTGGTAAGTCTGAATTAAATGACTGTCGAGCTTTCAAGTGTGTCGGTGTTGACCATAAAATTTCCGACAGAAATCAGTTGATGCGAGCTGGTGGACTCATAGAGAGAGATGTATTAGAGCTTTTTACTTGGATTTTTTAAAAATGAACATCATTTGTGATCTTCTTGGTTCAGTCTATCACTGGTCATTGTTTGCCGTTTTTCTTCCGAGCGGGTAAATATGCTACGCTTCAAGTACAAAATCCGGCTGGACTCTCAATTTACAATGAAATCCTTTCTCGCCTGACCGGAGTGGCGCCTCACCAGTGATGTAACTTTGCCACACGAAAAATAATCTAAAGGCGGAGAGTGGCATTATTCATTAGGAAAGGCAAGAGTTAATGCGACGAAGGCTATGGTTTTCACCCTGATAATTTGCAGAGCTTAGGCCTAGATGCAAGGCCTTTTAGTTTTTTCCATTACTCTATTTCCCAATATTGAATTTGTGAATATTTCATTCATATTCGTGGAATATCTGACGAAGGAATTTCAAAGTAAACTGATTTCCATTACTATTATAACACCTCAAACGGATCAAACAAAACCAAAAATCCCGCTTCTATAGTTCTTATGCCATTAACTGCCTTCGCCCATACAATTAAACACCAAGTACAAGTTGATCAGCCATGGGTACGAGTTGTCCAACCTTGGGTACGAGTTGTCCAATTGTGGGTACGAGTTGTCCAGCTGAAAATGGGTACGAGTCGTCCAATTTTGGGTACGACTTGACTGGTACGAGTTGCCGTGGGTACGATTGTCTAGAAACCGCAGCAGTATTTGCGTGTGCAGAAAATGTGCAGCCGATGTTACGGTTAGTTCAAAGGAAAAATTTAAATAAATTAATAAAGTCTACCCCCATTAATACACCTCATAAGTGTTGCTTATTTCGTTCTCTCGGATTATTTGACTTTGGAAATGCGCCACAACGTAGGGTGGCGCTCAACATTCCCTCGATCTAGGCGTATGACCCCCACCCCAGGTGGGGGGGGGGGGGGGGTTCTTGACAATTTATTTATTTATTGGTGTTTAAGGTAACATATTTTTGCCCATTGGCTAATCATGCCCACAACATGAGTATCAACTCAACACCAGGGGTGAGCGTTAATAAGCCATGTTGCCCATTTTAGAGAGGGTTTGCACCTCCCAAGCATTGGTGACTGGGTCCTATTTTACCAGTACAACAGAGCCTGTTTACCGCAGTGAACAGGCACTGCTGCACTTCCCGGGGTTCCCGCGAGCAGGGGTCTGGAAATCCCCGGGCCGACCATATAGTTTGGCCAGATGTGTATAATTTTTGTTGTAATTGGGAAATAGTCACAATAGGCTTATCCATGAATCTAGGAACGCCGGACATAATCCCATCGGACATAATCCCATCCGGACAAAATCCCAGCGGACAAAATCCCATACATGGGCGGACAGAATCCCAGTTGGGTATAAAAAATAAAAAGACACAATTTTTTATCCCATTGGATTCAAGTACTTTTATTTCTTAAAATCAATAATATTAACATTAACAGCAGAATTAATATAAGCACTGTAACTGTGTTCTTCAAAGTAACTAGTGATTTATTATAACAATACCAGCGATAATAAGTATAAAGAACAACAATAACTATAGGTTAAGCCAGGTGTGTTAAAACTAATTTATGATAAAAAATATGCAATACTGTGACACTTCTAATAATGAAGGCAGTATGTTTTGATAAGATTAAAAATTGAGAACAGTTCTACCGTAATTGGCCAAGGTTTATTGTTTTTCCAGTGCTATTTTCAAAGGTTGGTGTTTTGTTACCAATTCACAGCTTCTTCACAGCTTCTCTGGCGTCGCTGGCCAATGGTTTTGGACTCGGATAGTTGTTAACTGAGAGAGCTTAGCAAGAATTAATGTTAATGACGACTGGTATTTTTATGGTAGAAAATAGAGGATACCTTTTCCTTTGAAATGCATCAATTGTGCCTTAATTAACTACATAAGACTTAGACATACAAAAATACTTTTACCACTGAAAATACCAGTAAGAAACATTAGTTATTGGAAAGTTCTGAGAGAGCTTTCCAAGAATTAATGTTAATGACTGGTATTTTTCTGGTAGAAAATAACTTTTTCCATTGAAATGCATCAATTGTGCCTTAACTAACTACATAAGACTAAGACATACAAAAATACTTTTTACCACTGAAAATACCAGTAAGTAACATTAGTTATTGGAAAGTTCTGAGAGAGCTTTCGAAGAATTAATGTTAATGACTGGTATTTTTATGGTAGAAAATAACTTTATCAAAGACATACAAAAACACTTCTGTCCACTCGCGAGCGAACGAAGTTCAGCATCTGATGCGAATATTACAATTCTGTTCACATCAGACCCATTGTCGTAACAAACAAATTGTTCAGGTTGGCAGAACTGGCATGATTGAAGTTTCGTTGATGAAAGAACAGCCGGTTTAAAACAAAGTAGTTTGAGTAAAACAACAACCAAAACACTGTTTTTGTAAATCAAAAATATTTCCAGGCATTTAGTCCGCTTTTGCCAGAAAAAAATACTACCTGGGATTTTGTCCGTTTTTTTGTGAAAAAATATTGCCTGGTGTTTTGTCCGCCCATGTCTGGGATTTTGTCCGCTGGGATTTCGTCCGGGTAAAAAATCTGGGATATTGTCCGGATGGGATTTTGTCCGATGGGATTTTGTCCGCGCACCGAATCTAGAGACAAGAAAGCCAGTAACTGCGAGCAGACAAGTTAACATAAACTACAGACTTTGAAGATATCTTCCAATAATATAGCAATACTATGAGTTTGGAGGGCCTTGCGGTTTATTACCGGCCCGAGAGGAATGAATAAAGGAAATCGGAAAAAAAGTAACAGGAAAAAAAGTAACAGATTTGGGTAGGAAAAAAAGAAACAGGAAAAAAAGTAACACTTTCTTATTTTTATAAGGTAAAAAAGTAACAGAAAAAAAAGTAACAGATTTGGGTAGGAAAAAAAAAAACAGGAAAAAGAGTCACACTTTCTTATTTTTAATCGGAAAAAAAGTAACAGGAAAAAAAGTAACAGGAAAAAGAGTAACAGATTTGGGTAGGAAAAAAAGAAACAGGAAAAAAAGTAACACTTTCTTATTTTTATAAGGTAAAAAAGTAACAGGAAAAAAAGTAACAGATTTGGGTAGGAAAAAAAAAACAGGAAAAAAAGTCACACTTTCTTATTTTTATTTCATAAAAGTGATAGATTACTTAATTATGATTTAGTTATATTATTGAAAAGGAATTGTTCAGAGTCTGATATTTTCTGAAACTCTTCTGGAATGGTCAGCTCAGACAGACTTTTGGGGACAGGAGGACTTCTTCTGTGGTATCTCAGACTCCGTTTGGCATTATCTAAGTCTGGCAGCATCAACTTGACTTCACTTTCAGCATTTGAAACAGCTGTTGCGAGGATCTGTGATGGCTTATCTAAGGAAGAAGCTGCTTGTTTTCGCATTTCATTTCTCAATTTGGTATATGCGATACTGACATTTTCTGGATGATGGTTGTGTTGTCTTACTATTTCTGGGTTGTTGAAATCTGTAGTAGTACAGAGACTTGCACGGCAGTCTGATTTAGCACGTTTAGTGCATTTCCACCAGACCTTGTTCTTCCTTCTTACAGATACAGTGTACATGAAACCTTCATGTCAAAGTTTTTTGCCCCTCTTATTACTCTCAATGACTTCCATGATGACTCAAGAACATTTAATGACTATGAATGAATGAAAGGTTTTAGCGCGCCGAAGGCGCGCAGGGACGATGTGGAATTTACAAATCCCTTGCGACCCGGTTAACCTTATTTTTTTCCCTTGGATCACACAGGCCTAGCTTTCCTATTGCCCAAAATGGAGTCTGAGGGGGTTATGCACGCGGTTAGAATACCCGGCAGTTTACGCTGGAGTGTTAGATGGTCAATACTCAATCCCTCAACGCCTTTAAAACTATTAGAGAGCGAGCTCTATTCGGTTCCAGTTCGGCGATGGTAGAGGTTTGAGTCCCACCATGGTGGCGGGCCAGAATGTAATGTTGTGCGATGGCAAGTTTAAGGGAAGAAGAGAAAAGAAAACCAAACAGCAACGCCGGTTTGGTAGCGGCCCCGGTATATGACCATAGCGGTTACAAAAAAGAAGTGGAGAAAGCTCCAACAGTTTAGTTTTAAGAAACCGGGAGTCATCCATCAAGCCTTCTGGGAGATAGGATAATAATAATAACTCTTTGGCCAGCCGCTGATTTGTCGCGGTCCTCATAAGAGAAGGCCATCATCCCCCCTGCACCCCACCCCCTCTTCCCCTCCTCTCCTCCCAGCATTCAGATATAAACTGCTTAATAGTATCCCTCACTTCCTCTTTTTCAATTTCTTCAATAAGCATTCCTACCCTCTCCCTCGTGTCCCCCTTCAGCCATCTATCCTTTGTTTCTTCACCCCACTTCTGCATTATTCTTCCAGTAAATTTTATTCTATGAGGTATATACTGTGGGCATTCCAAGAGAAAATGTTCCAGGGTCTCCACTACTCCAGAGTGGCACATTTGGCATCCCTTTTCTTCATCTCTCCCAATTTTTCCCCGAAGCTCCAGTGATCTTGATCTCAGTTTGAACAGCAGTGACCCTCCAAAGGTGCCATCTAGGTACTTCTCAAAAGCTGGCTTTTCTTTATATTGTAACCCCTGCAGTGATCTTTTCACGCTAACCCCTGCTCGCCAGTTTCGATTGCAATCTTCCATGACTCTCTCTTTGACAAACCTTTTGCCTTCTTTCATTCCTACTTCTATGTTTGTGACCTCTATAGAGTAATTGTCCATTAGTTCCCTCCCATGTTTTGACCACCCCGTATCTATATTAGAATTCCAAATGGTATCGAGCATCAATTTGCACCACCGGTTGTCAGGCAGGTTTCTCAAGTAGTTAAAGTAACACAGTTTTCCCAAATCTACCCTGTCCTTGATTTTCATCCACCCAAGCTCCCCCCTTACTGCTTCCAAAGCTGCAGCATTACTCGACCCTGTTATCCATCTGCCGGCATCATTCTGAGTACTTTCCAACTTCTTAATAACGGTTTGGTTTAATGGAATCACGTCCGTGCCATACGTTATACTTGGTAAACCCACCCTCTCCCACAGTGTTTTCCCCACAAAGACCTTGTTGAAACTATTTTTCCCTAAAAGTTTTAGTTGGTTCAGAATTCTTTTCCCCTTCAGAATCAGTTTGGCTGAGTAATTTCTGTACACCCCTCTTCCCGTTATATTTATGCTTACCCCTAGATACTCATACTCTCCCGTTTCTCCTACAGTGATTTGTTTGCTTTCCCCTTCGGGGATTGAGAACTCCCCCACTCTCCATCTCTTCGTCATATCTACCTTGCGTCCAACGGGTATTACCTTGCTTTTATTTTCATTTAGTTCGAGCCGCCAAGTGTTCCCATATCTACCAACAATTTCCAGCAATTTCTCTAGCCCCTGTTCAGTTCTAGACATTAACACCATGTCGTCCGCAAAGAATAAGCCTGGTACCTTTATGTCTCCAACATTTACCCCCTCCGCACTCTGAATTAGTTCGTCCCCTAAATCTTTAACATACAATGCAAACAAAATCGGTGAAAAGATACACCCCTGCTTGAGGATGCCGTATGTGATTTTGAGGTATCTGGTTATCCTTCGGGAATTCGAAATGACCTCCTCCACCCCACCCCCCCCCCCCAAAAAAAAACAAAAAAAACACTCACTGACACACACCCTTTAATGACTAATTCAAACTGCTGTCCAATATATAGTTTGCTGTGTGTTTATTTTTTCAAGAACATTGTTGTACATCAAAGAAGAGAATTCATGAAAGTAGCCACACTTGCTTGTGTTTATTTTTTCAAGAACATTGTTGTACATCAAAGAAGAGAATACTTGAAAGTAACCACACTTGCTGTGTGTTTATTACAATGTGTGTTCATTTGTTTCAAGAACATTGTTGTTGGGAGGATCGATCCGCAAGTATACAGAAGAAGTCTCCTTGGCTACGAATCGAAATTAAGTATTTTTATTGTTTACTAATCATATATATTTCATTTTCAGGTTATTTTATTCAACTTTGTGGGGAGGTAGTTTAGTATAGTAACTGGGACAAAGTTAGGGGGTCTTAAATAAAACTGTGAGCGCTAAGTTGTCGAACGGTTCGTCGTGTTGCCTTTTGTCGCGTGTTTACAGTTTTCCCTGTCCGATCGCGTAATTTTGTTTTGATGATGGCGAGCAAGTCTGTTCAGACGGAGGTAAGTATGGAGGTAAATACGTGTAATATCGCGGTCCAGGTGAACGGTGCCAACGGGGTAAGTATTGGTGTGCAGACAGAGGTCACTGGGGGTGTCGGTCAGAGCCGGGTTGGTGGGGCCACCGATGGCGATATTGGGCTTGAAGTTTGTAAACAGTGTTCTATGATGTATGGGGACTGTCGTTCGATGGGATATGGAGAGGTATGTGCAAACTGTCAGGAAATCCTCCGCCTACTTGAGACAATTGTTAAGTTTGAGGGGGAGATTGCTGAGCTGAAGGGAAAACTTGGTAGGGCGGGGCTGTCTGGAGTTACGCCTGTGAAAGTAGCTTTCCGAGAAGGATGGATGGTTGTCGGTGGTTCCAAGAGGAAACATGGGGGTAGAACCTTTGATGTGAATGAGGTAGGTGATGAGGTGGGGGCTGCTAGAAAAGTACGTAGGACAGATGAGGGGGGGGGGGGGGCCAGGCCCAGGCCGGAGCAATGCTGTAAAGCGTTTGGCGTGGACTATCAAAAGTGGTAGGAAAAGGGGGCCAGAGAAGCAGGTAGATAGGGGTGTAAAGCCCAAAGGCAGTGGGGAGTGCAGCACCAGAAACAGATTTGATGTGCTCGATTCGGAAGAGTCAGAGGAGGGGATGGAGGTAGTTGCAACAGATAGTAGCTTGCGGTCTAGGCCAGGAAAAAGGAGGAGGGATCCGGGAGAAGACCAGGGGAGTAGTCCAGGTAGTTCAGGGCCTGGAAAGAGACGGAGGGACAAGGATAGGAGTAATCCTAGGTCAAAGATACCGATACCGATAGTGATTCCGAGTGGGGCTGTTGGAGAGGAAGAGGACACTGTAAACAATAGGAGACTAGAGGAGATAAATAGGGCGAGGGCCAAAAGTAAGTTGGTGGTTGTGGGAAGTAGCATAGTTCGGGGGATCGACAAGGTTGTCTGTGGTCCGGACAGTAAAAATAGAACAGTTCTGTGCCTTCCGGGGGCTAAAGTGGAGGACCTGAGGGATAGAGTGGACGGTATTGTAGCTGGGTCGGGGCCTGATCCGGTAGTTGTATTACATGTGGGGTCCAATAACATCAGGGAGAGGAAATCAGTTCGTTTGGTGGAAACATACAAGGACCTAATTAGTAAGCTACTTACCAGGAATGCTCGGATCATCGTTTCAGGGGTGCTCCCCGTTATGGGTGGTGGGAATGAGAGGAACTCGCGGATTATGGCACTAAACGAGGAACTGGAAGAGCACTGCAAAGACTTGGGAATACATTTCATTGACCACTGGGATTCATTCTGGGGACAAGGAGAGTTGTATGGGCGAGACGGATTGCATTTAAGTAGGATGGGTACAGACCTGTTGGGCCAAAAAATTTTACAGGTGGCTGAGCCTTTTTTGGAGAAAAGGGGGGTAGGGGACCACAGCCGATAACCCAGAGGGGCACAAATGCTGGGAACATAGGAAGAACAACAAACATGCACAACACAGGGACATACCAGGGGTATAATAATGTGCCAGTGATGACAAAAAAACAAAGATTCATTAAGTTTGGGTACTGCAACATCCAGGATCTGCACAAGAAAGTAAGCGAAATATCAACAATGATGGACGAAGGAGATTTCGATATAATGGGTCTAAGTGAGACGTGGATACGACGGGATGAGCGGGTTGATCAGATGAAGGGTTGCGTGTGGATAGGAGCTGGGCGAACTGAGGGTCAGAAACGGGGTGGGGGTGTTGGCATCTACGCTAAAGAGGAATTACAGCCCTCATTGATTACAGATCTCACAGAAGCAAGGACTCAGATTCCAGTATCCAACGAAATAGTCTGGGCAAAAATCAAGTTAGGAAGCAGGAGTGTTGCCGTTGGTGTTGTATACTTAGCAGTGGAGGGAAGTAAGCCCGAGTGGAATGATTCAATATATACAACTCTTAGATCGAATATCACAGAGCTTGAAAGCAGAGGGTTCAGTATTGTCCTAATGGGGGACTTCAATGGGCACATCGGGGATAAGGAGGAGGGCATACAGGGAGGTGATAGGAAAATTAACACGAATGGGAGGAAGATGTTGGACCTATCAAAAGAGCTTGGTTTAAAGATCCTGAACAGGGATGCGAAATGTAAGGGTAAATGGACCTGGGAGAGGAACGATAAGAAAACAATAATTGATTATATACTCACCGACGTTAGCGTATGGAGGGAGGTTATAGATGTAGAAATAGATGACGAGGGAAAAAATGACTTGGGTAGTGATCACAACCTGATAACAGTTAAGATTATGGGCAAAAAGACCAATAGAGACAGAAATACCTTCAAGGAAGTTTGGGGACTAAAACAAGGAGCCGACTGGAAGCAGTTTCGGGAAAAACTAAAACTAAGTCTTGAATGTATACCTAGGGATGCAAATGTCCAGAGTATTTCAGATGGCATAGTAAATAGCCTAACAGAGACAGGGAAGGATTGTATAGGAAGGGTGAGGGTCCCAACGAGAGAGCTCGGATACAGGGTTAACGAGGGACTGAAAAAGGCTATAAAAGAAAGGAAGGTAAAATGCGCTGCTTACAGAAGAAGTAGGAAGCTTAAAGGGGTGGATAACAATGACACGAGACTAATGAAAGGAGAATATGAACTGGCACGGAAAAAGGTGAATGAGATAAAGAATAATAATAGGAAGGAGCGCAATTGCAGTCTTGCCAGAACAATAAAGAAAACGGGGGGTTCGAGCTCAAACGTATTTTGGAACTGGGTAAATAAACGGGGGAAAAGTAGTGTGCAGAGTATCAAAGTGGATGGGGAAAGTACAGAAGATAAAGGCCGTATCGCTTCAGAGTTAGTCAAGCACTGGGAAAAGATAAACGATAGGCGATGGGGCAGTGGGTCCCCACCAAAAAGAAATACACTGGTGGAGGAGAACCTATCCAATCGTGTATGTAGCGAAATAACGGCAGAAGAAGTGCGGAACGTGGTCTCGAAATTAAAAAATGGTAAAGCGGGAGGGACTGATGAAATTCCGAACGAATTCCTCAAAAATGGAGGGGAGGCACTTATTGAAGTCCTGACAAACCTTTTCAACCTGGCTCTGCGAAAGCAAAAGGTCCCCAGAGAGTGGAAGGAAAGTAAGGTGTCGTTCATACACAAAAAGGGGGATAAGGAAGTTCTAGATAACTATAGGGGGATATCAGTTAGTAGTAACATCGGAAAAGTATTCTGTAAGGTCATATACGGTAGACTTGAGGAAGTTATTGAAGAGAAAGGTTTTTTAGGAGAAATTCAAAATGGTTTCAGGAAAGGTCGAAGAGTCACTGATTACCTATTTACACTCACCCAACTGATAGAATCAACAAAGGCTGAAAAGAAAAAGATGTTTCTGGCATTTCTAGATGTGAAAAAAGCGTACGACCGAGTGTGGAGGGAAGGTATGTGGCGGAAGATCGAGGGCATCGGACTGGGGGGTGACTTTGTGGGAATCATGAAAGCACTGTATACAGATGTGCAAAGCCAACTCAGTCTAGGGAGTATCACTATAAAACGAGTCCCTATGGATATAGGCCTCAAGCAGGGGTGTATCTTTTCACCGATTTTGTTTGCATTGTATGTTAAAGATTTAGGGGACGAACTAATTCAGAGTGCGGAGGGGGTAAATGTTGGAGACATAAAGGTACCAGGCTTATTCTTTGCGGACGACATGGTGTTAATGTCTAGAACTGAACAGGGGCTAGAGAAATTGCTGGAAATTGTTGGTAGATATGGGAACACTTGGCGGCTCGAACTAAATGAAAATAAAAGCAAGGTAATACCCGTTGGACGCAAGGTAGATATGACGAAGAGATGGAGAGTGGGGGAGTTCTCAATCCCCGAAGGGGAAAGCAAACAAATCACTGTAGGAGAAACGGGAGAGTATGAGTATCTAGGGGTAAGCATAAATATAACGGGAAGAGGGGTGTACAGAAATTACTCAGCCAAACTGATTCTGAAGGGGAAAAGAATTCTGTACCAACTAAAACTTTTAGGGAAAAATAGTTTCAACAAGGTCTTTGTGGGGAAAACACTGTGGGAGAGGGTGGGTTTACCAAGTATAACGTATGGCACGGACGTGATTCCATTAAACCAAACCGTTATTAAGAAGTTGGAAAGTACTCAGAATGATGCCGGCAGATGGATAACAGGGTCGAGTAATGCTGCAGCTTTGGAAGCAGTAAGGGGGGAGCTTGGGTGGATGAAAATCAAGGACAGGGTAGATTTGGGAAAACTGTGTTACTTTAACTACTTGAGAAACCTGCCTGACAACCGGTGGTGCAAATTGATGCTCGATACCATTTGGAATTCTAATATAGATACGGGGTGGTCAAAACATGTGAGGGAACTAATGGACAATTACTCTATAGAGGTCACAAACATAGAAGTAGGAATGAAAGAAGGCAAAAGGTTTGTCAAAGAGAGAGTCATGGAAGATTGCAATCGAAACTGGCGAGCAGGGGTTAGCGTGAAAAGATCACTGCAGGGGTTACAATATAAAGAAAAGCCAGCTTTTGAGAAGTACCTAGATGGCACCTTTGGAGGGTCACTGCTGTTCAAACTGAGATCAAGATCACTTATTATTACATCAAAGAAAGCATGATGGATATCCTTGTAACAACATTGTCATAGCACACATGATCTCCAATTACAAAATAATTAAAAAAATAAAAAATAAAATTATTATTATAATTATTATAATGAAAAATGAAATAATGAAAAAACACTGTTACTTTTTTTCCTGTTGTATTATTATAATTGTTACTTTTTTTCCTGTTTCTTTTTTTCCGTTTCTTTTTTTCCTGTTACTTTTTTTCCTGTTACTTTTTTTCCTACATTCATGAATAAAAGCCCGAGGGTTTATTACCGGTCCGAGAGTCGAGGGCCGTTAATAGGGCAGAGAGCTGTTGATCTTCATCCACCAAGCGCCGCATCTGAAAGTCTGTGCCTACAAGCTGCCCCTCCCCCTCTCATTCACCAGCTTTTAGTTTTACGTTTCACTCATCATGCAAGTAACAGGTAATTTTTGATGCAGCCAGTTCAAGTTTGGCAATTGAGGAGGAAGAACGTTTGCAGCAGCAAGTAGAAGGGGTCAAGGGGAACGGCGTTCCCCCCTAAAACATCATTGGCCATGCCTTCCCACCGACTCCCAAACGCACGCACAAATGCCCGCAGTGTTTTCTAGAAAGGTTTTTCTATCATATAGGTCTATAGCCTAGATCTAATACCCTTTCCGCCCGCCAATACATATTCCTTCCAAAGCTTCCTGCATTTTCAACTTCTGACAACAAGGTAGCGCTGCTTTAAATTAACCACCAGTTTTTTTTATTAAAGTTCGGACAAGTTGGTTGTGTCTGGACAATAAACAGAACTCGCGGACAGGGGTGCAACAATTGTTTTGCAGGGAAGACTCTTACATTATAGCCCACATCCATTCTTCTGTTCTGTCGTCTGCAGCACAAGAACAACGCAGTACGTAGTTTCGCTTTCCGGGTTAACTTCTCTTCAACCAAGCAACGAAATGTCACGCCATCATTGTTGTTCCAATGGCGTCGAGTCGCTGGCAAAAAAAAGTCGAACGGAGAGGGGGTTTTTTTTATCAAATAAAGAAGACGTAGTATGATGATTTGATTATTAATTTATGACAAACATGAAGTTAAATGTCTTGTGGATAGCGGTGCACGAAAACTGTGTTGATGAATCTTTGTTCAATGGACGAATTCACAAATGAACTGGGAAGGGGGTATCGGTCAGGGCAAAATAGGCTTTCATTACTTGTCTATATTATATGGACTACTGTATGTGTATTGTGTAACACGGGGTCAGGACTGACGTGGTGCATTTGATATAAACCAACTGGGAGCACGGTGGGTCAGCAGGTGGAAATGCAGGCTGCAAGCCGAGAGGTCCTCGGTTGGAATCCCACCTGCGGCAACCGCACTTAATCCCGATTGCCCACGCGGGGGCATGGTGGCGTTGTATACTAGGGCGTACTGCACTTCGATGGTGTACGTGTCTTCAACCAATCTTAACCCTGTATGTGTGGTGTTAGAACGTTGGGGAGTCTGACAGTAACTATTGCGCGGTGATTCTCTTCGGATACTCCGGCTTCCACCACCCGTAAAACTGTCACAAACGAGGTGACCTCGTCGAAAGTGTCGTTAAGCCCAAATAAATACATAAATTATAAACAAACTCAATAATATCACACTCTCGTAATAGAAAATGCGGAGTTTTCATCTTGTATCATATAATACAATAATTTTAAACAGTTTTTTTTCCATTTGCACGCTATTTATGCTTTAAAAAATTGTGAGGAAACTTTCTCTTTATCAACGATAGGGCGTGAAAAGGTTCGGTTTTGGACTGGGAATTAGTCCCTCAATTTAATAAACCGTAAGTACAAACGGATGGAAATTATGACGGGGTGTGTGAGCCTTAGCTCCGGTGACGGTACTCCCCCCACCCCACCCCACCCCCCCCCCCACCCCCACCCCACCCCCACCCCGCTTGCTAGGGATGACATAAAAATACCCGATCGCTATTACCACTGCTGCGACCTAATTGACGAGGTATTCAAAAAGTCGGAGCTGATCCGAGTCTTCTTAAATCGTCCGAATCAAGACCGGCGGTACGCCAGTGAAATTATTCAATTTAAAGACAATGGGGCGTACCTAGGGGTTAACTAACGGTGAAATACCAGCAAACACTGTGCGGATGGGAGGGAAGATGGGAGGAGGCGAGCGTCCGATGCTTATAATATATCATGGGCTCTGCGTCCATCTCTAAGAGATCATTACCACAGGCAATATTCTCAATGAGCAACCCAGTACACTACTAAGGTCTAACGATGGTAGGGCAGTATGACCGGGGGAACCGGTCGCAAAGTTATTTCGTACCGAGGATCTCACTCCACAAACTACTGAGACTAAAAGTTTTTACACTATGGGGGTTCGAGCTCAAACGTATTTTGGAACTGGGTAAATAAACGGGGGAAAAGTAGTGTGCAGAGTATCAAAGTGGATGGGGAAAGTACAGAAGATAAAGGCCGTATCGCTTCAGAGTTAGTCAAGCACTGGGAAAAGATAAACGATAGGCGATGGGGCAGTGGGTCCCCACCAAAAAGAAATACACTGGTGGAGGAGAACCTATCCAATCGTGTATGTAGCGAAATAACGGCAGAAGAAGTGCGGAACGTGGTCTCGAAATTAAAAAATGGTAAAGCGGGAGGGACTGATGAAATTCCGAACGAATTCCTCAAAAATGGAGGGGAGGCACTTATTGAAGTCCTGACAAACCTTTTCAACCTGGCTCTGCGAAAGCAAAAGGTCCCCAGAGAGTGGAAGGAAAGTAAGGTGTCGTTCATACACAAAAAGGGGGATAAGGAAGTTCTAGATAACTATAGGGGGATATCAGTTAGTAGTAACATCGGAAAAGTATTCTGTAAGGTCATATACGGTAGACTAGAGGAAGTTATTGAAGAGAAAGTTTTTTTAGGAGAAATTCAAAATGGTTTCAAGAAAGGACGAAGAGTCACTGATCACCTATTTACACTCACCCAACTGATAGAATCAACAAAGGCTGAAAAGAAAAAGATGTTTCTGGCATTTCTAGATGTGAAAAAAGCGTACGACCGAGTGTGGAGGGAAGGTATGTAGCGAAAGCTCGAGGGCATCGGACTGGGGGGTGACTTTGTGGGAATCATGAAAGCACTGTATACAGATGTGCAAAGGCAACTCAGTCTAGGGAGTATCACTACAAAACGAGTCCCTATGGATATAGGCCTCAAGCAGGGGTGTATCTTTTCACCGATTTTGTTTGCATTGTATGTTAAAGATTTAGGGGACGAACTAATTCAGAGAGCGGAGGGGGTAAATGTTGGAGACATAAAGATACCAGGCTTATTCTTTGCGGACGACATGGTGTTAATGTCTAGAACTGAACAGGGGCTAGAGAAACTGCTGGAAATTGTTGGTAGATATGGGAACACTTGGCGGCTCGAACTAAATGAAAATAAAAGCAAGGTAATACCCGTTGGACGCAAGGTAGATATGGCGAAGAGATGGAGGGTGGGGGAGTTCTCAATCCCCGAAAGCAAACAAATCACTGTAGGAGAAACGGGAGAGTATGAGTATCTAGGGGTAAGCATAAATATAACGGGAAGAGGGGTGTACAGAAATTACTCAGCCAAACTGATTCTGAAGGGGAAAAGAATTCTGAACCAACTAAAACTTTTAGGGAAAAATAGTTTCAATAAGGTCTTTGTGGGGAAAACACTGTGGGAGAGGGTGGGTTTACCAAGTATAACGTATGGCACGGACGTGATTCCATTAAACCAAACCGTTATTAAGAAGTTGGAAAGTACTCAGAATGATGCCGGCAGATGGATAACAGGGTCGAGTAATGCTGCAGCTTTGGAAGCAGTAAGGTGGGAGCTTGGGTGGATGAAAATCAAGGACAGGGTAGATTTGGGAAAACTGTGTTACTTTAACTACCTGAGAAACCTGCCTGACAACCGGTGGTGCAAACTGATGCTCGATACCATTTGGAATTCTAATATAGAAACGGGGTGGTCAAAACATGTGAGGGAACTAATGGACAATTACTCTATAGAGGTCACAAACATAGAAGTAGGAATGAAAGCAAAAGGTTTGTCAAAGAGAGAGTCATGGAAGATTGCAATCGAAACTGGCGAGCAGGGGTTAGCGTGAAAAGATCACTGCAGGGGTTACAATATAAAGAAAAGCCAGCTTTTGAGAAGTACCTAGATGGCACCTTTGGAGGGTCACTGCTGTTCAAACTGAGATCAAGATCACTGGAGCTTCGGGGAAAAATTGGGAGAGATGGGGAAAAGGGATGCCAAATGTGCCACTCTGGAGTAGTGGAGACCCTGGAACATTTTCTCTTGGAATGCCCACAGTATCTACCTCATAGAATAAAATTTACTGGAAGAATAATGCAGAAGTGGGGTGAAGAAACAAAGGATAGATGGCTGAAGGGGGACACGAGGGAGAGGGTAGGAATGCTTATTGAAGAAATTGAAAAAGAGGAAGTGAGGGACACTATTAAGCAGTTTATATCTGAATGCTGGGAGGAGAGGAGGGGAAGAGGGGGTGGGGTGCAGGGGGAATGATAGCCTTCTCTTATGAGGACCGCGACAAATCAGCGGCTGGCCAAAGAGTTATTATTATTATTATTATTATTATTATTATGTAACAAATTTATTATCTGGACTGCAGCGTACATGTACACGCTAAAAACTAAAGTGTTAAAAATTACACTTGAAGTGCTGTATTTAACACTTACCAAGTGCTGAACTAGCACTTTGTTCAAGTGTAGATATCCCAGAACTTGACAGGTGTTACAAAAATACCACTTGACAAGTGTAATGTCGCGACACTTAAAAGGAAACAACGCAGATGACGCGGATCAGGCTCGAACTCTCGAGCCTGATCCGCGTCATCTGCGTTGTGTCCTTTTAATTCTGTACCCACCAAGCGCAAATCAAATTATGGACGATTCTGGAAGAACCACCAATGCTAGACACATGGGAAGTGCCATCCATTCAAGTTTCAGATGTCTGACGATTGTAATGTCTAAGTGCTTAAAGCATTGCACTTTGAGTGTTAACATCAAACCCTAAGAGTTAGAATGGGTTTAACACCTTGAAAGTGTCAGTTTTAACACTTTAGTTTTTAGAGTGCAATACAAAATGTTGACGGGAGCGGTTACCAAACTCTCCGTCCAACTTTCTTGCAATCGGATATCCGAATTACCAAATTTACAGAGATAACATGCTTTTATATGTACAATTTCCAAGTAGCATTATTAAAATAAAACAATCAACATTGTTTGCTCAAACAATAACATGTAGTATCTTGTATTAATCAAGTGGCCATTGTAAAGAATCGTGTGAGTGAACAACATCTTAATGCGTTAATCCATCTATTCATTAATTTATAAATCTGTTTTTCACAAAGTATTCGAATTAACCCAGTGTTACTAGACTCCAGAATTTAGCCTGGTCATAATACCTCGCTGTCTTCCGAAGAAGAACCGATGAGTATATGTAGTATTTAGTTTATAGTATTTGGTTAGTTTAAACAATATTTTATTTCATAACTCAGTTTCACATTATTATACAGATAAGAAATAGACTGACATTTCACATACTGGTTGTTATGATATCGGATTCAGCAGCAAGCTAGAAGCTTATGTAAGCTGTTTCCGGTTATGAATTACCCATACAATAGATATGGCTAGAAAGCTGTATGCTTCAAAATCTAATTTTAGTAGCTGAAATAAAATATTAGTGTTAAGAGAGAGAAAGATAAAGGAAAGAGGTGCAAAGGAGAAATGACAAGTAATGATATTCATAGTGGAATTAAAGAAAATAGGGAAAGAAGGAATGAAATTTGGTTGTGATAACACGTCGTAGTTACATAGTTATTAGTTAACAGTTTTAAGTGTATTAGTGAATCTGTGTTATTAGACGATCAGTTGTTATTATTGCGAGTTAGAAGCACTATTAGCAGGAATTGTAGGTGATAAGATATTCTAAAGGGTGAAATTTAGTATTAAAGGTAATTCCCCATAATGTGGTAGGCGCAACAGGATAAATGCGCGCATGAGCGGTTGAGTGAAAGATTTCGTAATTTCTTGTCAGTAATCGCAGCTTCGACCTTTCTCTACGAATATAAATTTGGGAAACAAATTTAATTTTAGATAATATTTTAGTACTTGTTTTCGGTGGGATTCAGTGACTAGTCACAAAACTCATTTTATTTGTGGTTGGGATTATTTATTTAGGATTTGTTGGCTATTTGTAAATAAGAGTACAGAAGATTTATATATAAAAAATTGTTGGATTGTTAATAGTCTTTATCTTATTAATGAAGAGGGTCTGAGTACCCCAGGAATTGATGGAACCTCAGCCCCGCCAAGAAATTAGCCCATGCTAGTTCATTACCGTTGAAAGCAATTGATTAAAGCTCGGCGCCACTCTGTGGCTTGTGAATAAGCAATTGCGATCTACAAAAGTGAGCTAGTGAAAATCCCCTGTCCCCGGTGAAAGAGTATCTCAGGTCCCCAGCAAAGTTGATCAACCCCAGCCTTGACCCTCCGCTGACAAGCGCCCTCTGGCAAATAAATATTCACTCTCTCCAAGACGTTGCCACGGCGGCGTTCCAGGGGACAGTAATTTCTATTTATCAGAAAGTGCTAACACCTGTATAGACACCTGAATGAGCGATTCCCCAGTGGAAGTAACGCGTGGTTCCTCTTAGTAGGCGGACCCTTTGGTCATAGCAGAATTAGGCCCCATCGACAAGTTCACAAATCAAATTCTGGATTGAGATGGAAATGAGCTGCCTATATAAACCCCGTCAGTCACAATGCATATTCGAGAAAATGTATGATAAAGGACCAGGTACACCTGCAGTGAGGCCGTACGCAGTCCTTCATCTCGCCGATCTTGGAGATACATCGGGCTTCGGGAACCCCGGAAGAGAGGAGGAACTATACACTAAATTTACAGACTTTGGCGATTTCGAGTTTGGGGCGGGGTGGGGCCACACAGAAATGCTATTAACTTCTATCGAGAGGCAGCAACCAATGGGCTGTGCACAGGAACCCCGTTGCAGATGCTGGTGGGTGGGAATTCGGCTTCAGGCTCGCTCGACCTTACCTCGCGCTGGGGCCCAGGCACAGGTGCACAAGCTGCAGAACAGTGGAAACACCATAGCCTCCTATATTCCTTTCAGTAGGGAGCCTGTTGTCGTTGGGGTGACTGAGGTTCGGTATGTTTTGGGTACTGGAAAGAAAAAGTCTGAACGTTTCAATGAATCCACAATAGTCATCCGGGAGGGGGGGGGGGGGGGCGATCGACTTCGCCCCCATGTTACAAGTACTGGATATAATAATATCTTTATTTTGCAGTATACAGTTACATAATGTATATACATAGGATGTAAGACTGACGCCGATGGGGATCGAACCACTACCTTGACGAGAGTACATTTCTGCAGCACCAATCGCCTAGCGAAACTAGGCTACCGCCAAAGACCACTCGGCTACCGACAAGCCCCCAAAAAGGCACGCTAGCAGGTCGAGCGTCCATGGAACTGACACAGTCCACACGAAATTACTCGGTATCCCCCAGAATTAGCTGTTTACAATGAATTATACGATGTAATGCAGATGAAATCAGTGAGAATCAATCTCTTTTTCAAATTTCCTGCTTGAGGTATAGAATACAGAATTCGGCACTTCTGTTATGCATTTTTTAGGATGAAAGACTCCGACGGCGATGGGGATGGCCTGTCGGTAGCCGAGTGGTCTATTACGCTGATCCAGTTTCGCTAGGCGATTGGTACCGCAGAAATGTACTCTCGTCAAGGCAGTGGTTCGATCCCCATCGGCGTCAGTCTTTCACCCCCCCCCCCCCCCCCCAAAATGCATAACAGAAGTGCCGAATTCTGTATTCTATACCTCGATCAAGCAGGAAATTTGAAAAATAGATTGATTCTCGCTGTTTTCATCTGCATTACATGGTATAGTTCATTATATATATATATGCTTGTGGTACCTTATAGAAAGATACATTGTACATTACATGGAAATGGCATAGCCAAAAAGGCTGTCTTTGTACAACCCGCATATGTGAAAAAATCCTGCATATGTGAAAAACTGCAAATGTAAAAAAAAATCAACCGCATATGTAATAAAAAACCACATATGTGAAAAAAATGGACCAAATGTAAAAAAAAGTTGAAAAAAGTGTAACCGCATTTGTGAAAACTTTTTTACTGCAAATGTAATAAAAAATGAAACTGCATTTGTAAAAACGTTTTTACTGCATATGTGAAAAGAACTCGAACATGAGGATTTGACCTTGCGATTTTCAAATTTATAAAGATATTATTGGCACGGAGTTTCACCATTCTTATTTTGGGCATGGTAACTGAACAGTTCAGATGCAGTACGATCTCGACATCTCGTCGTTGTTCTCCAGGGCCATTGATAGGAGGAGTGGAGCCAGTGTGGTAAAACCGGGTGCCCGGGCTTTTTGGGGGCCCGGTCCCTGGGTTCAAGTTCACCTTTAACAAGGGCCCACAAATATGTTTCTGTCTGTCATGTTTGTGGCAATTCAGTAGGCAACTGTATGTTGCACAAATTGCGGGCCCCACGCGAGAATAGGTGACTATATTTTGAAAGTAAAGTTTAAGTTTACGGCTAAAAATCGAAGAACCCTTTGACTCTCTAAAAAACAAAAGTTTTTCCGGCCCCCCCCACCGACGAGATGGGTACACCCCCAGTCCCCTTCGCCCAAAACTGCCGTTTTGCGGCTTGTATGATCCCAACGAACACACCGCAAAACTACAACGTTGTAGTTACGTTGTGTGTTTAAAGGGATGCGTCCAGAATCATAGGGCCCTGTTTTCAAAGCTAACACCGGGGCCCGAGATCTGTCTCGTCTCGTCTCGTCGTCTGAGCGACCGCAGATGAACTTGTGGGCTTCATTTTGTCCGTCCTTTACGTAGGGTCAGTACTAGTGGGGTTTGGGTTAGTACAGTAACCACTTGTGAGGTTCCTAACCCACTTGTGAGGTGCAAATTGTGAGGTGTGCAACCGGGAAAAAGACCAAACAAAACCCTCATTAGTACATCTGCGATAGAACGTCCGTCCGTCCGTCCGAGTTGATTAAAGAGATTTAGGGGCCGTGGAAAGCTGTCCGTCCATGGTTTAGGGGTCATTTTTTGTTGTTTAAGGGGCCATATCTTGTTTAGGGGCTTAAAATAAGAATGGCCCCTAAACCAAAGAAAAAAGGGTTTGGCTAGGGTAGGGTTAGGATCAGGGGTGGGGTGGGGTGGGGTTAGTGTTAGGGTTAGGGGTAGCCTCAGAGTAGGGCTTATGGTCGGGGGTTTAGGTTTCAGTGAGGGTTAGGGTCAAGGGTGGGGTTTTAGGGTTAGGGCCAGAGTAGGATAGGGTTAGGGTGTGGTTTTGGGGTGGAGGGGTGGGGTTAGTGTTAGATAGAAGTTCTGGGGTGGTTTAGGTTAGGTTAGGGTTAGTCTGTCCGTAAATGTGTCCAAATGACCTCTAAAGCCGATTTTTCCGGACGTCCGTTCGTCCGCCCCTCTCTATCTCTCCATATGTCTCCCCTGTCCCTCTGTCTCTCTCTGTCTCTCTGTGTCTCTCTTTCTATGTCTCTGTGTCTGTCTCTCTGCCTCCATCTCTCTCGCTGCTCTGTCTCTCTTCTGTCTGTCTGATTGCCTGTCTCCCTCTCTCTCTCTCTCTCTCTCTCTCTCTCTCTCTCTCTCTCTCTCTCTCTCTCTCTCTCTCTCTCTGCCGTCTCCCTGACCCTCTCCGTCATCTATCCATCGCTCTATCCCACACCCATTTCGCGCTCCTCTCACTCACTGCCCTCTCTCCACATCCTCCCTCTGTTTCAGTTATTCAATTCAATGCTCCTCCACGACAATGTTTGAGTTTTGGGGCCGAGTTGTCCAAAATCAGTTTGGACATACATGTAGTAGTCCCACTATCCGCGAGTCTATAATATTCTCCACATGCCTTGCAGCATGTTCATCATAACAGTGGGTGGGTACAATGTGTGAAGCTCTCCCTGACGGTGCAGGAGCCTCGGAACCAAATGGGCGCGCAGGGGGGACGGGAGGGGGGGGGGGGTTGGTCACTCACTTTTTCTTCCGTCCATGTTCGCAAAAATGCCGTTACATGCGTAAAAAGAAAGAGAACAGAGAAAAAAAAAAACTTATGCCACATTGAGACCGGCCTCTGCCTTGGCCCTGCACACCAGGATTCCAACCATGAACCCGACTCATCCCACCTGAGTTTGGAATCCTGTTTCGTACCTTCAGAGAAGTCAGCCATTTATGTCCCCATCTGATGAGAATAGTGTTCTATTGGAGAGTCTTTGGAAATCGTATAGCAACGGCGTATCGCTTGGTGGGAATTGGATCTGTCGGTTATTAAGCAGTCTGATTTCGAATCTCACCCCTATTTCACTCGTGTTGGTAGGCCTACACATATAAATGACAGGGTACCTATCTGCCTCCAGGTAAAGTATTGAAGCCCATGGTATTAGTGGCAACATAAAATATCGCTCCTGCAAAATCTACACCAAATATTACTTATTTGACTCATCATTTTCACACAGGTAACAAGCAATTTTGGAAGCGGTTTGGTATGTCAGAACGCTGTACATGCATCCTTAGAGTGTCATTTTTCACCCCAAAACTTTCCTTGGGGACCATGTCCCCAGACCCCACCAGCAAGGGGGGGGGGGGGTGAGGGTGTATCCTTGGTTTCTGCCACAAAGCGGCAGCAACAGGGGTGCATCGGCCGCACACTTTCAAATTGCTCCGCAGCCACTGGTCCGATGTAGTTGGCTACCTTGAGCAGTGGCGGCGCTACAGGAGGCATGGGGGGGGGGGGCATTTGCTCCCCCCTTAAACGTGGGCTCTACCCCCTTCCCCATCCATCACACACACATCCATCCAAACAAAGGCTCTTTCTCTCCCTCTCCCCCTCTCTCTCTCTCTCTCTCTCACACGCACGCACGCACGCACGCACGCACGCACGCACGCACGCACGCACGCACGCACGCACGCACGCACGCACGCACGCACGCACGCACGCACGCACGCACGCACGCACGCACGCACGCACGCACGCACGCACGCACGCACGCACGCACGCACGCACGCACGCACGCACGCAAGCACGCACGCACGCACGCACGCACGCACGCACGCACGCACGCACGCACGCACGCACGCACGCACGCACGCACGCACGCACGCAATTTTATATCCTACCAAAGATCCACAAGGACCGTTCTTCATGGACGGATGACTTGACTCCACCCGGGAGGCCAATTGTATCAGATTGTAATTCGGAATCTTATGCGATCTCGGAATTAATTGATTATCATCTGAAACCTATAGCAAATAGACATCCGAGCTATCTAAAAAATACACAGGATTTCCTGTCAAAAATTTCGAAATTGAAAATATCGAAAAATGCAATTCTGGCTACTTTGGATATCGACAGTATGTATACGAACATTGATATTGATAAAGGTGTTAAATCAGTTAAAAATGCATTTGAAAAATATCCGGATGCGAAACGCCGGATGAACAAATTTTGGATCTTTTAGAGCTGAGCTTAAAAGGTAATGACTTTCAATTCAATGGAGAATATTTTCTACAAATAATGGGTAGTAGGTATAAAAGGCGGATTCTGGAGCATTTGTACACGATTTCGTACATGTACACGTACATCGATGTACACCTCCATAGGATTTAGTGTTAAAATCGTGTACAAGTACACGATTTGTCATTTTTTATGGTGCTACAGAATCCGCAAACCCACTGCCACGTTTTCTCAGATCACACATTTAACGTTGAAATACCCGTTGGCGAACGTGTATATTCTACACATCGCTCAAGAGTGAAAAAAAATGTATGAAATTTTAAGAAAAATGAGGTGGATTGTCTGCTACAGAATCCGCAAATGGGTTTCCCCCATAGGATTCAGTGTTAAATCGCGAGCAAAAAAACGTGTTGCGGATTCTGTAGCAGCATCGAAAAGTGGTTTGTGGATTCTGTAGCATCCGTATCTGTACACGATTTTAACACCGAATCCCTATGGAGGCATACACGGAAACCCATTTGCGGATTCTACAGCAGAAAATCAACTTATGTACGGTACATGGAAAAGAGGTGCTACCGAACCTGCAAACCCACTGCCACGTTTCCCAAGGAAATAAAAAAGTGTTTAATATATATAGGAGAGGAAAAAAAAATATAAATAAAATAGTTATTTAAAAAATAAATATATCAAATCGAATAGATAATAAAAAAAATATACGTAAATCATGTGCGCTTCCCAGACTATTAGAGCAAGGTTTCTTTTATAAATGCTGATGAGAGCCTACGCATTCTGCGTGAACGAACAACTAGGTCGCCTCTTGTTAGAACGATGCGTCGGATGTCGGGATCACCTAGACTTCGATCACGAGAATCATTCGTGTCTGACGATGGAAAGGGAAGATATGGTCATCAAGTATTTCGAACCGGCGTTCGAACGCGTTCAAATCGACGAAGTGATCGCGTTTTGGAAGAGATTACTCTTCTGTAAGGATCGAGACAAGCCCACAGTTTTGGAAGAACTGAAATTGGCGCGTAGAAGTCTGACTTTAGAAGACAAGGGATGCGTCATGAAATTATTGTTCAATGAAGTGTACGTCTAAGTTTTCTCATTGATATAAAAATAAGGGAGAATAGAAAATAAAAATAAATACACACATAAATTTTTTATCTAATATTAGAAAGAAAAAAAACACAAAAATGAGAACCAGAAATAAATTGTATCCGACGTTAGATGACGACGAGGACGATAAGCCGAACGGTCTTTTGCCGACGGCACCGTTGCTAGAAGAAAAAGAAAGAGGAGAGAGGTATCTCATCGATCAAATCAATAGAATCCAAGCGTATCTAACTCGAGAGAGAGATTCTCGTCATTCTCTCAAGAAGAAGTATTCGCGTTTCGTGAAATTCGTCAACGCGATCAACACGACACTCATCACAATTTCCATGGGTTTACATGCGGCCGGCATCGGATTGTTGTTGACCGCGGTCAGTATTCCGATCGTGTTAACCATAGAAGGAGTGGCTCTCGCCGCCGGATTGTTTAGCACGCTTGGAAACTTTTTGAGTAGGAAATTATATTTGAAGGCAAGGAAACACGACAAGATTCGCGTCTTGGCCGACTCCAAGATTGACACGATATCCGAAATGATCTCAATGGCGTTGAAAGACGGTAGGATATCGGATGGAGAATACTTCACGATATTGGGCGAGAAAACGAAATACGAAGCCATGAAAGAAGCCGTGAGAATCAAGACTCGTCAGATCATCAAAGAAGAGATGAAGGATTCTCTCATGGAAAAGGGGAGGAAAGAAGCTAGGGAGGAATTCAGAAAGATGATAGAACTCAAGAGCAGCGATTGAAAAAAATATATATAATAAGAACAGAATTTAAAAAAAAATATATTAAATTTATATATATAAAATAAAAACGAAATTAATTTAAATAACTCTTAAAAATGTATTGTGTAAAGTGTAAGAGAGTTACCGAGACGAGTAATTCTCGAGAAGTACGAACTAAAAACGATAGACAGATGCTTCGCGGAATTTGCGATGTGTGTGGTTCTATCAAGACTCGATTCGTCAAAAAAAAGAACGCGAGCAAAGGTAAAGGCATCGTGAATAAAATGATCAATAATCTACCTTTCGAAATGCATCTGCCTGGTCACAGTTTCACGGGACCCGGAACGAAATTGAACAAGAGACTCAACACCGATCTGACTCCTAAATCTTGGAGCAAACCTGGGAATAGGGTGGACGCAGCCACGTATGATCATGATCTGTGCTACGCCGGACATCCCGACACCAAGACTCGCAATGATGTCTGCGATAAAAACATGTTGGAAATTGAGAGGCATATCGAATCCAACCAAGAGAGAGAAGATAGAATGTTCGCTGGTCGGCAATCTGATCGGTGCAAAACGTCGATTCGGATGGGGCGTTAAAAAAAAAAAGCGCATCTGAAAAGAAGAAGAAATGATTGTTGACGAGCGAATTGGCCGAGGAGTTACACAAACCCATCGTGCATAAATTTCGAAAGAGAAGGGTGTTCGTGAAGGGTTTGGATGATATTTAGTCTGCCGTCTTGGTCGACATGAGATCGTTTTCGAGGTGGAACGAGGGTGTCAAATATCTATTGACGGTCATCGACGTGTTTTCCAAATACAGTTGGATCAGAGCTTTGAAGAATAAATCGGGACCTTGCGTCGCCGAGGCTCTGAAGAGCGTGTTCGACTCGTCTTCTCGAAAACCGAGTAAATTGTGGGTGGATAAGGGAAAGGAATTCTACAACAAGCACGTTCATCGATTGGTCGACCTCTACTCCATCAAAAACGAAGAGAAAGCCAGCGTGGTGGAATGTTGGAATCGAACGATGAAGGAAAAGATGCACAGATACTTCACGGCGAATTCGACCAAGAAATACATATACACTCTGAACGGTCTGGTTAAAGATTACAACAACACGCGACACAGATCGATCAAGATGACTCCAATGGAAGCTAGCGATCCTCGAAATGAAAAACGGGTCTACGCGAATATATATCCTGAAAGATCTAAGATTAGGAAGAAGTCTAGAACGCCAAAATTTGTGGTCGGTGATCGAGTGAGAATCTACGCTTATAAGAAGCACTTCGAAAAGGGTTATACTCCTCGATGGACCTCGGAAATCTTTGTGATAATCAAAATATTTCACACCGATCCGGTGACTTACGAAATCGAAGCTTTGGATGGAGAAGAGAACATCGGAAAGTTTTACGAACAACAATTACAGAAGACAAAGTTTTGATAAAGAAAACAAATTTCTTTTATTTACACTTTTTAACATTTTCTTGTTTACACACATATATATGTAGGAGAGAAAAATAATAATAAAAATAATTAAAACTATTTTTAGATAAAAAAAGCAAGCTAATTAATAAACAAAAAAACAAAAATCCTTTAAAAATGACAAATATACTAGATATAGCACAAAGCATAGTGAAAGATGAAAGTATTCAAGAATATGAGGTTCACGAATACGAACCAGTAACCGGCATGAGTTTGAACAATGCGGGAGAGATAAGAATCAACGTCGAAACTCAAGATCTATTCATACATCTTAGCGAGAGTTACATAGTGCTGCAGGGACGTCTCACCAAGGAAGATGGGAGCGACGACACGGTTACTCTAGCCAATAATGGCATCATGCATCTATTCAGTAATATAAAATACATGCTATCCGGACAAGAGATAGAATCTGTGTTTCATCCCGGTCAGGCCACCACGATGTTCTGACTCTTGACATATCCTGATGATTTTTCGAAATCCAGAGGACTTAATCAGTTGTGGGTGAAAGACACCGTCGGCCCTGCTAGTGCTGGCGCCGCCACGATATTCGACTACGTTGTCAAGACGTCCAGACCTAAAGGAACGTTTTCGTTCAGGATACCTTTGAAACACATCTTCGGATTTGCGGACGATTACAACAAGATCATGTACGGATTCAAACACAATCTGACGTTGATTCGAAAAGGAAACAACGACGCAATAGTGAGACTCACTGTGACTGATGCGGGTAAGATAACTCTACTCAAGATATCGTGGTTTGTTCCGCACGTGGAGCCTTCTATCGTGGAAAAAACGCGTCTCTACAAGATCATAGAATCCAAGAGTAAATTACCCGTGGGATTTAGAATGAGACAGTGCGACATGGCTAGCATTCCTCTCTCCACGAATCACTTCGATTGGAGATTGATGGTGAAATCCGCTTCCGAGAGACCGCGTTTCATCATGGTTGCATTTCAGACCGATAGGGACGGGTCTCAGGAAAAGAATGCATTGCTGTTCGATCACTGCCATTTGAGAAACATGCAAGTGTTTCTGAACGCCACGACATATCCAGCAATCGATTACAACGTGTCGTTCGACAAGAACGATTTCTGCAGACTGTATGGCGATGCCGCTGATTTTAGAAAGAAGTATCATGGTCCAGACGAATTGATGAGCAACCCTAACATATCTCCCGGCGAATACAAGTCGATGTATCCCATGTTCGTATTCGACGTCAGTAAACAGAGTGAACGACTCAAGAGTAGCGTTTTAAATATTCAGATCAAGATGCAATTCGATAGGAACGTGCCGAAAAAAACTGAAGCCTTCGCCCTGGTCCTGTCGGACAGAGAATGACAATTCGAATCGGATGGAAATAAGATGTCGATCATTCAATGAGAGACGTGTGTGAAAAAAAAAATAAAAACAAAAATAAAAAAAAGTAATGTGTAATTATTAAAAAACAAAAAAAAAATAAAAGTAATGAGATCTAGAGAGATTGAACATCTTTCTAAATCTCATTACTTTTTTTTTTGTTTTTAATAATCACACATTATTTTTTTTAATTAATTATTTCCACGCATTCACTGTTTGTTCAAAGGATCTAGTTCGATCAGTAGGCTCACCACAGAAGTGGCGGCTTCGGGATTATTGGTTTTCGTAACGAAATTAATCCTGTCTCCAGCATTCACTTTGAGAGGCATGCCGAATGTGCTAACATTCACATGTTGATTCTCAGTCTTTTCAACGCTGTATCTCTTATCGCTCTCTACTCCATTCACCATGAGATTGACGACCGCTCTGTTATTCAAATCCGTGGAAGCCAGACTCATTCGAATGATTTCACCTCCCAACGGCATGGGATATCCCACCTGACCATGTTGCGATCCACTACCTCCATTTCCGAAAGACCACTCAGCTTTTCCCTCATCTAACTTGCCGCTCTCCTCGGCCCACACGGTGATCAATTGTCTAGCATATTTGACTTTCTCCACCACCGAAATCAGGGTGCAGGCGTCCGTCATGTTCACGGGATCTGGTAGATTCGTGAGCGCGTGTCCACCCATGTCTAGTTTACCTTCCATGATGTCACCCTTTCTCCAGACCGAGTTGTCGCCCATGTACTTCCTGCTGACCATGCTGGAATCGAATTCTGGATCGTGAGTGAGTCCGAATAAATTCTCACCGTTCATGTCGATACCACCCTCCATGGTTCCGCCAGATTGTTTGTTCAGGTAGAGATTATCCACTTGTGATTCTAGGTATTCTTGTGATCGTATCACGGCAGAATCTACGTAGCCCTTGTTGACTGCGGTTGAGTCCGCATCCGTGTCGTCGACCTTCGACAGATTCAATACCTTGTTGAATCCCGCATTCAGATCCGATTTCATTTCTCGTCTGTCAGACTTTCTCTGTTCCAGATCTTCGTAGTGTTTTGTCGCCACGACCTTGGGATTCGTGGGAGTGGCCACGTTCATTATCTTGTTAGAATTAGCATTCAATTCCGAGTGCATCATTTTCTGAATGTATCTATTTCTCAGGTGTTCACTGAATCTCGCGTGAGAGTCATCCGCGTATTTCTTGGTTGCAGCATCCATGGGATCTATGGGATTTGCGATGTTCACCAAACGTTTGGATTTCAGATCGAGATCGTCGGTCATGGTTTTATCCACGTAATTATCTAGCATGATTCATTCGAAATCAGCGTTCCCCCTGTCGACGTATTTTTTAGTTGCAGCATCTGCGAGATCTATTGGCTCGGGAAGATTGTAGAGCTTCTTATCGTTCATGTTCAAAGGTTCCTCTCGAGGTTCATATTTCCGAACGTAACGTTCGTCCAAGTTGGCAACGTCGTAACCATCGTCGACTTCGAGCATCTTCCTCTTCCTTTTTAGGTTGACTTTTTCGTCGTCACTTCTACCAAATTTATCGACTGGCATGTTGTTTTGAGATTTTTTGTTTTTGAAAAAATATATTTCAAAACGCGGTTTATTAAAAAATGAATTATTTTATTTTTATTTTTCGTTTTTATTCGATTAAAATTTTTTTCAATAATTTTTTATCTTTATATACTATAAAAAAAAATCTTTCTCTAATGTAAATCATTGAGAATGTCTTGAAACCAATCTCCTTCAGACCATCTATTGAGAATGTAAAGACACAGGTGACCGCAAAACACTTGATCTGGTGATTGCACTCGTTCCGTGTTGTAACGAACCATCGATTTCTTGAAATAGTTCTTTATTTCTTTCGGCAGCGAGATTCCGTAGCTGTCGAAATAATAATTCTTCTTCCCGTTCTTGAACCATGCCGCCCAGTGAGTGCCTTCACCCGATAAATCATCTAGATTTAAAATTCCGCATTCCGATTGTCGAGGTCTTCTCTTCGGCAAGGCATCTCTAGAAAACACGCCTAGAAAATCTTTGATTTTCAAATCCTTCGCTGCATTCGACAGATCGATGTTGGATAGGGGTTCGTTAGGTAAGATGACACCTTCTACGGATATCTCTATTTTCTTATTCATAAATGCGTATATATTTTTTTTTTTATTTATTTATTTTATTATAATTCACTAAAATGACGTTATTTTTTTAATTTTTTTCTTTTTCTTTTTAAACTAACTCTCGATGTATCTATCGATTTCTATAATCTCGAATCCGTCTAATTTCTCTGGATTTTCTGGAATCCTATCATCCTTACTCATATCTGAAATCCTATCATCCTTACTCATATCTGGAATCCAATCGTCCACAATCATATCGTCTCTAATTAGATCCGAAATCCAATGTCCGAGTGCCAAAGTGCTTATTTTATCATCTAACACGAATCTCTTATCGTCGTCGGCTGTCAGCAAAATCTTCTTGACTATTTCGGTATACAAGTCGTGATTTTCGCTTCGAATCGATTTCATAGTCTTATACACTGGACCACTTCCTAACAGACAATCTTTATACTCTTGGAAAGAGATGTTTTTCTTCACCACGCACGCTTTAACCCCTTTGCACTTCTTGATCTCTTCATCTTCTAGACGATAAGCATACAGTTTGGGTCTCAAGCCCATGAATTCGATGATTTGTTTACCACCGCTCTCGTCCTCGGTAGACGTATTTCATCTCTATCTCATAAACTAAACTGTCCATGTCGGTGAACAGTAGTTTGGCTTTATCACCAAATTTTCGTTTGATGTAATCGTAGTGAAACTCGTACATCAATTGCTTGCTGATATCCAAGATGATCGGTCCGAGATAATACGGTTTGTCGAACTTCAGGTGCGTCTTTTGCATGTGAACGGCCACTAGATTTTTGTCAAATATGGTTCGGTGTTTGTAATTGGGTTTTGCCATTAATTTTTTAGCTTTTTTCTCAGACGTGACGAGTCAAACGTCGGTTCTCTTCCTGATGTTTTCCATCGATTTACTGTACACGCAGTTGTTCATGAGTTTGAAGAAATCTTTTTTGAAATTGTTCTCGGCTCGAATTCTGAGATTCGTGTTGAGATCGATGTATTTTTTCATCCAAGGCTCTTTGTCGAATTGAATGATGCGATGTATATCGACTAATTTCATCCCGTAATCAACGTATTGTTTCAAATTCTCACTGTAGACGACGTAGTTACGTTTATTAAATAAATTGGGAATGAGTTTTTCCTCATCTCCTTTGTTTGGTTCCATTCGTTCGGGAGCCAGCGGATAATCATTGTGTAGATTGTGTAATTCTTCCGGATAGTTCAAATCGACTTCTAAAATGCAAGGATAGTCTCTCCATTTTTGCATCTCTTCCGGTTCCGTCACCCATTCGAAATTTCCAATTGGTAAAGGATGACTCATAGCCCAACCATACAGATTATTAGCGTCCCAATACTGTATGTATTTATTCGACCGTTTCGAATCGAAACCTTCTTTCATGTAGGGATTGTTAGCTTCAGAATATCTGTGGGAGATCATCGAGATGCCACCTCTCGCAGTCCTTTTGAACATGAGCAACATGTTCACGTCGGATAATAATTCCAATTGGACTTCGGTGGTCTTCCACAGAGCGTCCCACACCAGACCGGGTGCGGTGAAATACCAAGCCGGATCCAGATCGTAATTTCGATGACAGACGTCTCGAAAATTTTCGAACACGTCTGCCAAGAGTAGAACGTCGGTCTTTAGATAGAGATTGTGATAATCTCTCATGGTTTTCATATCGAATGATTTCCACATGTTTTTGGCGTGTTCGTAATTCTCGTCGGAAATGTCGGATTCCTATAATTTCGGATAAAAATCTTCTTTTGAAGGTAGTGCGGTGTCGTCGAATCACTTTCGATTGTTCATGTAATCATAAGGATAGACTCCTTTCCTCAACATGACATCTACTCATTCTCTGAAATGTTCGCTCGTGATTTTAAATTTATCCTTGCTCATGTTGTCGACTAATTTTTCCAGAGCGGTCGACATGAATTTAAAACTGTCGATGAAACGTATGGCTCTACGAATGAATTTCATTTTTTCTTTCAACGTCTCTCCGTCGATTACTCTTTTTTTCTCCATGAGCTTCCATTTCGTGAAGGAAATGTATCTTTCTTCACTGTTCACGATGCAATTTAATTCTTTGTGAGAAGTGCCAAGATTTTTCACAAACAGATGACTGTCGTAACCCGACAGATTGTGAAATATCACCGGGTAGAAAATGGCGTCTCGATATTTTAAATTACTCTTGCTGTGAGCCGGACTGCGATACAGACCCGTGTAATGATCGTGGTCTCTGACCTTCTTATTTTCCTCAGAATTCTCGTTGAACGATTGTCTGCATATGTGACATTCGGTGGCTCTGTTATTTTCTTCCTGCTGCTCTCGCGTGATGAGCATTTTTGCCAGAGTTTTGAATTTGTCGTATAACATTTGAATTTTCGATTCTAACTCTTCCACGAACCTTTGGGCCACGTCGTCGTCTTCGCACTGTTTCGTATAGGTGAAGGGACCCATGTCATGTTGCGAGTCGAAAGCGCATTTCACGTAAATGCAATAGCCCAAAGGTATGTGTTTTTGATATCTTTCGATGTAACTTTGAAGAGTGTTGGGTTGACAGGAACTCATTTTTGCGGTGAAACATTCGAAATCGGCGTACACGACGAATGGTACTTTTAACCTTCTATTGTGATTTTCAAACTTCACGATGCTGTTGGGTTTGGGCATTTTAACGGCAACACCTTGATTTTCATTGCAATATTCCTAATGTTTCGCTAACGATTTTTCGCTCTGAAACATGTTCATGCAATTGCAACATAAACATATCTTTCCTTTATGTTTATTATTTTGTCTCAACAGTAATCGGCTCGGATTTTTAACCCAACAATAATGACGATTGTCACCATTCGAAATCAATAATAAAATAATCATCTTTTCTCTTTCGAGATACAAAGTCTGTCTGAGAGGATAGATCGTTCGTTTTTCATCGTCATATCCCAAGATGACCACCGCTACGGTGGGATTTTGAGCCTCGAAACGTTCGATGTGTTTTAACTCTGTTGGAAAAGTCACTCCAGTCCAATCGAGATTTTTAGAAGTCTCCTCATAACAAGAAACTCTATCGGAGCTCATTTTGACAGGGTATAAAGCGGAGGTGACTGCCCATTTAAAACACTGATCATCTTTATTTCTCACGTTGACCACGGAGTGTTTTTTAGCTAAGAAATACGGTAATTTCACGTAGGAAGACCCTTTCAACGAATCATTTTCAGTTATGTGAATTTCGAGTTTCAACACCTCATCGAATGTCCAATTACTACCTTCATGTTGATAATTCGCGAGAGACGTCAACATCTTGTCTTTCATCTTTTCGAAAATGTCTGATAAATCTGAACCTCGAAATATGGGTTTGACGTTAGATCTGAAATATGCATTTTTTACGATGCTCTCGCCAGACTTCACGTCGATTTTATTCATCACTCAATGGAGTATCATCTTAATTTTTTGTCCCACATTCATGTGTTCGCGAAACAAATCCAATACTATTTTCTTCACCCGTTCCATGAACAATTTCGGATCAATTTTCTTGAACGAGGGAACCACGTCGAAAGTTTTAAAAATGCCTTTGATCACACTCTCCCATTCTACGGGCTTTGATTGGAATAGTTCTGCGACGAGTTGTGCTATATATTCTTCTCCTTTCCCTTCATTCATTGCTTGTTGAATTTCACTCGATATATCTCGTTTATCTAGAATCTGAAGTGCATCACTCGTTTTCGTTTTAGGTTTTTTTTTCTTTTCTTTTGAAACTTAAAGTTCTTCAACGGCTTTTCGTTTAGTCGTCTTCTTATTTTTCACAATCGAAACGTTTTTGGTTTTTTTTCGACGTCAGCATTTCGATTCCTTTTACTATCTTTTTCTTCTTCTCATTTTTCACAACCGATGCATTTTTTGACGTCATTGCTATCGACATTTCATTTGCCTTTTCATCGTTTCACAAATATTCCTGTATGACTTCAATTTTTTTTTGGATTTAGTTCTATGATTTCTGAAATGTGGAATTTTTAATAGTTTACAAATCTCGTTTAACTGAGGTACGGTTTTCTCATTTAAATTTTCCATTTTTTTATTTGTTTGCTCCATTTGTAAGAATTTTTTTTATTTTTCGAATTTTGTATTAAAATAATTTGCTAAAAAGTTTTGTTTTTTACTCTTTATATATATAAAAAAGATTTTTTTTAATTTAATTTTTTCTTTAATGTTTTTTATTCAAAACAATTTACGATCGCTTTTATTTCTTGTTCGCAAAACGAACACGTTTTCTCGCCTAGAATAACATTCCTTACAATAACACAAATGTGCACACGGTAGAAACAAAACATTTGCAGAGTTGTTTTCGCAAAGCAGACATGCGTTCACATCACTCGACTCCTTCTCAATAGATAATAACCCATTTGCTTCTTTCATGAATCGAATCAAATCTTCTAAAGTCGAGAATTGAGATAACGTCTTGTTTGCGTAATTCAATGTATTATACAATTCTTCCTTCGTGTATCCGGATTGTAAAATACCCCTTAATAATCTCTCATTTTTATTTCTTTCCCATTCTTCATTTTCAATTTTAATCAATCCTAATGTCTGGATCTTCTTCAAATAATCACAATGACCTTCGGTATTATTTATGTGTTCTACCAAAGGTTTGTCATTAGGTTCCCAATTCATTAAATGTATGTTGCAACAAAAACATTTAACTTTGTCACTTTTACCCATATAAATGAAACCTGCAGCAGCTAAATCTTTGTTTTTGAGCAAGATGCAAAGGCCAATTTTTAAACGTTTGAAGTCTTGCACGTTCTAAACTATAATTCGGATATTCAGATTTAATCATTGTTTTTTACCTCAAAATTGGATTTGTAAGAATATTTTTTCGAATTTTGTATTTAAATGATAATTTGTTTAAAAGTTTTAAAATTGTTTATATATATATGTTTTAACTTTTTATTTATATATAAAGAAAAAAAACAAAAAACTTTTTAAACAAATTATTAAAATACAAAATTTAAAATATACATTATTTGAAAGAATTCATAAAACAAAAAACCAAATAATCGATCATGACAACAACACCTAAAAGATACGAATTGAAATTGAAACAAGTCGAAACATGTAAGAAATTCGGTTTTAAAATCTATAGATTACAACGACACAATTCCATCGAATTGAACGAGGTCGAGACGAAGGGCTTAGAGCACAAACATGACAAATATCACATGCCTTTGAAATTGGACGAAGCCATGCTCGATTTGTTTTACAAGTACCAAAGCGATCTACAGAAAATCATCATCACCAAAGATCAAGAATTCGACAAGGATGATTTGACGTTGTTCTATGGAAGTTACATATATCCAAATATCTCTCTCGAACTCGTGAACAAATCGGGTGGTGAGAGCGAGTTCACCGATGTAAAAAAAACTCAAAAAAGTAAAGATAAACATTCAACACATTTTCGAAAAAGGAGAAGAAACGAGTGTCAACATGCTAATAACGGACTTGGAAATATAAACAATAGAGAGATTGATTTTTAGCGAAGAAGAAGGAAAAAAAAAAAAAGTAATGAGATCATCTTTAGATCTCATTACTTTTTGGGGGTTTTTTTTTTGGTTTTCCTTCTTCACTATTACCCATATATTATAATAACGTTTCCTTTTTTCTTAAATTTCAGCGTCGATTCTTCTTTTCTTTTTTTTTTTTGTAATATGCTACGTTTTCATAACAACACATTTGTTTATCCGAATCATAATTATGAACGAATGGTGTGCATCTCTCGGTAACACTCGCATCATTACCATTCTCTTTAGAAGATAGTGGTGACGGTGGAAAACGTCTCATTCTTTTAAATTTCAACAGCCTATCCCGATCTTTATTTAACTCTTTTATTATTCCTTTCCTAAGATATCCATCATTAGCATCTAATCATTTTTCCACATCTTTTTCGCACTCTATCTCGTGATATTCATCATTATCGTCTAATTGTTTTTCCACCTTTTTATCCATTTTATATATTATTTTATACTTTCTATGATTTATATTTATATAATTTTTTTACATTATAATAACATATTCAAAATCGGTATATCCTTAAACGGCGAATTCTCACCAAACAACAAACCCTTGCCGAGTCACTCAACGTTCCATTCACTCTTCAGATAGTGACTGTTTCCACTCAAAGAGTTGTCACCTCTGACGGGTTCTAGATACAATCCTTTACCACTGTCATCTACGTGGACACGACACATGGCTCCTCCCTTCTTCAAAAACAGTCCACTGCCACCCATTAATTTCTCAACTCCCGAACTCGCGAGTCCCGTGAGAGCTCCCACACCAAGAGTCTTTCCGAGAAAGGGTAATACCTTTGCGCTGAAGGGTAATGCTTTTGCGGCTATTCCTGTCAATAGCGGTAGGAAACTGCCTTTCATTCTCAAATTGTATCTCAATTGAGCGGGACTCAATCTCACCATCAACCCTCTTCCATCACGAATCGCTTTCTCCATCCTTTTGATTTGACTTCTGGTCCAGGCGATCGAATCCTGACCACCACTAGTCAGATCTTCGTGAGTGAATTTGAATCTCACCACCTCTCCTCGCGTTGTTAACGCTCTCTTAAGTTTCTTCCTCTGTCCTACGGATATGTTCAAGTTTTTAACCACGTATTGTGTCATAATTCTTTTTTTTTAAATATATTTTCTTCAATTGTTTTTTTGTTTTAATGATAATTATATATATTAAATAATGTTTGTAAAATTAATATTGCATTTATTTTATTTTTGTTATTTATATATATACACAATATTTTTTTTTTTTTTTGCTTTTATATTTCTCTTATGTGAAATCATATCATCACCCTCTCTCCGCAAAGATCTAACAGTTCACCATTTTGATCCATCAACGTGGTTTTGAGACTATACAACGTGTCCAGAATTTCCTCGAACTCCTGAAGATTTTGCAATGTTCCTTGATTTTCCGTTTTTCCTTGATGTTCCATTAGAAGTTCTATATATCTTATGAGCAATGCTCGGTACGACCAGTCGAGCGTGGCTTGAATATGGAAGTGATTGGCAGTCAGCATCAGAGTAAATAATGACACGTTGGACATTCAGTCGGACATTCAGGCAATTCCACCATGGAGTTGTACCAGTAAATTTTTGACCATTTGGTTCAGAGGGCGCTGCCTGCTGCCTTATAAGTGTCTGCTGCCAGGCGTACAAATTACCAGTAATGCAAGGGATGACTGTTGTTTAGGAGGGACAGTCATAAACAATATCAAAAAGTTCTCACAAGTTCACTGTGCTCCCCAGCGGCAATGTTTTTAAGTCAATTTCAGCATCACTGGGTGCGTTAGGGTCAATAGATGTTTTTAGAATGTTCACCCGATCGTCTCAAGAAAGTTAAAAGTCAGAGTCCACATCCTGGTCACGGCACCATATAAACTGGCCTGTGGCAAAGCAGGGTTAAGTACCCCGTAAAAATGATCATCTAGTGGATTTGGGTTAGGACTTCAATCATGGCAAATGGCCACAGGACAATTTAAGAGTTCATTCTAGAAGGCAACCAGCTTCTGTGGAGTCTGCAAAAGTTCTTGAAGTACTGCAGCCACATCGAATGGGTGAATTCAAAACACATAAAATGTACTTACAGTTTTCTACTTTTATTCAAGCCCTAAGTTAAAATTCCTACAAATTAAACTAAGTTCTCTCTCTGATAAAAATATCAAAATATAAGTTATGAAATGAGACTAAGTCGAAACTATCACATCGTTCTCATCGCGTCCTTCATCTAAAACTGTTGTCTGGCCTGGCAGCGTTCGGCAGCGTCCTTCCACAAAAAGAGGAGAGTGACTTCTGTACATGTTGGAAGCCCAGAGAGAAGTGAAGCTCTCGGGTCTTTCCGCCAGTTTATATTCTGTTTGGAATACAAGTATTCCTGATGTACACATATGCATTTTGATGTAAAAAAAGTGGGCATGGCCAAAATTTTTGAAAGTGGGTCACGCTCATATCTCAGGCATGGTATGACGTATGGACCTGGGACCAACACCAAATGAGTCGACTCTTGATGGAGATTCAAAATATGGGTCAAGGTCACAGAGGTCACCTAGGGGTCATTGAGTGCATTTATTAGAATTGCTGGAAATCACATTTTTTGACCCCTCAAGTATTCCTGATGTACATACATGCATTTTTACATAAAAAAGTGGGCGTGGCCAAAATTTTTGAAAGTGGGTCACACCCATACCTTAGGCATGGCATGACCTACAAACCTGGGACCAACAGCAAATGAGTCAATACTCGATGGAGGTTCAAAATATGGGTCAAGGTCACGGAGGTCAACTAGGGGTCAGTGAGTGCATTTTTCAGAATTGCTGGAAATCACATTTTTGACCCCCTAAACTATTTATAACGTACGCACATGAATTTTGACGTAAAAAAGTGGGCGTGGCCACAATTTTTGAAAGTGGGTCATGCCCATATCTCAGGAGTGGAATGATGTATGGACCTGGGACCAACACCAAATGAGTCGACACTCGATGGAGGTTCAAAATATGGGTCAAAGTCACGGAGGTCAACTAGGGGTCATTGAGTGCATTTTTCAGAATTGCTGGAAATCACATTTTTTGGATCCCCTAAAGTATTCCTGATGTACACATATGCATTTTGACGTAAAAAAGTGGGTGTGGTCAAACTTTTTGAAAGTGGGTCACGCCCATATCTCAGGCATGGTATGACGAATGGACCTGGGACCAACACCAAATGAGTCAACACTTGATGGAGACTCAAAATATGGGTCAAGGTTTTGGAGGACACCTGGGGTCATTGAGTGCATTTTTTTCAGAATTGCTGAAAATCACATTTTTTGATCCCCTAAAATATTCCTGAAGTACACACATGCATTTTGACGGAAAAAAACGTGGGCGTGGCCAAAATTTTTGAAAGTGGGTCATGCCCATATCTCAGGCGTGGTATGTCGTATGCATCTGGGACCAACACCAAATGAGTCGACACTTGATGGAGATTCAAAATATGGATCAAGGTCACAGAGGTCAACTAGGGGTCATTGAGTGCATTTTTCAGAATTGCTGGAAATCAGTTTTTGCCTACTAAGGTATTCCTGACATACACACATGCACTTTTGACGTAAAAAGTGGGCGTGGACAAAATTTTTGAAAGTGGGTCACACCCATATCTCAAGCGTGGTATGACCTACGGACCTGGGACCAACACCACATGAGTCGACACTCGATGGAGGTTCAAAATATGGGTCAATGTCACGGAGGTCACCTAGGGGTCATTGAGTGCATTTTTCATAATTGCTGGAAATCACATTTTTTGCCCCCAAAGCATTCCGGAGATTCATACATGCATTTTTGCGTTAAAAAAAGTGGGCATGGCCAAAAAAGTTGAAAGAGGGTCACGCTCATATCTCAAGCATGGTATGATGAATGGACCTGGGACTAACACCAAATGAGTCCACACTTGATGGAGATTCAAAATATGGGTCAGGGTCAAGAAGGTCACCTAGGGGTCATTAAGTGCATTTTTCATAATTGCTAGAAATCACATTTTTTGCCCCCCCCCTCCCCAAAGCATTCCTGAGATCCACACATGCATTTGTATGTTAAAAAAGCGGGCGTAGCCAACATTTTTTAAAGTGGGTCATGCTCATATCTCAATCGTGGTATGATGAATGGACCTGGAACTAACACCAAATGAGTCGACACTTGATGGAAATTCAAAATATGGGTCAAGGTCACGGAGGTCACCAAGGGGTCCGCCTGAAAGAGGTCACCAAAGTCATCAAGCGCGTATTATTCAGAAATACTGGGAAATGAATTTTATTACACCTTAATGCATTTCTAAAGTTTATGAACGTATTTCATCACTCAGATTAGTGGGCAGAGCCAAAAATGTCCATTTCTGATTCGAGTATCGAACCCCCTTTGAATGCTGGTCACATATATGCCTTTTCTGGTTTCTTATAAATAATTGTTCTGATTCCAGTATGAATATCTGTAAATACTGTTAACGAAAACCCATTTCTGATTTGTTAGTCTGTGTGAAACACACAGACTATTGTTTTTGTACGGATTCTTTTTCTTTTCTTTTTTTTTCTTCTTTTTTTTCTTTTTTTTCTTCTTCTTCTTCTTCTTCTTTTTCTTCTTCTTCTTCTCCTGTCTTCTGTCTTCTCATCACTTTTTTGTCTGCAAGATAACTCGAAAACGAATTGCCCTATCTCGTTGATTTTTGGCATTCTGATAGACAGCCACAAGTTCTCGGCCACCTATGTTTTTCAGATTCCTGGGGTACCAGGTGTGTCTGTAGGGGTGTTTTGAAAGTGGGTCACGCCCATATCTCAGGCGTGGTATGACCTACAGACCTGGGACCAACACCAAATGAGTCGACACTCGATGGAGGTTCAAAATATGGGTCAAGGTCACGGAGGTCATCTAGGGGTAATTGAGTGCATTTTTCAGAATTGCTGGAAATCACATTTTTTGACCCTTTAAAGTATTCCTGACGTACACACATGCATTTTGACGTAAAAAAAAGTGGGCATGGCCAAAATTTTTGAAAGTGAGTCACGCTCATATCTCAAGCATGGTATGACATATGGACCTGGGACTAACACCAAATGAGTCGACACTCGGTAGAGATTCAAAATATGGGTCAAGGTCACCGAGGTCACTCAGGGGTCAATGAGTGCATTTTTCATAATTGCTGGAAATCACATTTTTTGACCTCCAAATGCTTCCTCAAAATTCAGACGTGCATTTTTTTATGAAAAAAAGTGGGCGTGGCCAAAATTTTTGAAAGTGGGTCACGCTCATATCTCAAGCATGGTGTGATGCATGGACCTGGAGCCAACACTAAATAAGTTGACACTTGATGGAGGTTCAAAAATGTGGGTCAAGGTCACCGAGGTCACCTGGGGTCATTGAGTGCATTTTTTCAGAATTGCTGGAAATCACATTTTTTGACTTTCTAAAGCATTCCTGAAGTCCATACATCCATTTTTACTTAAAAAGTTGGTGTGGCCAAAATTTGTGAAAGTGGGTCATGCTCATATTTCAAGCATGGTATGATGTATGGACCTGGGACCAATACCAAACGAGTCGACACTCGATGGAGATTCAAAATTTGGGCCAAGGTCGAACAGGAGTCATGAGGGCTATTACCAGAATTGCTGGAAATCATATTTTTGAACCTTCTTGTGCATTCCCTTGATTGGTCCCTTTGAATGCTGTGAAGATATATACCTTATCTGGTTTCTTGGAAAAAATTATCTGATTTTTGAATAAATATCTATAAATACTGTCATTGAAAACCTATTTCTTATTTCTTTAAAACTATTTTATCCCCAAAATAAGCCTCTAAAGTATTCCTATTACATTCATAGAGGGGCACGGTGGCTAAGCAGTTAGAGGTGCAGGCTGCAAGCCAAGAGGTTCTCAGTTTGAATCCTATCTGCGGCAACTGCCTTGTGTCTTTGGGCAAAAACACTTCACCCCCATTGCCCACATAATGGCATAGTGATGTTGTGTACTAAGACATACTGCATGTCGATGATACACTTACACTAACCCTGCTTGTGTGGAGTTAGCATGTTGGGGAGCCAGATAGTTGCTTGTTGTTGTTGTTTGGTGGTTCTCTGTGTTCTCTGGTTTCCTCCATCCGTAAAAACTGTATGACACGAGGCGGGCCTAGCTGTTGAAGTGTCATTAAACCCCAATAAATTAATAACATTCATAGAATGTCTTCTATGCACTGTTTGTCAACATGATAACCCAAACACAATCAATCCTATCTCAATGTTTTTGGTATACTGATAGACTGCCTGCCATTGGTACTTGGTCATCTATGATTTTGAGGCATGTGGGGCCTTCGGGCTCTAGATGTTAAAAATATGTTTACAACATTTACTGGGAAATGAGTTAGCTGAAGCAGTAACCATTATCTAAAACAGAAACCTCCAGAGAGAAAGCTGAGATAGAATTCTTTGTTACATTGAACAACACTGTATATTTATGTTGTATCATGTTACAAAACTTCAGTCTCAATTATTGAAGAGAGAGAGAAACCTTCACTTTTCAAAGCATTTTTTTTTTAAATCTATTTATTCTCAATCATAATTCCGGATTGAGAGGTTTTGGGATGGAGTGGTGTGTGGCTTTCTCGAAACACCTATCACAGTTACAAAGTAATAAAATGGAATATTTGAATGGTCAGATTTTAACCCTCTTAATACTTCGATGTGAGTAAAAAAATATCTTTAATATAACTCATGGCTACAGAATGTTTTTCGCTTTCTTTTCTGAAACATTTAATTCTATGTAGAATGGGACACCTTTTCAGTGTGCTTTCCAAACTAAGGGATTCTTAACCCTTTAGCCAACATAACAGCAAAAACCGGTCAGCTTTATACACAGAAATGTCTATTCAGTTTTAATTACTTTTTCATTTTTGCTTGAAAAACATAGCTTATGACCCTTCATTGGAATGAGCTCATTTTTAAAGGATTATTTATTTATTGGTGTTTAATGCCACATATTTCTGCACAGTGGTTTACCATGACCAGGACAGTTTTACGGGTGGAGGAAGCCAGAGTACCTGGGGAGAGCCTCCGGGCAACAGTGAGCAACTATCAGATTCCCCACATACTAACTCCACACAAGCAGGGTTAGCATTGGTTGAAGACAGGTGCACTATCAATGTGCAGTACGCTTTAGTACACATCGCCACCATGCAACCACGTGGGCAATGGGGTGAAGTGTTTTGCCCAAGGACAGAGTGAGGACCGCTCGACTTGCAGCCTGCACCTCTGCCAACTCAGCCACTGCGCCCCCATTTAACCCTTTACCCAACGGAGACGATAGCAAAATTTATTATTTCAAATATCATTTTTTTCAAATTTTCCAATTTCAACAAAACCATATCATGGGACCCATCGTTGGAACTAATATTTTTTCAACTTCTCAATTTGCATATTATGCAGGCGGTTGCGGCCGATTCGTTGGGTAAAGGGTTAAAGGATTAAAATGGAATATTTAAAGTGAATATTTTAACCCTCTGAAGATCTTAATATGGGGGCACGGTGGCGCTGTGTACTAAAGCGTACTGCACTTCGATGGTGCACCTCTCTTCGAAAAAATCATTGAGAATAATGAAAACCATTTCCATTCTCACAGTGTTGTTCTAAACACACATGGATATAGATGGGACCTCGGTATTTTGACAATGCCAATAAGGCTTCAGACAGGCTCTTGGGGGTCTTCAAGGCCTTTCAACGTCTACATTCCAACATTACTGAACCTTTTTACTTGGAATATATTTTCCAGAGGTACCATGCATGCACTTCATCATTGCCTTGCTAATATGAACATTTGCCATCATCTACAAATATGGCAGATCCGGAGTTGGTGGAGCCAATATTTATAAAGTAGTTTATGCTCATACTTCAGGTTTGGTATGACCTATAGTAATGGTACCTACACCAAATGAGTTAAAACTTGCTGGAGGTTCAAAATGTGGTCCACCTCTATGCGGTCAAGAGAGGTCATTAAATGCATACATTTTCGACCTATTAGGAATTTCATTTTATACCAGTTAATGCAGTTCTGAAGATTATACATGTATCTCATCATTCAAACAAATGGCAGCGGCAGTAATGTCCATTTCTTATTCCTTGATCGAACCCTATAAATGGTGTGCACATATATGCCTTTTCAGATTTCTTAGAAAAATTGTTCTGATTCCTGTATGAATATTTTCTCCAGGAAAGCACTTCACAAAAAGCAGTAGGGAGAAAGCTGTGACTGTCACATACAATAACATGATCTATTTATTTAATCTCATTGTACAGAATTAATTCCCAAACCAAGTTAATATAAAAACAAACAACTTGGTCATGAAGAATTCCGGTGTACATGTAATTGTAAAACTACACTGAAGATTTGTTATTGAAACCTATCACAATACTGTCAGGATGCCGGTAAAATATGCAATACTGACATAGTTGACTGTACTGTTAACTGTGTTAGTGCTATGACTGTTTAAAATTAATTTATTAGAGAAGTTCTAGTTTTATGTATGCCTTGTTTCTGTCACTAGTTGCCATCATCTCTGACATAGAGTCTATGCACCCTTTGTCAGCGCGACAACTCAAATACGGAGTCCTATCTCGATGCATTTTGGCATGCAGGTTAACAATAACCAGTTTGCACTCATCTATGTTTTTTTCACCCGTTCCATCTGAATGACAGATGACAGATCTGAAGTTGGTGGAGCCATTATTTCAAAGTGGGTTGCGCTCATTCTTCAGTGTAGATGTAGACATGGGACTGCACCGACTGAGTTAAAAAGTGCTGGAGATTCAATATACGGTCCACCTGAATGAAGGCATCAAGTGCATATTATTCCAAAAGACTGGGAAAAGCATTTACACCTTAATGTATTTCTAAAGTTTATGAATGTATTTCATCACTCAAATTAGTGGGCAGAGCCAAAATTGTCCATTTCTGATTCGTGTATCGAACCCTTTGAATGCTGGTCACATATATGCCTTTTCTGGTTTCTTATAAAAATGGTTCTGATTCCTGTATGAATATCTGTAAATACTGTTAACGAAAACCCATTTCTGATTTGTTAAAAAATATTTTACTCCAGAAAATAAGCCTCCATAAATTCTCTTTCTGTAGAGTTTATTCCTGATACTTTAACCCTTTTCACACAGACTTGAATTTACTGGATGCAGTAAATTCTGTTTCTCTTGTTTCTTTTCTTTTTATGTTCAGCTCTATTGCCGATGACACCATTCGAGAAGCCGTTGTTGACCTAGAGGCAGAGGTTACTTATGAGGCGGTATAGACTGGTTCTGAGCGAGGTAAAAGAAAGCTAGTTGCAAGTGATGCCTACAGTTACGTCCATAAACGAGTCCAGAAAAATGGAACTATTGTTTGGCGTTGCAGCGAGCGAGGAAAATCAGAAGGATGCCCAGTAGTTATAAACCAAAGTGAAAGGTCGTTTCAAAAGAACACACGTATGCACACTCATCCAGCAAAACCAGGCATTACAACGGCTGTAAAAATTAAGGCAGATATCAAACAACTTGCAAACCAAGAAATTTTCGAGCCTGTAAATGTTATGGTGAAAGAGGTCACTGACAAAAACTACAACCCTGGGTTGCCTGAGGCGTCAAGACCAACATGATGCACTTGTCCGCATGGCAAACAGAGGGGTAATACTTTTTGCCGGTAAAAAAAGACGGTATCCGGTAAAAAGGACGGTAAGTGTATAAAACTACGTTTTAAAGTGCTAAATGTGCCTCTGAATGTGTGAAAAGTGATTATTTAAGGAAGCTAACGCAATAATAAATATATATAAGGAAGATTAAGTATTGTTTGTTTTATTGTAGACTATTTTAAAGACAAAATAGATCATTTCGCCATTGACACTGATCGACACGCCATTTTGTGCAAGGAAAACAACGAGTTAGCTGAGGTGCACGATGGGGTGAATAATATCATACTTGCTCGACGGAGGTGTAACTAATTTTAGATGTTTCTGTTCACTACGAGGGGATTTAACAAAGTTTTTTTTTAGATAAACCATTTATAGTTTGAAAATAGTCTACAATAAAATAAACAATACTTAATTTTAGTTATATATTATATATTTAATATTGCGTACGCTTCATTACATTGTCACTTTTCACACATTCAGAGGAATATTTAGAACTTTAGAAGTTTAGAAATTTAGAACTATTTTCATTTGTTTAATATATTACCATTTGTATTCCTCATGTCATTTATCAGTACAATATTTGTGTGGCGATTGTGCAAAACTGTAGGCTATGCTCCATATTAGTTGTACGCTAGTGCTATGAATCTCTATTCTCATTTGTTTAATATATTTAGGCTTTTCCCTCTGGAAAAGAATATTGTTTTTCTACGGATTATTATTTTTTTTATTTTTATTTTGGGGGGGGGGGGGGGGGGGTTGGGGGGGGGGTTTCCACACATTTTGTCCGCACGATTCCGAAGCCATTTTCGGACCGATTTTCACAAAATTTTGCACACGCATAGAGGGGCACAAAATCTAAAAATGTACCGAAGCGGAATTTTCGATTTAACCCTTATTTCGTCAGAATTGGCAAAAAACTGTCAAAATTGGGGTTTATCGGCACTTTCTCGAAACACGTCTTGTAGATTTTTTAAACCTTCATCATTGATAGACCAGTCTGTGCCACGACCTTTGGTACACATGACATATCAGGCGATGCATATGGTAACCCTCCACAGGCTGCCAAACATCGAAATTTTGATGAAATGGGCCGGTTTCAGGCCCCTAGAGCACCCAAACGATACAAGAGAGATAAACATAACTTCCTTTATTTGAAGTGGAATTCACCGGAGATCATTTTTGTAAGTAATAATGGTGTTCAAAAAACCAAGCATTAACCCGTTTTGGGCTGGTTAAACAACAATACCCCCAAAAAGCAAAAAAAATCAGGTTTTCCATGGATTTCTCTAAACGAGTCTTGTAGATTTTCATGAAAAAATTGTCACACCCAGGCCTTGATGTGACAATAAAAGTTGCATGGACAAAATACTTTGGTGAGCATTTGTTAACCCTCCACGGGCTGTTAAAAGTCAAAATTGTGATAAACTGGGCTGTTTTTGGACGCCAACGGTACCCAACGGGTACGCCACAAAGAAAAGTGATTTCTTTTATCGAGCGCACAATCTATAGGGAAACATTTTTGTAAGTAGTAAGGGTATTCAAAAAACGAAGTCTTAACCCATTTTGGGCAGGCTAAAGAGAGAGACCCCTTAAAATCTAAAAATTCCCATTTTCTGTGGATTTCTCTAAATACATTCCATAGGTTTTCAAGAAAAATTGACTTCTTGCAGGTCTTTGTGTGACATTACAAGTGGCATGGACAAAATATTCCGCTGAGCGTTTATTAACCCTCTACAGAATGCTAAGCATCATAATTTTGTTGAAATGGGCTGTTTTCGGACACACACAGCACGCAATGTATGTCCGAGAGTTACACATAATCTCCTTTGTTGGAAGTGGAATTCACTGAGGACCATTTTTGTAAGTAATAAGGGTATTCAAAAACCCAAGCGTTAACCCCTTTTGGGGTGGTTATTAGCGATACCCATCAAAAGCTAAAAAAAATTATGTTTTCCGTGGATTTCGTTACAAACATCTTGTAAGTTTTCAACAGAAAATGGCCATTGATAGGTCTTGGAGTCACATTACCGGTTGCATGGATAAAATATTCCAGTAAGCATTTGTTAACCCTCCATGGGCTGCTAAATGTCAACATTTTGAAAAATAGTCTGTTTTTGGACACCAACAACAACAAATGGGAATGCCACAGAGATACATAACTTCTTTTACTGGATGCAAAACTGACAGAGAAAGATTTAATAAGTAGTAAGGGTATTCAAAAAATCGAGGTCTTAACCCATTTTCGCCTGGTTAAGATGTACCCCTTAAAAGCTTAAAATTCCAGTTTTCTGTGGATTTCTCAAAAAAAATCTAGTAAGTATTCAAGAAAATTTACCATTTGCAGGTCTTGGAGTGACATTACAAGTTACATAGACAAAATATTCCGGTAAGCGTTAGTTAACTCTCCAGAGACTGCAAAGTATAGAAATTTTGAGAAAATGGACTGTTCTTGGGCACCCATTGCACGCAATGTGTACCTGCGAGATAAAAATAACCTCCTTCTTTGGAAGTGGAATTCATCAGACCAAGCATTAACCCATTTAGGGCTGGTCTTAACCCGTTTTGGGCTGGTTAAACAGCGGTACCCATCAAAGACTTAAAATTTCATGTTTTCCCTGGATTTCTTTAAAAACATCTTGTAGATTTCAAGAAAAAATGGCCATTCACGGGTCTTCATGTGACATTACAAGTTACATGGACAAAATATTCCGTTGAGCATTTGTTAACTCTCCACGAGCTGTTAAACATCAAACTGTTGATAAAATGGATTGTTTTCAGACACCAAGAGCACCCAATGGATATGTAACAGAGAAATATAACTTCTTTTACTCCGCGTAGAATTCACAGAGGATCAGTTTTGTAAGTAGTAAGGGTATTTAAAAGAATGAAACTTAACCTATTTTAGACTGGATAAGGAGAGATACCCCTTAAAAGCTTACAATTTACATTTTCTGTGGATTTCGCTAACTGCTTGTTGGCGATTTTCAAGAACAATTGGACATTGGCAGGTCTTACAAATTGCATAGATAGAATATTCCGCTAGTCGTTTGTTAATCCCGCTACAGGTTGCTAAACGTCAAAATTTTGATAAAATCGGCTGTTTTCGGGCAGCAAATGGGTATGTAATAGGTAAACATAACCTCTTTTATCAGACTCAAAACTCATGAGGGATAATGTATGATAGTGTTAATGGTATTCAAGGGAGCGTGGTGGCTCAGTGGTAGACTGTTGTACTTCTGTGCTAGAGGTCCCGAGTCCGATCCCCGTCCGGGACGACTCACGTTGTGTCCTTGGGCAAGGCACTTTAGCCCGGTTGCCGACATGGGGGCACGATGACGCCGTGTACTAAGGCATACTGCACGTCGATGGTACATATGTCTTCACCCTCTGTAACCCTGCTTGAGCGGAGCTTGAACAGAGTTAGAATGTTGAGGAGCTGACAGTTGCTCGTCGATGCTTGGTGGTTCTCTCCGTGTACTCCGGCTTCCTCCACCTATAAAACTGTCACGGTCACGATTAGCCATTGTGCATGAGTATGTGACCTTAAACACCAATAAACAAACAAATAAATAAATAAATAAATAAATAAATAAATAAATAAATAAATAAATAAGGGTATTCAAAAAGCCAAGCCTTAACCCTGTTTATAGGATTAAAGACAGACAGCCCATGCCGTGTACGTTGCCTACATTACTTGTAAAATCGACACCCCCACTAAATCTACTTCGAGGTGCGGTGTCGGACCCGACCACCTGACGGTTCTGACCTCATTAGATAACACTCCTTCGTTGTATTTAGCAGCATGGATTTCCCCAAGAAGCAAAGACAAAAATACGTCTGCGGAAAATAATGGCAAATATTTTATTTAGTCTGTATTTTGTCCGTATAGAAAATGTCTCGCCCACATATACCTAAACATGATTCAATGATACAATTGGACATATTTCTCTCGTAAAACCTGAAAAAGACTTAATTTATTTCATTTTAGGATTGCGCGTGTATATTCTTAGAAGATTCTCTGTGTGTTATTAATATACAGCGTCAGTCTTTGATCTCGTTTGGGACGATCAGTGATTAACACCTTTTCGACAAGAGCCATCGAAATTGAAAATAAAAAAAAATAATCATATTTCACTAAAACCTTTTGCAGAATCGTGTTTTTCAGAAAACTCTTTCGCGATTGCATGTGTCGTTTTCAAAATTCCGATCAGTAATCACGAAATTATAAATATGTTGTTGTCAATAACAAAATTGAAAGCATGTCCGTCAAACTTGCATGACGTCAGAACTCGACTCGGGTGAAATACTGCAGTGATGCAGTGAAAGGTCGAGAGTAATAAACGCTGATATCGCAGTAGGCTTTAAACTGTCCATGGAATGGTCCTAAAATCATGTTTATATTTGCAGCTTTACTGCAAATAGGTTTCCCGTTGTTTCTTGTTGAAGTGTTGTTTCCGTCAAGGCCAAGTACCATAGAAAATTTGGAACACCGAGCAGTGGGCCTGCCCCATGAACACCTGCCTGTTATTAAAATTAATTAGCGGGGACATCTGCCCCCCCCCCCCCTTCCTGCTGCTTTTTTTACCTAGGACACCTGCCCCCTATTGTTTCTTTTACCTAGGACACGTGCCCCCCCCCCTGCTGTTTTTCATCAACTGCACCTGCCCCCGTTTGTTTGCTAATGGGCCCCTCCCCATTGACCTTTCTATCTTTAGAAGCACCCGGGCCGACGGGAAGAGGGCGTGGTTGTGAGCATGGCCAGATTTCGCTGAAGGAAGGTACCCTCAAATCTGGGTCGAAAGTGGCGAAAATGACAAAAGGCTACTTCAACGTATGGTAACGGTATAAACTTCAGACGATCTGGGCGATGTACAGACGAAAGATCATACCTTGGAGCCGGTTAGGTAATTTGGCACAAAAAAACTTCGATTTTATGCTCAATCGCTGCTCTACAGTAGTCTACAATAGTGCCCAATTCCATTCCAAACTGATAGAGTCGGGACGAATAGTACTCTCAGTTTCCACGCGATGCGTGGTGTTCTCCACGCGGTCTCGACACTTGCAACAGATGCCAAAATGTTGTCCAGGGCAGGGTGCGTAGAACAAGTTCTGAAAATTAGAAGTCGCTGCCTTCGGCGGTCTGGACACGGTTCGTGTTTGTGAAAAGTGCAATTTTAATGTCAAATTGGCAAATTTTCGTTAATCGTTTCCCGCCAAAACACCTACTCACCGCCGATTTCTTTTCACTGCAACTTCTTCCGATTATCTAAGTTTTAAAGATAGTGTCAGGATACCCCCCACCCCCACCCCCCACCCCGCCGCTACAGCCCCCCCCCCCGCACTTCCTCACTTTGGATATTGAGACAAACAATCATATAATGGAGCCGCTTAGGCAATGAGGCACCGAAACCTGGGACTTTATGCTCAATCGCAGCTCCACAGTCGTCTACAACACTGCCCATGTCCATTCTGAACTGATAGAGTCGGGACGAATAGTACTCTCTCATTCCAAGCGATGCGTGGTATTTTCTAGGCGGCTCGGACGCTCCAAACAGATCCCAAAATGTCGGCCAGGGTTCGTAGAACAAGTTCTGAAAATTTCAAGTCGCTGCCTTGTGCGGTCTGGACGCGGTTAGTGTATGTCAGAAGTGCTATTTTAATGTCCAATATGCAAATCTTCGTCAATCTTTTCCTGCCTGACAGGAACCCAATCACCGCCAATTTCTTTTCACTTTAAACTTCTGACGATTCTCTTAGGTTTAAAGGTTGTGTTGGGATCCCTGGGTGGCGGTCTTAAAGAAGCAACTTCCATTTACAGAGAGAGAGAGAGGGGGGGGGGGGGGGGGGGGGGCTCTAAAGGAGTCTGCGCCCATTCACGACGTTTTTTTCGAACTGGCTTGAAAAGGAAGGACCAAATTCAGACAGTTACCTCCTCTCTTCAAAACGCTATATCCCAACCAATTCTAGGTAGATTTCCATGAAATTTTCACTCGTTGTTCATGGATAGTTGCGGCATAACCTTCCATGAAGAGCGATACGAATTTCGCATTTCGTCACGTCGAATTCGAAAAGAGCGCATGCGCATGGATTTCTCTGAAAACATCTTATAGATTTTAAGTAAAAATGGCCATTCGCACTTTTTGGTTTGAAATTGCAAGTTGCATGAATAAATATGCCTGTTAGCACATGTTAACCCCTACAATCTGCCAGACATCAATATTTTGGATACATCTGAGATAAAATTGACCATTTTCAAATAGACAGAGCACTCAAAGGGTATGTGTCAAACAAACATAACTCCTTTTGTCGGTCATTAACTTGTGGGACGACGATATTGATATTAACCCATTCTACCATTAATGATGGTTTTTACCTAAACAATTTGTTTATAAAACTGAGTCACCTAAACAATTTGTTTATAAAACTGAGTCATTTGAGACTACTATAACCACCTTTCTCATAACATCAATGAAAGAACTTCAGTGAAACAGTTAAAAACAATTCATCAGACACTGTGGGGGCATGAAAAATCAAGGAATCTCATCGGGAAAAGCCATGATTCTCCAGAATGATAAAGTGTAGTTAGGCTTTTCCCTCTGGAAAAGACTATTGTTTTTCTACGGATTATTATTATTTTTTTTTTAGGCTTTTCCCTCTGGAAAAGACTATTGTTTTTCTACGGATTATTATTTTTTGGGGTTTTTTTTTTTTTTTTTTTTTTTTTCCACACATTTTGTCTGTACGATTCAGAAGCCATTTTCGAACCGATTTTCACAAAATTTTGCACACGCATAGAGGGGCAGAAAATCTAAAAATGTACCGAAGCGGATTTTTCGATTTAACCCTTATTTCATCAGAATTAGCAAAAAAACTGCCAAAATTGGGGTTTATCGGCACTTTCTCAAAACACGTCTTGTAGATTTTTTTTAAACATTCATCATTGCTAGAACTACCCGTAACACGACCATTGATACACATGTCATATTAGGCGATGCATATGGTAACCCTCCACAGGCTGCCAAACATCGAAATTTTGATGAAATGGGCTGTTTTCGGGCCCCCACAGCACCCAAACGAAACACGATAGGTACACATAACTTCTTTTATTGGAAGTGGAATTCACCGAGGATCATTTTTGTAAGTAATAAGGGTGTTCAGAAAGCCAAGCGTTAACCCGTTTTGTGCTTGTTAAACAGCAATATCCCCAAAAAGCTCAAAACTTCATGTTTTCCGTGGATTTCTCTAGACGAGTCTTGTAGATTTTCAGGAAATATTTGTCACTCCCAGGTCTTGGTGTGACATTACAAGTTGCATGAACAAAATATTCCGGTCAGCATTAGTTAACCCTCCCCGAGCTGCTAAACGTAAAAATTGTGATAAAATGGGCTGTTTTTGGACACCAACAGCACCCAAACGGTATACCACAGAGAAAGTGGCCTTCATTTATCGGACGCAAAATTGATCGGAAAATTTTTTTGAAAGGTGTAAGGGTGTTCAAAATTCGACGTCTTAACCCATTTTGGGCTGGTTAAAGAGAGATACCCATTAAAACCTTAAAATACCTGTTTTCTGTGGATTTCTCTAAAAACATCTTGTAGGTTTTCAAGAAAAAATCGGCTATTCACAGGTCTTGGTGTGACATTACAAGTTGCATGGACAAAATATTCCGGTCAGCATTAGTTAACCCTCTCAGGGCTCCTCAACATCAAAATTGTGATAAAATGGGCTGTTTTTGGACACCAACAGCACCCAATGGGTACATCACAAAGAAAAGCGCCTCCTTTTATCGAGTGTACAATTTATACAGAAACATTTTTGTAAGTAGTAAGGGTATTCAAAAGTCGAAGTCTTAACCCATTTTGGGTAGGCTAAGAGAGATATCCCTTAAAAGCTTTAAATTCCCATTTTCTGTGAACTTCCCTAACAGTAACTTATAGGATTTCAAGAAAAATTGACTATTCGTAGGTCTTTATGTGACATTACAAGTTGTAGGGACAAAATACTCCGGTGAGCGTTTATTAACCATCTACTAGCTGCCAAGCATCGTAATGTTGTTGACATGGTCTGTTTTCCGACACGCACAGCACCCAAAGTATACACGAGAGATAAACATAATCACCTTTGTTGGAAGTGGAATTCACAGAGGACCATTTTTGTAAGTAATAAGTGTATTCAAAGAACCAAGCGTTAACCCCTGTTGGGGGGGGGGGGGGGTTAACAGGGATACCCATCGAAAGCTTAAAACTCGTTTTCCCTGGGTTTCTTTACAAACATCTTGTGGGGTTTTCAAGAGAAAATGGCTGTTGATAGGTCTTGGTACCACATTACCAGTTGCATGGATAAATTATTCTGGTAGGTATTTGTTAACCCTCCATGGGCTGCTAAATATCAAAAATTTTGAAGAAATAAACTGTCTTTGGACACTAACAACATCAAATGGAAATGCCACAGAGAAACGTAACTTCTTTTACTGGACGCAAAACTGATAGAGAAACATTTTTGTAAGTAGTAAGGATATTCAAAAATCGAGGTCTTAACCCATTGTCGACTGGTTAAGGAGATATACCCCTCAAAAGCTTAAAATTCCCGTTTTCTGTGGATTTCTCCAAAAAATCTAGCACGTTTTCAAGAAAAATTGACCATTTGCAGGTCTTTGAGTGACATTACAAGTTGCATGGACAAAATATTCCAGTAAGCATTTATTAACCCTCCGGAGCCTGGAAAGTATAGACATTTTCAGAAAATGGGCTGTTTTGGGGCACCCATAACACCCAATGTGTACCTGCGTGATAAACATAACCTTCCTCATTGGAAGTGAAATTCACTGAGGATCATATTTGTAAGTAACGAAGGTATTCACAAAACCAAGCATTAATCCGTTTAGGGCTGGTTACAGAGCGACACCACTCAAAAGGTTGAAAATTCATATTTTCTGAGGATTTCTCTAAAAGCCTCTCGTAGGTTTTCAAGACAAATATTGGCCATTCTCATTTGAGACTAGTATACTCACCTTGTATGAACTCAAAAGAAAGTGTATATTTATTTATTATCAAGAATAACCGCCCATAAGTTCCACTCTCACCGTGTCCCGCTTCATTGGTTAATTCCACGGTGTCCCACGCCAGCGGTCGATTTATCCAAACAAAATTACCAAGGTTACCACCTCCTCCCTGCCTCTTTCTCCAACCAAACACACATTGAAAGGTACGCCTCACCTCGTATTCCACACTGCCCTGCATGATATCATTTATTATTTATTTATTGGTGTTTAAGTGCAAATATACTTATGCACAATGGCTAATCTACGGGTGGAAGAAGCCGCAGTACCTGGAGAGAACCACCGAGCAACGACGAGCAGCTGCCAGCTTCCCAACATCGTAACTCCGAACTGCAGCACAGGCAGGGTTAGATTGGTTGAAGACATGCGTGCCGTCGACGTGCAGTACGCCTTAGTACATGGCGGCATCGTGCCCCCATATGGAGAATCAGAGTTAAGTGCCTTGCCCAAGGACACAGCATGGGAGTCCGAATTGATCGCTCAAACGGCCACCCATCCAATGATTAACCAGGCTCAACGTTGCTTAACTTCGGTGATCTGACGAGAAACGGCTACCACAATGCCACCGCGCCCCGCCGCTGCATGACAAGAAAGCAGTAAATAACGTTAGCTACAATGGGATCAGTTACTTATAATATCAAATAGTGTTGACACTATAGCATTTCCCCGACAGTGGGTCCAGGTATATACTAGTCTGTAAAACGGCTATACACTGCCCCTCCTCCGCCCCAGAGTGGCGACGTGGCAGTATATATCCATCTTACTGACGCTATGTTGTGCCTAAGGAACCTTACAATAAAAGGTGGGGGTCCCCAACATGGGAAGGGGGGGGGGGGGGGGCGGTATATTTACTACTCTGTAAGGCGGTTATCAAATGCAGTGGTGCATGGCGCCAACATTTACCCGGCAGTGGGGCTAGATATATACTAGTTTGTAAGACGGCTATACTCCCCTTCTCCGTCCCAGGGTATATTTTATCTACACATATGTACAAACAACACTTCCTATTTTCGTGTGTAATTATTGTAGTTTATAACTTCATGTTTGTCGTTGTATGTATACATATCTTCATTGTAATAAATAAAACTAATCCTACGGGGAAAAACCAATTGGAGAGAAATTTCCTTCTGCTATTAACAGACAGGTGATAGGTGAGCTATACAAGGTGTGAAAAAATGACATAATCATGCATAACAACTGTGGTCTAATAGGAGATAATTGATACAGGGACTATACATGACATGCTTAAGAATTTAAAGTTCACATTTTCTATGGATATCTTCAACTGGTTCTTACAGATTTTTAAGAACAAATAAACCCTGGAGAAGAATTTTTTCTCGCAAGCCTTCATTAACCCTCCACAAACCGTCAAATATCGAAATTTTAGATAAATTTGTGATACAATGGGCTATTTACATGAGACGCTGATTCTCAGACGCTGATATTAATATTAACCCTCTCCACAAACAATGATGACTTAGCCGAAACGTTCTTTTATCACACTGGGTCATTTGAGACTATTATACCCACTTTTTTCAAGACATCAATCAAAATACTTTAATGATACAATTAAAAACAATTCTTCAGACACCACAGGGTCATAAAAAATCATGGAATCTTTTCGGGAAAAGCCATGATTCTCCAGAATCATAAAGTCTAGTTTAGGCTTTTCCCTCTGGAAAAGACTATTGTTTTTCTACGGATTATTATTATTTTTTGGGGGTTTTTTTTTTTTTTTTTTCTTTCCACACATTTTTGTCCGTACGATTCAGAAGCCATTTTCGAGCCGATTTTCACACAATTTGGCACACGCATAGAGTGGCAAAAAATCTAAAAATGTACCGAAGCGGAATTTTCGATTTAACCCTTATTTCGCCAGAATTGGCAAAAAACTGCCAAAATTGGGGTTTATCGGCACTTTCTCGAAACACGTCTTTAGGATTTTTTTTAAATATTCATAATTACTAGACCTCCCTATGACACAACCTTTGATACACACGACATATTAGGCGATGCATATGGTAACCCTCCACAGGCTGCCAAACATCGAAATTTTGATGAAATGGGCCGGTTTCAGACCCCCACAGCACCCAAACGATACCCGAGAGGTAAACATAACTTCGTTTATTGGAAGTGGAATTCACCGAGGATCATTTTTGTAAGTAATAAGGGTGTTCAGAAAACCAAGTGTTAACCCGTTTTGGGCTGGTTAAACAGCAATACCCCAAAAAAAGCTCCAAACTTCATGTTTTCCGTGGATTTCTCTAAACGAGTCTTGTAGATTTTCAAGAAAAATTGGTCACACTCAGGTCTTGGTGTGACATTACAAGTTGCATGGATAAACTATTCCGGTCAGCATTAGTTAACCCTCCCCGAGCTGCTAAACGTAAAAATTGTGATAAAATGGGCTGTTTTTAGACACCAACAGCACCCAAACGACATACCACAGAGAAAGGGGCCTTCATTTATCGGACGCAAAATTGATCGGAAAATATTTTTGAAAGTGGTAAGGGTATTCAAAATTTGACGTCTTAACCCATTTTGGGCTGGTTAAAGAGAGATACCCATTAAAATCTTAAAATACCCGTTTTCTGTGGATTTCTCTAACAACATCGTGTAGGTTTTCAAGAAAAATCGGCTATTTGCAGGTCTTGGTGTGACATTACAAGTCGCATGAACAAAATATTCCGGTCAGCATTAATTAACCCTTCCGGGGCTGCTGAAGGTCAAAACTGCGATAAAATGGGCTGTTTTTGCACACCAACAGCACCCAAAGGGTACACCACAAAGAAAAGTGCCTTCTTTTATCGCGTGTACAATTTATACGGAAACATTTTTGTAAGTAGTAAGGGTATTCAAAAGTCGACGTCTTAACCCATTTTGGGCAGGCTAAAGAGAGATATCCCTTGAAAGCTTTAAATTCCCATTTTCTGTGAATTTCCCTAATGGTAACTTGTAGGGTTTCAAGACAAATTGACTATTCGTAGGTCTTTATGTGACATTACAAGTTGCATGGACAAATACTCCGATTAGCGTTTTTTAACCATCTACAAGCTAACAAGCATCGTAATGTTGTTAACATGGGACTGTTTTCAGACATGCACAGCACCTAATGTATACATGAGAGATAAACATAATCTCCTTTGTTTGAAGTGGAATTCACAGAGGACCATTTTTGTAAGTAATAAAGGTATTCAAAAAGCCAAGCGTTGACCCCTGTTGGGGAGGTTAACAGGGATACCCATCAAAAGCTTAAAAAATCGTTTTCCCTGGATTTCTACAAACATTTTGTGGGGTTTTCAAGAGAAAATGGCCGTTGATAGGTCTTGGTGTCATATGACAAGTTGCATGGATCAATTATTCTGTTAGGCATTTGTTAACCCTTCATGGGCTGCTAAATGTAAAAAAAATTGAGGAAATAGTCTGTTTTTGGACACCAACAACATCAAATGGAAATGCCACAGAGAAACGTAACTTCTTTTACCGGACGCAAGACTGATAGGGAAACATTGATATTGATATTAACCCATTCTACCATTAATGATTTTACCTAAACATTTTTTTATCAAACCCAAACCGAGTCATTTGAGACTACTATACTCGCCTTTCTCATAACATCAATGAAGGAACTTTAGTGAGACAGTTAAAAACAATTCATCAGACACTGTGGGGTCAAGAAAAATCATGGAATCTAATCGGGAAAAGCCATGATTCTCCAGAATCATAAAGTCTAGTTTTTTTTTTTGTTTTTTTTTTCCACACATTTTGTCCGTACGATTCATCAGGTCAAAATTGTGATAAAATGGGCTGTTTTTGGACACCAACAGCACCCAAAGGGTACACCACAAAGAAAAGTGCCTCCTTTTATCGAGTGCACAATTTATACGGAAACATTTTTGTAAGCAGTAAGGGTATTCAAAAGTCGACGTCTTAACCCATTTTGGACAGGCTAAAGCGAGATATCCCTTGAAAGCTTTAAATTCCCATTTTCTGTGAATTTCCCTAACGGTAACTTGTAGGGTTTCAAGACAAATTGAATATTCGTAGGTCTTTATGTGACATTACAAGTTGCATGGACAAAATACTCCGATGAGCGTTTATTAACCATCTACAAGCTGCCACGTATCGTAATTTTGTTAACATGGGGCTGTTTTCAGACACGCACAGCACCCAATGTATACATGAGAGATAAACATAATCTCCTTCGTTGGAAGTGGAATTCACAGAGGACCATTTTTGTAAGTAATAAGGGTATTAAAAAAACCAAGCATTAACCCCTGTTGGGGAGGTTAACACGGATACCCATCGATAGCTTAAAAAATCTTTTTCCCTGGATTTCTACAAACATTTTGTGGGGTTTCCAAGAGAAAATGGCCGTTGATAGGTCTTGGTGTCATATGACCAGTTGCATGAATAAATTATTCTGGTAGGCATTTGTTAACCCTCCATGGGCTGCTAAATGTAAAAAAATTGAAGAAATAGTCTGTTTTTGGACACCAACAAATGGAAATGCCACAGAGAAACGTAACTTCTTTTACCGGACGCAAAACTAATAGGGAAACATTGATCTTGATATTAACCCATTCTACCATTAATGATGGGTTTTACCTAAACATTTTTTTTTATCAAACCCAAACCGAGTCATTTGAGACTACTATACTCACCTTTCTAATAACATCAATGAGGGAACTTCAGTGAGACAGTTAAAAACAATTCATCAGACACTGTGGGGTCATGAAAAATCATGGAATCTAAACGGGAAAAGCCATGATTCTCCAGAATGATAAAGTCTAGTTTTTTTTTGGTCTTTTTCCACACATTCTGTCCGTACGATTCAGAAGCCATTTTCGAACCGATTTTCACGAAATTTTGCACACTCATAGAGGGACACAAAATCTAAAAATGTACCCAAGCGGAATTTTCGATTATTTCGTCAGAATTGGCAAAAAACTGTCAAAATTGGGGTTTATCGGCACTTTCTCGAATCACGTCTTGTAGATTTTCTTTATACATTCGTCATTGCTAGACCTGTCCGTGACACGCCCTTTGATACACACGACAGATCAGGCGATGCATATGGTAACCCTCCACAGGCTGCCAAACATCGAAATTTTGATGAAATAGGCCGGTTTCAGGCCCCCACTGCACCCAAAAAATACACGAGAGATAAACATAACTTCCTTTATTGGGAGTGGAATTCACCGAGGATCATTTTTGTCAGTAATAAGGGTGTTCAAAAAACCAAGCGTTAACCCGTTTTGGGCTGGTTAAACAGCAATACCCCCATAAAGCTAAAAAATTTGTGTTTTCCATGGATTTCTCTAAACGAGTCTTGTAGATTTTCAAGAAAAATTTGTCACTCCCAGGCCTTGGTGTGACAATAGAAGTTGCATGGACAAAATACTGCGGTGAGCATTTGTTAACCCTCCACAGGCTGCTAAAAGTCAAAATTGTGATAAAATGGGCTGTTTTTGGACGCCAACGGCACCCAATTGGTACGCTACAAAGAAACGTGCCTTCTTTTATCGAGCGCACAATCTTTACGCAAACATTTTTGTAAGTAGTAAGGGTATTCAAATGTCGAAGTCTTAACCCATTTTGGACAGGCTAAAGAGAGAGACCCCTTAAAATCTTAAAATTCCCATTTTCTGTGGATTTCTCTAAAAACATCCTGTAGGTTTTCATGAAAAATTGACTACTCGCAGGTCTTTGTGTGATATTACAAGTTGCATGGAAAAAATATTCCGGTGAGCGTCTATTAACCCTCTAGAGGCTGCCAAGCATCGTAATTTTGTTGAAATGGGCTGTTTTCAGGCACGCACATCACCCAACGTGTACCTGAGAAATGAACATAATCTCCTTTGTTGGAAGTGGAATTCACCGAAGACCATTTTTGTAAGTAATAAGGGTATGCAAAAAACCAAACGTTAACCCATTTTGTGGTTGTTAATAGTGATACCCATCAAAGGCTTAAAAATTTATGTTTTCCCTGGATTTCTTTACAAACATCTGGTAGGGTTTTCAAGAGAAAATGGCCATTGATAGGTCATGGTGTCACATTACCAGTTGATTGGATAAATTATTCCTCTAAGCATTTGTTAACCCTCCATGGGCTGCTAAATGTCAAAATTTTGAAAAAAAATAGTCTGTTTTTGAACAACAACAACATCAAATGGGAATACAACAGAGGAACGTAACTTCTTTTACCGGACGAAAAAATGACAGGGAAACATTTTTGTAAGTAGTAAATGTATTCAAAGATCGAGGTCTTAACCCATTTTTGACTGGTTAAGGAGATATACCCCTTAAAAGCTTAAAATTCCAGTTTTATGTGGATTTGTCGATTTCTGAAAAAAAAAAAATTCAAGAGCAATTGATCATTCACAGGTCTTCGAGTGACATTACAAGTTGCATGAACAAAATGTTTCGGTAAGCATTTGTTAACCCCCCCAGAGGCTGCCAAGCATTGACATTTGGAGAAAATGGGCTGTTCTTGGGCAACCATAACACCAAATGTGTACCTACGAGATAGATCATTTTTGTAAGTAATGAAGATATTCACAAAACCAAGCATTAACCCTTTAGAGCTGGTTAAAGAGAGATACCCCTCAAAAGGTTAAAAATTCATGTTATCTGAGGATTTCTTTAAAAAACATCCCTTAGATTTTCAGGAAAAAATGGCCATTCTCATATCTTAGTGTGACATTACAAGGTGCATGTACAAAATATTCATATAAGAATTTTTTAACCCTATGCAGGTTCTCAAACATCAAAATGATGATAAAATAGGCTGTGTTTGCGTACCCACATCACCCGAAGTTCGGAGGAGAGATCAAAATAAGTGGAAGTAGAATTCACTGAGAATTATTTTTGGAAGTAATAAGAGTATTCCAAAAACAACACTTAACCCGTTTTGGGCTGGAAAAACAATGATACCCTTCAAAAGCTTAAAATTCCTGTTCTCCCTGGATTTCTCTGAAAACATCTTGTAGATTTTAAAGAAAAAATGGCCTTTCACAGTTCTTGGTGTGACATTACAAGTTGCATGAATAAATATTCCTGTTGGCACTTGTTAACCCTCTACAAGCTGCCAGACATCAATATTTCAGATACATTTGAGTATGTGTCAAACAAACTTAACTCCTTTTGTCGGTCATTCACTTGTTGGACGACGATATTGACATTAACCCACTCCACCGTTAATGATGGTTTTTACCCAAACAATTTTTTATCAAACTGTGCCATTTGAGACTTCTATCTTCACCTTTCTCATAACATCAATGAAGGAACATCAGTGAGACAGTTAAAAACAATTCATCAGACACTGTGGGGTCATGACAAATCATGGAATCTCATCGGGAAAAGCCATGATTCTCCAGAATCATAAAGTCTAGTATCATTTGTATTTCTCATGTCATTTGTCAGTACGATATTTGTGTGGCGATTGTGCAAAACTGTATGCTCCATATTAGTTGTACGCTAGTGCTATGAATCTCTATTCTCATTTGTTTAATATATTACCTTTTGTATTTCTCATGTCATTTGTCAGTACGATATTTGTGTGGCGATTGTGCAAAACTGTATGCTCCATATTAGTTGTATTCTAGTGCTATGAATCTCTAGTTTCATTTGTTTAATATATTACCATTTGTATTTCTCATGTCATTTGTCAGTACGATACGAAATTAAACTGGCCGGTTTTGGCAGTTACGCTGTGTAAAAAGAGTAATAAACTATTATATGCGACTGTCAGTTTAAAATAAAATAATTGAATTTTAATGTCTCTTGTTATCTGTTTTTTACAAACCCTGGAAAATATCCACCTTTGTTTAGTTCAAAGACCTACTTGGTTTCAAAGTGTCGAGACCCAAATCGTCCACACCTAGGGTCCGAATCGTCCAATGTTCAAGGTCCGAATCGTCCGAGGTCCGAATCGTCCTAGAATAGGGTCCGAATCGTCCGGCATTCTAGTGTGATTATTGGCCGATAAGCACTGTCATTTTCTGAATGACTCGTTCGGAAACAACAGCACATGGTTTGGTAGTATCCAGTTTTACATGTTATTAAGTGCTGTTCTACAAAATACAAGTTTGTGCACTATTAGAGGGTCATGGGTGTAGTATATTTGACCACCGTAGTGTAAAATTAATTGTTATTGTTATGAATGAAGGACAATACAATTTGTTCCCCACAGGTTGGGTGGGCATTCCAGGGTGAAACATACCGCTCCTCCCTACAGTGCGTTTTGCGCTAAGACGGGAGGTTTAATGCTTAAGCACATTGTTGTACATGCAGTGTTATTAGAATATTACTGCTGGTCGCGAGTGTAATATTGCGTCAAGATTATATTTGCTAGAATTATGTCCCTTTTCGACTTGAAAAAGTTGGCCTATAATTTGATTTTCTCAGATTTTTATGGGTCAATTCCTTTGAAACCTGGTATGGATGTTTAATACTATGGGAACCTGAGCACCTGCGATTATGGTTTCCATCAGACTTTTTTGCCAGAGTTATGCCCCTTTTTGTCTTTGAATGCCTAAATTTTGACCAGATATTTTCTTCGATGTTACTGGGTCGATTCCTTTGAAACTTGGTATGGATGTTCACTACCATAGGAACCTAAGCATCTGCGATTATAGTTTCAATCAGGTTTTTTTGCCAGAGTTATGCCCCTTTTGTCTTAGAATGCCTGAGTTTTGTCCAGAGATTTCCTCTGATGTTTATGGGTCGATTCCTTTGAAACTTGATATGGATGTTCACTACCATGGGAACCTGTGCACTAGCGATTATACTTCCAATTGAACCTTTTTTCTAGAGTTATGCCCCTTTTCGCCTTTGAATAATCAGGCTCATCTGGGGCAGTCACACCTCTATAGTTTTTCCTACTTTCATTGATCGTTGATTTTCAATTGGTTCAATTTAACTGATACAATCACTAAATTTGAAGTTTATTTGAATTTTAACATAAAAAGGTAATAAAATATGATCATTATGGTGTTGACATAACATATACCTCCGTACAGTTCAGGACCGCAACACATGTAGATCCATCCAAAGGGCACTGGTCATTGCTGGTTATATATATGAGTCTTATAGGTGATGTACATTACAGGGAAGGGCACTGGTCATTGCTGGTTATATATATGAGTCTTATAGGTGATGTACATTACAGGGAAAGATAAAGTTGGGTAAATCTGAAAAGACCAAATTCAACATGTGTCTGAACCCAATATAGCCACACTTCACGAAATCATCCAACAGCATACTGGTCACAGCTCTTGAGCTTCCATTAAAAACATAACCAAACATGTAAAAACCTGACTTTATTATTATGAAATGACCTACAATGTAATTGGAATGTGTCATAACAATCTGGCAATCAAAATGTAGAACAAAACAAACTGTAAAAAATATGGAATGTTCATATTTTTATATGAAATGAAGTGATCCATATGGTTTCATCTGTCTGAAGAACAACACACATATTGCAAAAAAGTGGGGTGAACAGCAATTGGAGAGTGGGTCATCACCTAAGCCAATATAGGAGTGGAGCTTCTGCCTAGGTTGTTTTCCCTTACGCTGTAATGAAACAAAAGTTACTCAAGCAAATGTTTCAGCTGCTGGACCTCAACAGTTAACAGAGTTATTCAATTAAGGTATATCCAATTAACCTCTTACCCAACACAAACAGAAGTTGAAACTTGCCAAAAAATAATTTCTTTTGTAACTGAAGATTTTCATTTTTAGTATCAAACACATAGCTTAGCCCTAGAACCCTGATGGTGCCTTCCAAGTCAGTTCAATGACAGTAATTGGAAGAGTCCATATTCATTACCTGGGGGTAGACCATTCAATATTTTCAACATGCAGCACAAAGGCTGCATAATGAAAATATTGATTAGTTACCCCACAGATGCACAGAGCAGTCTCCTACTTGGTGACATATCAGGTTCCTGGACTCAAAAAGCCGCCTTTAGGGTTCAACAGGTTAAGAACCCTCATTAGAAAGAGCTTGTTCCAATGATGGGGGTTATAAGCTTTGTCTTGGAGACAATAAGTGACAAATAATATCTGAATGGTTATTTTTGTGAATAGTTTAGCCCTTTTGTTAGATTAACTGGTTGAGGGGTAGAATTTTTGATGGTCTGAATTTATTCAAAATTTGTTTTATTACAAATTATTGGAGTGTGCTCACAGGCACTCTCCAATAATCTGTAATAAAACAAATTTATGTAAACAAAATATTATTTGCATTTGAATGTATTTCAAACACAAGCAAGGAAAATGTTGGATTTTGCTCTGGTACCCTCATTTCTTTGAAAGAGCTGATAGTGGCTTCTAGCACTCGACCAGTTAAGGATAAAGCGGACTCCACTGTTCTGACCTTCTAGAACCCATAACTTAAAATAGGGCCCTGTGAAGCTTCGAGATTTGATTTGATTTTGAATGTTAAATAGATATTTGGTTTGATTCGAAATCGGCTGCCTAATTCACTTCCTCTTGAATCTTTTTCATAGGAATATAGCTTGGTATCAGTCATCATCGTCTCACAAAAAGTATAGTTCAGATGGAAATCGTACCTAAAGAATGTTGAAATAAAAGATTGAGTGTAACTTCTGCTAGATGAACATAAATAACATTTGCACTCATGCCATCAGCAATGCTAATTCCAATATCACTAGTCCCTACCACTGTTAAATGCAAATTTACGGTTTTCAAGCATTGTCGACGGTGAACTATAATCCTTACAGGGTAATTTCCAACTACATCATCCAGGCATGCCTTCGATGAAGGCATGCCTTGATGATGTAGCTAGATTATTTTATCAGTCGAAACATAAGACATCACAGTTGGAACAAATCAGGTTTATAGTACCCCAACCCATATTGGTCATCTTCAAGAAGCCACAGATTCTATTTGAGGTTTGATTCAATTTGGAACAATAGACGTGATTCGAATTGAGATTTGATTCAAATTAAAAATGTGTGATTCACAGGGACCTACCATCAAAGTGCCTGCGCAGCACTAATATGTTTCCTATTGTAAACTCCGGTCTAGTAAAAAAAAAATTCCACAGAATGTTTCAATGACAATTCACTCTCCACAAACTGGATAAATACTATATGCCTCCTGAGATCTATGAAAGGTGCCATTAACTGGTTGCGAGCTGGAAGCCAATATTAGGGCTCCTCTCTGAAGTGCAGGTACAGGATCTTAAAGGATTCTTATTCTGTGGATGTGCTTCATATTATCTTTGAAGTACCATTATATCAACTGTATGGATTAACCTTGTTTCATTTTATGGGAGAGTGCCTAGAGGCGCTCTCCCATAAATTGTAACAAGGCCAACACATGTGAACAAATTCTGACAATAACTTAGCATTCTACCAATTCAAAAATTCAATCAACAAAAATGTTCTATGAATAAGTATTCTGGATGGGTACATTGTTTTTGGAACTAAGTTTCACAGGAAATGTATTATTCTATTATTTTCTGATACTAAATTACTGAAGCACCATATACAACTGGGATAGAAAATGAAAAAATTTATAATACAATGTGTTCAAGAGATTCATGTGAAACTCTGTACAAGTGAAAGACAATAGTGAATATTAAGCTACCCTCAAGCTCTTATGATAATAGTACTGCCATGAATAAATAAACGTAAGGAAAAAATAACTCCAATGGTTTCTCTGTTCTTTTAACTCTTCACTGCTGTGCCATTTGGTAATATCCCGTGGTGAATCATATATTGGGGGAAAATGGGTTTAAAGTGAAAAAAAATTGATAATGCCATGAAGGTGTAGTTATTTGTAATTCTAAAATTGTTGGGGGCATGGCGGCTCAGTAGGTAGAGGTGCAGGCTGCAAGCCGCGAGGTACGCGGTTCGAATCCCGCCTGCGGCAACCACGTTCTGTCCTTGGGCAAGACACTTCACCCCCTTTGCCCATGTGGGGGCACGGTGATGCTGTGTACTAAAGGGTACTGCACGTCGATGGTGCACCTGTCTTCAACCAATGCTAACCCTGCTTGTATGGAGTTAGTATGTTGGGGAGCTGACAGTTGCTCGGTGGTTCTCTCTGGGTACTCCGGCTTCCTCCACCCATAAAACTGTAATGGTCATGAATAGCCATTGTGCAGAAATATGTTACCTTACACACCAATAAATAATAATAATAATTCTAAATTGTTAAGACATATTGGAACATTATGTGTCATTCTCATTCAGGAACTCTGTGTTGAAGGGTTAAACAATATTGTTACTTGTTTACATGATGCCCCCCCCCCCCCCCCCCCCCCCCGCCCCCCACCACACCTCCTGCCTATACCCCAAAATCTCATTAGAAAAGTTGTCTGTTCCAAGGGCCTTACCACTTGAAATTACCTCCCATTTGACAAACCATCTTTTGAGTAATATTTACCTTTCAAGAACATCAAGAAAGGTAACTCTAACTTTTTTGAGTTACATTAGTAGTTGCATTTCAAGAACATCCAAAAGATACCTCTGTCTGGCAGCTGAGCATGTTGAGTCTTAGGTCTTTCCCATAGAGTTTCTATAGTAACTACAAGCTGCAATTGTGGCCATGGTTGCACCACGATTAACATCAAATGAGGAACATTGGTAGAGGGTGTCCCAGTAATCAACCATGCAAAGTTTCAAAACATTTGGCCCAGTGGTTTCAGAGGAGAAGATTTTTCAAAATCCACCAATCGGAATCAAAATATGCTTCTGGCAGTCATGTTTTTCAATGCACGGTAACAAAAATGAGGAGCATTTGTAGATGACCTCCCATAGACTATCCCTGCCGGGTTTGGTTCATGTCGGCTCAGAAGTTCCAGAGAAGAAAATGAAAATGCGATTTCCCATAGGTTTCTATAGTAACTATAAGCTGCAATTGTGGCAACGTTTACAACCCAATCAACATTAAATGAGGATAGTTGTTAGAGGGAGTCCCGGTCATCAACCATGCAAAGTTTCAAAACATTTGACCCTGTTGTTTCAGATGAGAAGATTTTTCAAAATCCACCAATCAGAATCAAAGAATACCTCTGTCGGCCATGTTTTTCAATCCACAGGAACAAAATGAGGATTGTTTGAAGAGGACCTCCCATAGACCATCCCTGCCAAGTTTGGTTCACGTCGGCTCAGTAGTTCCAGAGAAGAAGATGAAAATGTGATTTCCCATAGGGTTTCTATAGTAACTGTAAGCCACAACTGTGGCCATGTTTGTAACCCGATCAACATTAAATGATGATCGTTGGTAGAGAGGGTCCCAGTCATCATTTATATGAAGTTCCAAAACATTTGGCCTGGCAGTTTCAGAGGAGAAGATTTTTGAAAATCCACCAACCAGAATCAAAGAATGCCTCTGGAAGACACGTTTTTCATCCGATGGGAACAAAATGAGGATCGTTTGTAAAGGACCTCTCATAGACCATTCCTGCCAAGTTTGGTTCACACTGGCTCAGCGGTTACAGAGAAGACGATGAAAATGTGAAAAGTTTACAAACGGCAGATGGCGACAGATGCCAAGTGATGAGAAAAGCTCACATGGCCTTTTAGGCCAGGTGAGCTAAAAATGAATGCAAGCAGACTGTGAATCCCCAAGTGTGGGCACTGATCACAGAAAAATTACTTCTTGTCACTACAGTGGAACTCGGTTAATTGAATAGCCACTTCGTCAGTCAAAATTATTCAGTTGACAGGAGTATGAATTAACAGAGTTTGATTGTCTCCTATATTCTAGACATAAACTGAGCATTTATTCTATTATATCTTGTTTGACAGAGCTTATGGAGCTCTGTCAAACAAGATATAATAAATAAAATGCCTCTATTGGATGTACTGAGGCCAAATATTCTATGAACAAGGGGAATTCGGTGATTCTCAGGGTAATTTCTTCAAATGTTACATAATTTTCTCTTCATTTAACAGGAGTTTACTCTATTTATTTATTATTTATTGGGGTTTAATGACATTTTGACAGTCCAGATCACCTTGTTTCAGTGAGTTCTATGGATGGAAGAAGCCAGCGTACCCGGAGAGCCCCACTGAGCAACTACCAAACTCACCACATACTAACTCTACACATGCAGGGTTTAGCTTAGTTGAAGGCAAGTGCACCATTGACATGTTGTACACCTTAGTACACAGCACTGCCATACATCCCCCCCCCCCCCCCCCCCCAATATAGTTTCCTCTATAATCTACATGCAAGTTAAATTTGTATTGACGTTATCATAAATGGTTTTGTGTTTAGACATTACATTCAATTAACAGGGTTATTCAATTCAGAGACATCCAATTAAGTGCAACTTATTCATCCATTACTCAACACAAAGAGCAATGACAACTGCAAAAATTTCTTGAATTAAAAATTTTCATTTTCTCTCTTGAAAACATAATGTATGACTGTTCATTGAATGAGCCCAATAAGCTTGCTCCAACTAGGGGTTATAAGCTGCTTTTGAGACAGAAAAGAAAAAAATAATAAAATATAAGTGATCTTTGTGAATAGTGCCGGCTAGTTTTGAACATTACATTAGGTAAAGGGTAAAAGGCAGACATATTTATTTATTTTTTCATTTATTGGTGCTTAATGCCACATCAGCACCCAAGGCTATATCATGGCGATAAAAAATGTGAATGATAAAAGAGGTCAATATTTTCCATGAAGTAAAAATGGATAGATGAAATCTGGAAAGAACATGGGGAATAAAAATAGATAGTGAAAACAATAATGTGAGAAGGAGACCAGTTGTTTAACCTTTAGAACACAGTTGGTACCTTCTATATCAGTTCAATGACAGTAATCAGAAGAGTCCATGTTCATTATTTAGGGATAGACCAATTAATATTTTCAATGTGCAGCCTTGGGGCTGCACGTAGAAAATATTGATTGGTCTACCATACACATGCACTTAGTATCCATCCTATTTAATGAAATTATGACGTATCATGTTCCTGGACATAAAAAAGGCCACTCAGGTTCAAAGGGTTAAAGAATACTATGTAAATCAACCTGTTGAATAGATATGAATATATGAGAGTTTAAAAGAATAAAAACAATTTAGAATTTATTAAAAAGGTTGATATCTTTGAGAAACAATAGAATTTTATGAGAGTTTGTGTTGTAAAACAAGTCTGTAAGAGACATTGGTGTCAAGTGCTGCTGTCTGACATGATTAAAATCTGTACAGTGCAAAAGAATGTGCTCCACTGTTGACCCCTGCTGTCAAGAAACACATTATGATCTCTTATTACCCTCTAAGAAAAATGAATGTGTAAGTCTTATATGACAAATATGACATTGTGTCAAAACTACATGATCTTTCTACAAATGTTTACAGATGAGTAACTATCCGCAATATAAAGTCGAATGCGATGAATCTTGCTATTTATTGTGCTATCCCATTCAGACTGCCACATGTATTTGATGTATTGACTGATATGTGGTTTGTAATCATGAAATGGAATCTTAAAATCAGTGATAGGCTTGTTTTAGGCCTATTTTGTTGCACTGTCTGCCCTGGTGTTACTGGAGATACAGTGGATCCCACTTAATTGGATATCTCTTAACCGAATAACCCAGTTAATTGAATATAATTTCCAAACACAAAACCATTTACCATACCTCCAGTACAAATTTGACCTACTAATTGAATATAGGTTATAGAGTAAACTCCTATTAATTGAATAAAAAATCTTCTAACCTGTCAAGAAATTACCTTGACTCGCCCCAGTTTTCCTCTGTTTATAGACCTATTTGGCCTCAGTACATCTAATACAGGCATTTAATCTATTATATCTTGTTTGAAAGAGCTCAGAGAGCTCTGTCAAACAAGATATAACAGAATAAATGTTAAGTTTATCTCTAGAGTACAGGAAAGTGACACAATCCCTGTTAATTGAATACTCCTGTTAACTGAATAAATTTCAATGGCAAAGTGGATATTCAATTAACAGGGTTCCACTGTACCAACATGTCCAGGTAATCAGCAAAAACACAATATCATATCAGTCAGAGAGTATTCAACTTCTCACAAAGTTTCAAAATGGGAGGGTTCTTCGGCTTGCAGTTGAGTAAAGCTAGCAAAGCAGAAAGAGAGTCAGAAGAAATAATCAACTTCCATTTCCTGTAAATTCTCTATGTGTTCAAGCGCTAATTGTAAAGCTTTAACTTCAGCTGTGAAAATAGAACTTTTCTTTGGCCTTCTGACTGAGGTGATCTGATCACCTGTAACAATGGCTGATGATATGTTGTCACCATCTTTAGATCCATCTTTATTAATCCTTTTATATGCATGATACTTGGACTTTATTTCAGCATATTTTTGTTTAAACTGTGAAGAATTTGTCTCAGATTCTTTTGAGGAAAAACAGACCAAAATAACAGTAGATTTTCTTAGATGCCAATAAAGGCAGACATAGCATGGTGTGTACTAAATTCTTCTTCATTCCCTTTTCTGGAAATCAGTGAGGATTTGTTTGTTTGTTCATGGGGGTTTAAAGACACTTTCAACCGCCAGAGTCACATTGTGTCAGACAGTTTTACAGGCGGAGAAAGCCGGAATACTGAGAGAAACACAGAGCAACTGTCAAACTCACTCTGTACAAGAAAAAGTTAGCAGTGATTGAAGGTGAGTGCATCATCAAATTGCAGTTTTTCTTAGTACACAGCATAATCATGCTCCATGGGCAATCCGGGTTTAGTGTCTTCCCCAAAGACACAAGGCAATAACTACTGGTCAGGATCACACTGTCAACTTTTTGTTTTAAAGTTCAATGCTCTATCCACTGAGACCCGATTGCTCCCCACTGAGGATTTACCTCTGTTTAAACCTCTGAGTGAGAAACATTACAGAATCAAGAACAAATGTTATATTTAAATTTGTTTTAACAGCCAAGGTTAAAAAAACGTTTTTTTGATTTATACACTGGTATGATCATGTTAGTTGTGAAACATGTTTTCGGTACAATTTGGCAATATTTTCGGAACATTTGGTTGGGTAAGAGCTTTTAGAATTATTAACCTTTTCCACTGTCATGTCAAAATGATAAAGTTTTTAGCAGCAAACATTTCCCATAATACAGTTTGATACTTAACCAATTATACCTTGTTTGACAGAGCTCAGTGAGCTCTGTCAAACAAGGTATAATTGGTTAAATTCATAGTTAAACAAGAAAAAAAACAAACTGATTGGAGAGGGAGCGCGGTGGCTCAGTATGTAGAGGTGCAAGCTGCAGGCCGAGAGGTCCTCGGTTCGAATCCCACCTGCGGCAACCGCGTTGTGTCCTTGGGCAAGACACTTCATCTCCATTGCCCGCGTGGGGGCACGATGACGCCGAGTACTAAGGCGCACTGCACGTTGATGGTACGCATGTCTTCAACCAATCTAACCCTGCCTGTGCTGCAGTGCTGAGTTACGATGTTGGGGAGCTGGCAGCTGCTCGTCGTTGCTTGGTGGTTCTCTCCGGGTACTCCGGCTTCCTCCACCCGTAAAACTGTCACGGTCATGATTAGCCATTGTGCATAAATATGTGACCTTAAACACCAATAAATAAATAAATAACTGATTGGAGAACATTCTGTTGCACTTTCAGAGTGTTAGGGGTTAAGATGACAGGATATCAGTCTTTCTGTTTGAAATAATAATACTTATTATACAGAAAGATTAATGCTTTACCCAATGTAAAGAATATCAAAATTTATTATTTTAATTATTATTTTTTTAAATTTTTCAAAAAAAAATCCAACAAAACCAAATCATATGACCCCTCATTGGAACGAGCTGGATGAGCTCATTCCAATAAGGGGGTCACATGATATGGCTTTGTTGAAATATTTTTAAAAATTTAGTTTTTCCAACTCCCCAATTTGCAAATTATGTGGGCAGATGCGGGTGATTCATTAGGTAAAGGGTTAAAACAATGGTAGTCATCTTCAATATTTACTATTTGCATACATAACAGGTTGTTTCTAAAAAAAAAAACAATTCATTCATTCAATCACTGTTCAACTTTCGAACACACAAACTACTTTTCACATTTCAGCACCATAAAAAGGCCTTAATTCTTTACCCAACATGAACATTTCCAAAATACACCTTTTGAATCAAGAAAAAAAAAATTTTCAGTTCTGCCTCAAAAACATAGCTTATAACTCCCCCCTTGAAATGAACTCAATGTGCTCACAGAAATGAGGGGGTCTTAAGCTATATTTCTGAGGCAAACTTTGAAAACAACAATATAATTTCATTGGCAATTTTGGTAAATAATGCTGTTATGTTTAGGTTATTATAGTAGGTCTAAATCAATCTATATGACAGACTGATTAACCCTCTCCACAATGATTTCCAATCTAGAAATTTCAAGCAGCAAACCTTTCCCATAATGCAAATTTTAATTTAACCAATCAATCTTGTTTGACAGAGCAATTTGAGCTCTGTCAAACAAGACTGAATTGATTAAATTCCTAGTTGCATTATGGGAAAATTTACCATTTGAATGTGTGCTGAGGTTAATAATTTCAATGGCCAGCCACATTGCTGCAGGTTAGAAATGTCAGTTGATCTTCCCCACATATTATAATTAAATATGTTCTCTTCCAACGTAAGACAATGTTCCATTCTGTAAACTGGTGTTCAGAGTCCACATCCAGCTTATAATAATAAACTTATCATTATAAGCCAGATTCACATGATATGGGTTGATGGCTAATCCATGATATCAAATGAGTTTGGAATGTAAATGAACTGCTTTCTGTGTGTGTCCTTCATTTTGGTAAAGGAACGGACAGTCGGATTTCTCCTTGATTAGCACCACTTCCCACAATTAGAGTGTTTTTTAAGAAATGTTCGATCATCTCAGGAACTGTTTTAAATGTCTGAAAATACACGGAAAGCAAATTCATGTATTAAATTTTACCCCAATTCATTTTCAGTACTACTGCTAATAGAAATAGTAGTTTATATACATTTGCTAGTGCTACTAGCACCACTGTTAATAATAATGATGATAGTACTAAGACTCTACAATTTGTGTGCCAAAATTAAGCCCTGCAGTAAAATGATTTCAACAAACAAAGGAGCATAACTCTTGGATCACAATTGTGCATTTTGAGTACAAGTCATATGATGGGGAAAGATACATACTCAACTCCATTAGATGCTGTTGAACTATTGGTGAAATTAATGCAAGAAAATGTTAAGGCAATTTACATTTATGAACTGGTCGAGTGCTAATTTATATTTGGTCATCAAAATTTGTTCACATGACTTTGCCTTGCTTCTATATATGAAAGGCACTCTCCCATAAATTGTAGCAAGGCAAATCCACATCGACTTGGTTTCACTACAAGGATAATCTGAAAAATATTCACAGAATATGAAGAGTTTAAGATGTGGAACCAGAACATTGAATAAACCACAAATATGAGCTTACAACACTTTACTAGTTAGAAAAGAAATGATAATTTTGCATTGTGAGAATTTTGCATATGATGGAGGTGATACATACTCAAGTTCATTACAATACATCACCTATTGGTGAAATTATTGCAAGTTTTTGATTTTTGATGGATGGACAGACAGTATTATACATGAACAGAGGTGTTGCGAAGATGACTGACATTGAGGGGGGAGGGGGGTTGGGGGGAGGGGAGCATTTATGCAACTGTCATAGAGACTCAAGTTCCAACTGATAAAATATTCCAACTATATCATTAAGGCATGCCTTCTTCAAATGTAGTTGGAATATTTTGTCAGTTGGGATTATAGTTATAAAACTCAGAAAATTTGTGGATAAATATACACTGTTGTCATGGTGCATGGGTTTTCCAATTTCTTGTTTTATCAGCATATACCAGACTAAGAATTGGTTTTCCCGGGACTTAATCCCTAGTAACCTGGTAGTGCAACAGACTGTTTTCCAATCACTCTGTTTTTTTCTTGTTTAACTATTAACTTAACCAATTATACCTTGTTTGACAGAGCTCGATGAGCTCTGTCAAACAAGGTATATTTGGTTAAATATCAAACTGCATTACAGGAAATATTTACTGCTGAATACTTTGCCATTTTGACATCAGAGTGCTGAGGGTTAATCGGCCACAGAACTCCATTTACATGAAACAAACTTATGGTTAATGTAAGACAAAGTAGCTTATCTAGTCTCGTAAAAAAGTACATGCTTACCAGCAAGAGTGAATTAATAACTAAGACTCAAATCTCAACAAGCTTGTTCCACTGAGGACTCACATAATATGGTTTTGTTGAAATATTTTGAAAAATTTGAAAACATAATATTTAAAATAATAACTTGATATATTGTGTGTGTTGGGTAAAGGGTTAATGGTGCAATTCTGTAAAAATCCCAATTTTCAGGCTCATTTCACAAAAATGAATTCTGGAAAATAGACAATTTTAGACTCTCTCTAAAATAGTGAGACATAACAAGTCTGAGCTGAGAGTTAGTACCAAGAGTTTCAAATAACCTTTATCCTTTACATTCAGTACAAAACACTGTAATCATTTCTTACAAAAGCTCAAATAAGTACACCTTGTGAATTCCCTCTGCTTAACAAATTGGCTGAATCCATGCATCGCTGTTCTAAAAATAACAATCAAACTTGATTATTCTTTTAATTTTTGCATCCAAAACTTAGTTTATAAACCCTCATTGGTGCAAGTTTCTTGATCTTATTCCTCTGAAGGGTAATAAGCTTTGTTTTGGAAACAGAAAACTAAACTTTTCAGCCATTTTGGAAAAAGGTATTGTGTCATCCGCTAATGTGTTCGATAAGTTTTCGTTAAAAACAAACCTCAACTGTTTTTTTCACTCTGAAAGTCGTCCAAAGGGAAGTTGTTAAATTATTCAAAACAAAGTAACTCAATTAATATTTTTAGTCCCATGGCCTTGATCAAGAGTAAAATCAAGAGTAAAATCTAACTGGTTGCACTGCAATTTCTTCCACTTAATAAAGCGGATAAAAATTTGTGGATATTAATTGAGTGAGTTTGTTCCCACAGTTTGTTTTTCTGTAAAAAATTATCAGGCACAGTTTTCCTTTGCAGTTAACTCAACATTTTATTCACTTTGAAAACAATGGGCCTGTTTGTTTATTGGGGTTCAAAAATACTTTCAACAGCCATGGTCAGACTGTCAGTTTTTTGGGTGGAGTGAGAACCACTAAACAACAGCGAGTAACTATCAGAGTCTCTAACTTACTATCCCAGGTCAGGCAGAGTCAGCAGTGGTTATTCATTTATTTATTGGGATTTAATAACAGCCTGGTTTGCCTTGTCGTCACCTGAGTGCTAGAATGTCCTATGTTCCAAAGGGGACACAGGACATTCTAGCACTCAGATGACATTGTGTTGGAGTTTTTTGGGTGGAGGAAGCCAGAGTACCCGGAGAGAAGCAGCAAGCAACTGTTCGACTCCCCAGTGCACTAACATTGCACAAGCTGGGTTAGTATTGGTTGAAAGCAAGTACACCATTGACATGCAATATGCCTTAGTACACAGTGACACCTGTACATCCATGTGGGTAATTAAGATAAAATGCCTTGCCCAAGGACACAATGCAGTTACAGCTGATACAGATCAAACCATGCACCTTTTGCTTTCAAGTTCAATGCTCTAAACACTGAACCATTGTGCTCCCAGTTACAGTTAACAGTGGTTGATGGCAAGTGAACTATCAATATTCTGTATGTCTTGGTACAGAGAACCACCATGCTCCCATTTGAGCATTTGGGCTTAACCCTTTACCTAAAGAATAGGCTGCATCACCAGCTTAATTTAAAAAAAAATTTCCAAAAAGCAATATCATGTGACATCCTCATTGAAAAGAGCTCACCAAGCATGTGCCAATGAGGGGGTTACACAATGTGGTTTTGTGGAAATGTTTAAAAAATTTGAAAAAATAATAATTAAAATAACAAATTTTGATATTGTGTGCATTGGGTAAAGGGTTAACCCTCTACCCAACACATAGGTTATCAAAATTTATTATTTTAATTAAAGTTGTTTAAAAATTTTCAAAAACTTTTAAAAAAAAACGTATCATGTGACTCCTCATTGGAATGGGCTCGTCAAGCTCGTTCCAATGAGGAGTCACATGAAACGCTTTTTTTTAAAGTTTTTGAAAATTTTTACATTATTGTTACATGATATGGTTTTGTTAAAACTTTTTGAAAAATATCTTTTTTTTTCAACTGCTAAATTTGAAAATTATGCAGGCAGATTCGGGCGATTTGTTAGGTGAAGGGTTAAGTGTCTTAAGAGCCCAAGGACACAATGCTGATGACATGTAATCATTTCTTACAAAAAAGGATTAAATGGTCGACATTTGGATTTGAAGTCCAGTGAGTCACTGCACTCATGACAATGTATTTAACCTTTCACCCAACACACAGGATATCAAAATTTAATATTTTTAATATTAGTTTTTCAATTTTTTCAAAACATTTCAACAAAATCATATCATGTGACCCCAAATTGGAATGAGCTCATTCCAATGAGGAGTCCATGATATGGTTTTGTTGAAATATTTCCAAAAATAATCTTTTTTCGACTGCACAATTTGTAAATTACATGGGCTGATGTGGTTTATTCATTAGATAAAGGGTTAACTTGTACAGGAAGTACAGTAATTTTGGTTGTAAAAATTCATTCATCAATTATAATTTACAACAACTAATATCAGATACTACCTAGTAAATTGTAATAAAACAAATCAATATGAAAAAAATGTTATTTGCTTCGGACAGGTTGAGAAAAACTTTTAGAGCCTTTATCATACTGACAGTACTTTTCTATACAATAGGCCCACTTAATTTGATATTGCTTAAAAGGACTACCATGTTAATTGCATATAACTTTCAAACATTAAACTATTATGCATATAATTGAATTTGGGAGTGCTGAGGCTCAGAGGTTATGGCACTGGACTTCAAACCAAAAAGTCCATGGTTTGACCCCCACCTGGGGTAACTGCGATGTGTCTTTGGGCAAGGCACTTAATCCCAATTGCCCATGTGAAAGCAAAGTCATGCTGTTTACTAAGGCATACTGTATGGCTAAGGTGCATTTGTCTTCAACCAATGCTAACCCTGTTTGTGTGGTGTTAGTACATTAGGGAGTCTGACAACTGTTCGCTGCTGTATTGTGGTTCTCTCCTGGTACTCCGGTTTTATCCACCCATAAAACTGTCCAACATGAGGTAACCCTAGCTGTCAAAAATGTCGTTAAAACCTAATAAATAAATGAATAAATATTAAATGAATCAAAAAACAAGAGGCCCCACGTGGCCTTAATCGCTCACCTGACAAAGTGACTCTAAGAAGTATTTTAGGTCACCTTCACCATGTCATGCCTCATCAACATTAACTGGTTGAGTGATAGATTTTGTTTGAAGTTCAACATTTGTTACCTAAAATTAGTTTTATTTAAAATCATTGGTGTGTGGCCAATCTCCAATGATTTTTAATAAAGCAAATTTATCTCTGCAGACAAACTGGTTTAGCATGAAGCACAAACAAGGAATGTGAAGAGATAGCCTTGGACATCTCTCCCCAACTGTGGATATCTTCCATGTGCTACATGTATATATTTGCATGCAAGAAAACAAAAATTTTCACAAATTTTCCAAAATATTAGTTTTTTTATCATCATTGGAACAAGCTCAAACAGCTTATTCCAATAGGGGTATGGGAAGATCAGGTATATTTTTAAGACAGAAATGTGAATATATAAATAATGGTGTTTTTTTGTGAATGATGCTGGAGAATTTTGCGTAAAGATATGGTAAATGGTTTGTTCTAGATACAGAATGATGCAAAAGTATTTAAATTTGATTAGGCAAGTTGTTCCTATAATGCATTTAAAAACTGAAGTAACTGTTTTTTTGCTGATGAACTTTTAGATGTGTGTGTCTGTGTTTGTGTGTGTGTGTGTGTGTGTGTGTTTGTGTGTGTGTGTGTGTGGGGGGGGGGGGTAAGAGTGTTCTTGCAAACAAAATTCCTGAATAAATGGAAAATTTTATTTTTTGTGTGAAAGACATAGTGCGTGAATGTTGATTGGAACAAGCTTAGAGAGCTCATTTTAATGTGAAGTCATAAAGCTGTGTTTTACGTACGAAATTCTGGAATAACTAAAAAAATTGCTTTTTTGACTCAAAAAGCATGGTGTGCGACCTCTCATTGGAATGAGCTCAAAAAGCTCATTCCAATGGGGTATTTACAAGCGATAAGTACACGTATGTTTAAGAGACAAAAATTAAAATTTGAATAGCGATTTTTGCAAAGAATGCAGACAAGTTTTGGCAGTTATGCTGGTAAAAAGGTAAGATATGCAAAGTGGTTGTTTTTTAGAGGCGACATTTAATTAAGGGGAATTAACCCTTGATTACTGAGCTAACTTCTAAAAGTACTGAAATTTCATGAAGCAATGTGAATAACAGACAACAGTTGCCTAAAAATTTCATGAATAACTAAAATTTTTATTCCTTTGTCTCGAAAACATGGCATATGACCTTTGTTGGAATGAGCTGAATGCGTGTGTTCCAATGAGGGGTCATAAAATTTGAACGGAGATTTGTGTGAATAATGCATTAGTACTGCTAGATTTGGGTAAACGGTTCACCCTGGATACCACCCCTTCTATAGTAGATCTTTTCTGCAAATTTTGTCTAAGATTCTATCAACTTTACAAATAAATACGTTCATGAATCACAATCAGATCCACCCCACAATGTTGCATACCAAATATCAAAAGATTCTGCCTGCTGGATCTGGAGAAGAAGATTTTTTAAGAAATATGCCTGAAATGCACTAAGTTAAAATTTGGGCTCCTATACGGAGCCCAAATATAAACCCAGGGGGCCGATTTGAACAAACTTGAATCAGATCCACCCCACAATGCTGCTTACCAATTATGAAAAGATTCTGAAGCTGGATCTGGAGAAGAAGATTTTTCAAGAAATTTGCCTGAAATGCACTAAGTTCGAATTCGAGCTTCTATAGTGAGCCCAAATATGAAACTAGGAAGCCGATTTGAACAAACTTGAATCAGATCCACCCCACAATGTTGCATACCAAATATCAAAAGATTCTGCCTGCTGGATCTGGAGAAGAAGATTTTTTAATAAATTTGCCCGAAATGCACTAAGTGCGAATTCGGGCTTCTATATTAAGCCCAAATATGAATCCAGGGGGCCGATTTGAACAAACTTGAATCAGATCCACCCCGCAATGTTGCATACCAAATATCAAAAGATTCTGCTTGCTGGATCTGGAGAAGAAGATTTTTGAAGAAATTTGCCCGAAATGCACTAAGTTTGAATTCGAGCTTCTATAGTGAGCCCAAATATGAATCCAGGGGGCCGATTTGAACAAACTTGAATCAGATCCACCCCGCAATGTTGCATACCAAATATCAAAAGATTCTGCCTGCTGGATCTGGAGAAGATGATTTTTTAAGAAATTTGCCTGAAATGCACTAAGTTCGAATTCGAGCTTCTATAGTGAGCCCAAATATGAATCTAGGAAGCCGATTTGAACAAACTTGAATCAGATCCACCCCACAATGTTGCATACCAAATATCAAAAGATTCTGCCTTCTGGATCTGGAGAAGAAGATTTTTTAAGAAATTTGCCTAAATGCACTAAGTTCGAAATCGGGCTCCTATACTGAGCCCAAATATGAACCCAGGGGGCCAATTTGAACAAACTTGAATCAGATCCACCCTACAATGTTGCATACCAAATATCAAAAGATTCTGCCTGCTGGATCTGGAGAAGAAGATTTTTTAAGAAATTTGCCTGAAATGCACTAAGTTCGAAATCGGGCTCCTATACTGAGCCCAAATATTAACCCAGGGGGCCGATTTGAACAATCTGGAATCAGATCCACCCCACAATGTTGCTTAACAAATATGAAAACATTCTGCCTGCTGGATCTGGAGAAGAAGATTTTTTAAGAAATTTGCCTGAAATGCACTAAGTTCGAATTCGGGCTTCTATAGTAAGCCTAAATATGAATCCAGGGGGCCGATTTGAACAAACTTGAATCAGATCTACCCCGCAACGTTGCATACCAAATATCAAAAGATTCTGCCTGCTGGATCTGGAGAAGAAGATTTTTGAAGAAATTTGCCTGAAATGCACTAAATTCGAATTCGAGCTCCTATAGTGAGCCCAAATATGAATCTAGGGAGCCGATTTGAACAAACTTGAATCAGATCCACCCCACAATGTTGCATACCAAATATCAAAAGATTCTGCCTGCTGGTTCTGGAGAAGAAGATTTTTTAAGAAATTTGCCTGAAATGCACTAAGTTCGAAATCGGGCTCCTATACTGAGCCCAAATATGAACCCAGGGGGCCGATTTGAACAAACTTGAATCAGATCCACCCTACAATGTTGCATACCAAATATCAAAAGATTCTGCCTGCTGGATCTGGAGAAGAAGATTTTTTAATGTTTTTCCCATTGCCTACAGTGTTAAAAAGTGCTGACTCAGCACTTTTTCAAAGTCCCGAAACTGTACCCTATGATAAAACCGATGGCAATTTGTTTTTACTAATCCTTTCTGTTGGTCCTAAGGAAGCTGCACACCAAATAAAAATTCTCAGTGCCGTGCAGTTTTGGAGATATGGGCGTTTTAATTTTTTTCTATTTTTAGCTCCTGCGGTTCCCACGGGGCTGCGGGAAAATTTTTTTTTGCATAAATCAAGTACTCATGACCCAATAAGCCCTCACATAAAATTTGGTTCAAATCAGCCTCTCGGTTTGGAAAATAGAAATTTTGGGCGGGGCAAAAAATTTTGCCCCTCTCATAACGACGCCAAGTATAGCCCCACAAACTTCTCTTGAACAAATCTGAGTCTACACCTCAAAAGGAAGCTGCACACCAAATATCAAGTCTCTGCTACTGCTGGTTCATGAGAAGAAGATTTACAAAGATTTGGGTGCCCCTTGGGGGCGTGGCACCACCCAGGAGGAGGGGCAACTTCATTTGAACAAATCTGAATTGGCATTAGGTAATAAACATTTAGCCAACATTTGAATAAAATTGGGCTAGTGGTTTAGGAGGAGAAGTCGATAATGTAAAGTTAACGCCGGACGGACGACGACGGACGACGGACGACGTACGCCGGACAGAAAGTGATTAGTAAAGCTCCCCTTGAGCTTCGCTCAGGTGAGCTAAAAATTGTGATTTATCAAAAAATATTATAACACAATCACTAAAGCCAAAGTTTTACAGGCCTTTCTGGCCACAGAACATCCAAACATTTAACCTATTGTATCATAAGAAAGTGAAAAAAAATCCACGACTTCTGGTTAACCCTTTACCTAATACAAAAGGCAGACGACACTTGGACAATTGTTGAACAGATAAATTTTTGCATTTTTTGCATCAAAAAACATAGCTTATGCCCTCATTGGAATGAGCTGTCATAAGCTATGTTTTTGAGACAAAAAATGAAAAAAAGAATGAAAATTGAATGGTGCTTTTTGTGAATAGTGCAGGTTGGCTTTGGCTGTTACGTTGGGTGAAGGGCTAATTGAAAAGGCTGCTAACCCTCTACCCAAATCAAATACAGAACAACACTAACAAAAAAAAATTTTAATAAGTAAAAATATCGCTTATGAAAACTCACTGGCAAGAGTTCAATGAGTTTGTATAAATGAGGGTTATAACCCATGTTTTTGAAGACAAAAAATTAAAAAATATTAAAATTTGAATGGTGATTTTTGTGAATTGCACTGTCCAGTTTTATGTCAGGTAAAGTGTTAACTGAATAATTTTTCACTGGCAAAGTGGACATTTTAATTAACAGGGCTCCACTGTCCAAAACTCTTTTAATAAAGCCTTGACAGCAGTTTCTTGCACTGAGGTATACACAGAATGTCATGATTTGTGAATGCATTTGTCAATAGTGCATGAGTGCCAGTGCGGAAGGACAGAACGAGAGGCACAGCATTCACACACCATGGTGTTCTATGTTTATTACACACCTCTATGACAGAGAATCCATTAATTTAACAAGAGACCTCAAGGGACCTTAATCGTTCTGATAAATTTTTTTAAAGAAGGATTTAAGGTCACATTCAGCATCTACATGTTAATATAGTTAATCTAATTTCGCTAGTGGATTGGGAGTGGTGGAGTGAAGGGTCTACTGAATGAATTGTTTTGGGGTTTTTTTTTTTAAAAATCACTCAAACAACTTCAAAACTCATTATGAAGCAAAAAGAAAATGAAAGAGTCAGTGACTCTGTAGCTCAACTTGGATATGACAGGAATTAGTACTTGCTGTGACCAAGACAACTGAATAATGAATATGACAGGAATTAGTATTTGTTTTGGCCCAGTCAACAATAATAAAAGAATTACAAGGTGACTGTAATGGACTACAGATTAAGACCAATCATTGTAGATTATTATTTTTGTGTGGAAATTTTCAGTCCCAAACAAAATATTTTCAGACTAAAATTTTTTCTTCTTTTTCTTAAAATTGACCAAAATGCATCAAAACACAAAAAACTAATTTCCGGATTTTGGTCCAAAATTTTCTAAGTCCCACCCGGACCCCAAATTTTCAGTGTAAAAAAATTTTTTTTTTTTTTTGTCTTAACATTTACCAAAACGCATAAAAAACCAAAAAACTAATTTCCGGATTTTGGGCCAAAATTTTCTAAGTCCCACCCGGACCCCTAATTTGCATAATTTATTCACGAGAAAAACTCTGTATTATATGTAATGTATCCCATGGTACTAAACATTCATACAAAAATTTATTCAAATCAGATCTTTCATTTGGAAGTTCTGCGCAAAAATCTGATTGCACTTAATTTTGAACAAAATGGCTGCTAGCGGCCATCTTGAATTTCAGACTGGACCCAAAAACACTCCTTCTCGTCCCACAGTGATAACAAAGGTACCCAAGAAGTTTCGTGAAGATCGGTTCATAAATACGGCCTCTAGCCCGAGCCGTATTGGGATTTGCACTCACAGTGCTGAAAGTAACACTAAATAAATCAAAGTTAGCCTAATTTACGCACAAGAAAAAAACCTGTAATATATGTAATGTATCCCATGGTACTAAACATTCATACAAAAAATTATTCAAATCAGAGCTTTCATATGGAAGTTCTGTACAAAAAACAGATTTCGGCATCGTCGGTACAAAATGGCTGCTGGCAGCCATCTGGAATTTGGGACTGCACCCAAAAACACTCGTTCTCGTCCCACGGTCATAACAAAGGTACCCAAGGAGTTTTGTAAAGATTGGTTCATAAATACAGCCTCTAGCCCGAGCCATAGCAGCTTGGCACTTACAGCTCTGAAAGTAACACTAAATAAATCAAAGTTAGTCTAATTTGCATAATTTACGCACAAGAAAAAAACCTGTATTATATGTGATGTATCCCATTGTACTATACATTTATACAAAACTTTATTCAAATCAGAACTTTCATACAGAAGTTCTGTACAAAAAACTGATTTTTGCATCATCGGTACAAAATGGCCACTGGCAGCCATCTTGAATTTCGGACCACACCCCAAAACACTCGTTCCCGTCCCAGGGTCATAACAAAGGTACCCAAGAAGTTTCGTAAAGATTGGTTCATAAATACGGCCTCTAGCCCGAGCCATAGCAGCTTGGAACTTACAGCTCTGAAAGTAACACTAAATAAATCAAAGTCAGTCTAATTTGCATAATTTACGCACGAGAAAAAAACCCGTATTATATGTGATGTATCCCATGGTACTAAACATTTATACAAAACTTTATTCAAATCAGAACTTTCATACAGAAGTTCTGTACAAAAAACTGATTTTTGCATCATCGGTACAAAATGGCCGCTGGCAGCCACCTTGAATTTTGGACCACACCTAAAAACACTTGTTCCCGTCCCAGGGTCATAACAAAGGTACACAAGAAGTTTCGTAAAGATCGGTTCATAAATACGACCTCTAGCCCGAGCCATAGCCAATTGTTGACGTACGGACAGACGGACAGATGGACAGACGGACGATGGACGACGGGCCATGACAATAGCTCAAATTTGACTTCGTCAAAGTTGAGCTAAAAATTCACCCAGTTTATAACCCCAGCCAATGACTCTGCCCACAAGCCTGCCTCACTACCACCACCACCACAGTATGAAACGATCTTTTTATAAATTAAATCAAAATCCCCCAAATCTTGTTCACAAGCAAAAAAAAAATTCTCCAATGGATCCTCCTCTCCCGGGCCTCAAGTGGACTTGTGGAACCCCATTTGAACAAACATTAATCTTATATACTCATCTTTACATCTAACTCAAGTTTACCAGCTCAGTTATTTATTTGCACAGTTCATTTCAACATGCAGTAAATTCTCTTGGGTTCTGTGTTAATTTTCAAACCCCTCTGATGCCCATCAAAATCAATCAAGAGTAACACTTTGAACAAACTTTAATTTAGGAGTCCCAGTAATGATATATGAACCAAATATTAAAAGATTCTGCCTGGTGGATCTGTAGAAGATCTTTAAAGATATTTATGCCCCACTTAGTTAAAATTAGGGTCCCACAGGGAAATGAACCCAGGGATTTGATTTGAACAAACTTGAATATCACCACACTAAGTATGTCAATACTATGTAACAAAAGAATTGTGAATATGAAGAAATTAAAAAAAAAAATAGCCCTTAAACTGCACTAAGTTATAAGTTGGGATCCCACAGGGAGCCCAATTATGACCCAAGGGACTTGAAAAAAATGAAATCTGACCCACCTAAGGTTGCTTCATATCAAATATCAAAAGATTCTGACTGGTGGATCTGAAGAAGGAGATTTTTAAAGGAATTTCCCCATATTGCACTAAGTTAAAATTTGGGAAAAAACCCAGGTATCTGATTTGAACAAACTGGAATCTGACTGCAGTAAGGATACCACAAACCAAATATCAAAATATTATGACTGGAAGATCCGCCAGTTTTTTTTAAAGGATATTCCTCATATTCCACTGTTACAGTTCTGATAGGTTGTTCCCGAGAAGATAGATTTATTTAAAAAAAAAAATTTGTGGGTGCTAACAGAATTATGTCCCTTTTGATGCCCCTGTGGGCATGGAAACTATATTTGAACACATTGGCATGGCGGGGGTTTGAACCCACGCTGAGAGAGTTTCCTTCGGCACCAACCGCCTAGCGAAACTAAACTGAACCACGCACACCACTCGGCCACCGACAGACCCCAAAAGGGAATGCTAGTTAACCAAGTATATATGAGGCCAGTACAGAACACACGGAATACTCAATTATTTAATTATTCATCAGATAGTTGCATCTAAGCACTTAATTCTACGAACTGCACCTCAGAAGAAATCAGCGACAGTACTTGTCTTTTTCAAATTTCTCGGATGCCATAGAATTAAGAAAGGACGCTGGTTTTGTTTACATTGGCATGGCGGGGGGGGGGGGGGGGGGGGGGGGGGGGTTCGAAACAAAACCAGCGTCCTTTCTTAATTCTATGGCATGTGAGAAATTTGAAAAAGACAAGTACTGTCGCTGATTTCTTCTGAGGTGCAGTTTGTAGAATTAAGTGCTTAGATGCAACTATCTGATGTATATTTGAACAGTATTGATTTGACATATGATAAGGAACATGCATATAAAATTTGGTTCAATTTGGCCTAGTGGTTTATGAGGAGAAGTCAATAATGTAATGTTCACACTGGACAGATGGACGGGCAATGGACAGAAAGTGATCACTTAAGCTCCCCCAGAGCTTTGCGCAGGTAAGCTAAAAAATAAAAAACAAAACTCAGGTGTGATTGGCAAACATAACTTGTGTATCCAACTGATACATAAACAGAAGAATATAAATGAAAATTGTGTCAAAATAAGTTATTTATTCGTATTTTTAAGATATTTATTTATTATTTATTTGTGTTTAGGGTCACATATTTCTGCACAATGGCTAATCATGACCGTCACAGTTTTAAGGGTGGAGGAGGCCGGAGTACACGGAGAGAACCACCGAGTAACTGTCAGCTCCCCAACATACTAACTCAACACAAGCAGGGTTAACATTGGTTGAAGGCAAGGGTACCATCGACTTGCAGTATGCCTTAGTACACAACGCCACCGTGTCCCCACGTGGGCAATGGGGTGAAGTGTCTTGCCTAAGGGCATGACGTGGTTGTCGCAGGTGGGATTTGAACCGAGGACCTCTCGGCTTGCAGTCTGCACCTCTGCCTACAGAGCCACCACGCCCCCTCGTATTTTAAAGAAATTAGGTGCCGTTATCTGAGAGATATTCACTTACAAGTTAAAACTTGAGTGTTATAAAATCACTCTTTATTTATTGAATATGTTTAATTTCATTAATTTTGGTGGATCTGCACAAAAATATTTTTCTTCCAAATTAATCTAGGTCAGAATGCTATGTTTTGATTGACTGATTATGAATATGGGCAGAGTCTAGTTCTTTTGATGAATCTATGAAGTCAGATGGAAAAATAGCCTGTGAATGTGTGGGGGGGGGGGGGGGGAATCCATAAGGAACACATGTTCTGTACAGATTCGTTAATATGAAATGTGATAGACACGTAATAAAGATAAAAACATTACAGGCTAGATGGAGTTCTTACCTCTTCATCCTTTTTAGAACCTCCAAGAGCAAATCTTTTGTCTTCTGGTCTCTGTCGAATTGGCAAGTTGTAAACCTTGGTCTCTGAAGCTTTGAAGACCATCAGTGTATAGGGTTGGTTTTGTTGTACACTGTCACGGACAATGAATGCTCCATCCTGAAATACATTACAGCATTTCTAATGATTATCTGAAAAAAGTACTTCACTTATAACAGAAACGCTCTTACCAGTGAAAATGTAATTCATGGAATAACAGGTGCACTCTGATAGTCAAGCAGCTTAATGGTGCTGGCATTTCCTGTAATTTTATCAAAAATTGTAAATGGCTTATGAGTGTAGAGATGTAAAATTCACCTCCCCAGTGAATTAATGGCAATCCCATTTCCCCGATTTGTGCAGTCAATTACAGGCTTGGAAATGTGGAATCATATTTCATAACCTATTTAGAGGTTATGCCTGATTTATTATTCAAAACCCATGATAACTATTCTTTTTTAAGTTGTCCTGATTCATAAGTGTACACATGAATTTTCACCAAGTTGAATGACAACTTTAACCTTTGATGACCTATTTCCAACTTTTACAACCTCAGAACAGATACCCTTAATATGCCATCAAGAGAAGGTCTTGCTGGAAATGGACCAATTACCTATGTAGAGGTTTCTAGTCAAGTTCAGCCAAGACTTGACTAGAAAGCCCTGATCAGTCACTGGACGAATAGAGGCTGTGGGCTAGTGGGAATTCAGGACACTTGTCCAGAACTCTAAAACAGCTGTGGGAAGCTAATTGATGTTGACTTATTTTCACTTATGAGGAGCCCCCTCCACCCACACATGCACTCATCCTGACTTGATAATTTGTAATCTAGACACTGATTAAAGTTCTATCAACCTCATCTAACTACGATTCTAGTGTTATTGGAGCACTAGCACGGTACAAAGGTTGTCCTTCCTCAGCATCAGTCAACAATATGGAAATAAAGTGTGATGCACACATCTTGCATACCAGTGTCCATATAACTGCATCAATATTTGAAAACATTTCAATTTTATTCAACCTTGATTTATGGAAAGGAATTTCCCTGAATCAAATAGTTGACCCATTTTCTGTCTAATCCATTTGGTATTATATGTTCTGGAAAATCACAAACATTTTTTATAATAGATAGGTGTAACTATGCATGTGCACAGTGTGAATTATTACTAGAGTTCAGCTGATAAGAAATAAACAATGACCCACAATCAAGATTGACAGCTCATCACAATGACCTGGAAAATAGGTTGGTTGTACATGTATGTGCTAACAATCTAACAATCAGTACTCCGATGCATATTTCATTGTAGTTTTATTTAAGACTAATATTAAATGGAACAGTGGCTTAAGGGTGGTAGTGGTGAAGGTAGGGTGGAGTGTGATGGGTGTGGGGGCTCTGGGCTGTGCCTCCCAACTCTTGGCTATGTCCCCCCCCACCCTACCCCCCCCCCCCCCCCCCCCCAAAAAAAAAAAAAAAAAAAAAAATTCTAATCATGATCTTGCCAAAAGCTCTATTTGACATGGAATTTCACATGCCATTTTTGTCATGTGTGCTACATATTTTTCATGCCAAGTGCTGTTCAAGAATCAATCAATTTTCGTGGCTGGACCAGGTTTTGTTTTTTCATGGGATCCATTAGAAAAAAAAATGAAGAAAAAAAAACCCACAAAAGAAAATTTTCCTGAAGAAAATGCTCACCCAAATCTGACCAAAATGGGTAAATTTCTGCCTAAATCAATCTCATAAAACATAAGGTCTTCAAAATATTCAGACCCTCTAGAAATTCAGTAATGTATACATGGTTCTTTCCTCATTGGTAAAGCATGATACTCAGGAAAAACTTGAGGTTTGTCACAAAAAATTGTGTTTCCATTGAGATAAATTAACTCAATTTAAGTGGGCTTAAGATTGAAGCTCAGGGATTTAAAAATTTACTCCCACCATTGGGAGGGGGGTACCTCCTCTCAAACTCGGCCCCTTCTCAGGACTATAGCCCTTAGAACATGCCTACAGCATGTCATTCTATGACCTCCCCCCCCCCCCCCCCCCCCCAATGGGACATATACCACCTAGATTCTCACACCAGAGGTGGACTCTTTAATTTTGGTCCAATTAAGAAACATAAAATTTGTTTTTATTCCATGTACAGTGGAAAAATATTTTCTTGAATAACTAAAAATTTAATTTTTATCCCTCAAAAATATAGTTTATGACAATACAGACTCATAAGCCACCTTTATGATCCAAAAATAAAAATAAATAATGAAATTTGAATGGGAAGTTTTGTGAAGAGCATGGCCTGTTTTTGCCAATATGTTAGATAAAGGGATAAATCATGAAACCAAACCAGTTTCAACCTAATGAGTCACCTCAGTATTTTTTGTGGTCAATGGTGCAAATACTGGTAAGGAATGTTCCAGCACATGTGACCATTTTAAAAATTAAAATTTTTTAGTAAATTTTGTTTCTTAACATACCTACCACAATTGTTTACAATTGGCTGGAACATAAGTGCAAGCCCTACTTCGGAACTAACTCAAGCTTTTAGAATCTTTTCCAAATGAGTTGGAAAAGGACGAGAGTGCAAAAGCACGAAAAAGATCGAAAAAAGGGTCGAGCGAGACCAGCGCTCGAAATTACAGGTACTCTCTCTGCACACCTCTTGCGTTTACCGAGCACATGCGCAACAACCGTGACGTCAATTCCGTATTTCCGCCAACGAGAAGTTTGTGATTTAGCGGGGAGGCATCGATATCAAAGATATCCCCAAGGAGGGTGGGCCTCCGGTAAACAATTGTGGTAGGTATGTTAAGAAACAAAATTTACTAAAAAATTTTAATTTCTTTTCAACCTACTCATAATTGTTTACAATTGGCTGAATAAACAATAGGAGGAGGTGAATCACATAACCAATACCAACAAGAGTAGCAGAAAGAAAAGCAAGGATGGCAGAGAACAATAACGAAAGCTGTAATGAAGATAGAGAGAAGGCACCTGAAAAGAACAAGGCTGAGTGAAGCACAACCTCGATAAAAACAATTTTAACGAGGGTGCACAACAGCCTGAGCAGCAACGAGAGGGCCAAAAGAATAAAGGTCCTCAGATTGCTGCTGAAGGTGGCGGAGATAAAAGGAGGAGAAAGTAGAAGCATTCCTCCAGTAAGCCGCATTCATAACATCCCGGAGTGAAACAGAATTGGAGAACGCCCAGGACGTAGAAATGGCACGAACCTCATGAGCATTAAGCCGGTTCGAAACAAGATCCGACGCAGACAAGCGACAATAAGCCAGCTTGATTGCAAGACAGATCCACCTGGAAATAGAATGGGAAGAGATAGACTGCCTCTTAGGAATGAGAGACAGAAAAAATCTCTTCCAACCCCTCCTAATGAACTGAGTGCGAGTAATATAAGTTTTGATCGCACGAACAGGACAAAGAAGAGGCCTCCGGCCATCTACAGCAGGGAGAGCCCGAATGCAGATGGGAGGAGGTACCGAATCAGGAAGCTGATTCTTAGCCAGAAAAGAGCAACCAGTAGTGAAGGTGACACTGTTAGCCTCATTTCGGAAGAAGGCAGAATCAACAGATAGTGCATGAAGCTCACTAACTCGACGAGCAGAAGCAAACGCTAGAAGAAAAGCCGTCTTATAGGTGAGAAAACGCATGTCGGTCTCAGATAAAGGCTCGAATGGCGCCCACTCCAAACAGTGCAACACCCATGCCAAGTTCAACTTGGGTGTAAGACGCAAAACTCGAGGCCTCTTCAAAGAAAAGTGCCGAATGAGTTTGGAGAGAAAAAGATTACGACCGATGCACCGCTTTCCCACATAAGATAAAGTATCAGACAGCATAGACCGATAGCCCTTAATCGTAATAGGCTGGAGGCCCTTGGAGTCAAAAAGATATACCAGAAAATCCGCAATTTGAGCGATTGACGGATCACGGTAATTCACATTGTGATCTGCACACCAGCGGCAGAAAACCTTCCACTTGGCAGCATAAGTCATGCCTGTGGAATGTCGCCGCGATGCAGAAATGCACTCCACGGATCGTCTCAAAAAACCTCTACGTCAGAGACTGGACCTGATAAAAGACAGGCGTGAAGGGACAGGCTCTCCAGGTTGTTGTGATACTTCCTGTGAAAGAAGATCGCGACGTAGAGGTAGATGAATCGGTCGATCGGCCAAAAGAGGCTGCAGCAGATTGATCCACACCCTCTGTGGAGACAGGGGTGAGATCAGAATGATCCTGCAACTGCAAGCACGAATCTTCGCTAATACTTGAGGAAGAATCGGTGCAGGAGGAAAGGCATAGCCGATCCAACCTGTTCAGTCCAGAGACAGAGCGTCTACTGCAAATGCCAGAGGATCTGGACAAGGGGAGACAAAGGTCTCTACCTGATGATTCCAGCGAGTAGCGAAAAGGTCGACCTGAGGACGGCCCCACTGCTCACAAATCGCCTGAAACACCGACCGATGTAGCATCCATTTGGTTGGAAGGACTCTGTCACGTCGGGACAGGGAGTCTGCTAGGACGCTGAGATGCCCGGGAATGTGTCGAATGGACACCCGAGCGTTCACATCCCATGCCAACAGAAGAAGATCCCGAGACAGCCGATACATGGAAATTGAATGTGTGCCTCCTTGATTCCGTATGTAGGCCACTACTGTCGAATTGTCCAAAAGAAGTAAGACAATATGGTCCGACAGATGAGGGATCCAAAGCCGAAAACTCAACAGAAGAGCAAGGAGCTCCTTCTGGTTGATATGAAGGCCCACCTGCTCGCTGTCCCACTCGCCGTGAGTAGACAGACCGAGAGGATCCAACGTCACACCCCAGCCGCGATCGCTGCCATCCGCAGTAAGGATGCGATCGGCCAAAGGAAGATCCAACGGAACACCCTGTGTCAGCCAGGGAATATCGGCCAAAGGGCGGAGGTGACAAAGCAGAGACCGAGGAATAGTGAGTTCCAGGTCCAGCGGATCTACATTCGGATGCCAATGATCCAACAGGAAGTGTTGGAGAGGTCGGACAAACAAGCGACCGAGCGGAATGAATAGCAAAGGCCCAGCATCCGAAGGAAAGTCCTGGCCGAGACCGAGGAAGATTGAAGCAGGTTCCGAGTCAAGGTGGAAAGAATTGTCGCCCAAGCCTGGGGGACCGACACTACATTGTGAAGAGTGTCGAAATCCATCCCCAAATGACGGAATCGCTGAGAAGGAAAAAGATCCGACTTCTCGCGATTGACTCTGAAACCCAGCAACGCTAGCAGGCAAAGAAACTGCCGGACATCGAACTCCAGAACAGCAGCATCATGGTGCCGTTGGAGGATGTCGTCTAGGTAGGCTGACGAAGTCACTGCCGACTGAGTGCGGTGGAAAGCAAGCACATGTGACATCAGTCGGGTGAAGGCCCAAGGAGCCAGGTTCAAACCGAATGGGGGAGCTCTGAATTGATAAACTCGATCCCCGAAACGAGAACCGAAGGTATTTCCGTGACGCCAGATGAATGGGTACATGGAAGTAGGCATCCTTCAGGTCGATACTGGCCGCAAAATCGCCCTGATGAACTGAACGTCGAACCGACCGGAAAGTCTCCATACTGAAACGAGGAGCTATTATGTACTCGTTCAGGATACTCAGATCGATGACAGGACGATATTGGCCGTTTTTCTTCGGCACCAAGAAAAGTCTCGAGTAAAACCCCGGTGAAAGGGTGTTCCTGACCACCTCGATCGCCCCTTTGGAGAGGAGATTGTCGATCTCCTGCACCAGAAGGTCCCGACGCAGAGAATTGGAAGGGACCTGAGTCAGAAGGGGCACCCGAGATAAACTGGGGTGCCGATGGAAGGACAGTCGCAGACCGGACTGAATGACGTCGAGGACGTTATCTCTGTCCAACGGTCATAAAACAGCGACAGCCTTCCCCCGACTGGAGGCGAATCGAGGTGAGAACATTCACTTGCGGCCTCGATGAGGCCCCCGAGAGGAGAAACCACCCCGGGAAGTGACAGAGTCCTGAGACTTTCCTGCCTGAGGCTGCCAGCGAGCCTGGCCACGTCGGCGCTTCTTATGTGCAGAAGGAGCAGATGAGGCCGAAGGCGTAGCTGACGTCGCCGACGAGGCAGACGCAGCAGCACGCTTGGCGGGCCTGGAACGACCCCCACCCGCAGCAGCAGGTTGGTCAAGCTGTCGCAGCAAAAGCTGGTCCTTCGAATGATGAAGAACTTCGCCACGAACAGCTTCCACGGAACCATGGAACCACCAAAGAGGCAGACCTCAGAACAGCATGTTGCTCAGAAGGCAGGGATGGTAAAGAATCCAACACCGCATCCCGGCGTGCCAGCTCCAAATTAGCCGTGTTACAGGCGTGAGCGTGTGTCAAGTTCATAAGAGCCTGTGACAAAATGCGAAAAGGCGCCTGAGCGTCATCAAACTCCCCTGGTGGAAAATATTCAGCCAGAGCAGCGACGACATGGTCCGCGAGAGATAACATACCCAACATCTCTCGGGACAGGCCCACCATAGACTCAACTACCGACATCTGTCTAGTCAACCTGAGGGAAGAAGAATCCTCATCCACAGTAGTCATCCCTTGGAAGACTGGTGGAGAGACGGAATCGTAAACACGAAACCACGATGGAGGCAGAAAGGCATCAGCTCTAGAAAAGAAGGAACCCTTGAGGGCCTTAGAATGCATTTTGGCATCTAAGCCCTGGAAGGACTCAACAACCTGAGCCAATTGCAGAGGACGCAAAGCCCCAGAGCTAGAAGGTTCAACAGGGTTACGGCGCTCCACAGTGGACCATGGCTGGACGGTCACAGAAGGCTGGTCGGAAGGTTGAACGTCCGGCAATAAGCCAAAGACGAAATCCAAAGCCTGCCCCAAGACTGGCGAGGGGGGCCCATCACCTTCAAGATACTCGTCATCCTCCGTAGCAGAGGAGACGTAGCCCAACTCGGGAGGACCAGCAGAAACCTCCTGTGAATACTGTGCAGTATCCAAGGGGCCAGGCGAGACATCTCGGCGACCGACCAAAGGAGGTTGTGCCTCAGGAGGCACAGGGAGGCCAACTTGAGGGTTGCCAGAAAGCAACCGGGTGAGTGCCAAAACGGCCTGACGCAGGTCACCCTGAGAATCCGTCGCAGCAGCATCGCCCGACGGAGTGTCCTCCCAATGGACCCTTCTGGTAGAAGAACCCAAATCCTCAGAAGAGACCGACATCGAACGTCGATCAGCAGACAGAATAGGGATACGGTGAGAAGACACCGGAGGATAGTCCCGAATGTGACGCCCAGGGGCCATCACTGACCTCTGCGAAACAGAAGGCCCTGCCTGCAAATCCTCTAAAGAGACCGACGGCGCATGTCGATCGGTAGCTGGACCTAGGACATGGTGAGAAGACACCGGAGGATAGTCCCAAGAATGACAGGAACCTGTCATTGGCCTCTGCATGGCAGACGGCCCCAACTGCCCATCCTCTGAGACCAACGGCAAGCATCGATCGACACCCAGACTCGGAACACAGTGAGGAATCACCGGAGGAAGGTTCCGAGAGTGACAGCTAACAGGGGCTGTCACTGACCGCTGCCGAACAGCAGGCCCTGGATGCCAACGTCCCAACACCATCCCGATAGGCGGCACACTAGCAGGGGAAGGAGGAACAATAAACGATTCATTCGAGGGACGAGGAATCGCTGCCGAAGCGACCGACCGGCTCAACCGACTAGGAGCAACCCTAGCCAGATGAGACGGAGCAGACAGCAAACCCGCACAGCCTGGCCGCAAGGCTAGGGGAGGCTGAGAGCACACAGACACACCAGCAGATACAGCCTCGGTCCCCAGAGGAGATGGAAGAGCCACCATCAGACAGAATAGGATCTGGAGTAACAACTTCCTCAGCAACAGTCGATGGTGTAGGAGGCAGATCGGAAAGGGTCCCCGAGCTGACCTCGGAGAAGCTCTCTACGAAAACAGACGCCTCATGAGTGACAGCAGAAGACAAAGAGACCACGGTCTCCTCATCAGGTATCACTGAACTAGAACCGCCAACAGTTGCAGAGGAACTCGCCACAGAAGACAGATCAGAATCCTGTGTGACAGAGTCACCACGTGCACCAGCAGAAATGTCTGCTACGGCACGGCTACCCTTACCCCGAGAACGAGGGGTTCTAGCTCTGGACAGAACCACCTTGTTAACAGAAGCCCAGAATTTTGAGGACCAAACTCCACAAATACCACATGATTGGGCCTGAGTGTAATTGTTGCAAGTGACACATGTGGAATGAGAGTCGTCCACATGCTTCACTTGCAAGCAAGAGGTACAAGGAATAGTCTTTGGCATTATATTAAAGTAATCAAGCTTCCCGCCGACGGAAAACAGCACGAAGGTCGTGTTCGCACGTGGGGGAAAAAACAAGATGAAGTGTGAAGAAACAAGCAATAATGATAAAAATTAACATTAATCAATAATAATTTTGATACCTTGACAAAAAGATACAATCCACTTGCACACTAAGAATGTGGAAAACACATTTAATAAGTTGTTCACGAAGAATAAACAGCAAAGTAGCACGAGTCACAAAAATTTCCGACCATGTACAAATGGCGGAAATAAAAGGAATTGACGTCACGGTTGTTGCGGATGTGCTCGGTAAACGCAAGAGGTGTGCAGAGAGAGTACCTGTAATTTCGAGCGCTGCTCGACCCTTTTTTCGATCTTTTTCGTGCTTTTGAACTCTTGTACTTTTCCAACTCGTTTGGAAAAGATTCTAAAAGCTTGAGTTAGTTCCGAAGTAGGGCTTGCACTTATGTTACAGCCAATTGTAAACAATTGTGAGTAGGTTGAAAAGAAATAATGGAGTGAGTTTGTCATCCCTCTCCAATGAATATGTGTTCCAAGTATCTAAACAAAGAAGTAATCTTGCTAGTGTGAAGTGGTCTGTCCTAGCCAAAATCACCAAAATGTTACCACAGCTGAATACCGAAACATAGAAATCAGCTTCCATATAAGAGGTGCTTGGTAAATAATTGCTGTCACACTCAAAACAAGACAGTAAAGAAAACTGAGATGAAAACAGCCAGACAAATCAGTATCAAACCCCCATAAATTTGTCCACCACTCAGTGCTTAAAATGCTTTTAACATTTGTCCTCAGTAAGAGAGACTATGGTTACCTTTATTCTACATAGAAATGAAAGTGTCAATGACACTGTAGCTTAACTTGACTGTGTGTAGTGTTTGATGAAAAGGATAATGTTCCATGTTTATGAAGGGATTATGAAATAAGACAAGAATTGTGATAATTGAGAATATGTTAATTTCTGTTCCCTACATGCCATGTTTTCAATAAGAATAAATTGAGGTGTAGACTGTAATAAAGAATTGAGGCCTGGGTTGATGTGACCTCACAGTTAATGTATGTCAACCAAAGTTACCAAGTTACAGTAAAATCATTCCAGAATGAGACATCCTACCAAGTTACAATGAAATCCTTTCATAAATATGAGTCATAGACTTTGCTAAAGGAATCTAGGTAACATGCCGGTCTGGCGGCCATGGTTGACCAATCGCGTTAAAAATATGATAGTCTCATCTAGATATCATACCGTGTTATCCTATCAAGTTACAATGAAATCTCTTCATAAAAACAACCTGTAGACAGTGTTAAAGGAATCTAGGTCACGTCACCAGGTGGCAGTAATGGCTGACAGATCATGACCAAAATAGGACAATCTCATCTAGACATCATACTGAATTATCCTTCCAAGTTACAATGAAATCGCTTCATAAATATGAACTGTAGACTGTGCTAAACAAATCTAGGTCACGTGTATGTGTGGCCATCATGTTTGACCAATCATGGTCAAAATAACACGTTCTCATCTAGACATTGTACAGTCTCCACCTACTAATCCCTTCATAAATGCAAGCTGTAGACTGTGCTAAAGGAATCTAGGTAGCATGCCCCTGCAGCCATCACAGTTGACTGAACCCAACCAAAATAGGTCGTTCTCATTTAGACATTATAGCGAGTCATCCAACTAAGTTACAATGAAATCCTTCATAAATACGACCTTTAGACTGTGCTAAAGATTTTTAGGGTTTCAGGCCTGCACAGCCATCACAGTTGACCGATCACGACCAAAAGGGGACGTTCTCATCTTGACATGACCTCGAAAATGCATATGCAATTTCGTGATAATCGAACAAGAACTACCACTATGTAGCTTGTGCTAAAGAAAATGTGAACAGACTCACAGACTTCTGCATGCGTGATGGCAATAGCTTATCTTTATTTTGTCAAGTTAAGCTAAAATTGAGTCTGGCCAATCTTAAAATCATAAGAGCACTGGTTTCCATGCTGGTTAATCTCTGTGTCAAATATTTAAAAACATGACCAAACAAGCAGAGACAAAATGATAAAGTTGCAAAAAGTAGAAAAAGGAAAAAAAAACTGCTAAAATGAGTCCCACGAATCTCAAAATCGCAAGTGCAACAAATCCTACCAAGTGTCTCCATTTGAAATCTTCTTCTATCATCAGGTCTCCTGTGCAAGAGACCTGATGATAGAAGAAGAGTTCAAGGAGGTGCTGCTTCCAAAATGTTTTTTTTTCCATTCTGGTATATTCTGCCTTTTTGATGGACTTGCCTGACAAGTCGTCTAATATTAAACACAATACCTGAGATGCAACCGGCAATATTTATGGTTGTCAGACGATGTACTATTTACAACTTAAGAGCTGTGAGATTTGATTCAAAATTCTATTCAATTCAAAATCTTTTGCCTAGGTCAATTTGATTCAATCCAAACTTGAGATTCGCTGTGGACTTAGTTATAGAGTCAGTAGATTTTTCTTATTCTTGTCATTTTATCAGGTATTGTTATAGTTAGAACAAAAGGTGCACATCAGAGATGCAGACATTGCGGTGTGGCTACTTTCTTCATGCACTCTCTACTGAAAATCAGAAAAGTCATCGCACTGAGCTCAAAATTCATAAAAATTGATGCTAACAAGCTCAAAATTCATAAAAATGGATTAATTAAGGCCTATAACTCTGCAATGAGAAATTGGACCAGGTCAGTTTTCGAACTCGCTTGAGATATTGTTGCATAAGACCTGCATGAAAAATATTAGTCAAATCGGAGAATGTTTGTTCATGTTATTGCATTAACAAGCCCAAAATTCGTAAAAACTGACTAATTAAGGCACATAGCTCTGTAATGAGAAAGTGGGCTGGGCCAGTTTTGGAACTCGCTTGACATTTTATTACTAAAGACCTGAATGGCAAAAATTAGTCAAATCAGAGAACGTTTGTTCAAGTTATTGCACTAATAGTGTGAGAATGCCTGGATGCCTGCCTGCCCAGATGCCCACCTGCCCAGACACCCAACGAACATCGCCAAACCATAGGTCTCGGTTGTTAACACAACTTGACCAAAAATCACATTGGGCTTTTGTTTTTCATATTATTTCACAGCTCACTCATTGAACAGGCATCAATATTTATTCTAAGAAGATACTTTTTGTTTTTTCTTCAGATTAAAAGTATTTTTATTGGGGGGCAGTGGTAATGATCGGGGTATGTCAAGTCTGGTCGATTAAATGGATTCAGGAATGGCAATTTTTCTTTCTTGGCTCAGGTAGCCCAACGTTGGGCCTTCATGCATATTTGTATACCATATTTCATGAATGCATGGGGGCACGATGGCACCATGTAAGATGTACCGCACGTTGATGGTGCAACTGTCTTCAACCAATGCTAACCATGCTTGTGTTGAGTTCGTACATTGGGGAGTCTGACAGTAGCTCGCTGCTGCTCCATGGTTCTCTCTGCACTTCCTCCACCCATAAAACTGTCCGACTTAAGGGGACCCTGGCTGTCAAAAGTGTTGTTAAACCCTAATAAGTAAATAAATTTCATGAAACTGTTGCGTAGCATTTTCAAAACACTTTCTACCCACATATATTTTTTTTCTAAAGAAGAATGGTAAGAACAATAATCATACCCCAATCAAACAATTACAATGATTATACACAGAGTATATACTCAGTTATCAATCCATTTAATTCTTAACCCTTTAAACCCTGGTGGTATCTTCCATGTCAGTCTGATGCCAGCAATTGGAAGAGTCCATATTCATTATTTGGGGGTAGACCAATTGATATTTTCAATGTACAGCCCAAAGGTGACATGTTGATTGGTTTACCTCACATATTCACTTGGCAGATATCCTATTTAATGAAATTATGATTATCATGTTCCTGGGCTGGAAAAGTAACCCCTCAGGTTCGGGGTAAACCACAATTTAATTCTTACCGTATTAAATCTTTTGAATTTGGGTTCCGCTATCTGTCTGTTGGTATTCCCATGATACCAAGGAAAAGATTCAATTTTATTTTGCTGAAATAAACAAACAAAACAATGAAGGTGAATTCTTGTTTTGCAATTCATAATACAATTTTTTCTAGAACAACAGTTACATTCTTGTTGAGTTCTAATGTATATGAAAGACTATAATTAAAACAAAGACTCCTTTTTGTAAGCAATATGTTTATTACCAGATTCATGTAAAATTCGGCATAACACACATTTTTCCAATTAATTTTTAAGAATTTTGAAAGTCTGAAAATGAAGATAAAATCAGATACAAAATCACTTTTTTCAGTAAAAAGTAACTCCAAATGTGTAAAGGCTGCAATATCCATGACTGGATATACTTTTACTTCATGCTCCATGCCACACTTAAGTGGGACTATAGCAGTAGATTCTGTTTGGGGCAGACACCGCACACACACAAACTGAAATTTTTCTATTTTTCTAATTTGTATGAATATTTGGGTTGGCACCACCAATCTCTATACAACAGGTTTGCTGTAATGCTCATTGATCACATACTGAAAAGTATCATCTCGGCACAAGTAGAGGGAAGAGCGGGGAGAGGTGGACAGGCAACTGCCATAAATAGACACTCAATTAAAAAGTTTTCAATTTTTCCATTTTAAAGCATATACTTTCATGTCTGCAAAAAATTAGAAATTTCAAGTAATTTCTATATTAATTATACCTACCACAGGCCTAGACTAACTGTGCATAATTCCTGAGAATTTCAGGTCAAACACTTTATTTTTGAACCCCCAAAATTAAGCCAAATAACAACTAGAGGTTCTAAAGAGCCAGTAATCGCTCACCTGGAACTACATATAAAAATGTGATTTCTCATAGGCTTTCCATGGTAATTATGAGCTGCAATTGTGACCATGTTTGCAACATTACATCAGCATTACATGAGGATCATTGGTAGAAGGTGTTCCAGTCCTCAATCACGTGAAGTTTCAAAACATTTGAATCCATCAAACAGAATCATAGAATGTCTCTGGTGGCCATATTTTCCATCCAACGGGAACAAAAAGAGGATAGATTGTGGAGGGCCTCCTATAGAGGTTCACATCGGCTAAGTAATTCCAGAGAGAAAATGAAAATGGGATTTCCCATAGGGTTTTTCTATAGTAACTATAAAACCGCAATTGTGGCCATGTTTGCAACACGATCAACATTAAACAAGGAATGTTGGTAGAGGGTGTCCCAGTCATCAACCATGCAAAGTTTCAAAACATTTGGCCCTGTTGTTTCAGAGGAGAAGAGTTTTTAAAACTGACCAATCAGAATCAAAGAATGCTTCTGGCGGCCATGTTTTTCATCCAACAGGAATAAAATGAGTAACAGTTGTAGAGAACCTCTCATAGACCATGCCTGCCAAGTCTGGTTCACATTGGCTCAGTACTTTCAGAGAAGATAATGAAAATGTGATTTCCTATAGAGTTTCTATAGTAACTATAAGCCACAATTGCAGCCATAATTGCAACCCGATGAAGATTAAATGAGGATCATTGGTAGAGGGGGTTACAGTCATCAGTCACATTAAGTTTCAAAACATTTGGCCTAGTAGTTTCAAAGAAGATTTCTTGAAAATGCACACATTTATGAATTCTGTTTCAACAAAAAAATCAGTAAAAGAACAAAAAAATCAATATAAGAAGGTTAAATATTTTGAAAATTCCAATTTTTCAGACAATATTTTCTTTTAAATAGTGTTGGATAGGTAAAGGGTTACAGGAAACACATTTTACTCCAATTTGTCATATCTTAAATACTACTTCTGGGAAAACAAAATAAACAAAACTTCCATGATTTCCAAACACCTGTCATCAATCAGTATTTCAGATAAGTAACTTGAGAGAAAAACATGTATTAACATAATTACAGCTGCACTTGTTTACAGTAGTAGTCAAAATAAGTTGTAGGATAATCCTATAAACTATGTATCTTTCTCTTCCTACACTGATAAGGCCAGAAGCTGACATCATTTTCTGGAAAGCTTTCACTGATAGCTTTCCAGAAAATGTCAGATTCTGATCTTGTCAGTGCAGGAGCAGTAGTTTACTTACTTTATTGCAGTTATGCGACAACCTATTTTGACTTGTACTGTATACACAATATTTTGGGTTTTTTCCCAGTTCTCAGTGGAGAACCAACCCTTACCAGATTCTCAAAAAACAAGTATATTGCTGACAGTACTGATCTTTGTGCTGACAGGAGAGGCATTGGGTTAAGCATTAGAATATAGCCTCTGGCGGCCACATATTTCCATCCTCTCATAGACCATTCCTGTGAAGTTTGGTTCACGTCGGCTCAGTAGTTCCAGAGAAGAAGATGAAAATGTGATTTCCCATAGGGTTTCTATAGTAATTGTAAGCTGCAATTGCAGCCATGTTTGCAACTCAATCAACATTAAATGAGGATCGTTGGTAGAGGGGGTTGCAGTCATCATTTATGTGAAGTTTCAAAACATTTGGTCTGGCAGTTTTAGAGGAGAATATTTTTAAAAATCAACCAACCAGAATCAAAGAATGCCTCTGGAAGCCAGGTTTTTCATCCGACGGGAACAAAATGAGGATCATTTGTAGAGGACCTCCCATAGACCATTCCTGCCAAGTTTGGTTCACTCAGCAGTTACAGAGAAGAAGATGAAAATGTGAAAAGTTTACGGATTCCAGACGACGACGGACACCAAGTGATGAGAAAAGCTCACATGGCCTTTTAGGGCAGGTGAGCTAAAAAAGAAAATGACCTGTATGGTGCTCCATAGATGATGTCTGCAAATGCACAGAGGTCCAGGAGGTGCCATCCAACCCTGCCAATAACCATTCTTTTGTAGTGCCTGCCAAATGTTTATAGTTGTAAGTGTGGAGGTGTGAGTTAACAACTCACAGGTGGGCACTTGCTGTCTGGGCCAGTGGAAGGTATCATAAATATATTAATTACTTGAATTTCCAATTTTTATGATCATTGCTACTGGCTCAGACTAGCCAAATAAATAAGAGGAAGGAGGGACCATACAGGATTAAAGATAGTGGAAAAAGCAGGCTTTATAATTAATTCCAGATTATTACTTTCCAAAGTATGATTTACTGGGATTTCCGGGTTTGATTATAAACGATAACTTCACAAGTGTATTATGCAATCAACAACTGTGTCATGTATCCGCGTGCGCAAACGAAGACGCTTTGCCGTGGGTGTAATGTGGACTTCATTGTTTTGTTTTTTTAACCCTTTAGCTAATATGAAAAGCCAACGACACTTGCAAAAAAAAATTCTTGAATAACTAATTTTTTCATTTTTTGTCTCAAAAACATAGGTAATGACCCCTCATTGGAACGAGCTCAATGAGCATGTTCCAATGAGGGGTCATAACCTATGTTTTAGAGACCAAAAAAATTGGCGATTTTTGAGAATAGCGCTGGCCAGTTTTGGCTGTTATGTTAGGTAAAGGGTTAAATAATATAATTATCGTTAATAATGAAAAGTAATAAACTTGACTGGACTGGTTACGTGAAATAATTCATTCGAGGCAAGGGACTATATTGTAAAACACTTGTGTGCATTCGTGCACTCGTGTTTGTACAACGTCCCTCACCTCTCATGAATTATTTCACATAACATCCAGTCAAGCGATTACTCTCTATATCTTTAATCTCTCAAGAGATTGGATAACATAGTAGTCCACACCAGGCAAAACTAACAGACTTGCTATCGACTGATGAAAAGACTAAGAACAGATAACAGAATCATATTTTGGAATTACCCTGATTTCCTTTTATCTAAGACATCTAACCTAATAGACTATGCTTAGATTGAGGATATCAAGTATGAATTCCTCCAAATGCTAAACATAAGACGATTGTTTATTCAAATAGCAAGCCTTGACATTGAATGTGGGACAGCAACAAAGAGAGAGAGAGGCTCATATAAAACTTTCTAATTAGGAGAAAGTATACCATAAATTGGTACCCGAGCTCAGACTCACCCCCTACCCCCCCCCCCCCCCCCCCACCCCCACACTGTTTTGTGATTAGATATCTTAAACACAAAACAGAGAAAGAGTAGACGTGGTCATAATAATACCCTAGGCATGTACTGTTAGATAACCACTGCAGATGACCTAATGGATTTAGAACACCTGCCCAAGATATTTGTCATCTCAGATAATTACTGTTAAGTGCATTAACCCTTTACCTAACATGAAAGGCAGACAAAAGACATTGCAAACAAAATACTTCAGTAACTAAATTTTTAAATTTTTATGCTAAAAACATAGCTTATGAGCCCTCATTGGAACGAACTCAACAAGCTCATTCCAATGAAGGGTCATAAGCTATATTTTTGAGACAAAAAATGAAAACTGAATAGTGATTTTTTGTGAATAGCACTGGCCACTTTTGGTTGCTACATTGGGTAAAAAGTTAAACATGGCAGGATTAAACAATAGTACAAATGGGAGCCATCTGGGAGGCAAATGTATACGACTGACTAGGTGACTCCACTCTTGCAGTAACATGCACATGTAGCAGAACCTGTATAAAGGCTTCATATTGGAACTGCTCTTGTGGTATTCAGCGGGTGACCATGACAGAGCGTATCCTTCCGAGTCACACTAATGTGAGGAAGAAGTATACAACCAACTTGCGGACTTCATCCTTCCAGTAACACATGTTCGTTGCTCTTTACTTCATCATACTGAGAGAATAAGTGTTTTTCCCTCATGACAAATGCCTATTCCTTAAATGAGATGCCAGAGATGAACTCTGATGCTCCTACAGCACTGCACTTCAACAACAGTGTTAGATGAAATGCATTGTCTCTGTATGTTGCGGCGATGTTAGTCCAGCTTGATCATCTGTCGACTTAGCTGACTGTGTCTGAAACAAACAACCATTGTGGACACAGTCCTATGAATTCTGGTCTGAGTGAGAACTTGAACATGAGTTCCTGAGTACAAGAAAGAAGTGTGCGACTGATCAAGTGACTTCTCCCTCATCTGCAATGTGTTAGACAGCAGGTCTATATATCTTGTGAAGAAGCTTCACAGATTCAGAATTACACCTCCTGCGACTTCTATGGCATTGGTGGATGAGCTTGATGGAGAGACATGGTGTTGATGCTTCCGACAATGATGTAGAGCCTCTGACGAGCCAAAATATGTGAAGAATCTGACTAAAGCTGAGAAGAATGTTTTTTCCATGACTTCTTAAGTTGGAGTGACAGCTCAGAGAACAAATGTAGCGTAGCTGATACATTGGCGAATGGAAAGGAACAATAGGTCTATGAGAACCATCTTCTTTTTTAAGCTGCTATTGGTTGAATGAAATGGTGATTGACTTGAAGGTTGGTGCTCTCTAGAGAACACCTGCTGAACTATATGTATCTCCCATCCCATGTTCTCCAATCAGGAACAATTCACAATAGACCTCGTGAGCCAATATCACCACCACTGGACTGCCCTGTATTCAAAACAACAACAGCAGTAATATTTATAAGCATCTTTGATGCCAGCTAGCCCTCAGCCATTCCTTTCCTGTTGAAGTTGTCCTCAGATGAAGACCCACTGATGTCGTAGACTTCTGTACTGAAGATTCTTCTGTTGGATTCCACGTAATGGAAGAAGACTTGTGTTATGGAGAAACTAGGTGAAAACCTAGGCATGGTGAGGTTAGAGCTGCTACAAGAACCTTTTTCCAATGACTAGAGTTCCATTTTGCACAAACAATGTGAGTATTTTGTGGGTTATACCCAGAGCATGATAAACACTTTATATCATCACCATTGCTGCTTAACTTGTTCTTAAAGCAACCTAAGAAAAATTTTGACAAAATTCCATTTTTTCGATTGCATGAAATTAGGAGACAAGAATTTGAATTTGAGTAAAAAACCCAATCTGATTTTTAAAAAACCTTTCTATTCTTGTTCTATTGATTATGTACGATAAGAAGTCTGAAAACCAGATCAAAATCTGAATTCAATGAAGTGACACTAAGTCCCAACAAAATTTTCTAGCTATAGAGATGAGCCCCAAATCAAAATTGTGATTGCACTGATGTGGTGCTGTGGTGTGGTGCTGAAAGGCCACACACAGGCCTTATTAACCCTTTACCTTACAAAACAGCAATATATGAACAGTTCTATTCATGAACACCAGGGAGTGCAGTGGCTCAGTGGTGGCAGCACTGAACTTCATACCAAAAACTCCACGGTTCAATACCCACCAGGGTTAACTGCATTGTATCCTTGGGCAAGGCACTCAATCCTGATGGCCCACTTGGGGGCATGCCTGATGGCCCACATGGGGGCATGCTGTTCTTGGGCAATGCACTTGATCCCAATTGCCCATATGGGGGCATGGTGGCACTCTGTACTAAGGCTGACTACACGTCGATGGTGCACTTGTCTTCAATCAATGCTAACTCTGCTTGTGTGGAGTTAGTGCGTTGGGGAGTTTGACAGTTGCTTGCAGTTGCTCAGTGGTTCTCTCCAGGTACTACAGTTTCGTCAACCCATAAAAGTGTCTGACACTAGGTGACCCTGGTTGTCAAATATGTCTGTAAACCCAAATAAATAAATAAATAAATAAATAAATAAATAAATAAATAAATAAATAAATAAATAAATAAATAAATAAATAAATAAAGTGTGGGCCACTGCCCCGGCCTGTAGGCATTATATGAAGTAGCCTTAAAGGTATCATGGGACAGAAAAATTGTCTAAATCAAAAGAGTGAAAACAAAAAATTCCAAAAAGTGAAAAATGCCATAAATCTGGGAAAAATTATTGGACGGAACCCGTTCCTTTTGCATATCTGATCCCCTATGTGGGTCTATCAGCATATCACAGGGGATCCAAATCTGACCAATGGCTTTGAAATTACAATGCAAAACATTTGTATGGAAAGACGGATGGACAGATGGATGGCTTCACTAGATACCCCCGAATCCTCCTTTGGAGGTCACGGCATAATAAATAAATAAATAAATAAATAAATGAATAAATAAATAAATAAATAAATAAATAAATAAATAAATATTCACAAACACTGCCCTTCAATTTATGTCACTCTTTGAATTTTTGCCTCCAAAACATAGTTTTATTACCACTCATTGGAACAAACTAATCAAACTCATTCCAATGATTAGTCAAAGACTATGTTTTTTAGGCAAGTAATGAAAATATTTTAGGTATTCCAAATATTTTTTTCAGAATTCTATCCTCTAGTTGTGTTATGTAAAGAGTTACAACTCAAGGCAGAGGATATTTGCACTAACTTTCTACTCTACCTTAGCCTATAACTCTATCGGGTTAGCAGTGATTTCTCAGGAGTGATATCCTCATGACTGCATATCAGGGTAAAAAGTTTGACAAAGTTAAATACAAGCCTTTAACCCTTATCCGGTAGGGTGCAAGAAGCCTATATTTTGGCTCTATTATAAAGTGTGGGTTCCACAACTTAAAGGCTTCATATTCTGTGGATATGCTTCAAATATCTTTGCAGTGAAATTATTTTATCTGCATGGATTTGCCTGGCACTCTCCCATAAATTGTAATAAAGTAAAGAAGTGTGAACAAATTCTGATAGTCAAAAATAACTCAGCACTCTGAAAGTTAAAGGTCTTGCAATTTTTATACATTTTTACCACACTGTGACCTTCTACATCCTGTGTTGTTTTTAGGCTAGTCTTGGCTATACCGGCAGCCAAGACTTGCCTGTAAATAAAGTGTATTGCATCAATCAGCTAATGAGATTTTAAAAATTTTGGGATGGTCTTTTCCACACCCCATTTCCCATGGGGAGCAAGATACTGACTTAACACCCCTCCCCCAAGAAATTCTCTCGAAAGTGCCTATGCCCCCGATGTGGCAAAGACCTTGATCTGTGACCCTGACCTCCATCGAACAAAAAAGAATTTTGTGTGTAACACATCATCTCCCCATGGGCAACTTGTATGCCAAGTTTCAACAGAATCCAATATCGCATCTCAGGGTTATGGAGTGGACACGCAAATCTTCTTGACAGACAAATAGATGGATGAATGGACAAACAAATTTTTTGTGCTCGACAAATCGACTCCCCATAAGCAACATGTATGTCAAGTTTAAAAAAAACCCAATGAAGCATCTCAGAGTTATGAAGCAGACATGAAAATCTTCCGGATGGATGGAAAAGAAAATCTTCCTGGAGGACAGATTGATAGATGGAAATTACAAATACTATATTCTCCCGAAAAAGGTTTTCAGGGCTATAAAAATGAAATGCTCCAGCCCGGCATCTTTCACATAAAATTTGATTGGAATTTGGCCAGTAGTTTTGGAGAAGACTAAAACACCACCTTCCTCATGGATGACAAATAATGTAAAACAGATGAGGAGTGATCACTATAGCTCACCCTGACTTTCAGGCAGGGGAGTGGAAAATCATTATGAATGGCTAAATTTAGACAACCAACAGTAATCTATCTCTCTATCAGTTAAAAGTGAATAATAAAACTTATAGAATATCAGTTAAGAGTGAATAATCAAACTTACAGATGGAGGCGGTATAGGTTTCCTTGAATGGACTGGTGAGGCTGCGAAAAACAAAACAAAAACGAATATCAAAGATAATCAGTCCAGATTTTGTCTGTAATAAACTAACCTTTAACCCATTACCTAACAGGTCTGCTGCACACACCCACCTAATTTACAAATTTACAGACTAAGCAGACATCATGTGACCCCCTTATTGGAATGAGCTCATTGAGCTCATTCCAATGAGGGAGTCACATAATATACTTTTGTTGAAAGTTTTGCAAAAACTGAAAAAAAATTTAAAAAAAACCCAAATTTTGATATCTTGTAAACAAGTTGGATGAAGGTTAAATCCAATACAGCAACAAACTGACACTTTTAAATTGCTTTGAAAAAGTTGCCTCCATTTGTATTCATTCTTGAGAACACCACTGGTGGGCTGCATTTATCATAGCAATATTTTCACATCAATGTTGGCTGCCTGAACAGGGGGCCAGCAATGATGTAGAAAGATAACTGATTCAACTGCATATGTGTACAGGTATATAGGCTAGTAATTATGGTAAAAATAATCTGAGGCTTTAAAAGTTACATAAAGTTAAATTTTCTTACAATCAATCGATTCCTCCACCCCCCCCCCCCCCCACCCCCCACCCCAATACAAGCTAAAACCTGTAGACTAATACAAAATTGTAACATCCACAGTAACTTCTGTGTGCATGTGCGATCACTCGATTCAGAAACAGTAATTACAAGACAAATAAATAACCAACTCAACGAAATAAATAAACTTGATGATATTTTTATATAGGCCTACCATGCTTTAAAGCTGAAAAATAAAACACAAAGAAACACTCAGCTGAAACACTACTATAAACTTTGGCAGTTATAGTACAGGTGGAACAATGAATGGGGATTGTGTCATGAACAGTTCAAGACTGTAAGGCTATGATTTCTGTTGATAAAAAATAAAATTCATAGATGCTGAATGGTTGTCAAAATATATGCGAAAGAAAGGGAGGAATATTGTAAGATAAACTGGTTACAACAACCAAGTGGGTTCCTGAGATGGTAAGACAAATTTGTCACCACCACCATGTGTTGATCGAGCAACTTGTATTAAGCCTCAGTGGTATTCTTATTATGTATAGCAGCTTGCCCTAAAGGGCTCGCTGCCATACCTAATATGATCACCATATTGGCTTGATGCAAGTTTCTCGATCATCAAATAGTGGTGATAACATACATTTATACAACTTTCTGTAAAATGAAGTCCCATTTGTATGAAGTATGGTTTAGGTGATAGCATATAGTCATTAAAAATGAAACATAGGATCAGGAAAAGATATTTTTGATGGATCTCCTTACGTGACAACATGACTCCTTGAATTCTTTGCATGTCTTGAAATTTAGAAATCCATTATCAAGGACCTGGAAAGTCCTTCAATATCGGAATTCTCCTTAAAAACCCAAGAAAAATTAAATATGAGATAATCAGGGGAGATTCATTTCACCACAGGAATATTCAGCTCGCGTTATAGTGAGCTGAATATTGCTGGAATATTACTTCTCTGCTTAACGGGATTTATGCCTAATAGCATTAGATTCAGGCCTGAAAATAAGCAGTCTGACATTTGCAGAATGAGGTCCCCAGAGGGTGAATTTGATGTCGCTATCCCATAAAGTGGGCCAGTTTATCCTCTGGGTACCTCTTTCTGCTGTGCAGGGTAGCATCACTAAATTCACCTTCTGGGGACCTCATTTTGCAGATGACAGTCTGCTTATTTTCTGGCTTGATTAGATTGCAATATGACATACAATTGTTTGATGACATTAAAACAGAAAAATAGTGAGAAGAGCATCTGATGTTTTTAAAAATTTGGTTAGCAATTTTCATCTGGGCTTTCAAAAAGTGATGAGAAATAGGAAGCATAAGGCTTAATTAGCAGAAAAAAGGTTTGCAATTGGACATTTTTGACAGCATTTTACTGAGCTAATCCAGTCATGTGACGCCCTGTTCTGTACAGATTCCTTCAGCTAACATGTCCATGTAACTATGTGTGCCTCTTGGAAGGAGTTCTCTTTCTTTTTCCTTAAAAAATCCTGGACTTTCTCAACTTTAGCTCCTTCAAAAGACATATACCATGAAAGTACTGGAAACACCTTAAATTGACTACTCATTGAAATGTAGGAACCCTGGATGACATCACATTTGGAAGAATGGATCAGTGGATGGGTAGATAAAAGAACAAAGGATGGATGATCCCTGTTCTTTAAACTAAGGTCAATTTTGCAGGTGCTTATGGGAAAAAATTGGGAATGAAGGTGTGAAGGAATGTGAAATGTGTAATTTAGGAGTAATGGAGATCACAGAACATTTTCTCTTAGAATGTCCAAAATTCCTTCAAACAGAATAAGATTCCATGGGAATATAATGGGAAGCAGGATGAGAGAATGAAGGGTATGTGGTTATTGGGTGACACAAAGGAGAGGTTAGTATGCTTAGCAGAGTAATTGGGAAGAATGAGGCAAGGGGTATCATCAATCAGTTCATTTGGAAAGAACCACCATGCAACAGCAAGTATCTGTCATACTCGCAAACTTACTAACCAGGCACAAGTAGGGTTAGAATGAGTTGAAGGCAAGTGTCCACAGGGCCACAGTGCTCCCACATAGGCAATCAAGATGAAGTGTCTTGCCCAAGTACACAATGCAGATGATGTGGGTCAGGATTAAATTGTCAGCCTTTCGATCTCGAGCATAGTGTCCTAACCTATCAGCCACTTCACTCCCTGTTCTCCCACATCATTTAGTCTGACAACACTTCTGTTGTTAACACAGTACCCAATGTACTGGTATTAACTCGCTGGCACTATTCTCAAAAAACACCTTTCAAATTTTATTATTTTTTCAATTTTTGTCTAAAAACATTCATATGAGGGTTTTGAGGCAACAATTAAACATGTTTAGTTATTCACAATTTTTTTTGTGTCATCAGCAATTTGTGTTGAGTAAAGAGTAAAATACAGAAAACATCACTGAATTTACTTATTATAAGTTATTGTGTTGAATTGACAGTAACATGGTTTGAGGTTTGTGGCTTAGAGCTTATGTCCAATTGAGACAGGAAGCATTGAGGTTGGCCATATACTCTGAGCCACAAACCAAAGACGATGTTACCATCAATTCATCACAATAATAGCCACATCATGAAATTAACAAGGCGACTTTTATTGATAACAAATTTAGTAAATAAACATCTCGTCCCCACATTGATATTCGACAAATAATATATAAAACAGATAAAGGTCGAGGTCACTCCACCTCAATTCACATTGTAAACTCATTTGTAATTTGGATATGGTGTGTTCAGTTCTTGTTTATGGTGATGTTGAGATTTTGTATTGTGCATCTGCTGAACATTGCAGCATTTACTCTCCGTTTGTATGTAGTTATTGGGTCTGCCTCATTTCAAATATTTTGCGTGGTGCCGTCGAACGGTAACATATGCTACAAGAGCCATAAACATTGAATAATCTTCGCATGCTCTCATCCTATCAGAGGGCAAGGATTTTAGTCTTATTGGAACATTGTTTCTTGAGCTTTACAGTGAGTTGTCAAGACAAGGGCAAATGTATAATGATTTACATTGGAGCTCCAGATGAGATACATATTATAATATTAGAATGTTTCTTTTCATGTTCTATCGGTCGATAGTACCTGAGTTTGTGTGATTTCTGAAATAAAACCTGAAGCAGCAAAGCTGCTGAAGGTTTTATTTCAGAAATCACACAAACTCAGGTACTATCGACCGATAGAACATGAAAAGAAATGTTCTAATTATTTTATTATGCCGAACAAAAAATAGCTTTCATTGTTAAGCGTTAACTGCAACATGCCATCAATCTTGTAATAACAATGTAGTCGAATCCAAAAACATGACGTCATTTTGAACGAATGACGTCTCTTTAGGAGTTTCTAGATCACCAAATTCGAAAATGACTTGTCACAAGTGCCGTCACTTTGGGAGTTTCTATATTACCAAATGCCAGTGTTTACAACTGTATCATGCTGTTCATGTTATAATTCAGTACTAATGCTTGTGTGACAAGTGGTATAATGGAATATAAATTCATGTTTCTTGGACGGCGCCAGCTGAGTTTTTAATATTTCTGATTCTTTTGAATTCATTGTTTACAGTTAAAATTGAAAACACACCCACTGAAGAGGATATATTTGTTGGTAAGTTTGTGTCTATCGGTGACAAAAAAAGTTAAACGGACACGGCACCAGCATTTGGTGTTGAGAAATTCAAATCAGAGCGTGCATAATCGATGCTGATCAATGGAAGTGGAGCTTACATTTTCTTTGTTCTCTTGTCTCCATGGAAGAACGTTCCGATAGTACCTGTGTTTTGCCCCAAAACTCCAGTACTATGACTTTTAGAAGGTGTCATATTAACCAATCATGGTTGATGTTACAAACGTGAGGCATAATAAAGGTTAGTATACCCATGTGGGTTTCCGAGATGGTGTATTGAAGTTGAGATCTTTTGTCTGTGCATATACTGACAAGTCCGTTAGGATGAGTCGATATATGACCAGAGGCGAGGTCGAGACTTCAGTTCACCATCTCAGAAACCAACTTGGTGGTAATAACCAATTTATCTTACAATATTCCTCCCTTTCTTGCCTTGTTCACATACATTTTGACAATGAATTGATTTTTTATGAATGAAGAGCATAACATCATAGTATTACATTCTTGAGCTATGCATGATGTAATCCCCATTCATTGTACCACTTGTACAATAACTACTTAAGTTTATAGCAGTGTTTCAGCTGTGTGTTTCCTTGTTTGGGTTTTCCGGTTTAATGCATGGTAGATCTATATAAAAATATTATCATGGCAAAAAATGATCTCGTCTAATTTATTTCATTGGAGATTTATTTATCACATAATTATTGTTATCAAAACGGTGGCCTCGACATGTGTAATGAGTTTTCGATGAGTGCAGATAATAAAAAAAATTCTCTTTCTGAATCGATTGATCACTCTTGTGGTTGCTACCCTCAATACAGATTTGTATTTCGTCTATACGTTTTCACCTGTATTGGGGGAAATACGATCTTGTTGTAAGATAAATAATAGACTTTAAGACCCCACAAAGTTGATCTTCTGTTTCTCAGTCCATTCTTTGTAAAATTGTATATGGGCGAGCAGTTTTTTATTTTATTTTTGTAATTATTTCTTTGCCATCAAAAAATTCATGTTCTTGGTTTGTTTTATGTTTTAGGCATCATAATCTACAGAATAGCAAGGGTAGTGGTGTATTTCGTCCCTTGAGTGCAAGAAGGCTTTGCAATGCTAAAGCACTGCAAAGCCTTGTCGCACTCAAGGGAAAAAATTACCAAATTTATTAACTTGGGTAAAATATCAGACATAAACCATTTAATTTTCATTACATTGGTTATAAAAAGAGAGCATGCAGCAGCCAAAAGGACCATGCAAGAGGGCCTGAGAAACAGATTTTTAACTTATTAGGTCCAAAACATATTGATTTTCAGCAAAATCACAATGGAACTAATTTATAGGTGAACAAAAATGCTTTAAATTTTGAAAAACACACTGATAGTCCACTGTATACATCTACTTTATCATATTTCCAAAATCCAAGAAAGCAGCATATAGCAATTTCTGTTCTCATTGGTCATTGGTACAAGCTGAGAAGTAGGAAAATTCAATTTGATACCATTTTCGATCGATTCTCCGATATCATATTTTGACTTCTCAGCTTGTTCTGAGTCCTTGAGGAAATTTGTTTAATAATAGTCTCTTTGACAATAGTAAAATTATCCTGGTAGTGGTGTCAAGGGAAGTCTTGTCTGCCCTTACAGGTATTTATTTATTATTTATTTATTGGCATTTAAGGTCACATATTTCTACAAAATGGCTAATCATGACCATGACAGTTTTATGGGTGGAGGAAAATGGAGTACCCGGAGAGAACCGCCAGGCAATGGCGAGCAACTGTCAGCTCCCCAACTCCACACAAGCAGGGTTAGCATTGGTTGAAGACAGGTGCACCATCGATGTGCAGTATGCCTTAGTACACAACATCACCGTGCCTCCACATAGGCAATAGGGGGGAAGTGTCTTGCCCAGGACACAACGTGGTTGTCGCAAGTGGGATTCAAACTGAGGACTTCTCGGCTTGCAGCCTGCACCTCTACCTACTGAGCCATCGAGCCCCCACCCTTTCAGGTAATATAACCAGGACTTAAAATTCACTGCAAAGCCACTAGACTTATATATGTAATGCAAATTCTAAAACTTTGTCACCTCTTGAGGGTCATAACATTTCCAAATTGATAAGGAGAAGTAATCATTTATAATGACAAGAAGACATGGCTTCAATCATTCCATAAACACATACCACAATTTTCCCTGGGTCCATTGGAAATTTTTGTTGTGGGAGGAGGGGGAATATTGCCTCTTTTCTTAGTAAATAATTGTGCCTTATCACTTGCTTTCTGAGGTTGTCCAATCTCTGCAAAGAGAAAAGATGTGTATTTGTTAGAAATGACATAAATAAACCAGACATATACCATGACATAAATTTGGTTTTTAACCCTTTATCCAGTGAATCAGACACATCTGCCCTTGTTTATTTATTTATTTATCTGAGTTTAATGACACTTTTGACAGCCAGGGTCACCTCGTGTTGGAATCTGTCCTTGTAATTTACAAATTAACCAGCTGAAAAAAATTTTTGTTCAAAACATTTCAACAAAACCATATCATGTGACCCCTCATTGGATCGAGCTAGTTCCAATGAGTGGAATGATATGGTTTTGTTGAATTTTTTTGGCGAAAAATTTAAAAAAACATTGAAAATGAAAATAATAAATTTTGATAATAATCATCTGCATTGGGTAAAGGGTTAAATATTGTTCCGGAAATGTGCACAAAATAAAGACAAGGGCCGAGTTATTACTTGTGCATGTATCATTCATTCTCAACAAAATTTTATTTCTTGAGAACCTCACTAGCCACAAGGGTGCTTAACACATCATCCTCAAAACACCCCTATCTACCCTTTACCAAACAAATTGCAAAAATCCACCAAGTGCTATATATAACAAGAAAAATGTCATCCCATAGCAAAGCAAAACATCATGCACTCGGCTGAAATGTGGAAAAAGTAAAAAGTGTAACAACATTAAGACTAGGACACTACAAATCTCAAACTTCAGGTTAAATCATATTAGACAAAGGATTTCAAATATATAGAGGATATCTAGTGTTTTTGAGTGGATACTGAAAGTTATCTCATGAGTGACCGAGACAAATGTTTATTTTTCGTGAGCGCTTGTGCGAGTGAAAATGACTATTTATCTCGGTCACAAGTGAGATCATTTTTGGTATCCACTCAAAAACACTAGATTTTCTTTTTATTATATGCTTTTCATAAGAATCGGATAATTCAACTTGTTCCAGTCTTGAATTGATGCATGAAAGTAAACAGCACATTTAATCACTGAAACATAGAAGTGATCTGATTGACACTTGGAACAGAGAGCATCTTGCAATCTAATTCAGCTGGCAGGTTTCTAGTCCAAACATGGCCTGAAAGTCCGTAATATAAGTCTTTGGTTTGGTACGTCCTTTGAAAGGACGTACCAAACCCAAAACTTATATTACGGACTTACAGGCCATGTTTGAACTAGCTGGTTTCATGCATCAATTCCAGGTGCATAAGTGTTGAATTATTGCTGGAAATGATCGGTATCCACTCAAAAACACTAGATTTACTTTTCATTATACGTTTTTAGAACAAAATGATCATTTCCAGTGATAATTTGACTCATATTCACCTTGAAGTGATGCTTTGAAAGCCACCATTTCAATTGATACATTGAAAGTGAAAATTTCTATATCTTCACAGTGGGGAATACAATTTCTATCTTTCCACAATTTCTTCGATAACCTATCATTTAGCATATAATAAAATCAAATCTCGAATCGAATCTCAACAATCTTCAAGTTGTAGATACTGCACTTACATACAGCTGATAATATTGTCAGTATACCCTCAAGTTTTGTATTCAATTGTGACTGGTCTGGTTGTTCAAACCGACCAGAAAATGTGGAATATTTCAGTATAGAATAAAAGTAGTTTTGGAAGTGGAACCTTCTTGAACTCTTCTGCTATCATCAGGTCTCTTATACAGGAAGCACTTGGTAGGGTTTTGAGAACATTTTGACGAATCGAAAAATTCTGAATCTGCATGACTCTGGATGGACAGATGAATAGATGGCTGGAATGACAAGCTGATTCCAGTAGACCCCACCACAACATTGTTGCAGGGGAAATAATTAGCTTTGCCAACAGACTACAGGAGTTATCTATCTTGCTTGCACTGGTACACTGATTTAACAAGTGGCTAGATGAGCTGATATCACATGAAGTGGCACTGACATCTGCCCAAGCTAGTGCCTTTCATATAATTAGATTTGATAAAGTGTAGGTGGTAGGAGCACCCATACACCCCCTCCCTCCTGCCACACACACACTAGGACAACACTGAGTTCTTAAATGATACAGTCCTTTAAAATACTATTTATAGTGAAAAGGCTTCCAGTGTTATGTAAAGTAGTGACATTCAGTATTAATTTACTTTAACCCTTTACCTAACATAACGTCCCAAACTGGCCTGTGCTATTCACGAAAAATCACCATTCAGTTTTCATTGTTTCTTTCTTTTTATGTTTTAAATATAGCTTATGACCCCTGATTGAAAGGTGCACTTTGAGCTCATTCCAATGAGGAGTCATAAGCCATATTCTTTAAGCAAATGAAAGTGTCAATGACACTGTAGCTCAACTTGTCAAGACAAGTACATGTATAGTATGTGACACAGCAATGACAAACATCTAAGTAATGACCTGATAACAAAGGTACATATAAAGTATTGTAACGGTCTGTACATAAATACTGGCCATAGCCTGTAACAAATGTATAGGTAAAGTATTGTAAAGGTGGGTGACAGTCAGATGCTAAACTAGAAAAGAAATCTTTGAGTCCCTGAGTGGGTCTGACTGAACCCCAAAATATTTGTTCTTATAGTAGTGATAACAAAGGCATCCCAAAACACACTCATTCCTGTCCCAAGGTGAAAACAAAGGTACCCAAGAAGTATCGTGAAGATCAGTTCATAAATACAAGCTGTATAGAAGTTGTGACAAAAAACTGATTGGACCTAATTTCGGTACAAAATGGCCACTGGCAGCCATCTTGAATTTTGGACCGCACTCAGAAACACTCGTTCTCGTCCCAAGGTAATAACAAAGGTACCCAAGAAGTTTCGTGAAGATCGGTTCATAAATGCAGACTCTAGCACGAGCCGTATTGACATGTGCACTTACAGTGTATAAGTAGCACTAAATAAATCAAAATTCATCTAATTTGCATAATTTCTGCATGAGAAAAAAACCTGTACTATATCTGATGTATTCCATGTTACTAAATATTCAGACAAAAATTTATTAAAATCAGAATTTTCATACAGAAGTTCTGTGCAAAAGACTGATTGCACTAATTTTGGTACAAAATGGCTGCTGGTGGCCATCTTGAATTCCGGACCACACCCAAAAACACTCGCTCTCATCCCACGATGATAACAAAGGTACCCAAGAAGTTTTGTAAAGATCGGTTCATAAATACGGCCTCTAGCCTGAGCCGTATAGAAGTTGTGTACAAAAAACTGATTAGACCTAATTTGGGTACAAAATAGCCACTGGAAGCCACTTGAATTTTGGACCGCACTCAGAAACACTTGTTCTCGTCCCAAGGTGATAACAAAGGTACCCAAGAAGTTTCGTGAAGATCGGTTGATAAATACAGCCTCTAGACGGGCCGTATTGGCATTTACATTTACAGTGCTGAAAGTAGCACTGAAAAAATCAAAGTTCATCTAATTTACATAATTAATGCACGAGAAAAAAACCCGTATTATATGTGATGTATCCCATAGTACTAAACATTCACACAAAAAATTATTCAAATCAGAGCTTTCATGTGGAAGTTCTGCGCAAAAATCTGATTGCCCCTAATTTTGAACAAAATGGCTGCAAGCGGCCATCTTGAATTTCAGACCAGACCCCAAAACACTTGTTCATGTCCCACAGTGATAACAAAGGCACCCAAGAAGTTTCGTAAAGATCGGTTCATAAATACGGCCTCTAGCCCGAGCCGTATCCAATTGTTGACAGATGGATAGACGGACAGGCGGATGACAGGACATGACAAAAGCTCAAATTTGGCTTCGCCAAAGTTGAGCTAAAAATGAAACAAGAGGCCCCAAAGGGCCTTAATCGCTTACCTGCCAAAGTGGTTCAAAGAAGTATTTGGGGTCACATTCAGTTAGACATGGTTCATCAACACAACAAAGGAATGAAATCATGAAAGGCAAATTTCATGGAAAAACACTAAGAAATAATTTGAACAAAGCTGAACCTAACATGCTACCCCCTGCCAACCCCCATCACACTCCCACCCATAGAGAGCCCAAATATTAAGTCAGGGACTCAAATTGAACAAACTGGAATCTAATCCCCCTTGAGATGTTATATACCAAATATGAAAGAATTCTGACAGGTAGATCTGAAGAAAAAGGTTTTTCAAAGAAATGGCCTCACATTGCACTAAGTTAAACTTTGGGCTGAAATAGGGAGCCAAAATATTAACCCAGGGGCTCAATTGGACCAAATTGGAATCTGACCCTCCGAGAGATATTGTATACCAACTATGAAAGGATTCTGACTGGTGGATTAGAAGAAGAAGATTTTTAAAGAAATTTCCTCATATTGCACTAAGTTAAAATATGGGCTCCCATAGGGAGCCCAAATATCAACCCAGGGATCTGATTTCAACAAATTTGTATCTGACTCCTCTAGAGATGTTGTATGCCAAATATCAGATGATTCTAATTGATGGTTCTGGAGAAGAAGATTTTTAAAGAAATTTCCTCATATTGCACTAAGTTAAAATTAGGGCTCCCATAGGAAGCCCAGATATAAACCCAGGGAGCAGATTTGAACACACTTGAATCTGACCCTCCTAGAGATGTATACCAAATATCTAAATTTTATAGTAAATTTCCTTTCTTATTATACCTACCACAATTGTTTACTACAGGCTTGCACTACAGTGGAAGTCCCTAACTTGGAAAATATACTCTCTATTTTGATCTTTCCCAAGGGATTTGGGAAAGAAATGTGGTGCAAAAGCACCAAGAAAAAATAAGCCAAAACTGGGTCGAGTGCTACCGTCGCACACCCAGTAGGGGACACTCTTCTCCTAGTACAGATCCACGGCTTCAGGTACCAGTGCACAATCAGTAACTAATGAATCATTCTTTTGAATCCGCCAACATTCGAGTTATGTGATCAGCAGGGAGGAAGGATTCTTACCCGAATAAGAAGACGGGAGGGCCTCCATGTAAACAATTGTGGTAGGTATAATAAGAAAGGAAATTTACTATAAAATTTAGATTTCTTATCAACCTACCCTACAATTGTTTACTACAGGCTGAATAGACAATAGGAGGAGGGAATCACATAACCAACCCCCACATAACCTGACTGCGCACTGGAACCGTGGACAGAAGAAGAGCTCCCAAGGCCTATCAAACCATAGCATCACAACAACAACAGCCTGAGCAGAAGAAAGAGGGCCCAAAGAAAAAAGGTCCTCAGACTGCTCCTGCAACTGACGCAGATAGAAGGTCGAGAAAGTAGAAGCATTTCTCCAGTAGGCTGCTTGCATAACATCCGACAACTTGACGGAGTTAGCATAAGTCTAGGATGTAGACAAGGCACTCACCTCGTGGGCAGAAATACAATTGGTAATACAATCATCAGTCACTCGACAAGCATAAGCTGGGCGAATTGCAAGACAAAAAATATCGAGAAATGGATTGAGGAGAGATCTTCTGTCGACCAGAAATACGAGACAGAAAGAATCATTTCCTGCCTTTCCTAATGAACTGCATCTGGTTGAGATAAATGTGAAGTGCACGAACTGGACAGAGCAAAGGGCGATTACTCTCAGCCGAAGGAAGAGCCCTGATACAGATAGGAGGTGGAGTTGTTTCTGGTATCTGATTCTTGGCCAGAAAGGAGCAATCAGTGGTAAAAGTAACACTGTTAGCGGAGCTTCTGAAAAAGGCCGGGTCAACAGAGAGGGCATGAAGCTCACTAACCCATTTGGCTGAGGTAAAAGCCATCTTGTATGTGAGAAAATGCATATCCACCTCGGCTAAATGTTCAAATAGTGCCCCCATCCCCCCCTCCCCTCCATGCAAAGCAGCACCCAAGAAAGATTCCATCTTGGGGGTAAGCTGCAAAATCCTAGGCCTTTAAGAAAAGTGCCGAATAAGCTTGGAGAGATATGGATCAGTGCTGATACCCTGCTTTCCGACATGCGAAAAGGTCTCTGAAAGCATGGTGGACCTGTACCCTTTGATGGTAACAGGCTGGAGACCCCGAGAATCAAACAGATGTACCAGAAACTCTGCAATCTGTGTTATCGAAGGATTGGCATAATCAACAGAGTGATCAGCACACCATCGACAGAAGACCTTCCACTAAGCCGCATAGGCTAAACCATTGGAGTGCCGCATTGAAGAAGAAATGCACTCCACTACTCGTCTCGAAAAACCTCTATGGAGGAGACAGTACCCGACAAAAGAGATGCGTGAAGGCACAATGAAGTCGGGTCGACGTGAAACCTCCTCGGGTGACCTTGGCAAAGAAGGTTGCGACGTAGAGGGAGACATGCTGGAACTGCTGCCAACAGAGAGTGGAGCTGATTGATCCACACCCGTTGAGGCGACAGGGGTGCGATCAGAATGATTCGACAACTGCAGGATCTGGTCTTGGCCAGAACCTGAGGCAGAAATGGAATAGGTGGGAAGGCGTAGCTGACTAGACCGTTCCAATCGAGTGACAGAGCGTCCACGGCGAAAGCCAGAGGATCTGGACAGGTAAGTGTCCACCTGATGGTTCCAATGGGTCGCAAAGAGATTAATGTGGGGACGACCCCAGAGATCGCAAAGCGACTGGAACACTGCCCTGTGAAGCATCCACTCGTGGAAATGACCCTGCCCCATCGGGACAGGGAGTCGGCTAGGATGTACAGATGACCGGGAATGTGATGAACAACCACTCCGGTGTTGACATCCTGAGCTAGAAGATCCCATGCCAATTCGTACATGGGAACCGAGTGCGTCCTATACACCGTGAAGGGAAAGACCTAGAGGATCCAACGACGCACCCCATCCGAGATCGCTGGCATCTGCAGTCAGAACACTATCAGGCATGAGTAAGTCCAATGGAACTCCCTGCATAATCCACTGAACATCCATCCAGGGAAGAATGTGACGATGAAGAGAGTCTGGTAAATGAAGCACCAGATCCAGAGGATCGACATTCGGCCTCCAAAGACTGAGCAGAAAGTGTTGGAGAGGTCTGACATGCAGCCGACCGAGAGGAATGAGATCTGTCACTGAACCGAAGAGATCGAGCGGCCAGAGAATAGGCCGAGCTGTCGCGGACGTGGACTGGGACAGGGTCAGGGCAAAAGCTGAGAGAATCACAGCCCTTGCCCGGGGAACCGCCCCCGTATTCACCTGAGTATTGAAGAACATCCACAGATGACAAAACAAGAAGGGACCAGGTCCGACTTCTCCTCATTGACTCTGAACCCTAGCGACGTGAGCAAGCTCAACAATGTATCAACATCTGACTTCAGAAGAGCAGCACTGGAGTGCCTCTGGAGGATATCATCCAGATATGCCGAAGTAGTCACCCTGGACTGTGTGCGATGGAAGGCTATCACATGTAACATCAGTCGGGTGAAGGCCCAAGGAGCCAAGTTGAGGCCAAAAGGCATTGTCTGGAACTGGTAAACTCGCCCCAGAAAAGTGAACCTGAGATACTTTCGCGATGTCCGATGAATTGGAACATGAAAGTAATGCTGGAAGCGAAATCTCCCTGGGAATGCAGCGGTGAACAGACCTGAAAGTCTACATGCTCATGCTAAACTTGGGAGCAATGATAGACTGGTTCAGGATACTCAGATCGATAACCGGTCAAAGTCGGCCGTCCTTCTTTGGCACCAAGAACAGGCGGGAATAAAATCCCACTGAATGAATGTTCTTGACAACCTCGATCACCCCCTTTGACAGGAGAATGTACATCTCCATGATCAAAAGCTCCCGACATGAAACTTGTGTTGGAAGAGGCACTCCGACAGAGGGGGGTGCCTCCGGAAGTATATTCGCAGCCCGGACCGAACAACATCTAACACCCAAGGATCACATGTGATTGTGGCCCAATGGTCTGCGAACCCCGATATCCTTCCTCCAACCTGGGACGAATTGAGGTGAGGATCTTCATCTCGAGGCCCGTGAGAGGAGAAACCACCTTCTCTATTAGATGAATGATCCTGAGTCCTCCCTCTGGTCTGCGGATGCTTACCCTTACCACTTGAGTAAGAAGTAGAAGCGGCGGCTGGAGGATCAGCCCTTGGCTTCGCAGAGGAAGCAGTAGGGCGATTGTTAGGCTTAGAATGGCCCCTGCCTCCAACAGAAGACTGATCAAGCTGGCAAAGCAGCAGCTGATTTTTGGAATGATGCAGGAAGTCATCCCGGACCGTCGCCATGGAACCATGGAAAAGTCACGGACCTGCCAAAGAAGTGGATCGAAGAGCAGCGTGCTGCCCCTCAGGAAAGGAACGGCTTTTGTCCAACACAGCGTCCTGGCGAACTAATTCCAATATAGCCATGTTACAGGCATGAGTGTGAGTAAGATGCATGAGCGCCTTGGAAATCACACACAAAGGAGCCTGTACGTCATCAAACCTATCTGGAGGCAGATAAGCAGCCAAAGAAGAGACGACGTGATCTGAGAGAGAAAGCAGACCCAGCATCTCTCTCGATAAGCCCAACAGGGACTCCAGAGTCGTCATAGAAATAACGGCCGACTTGGGCTTGGAAAGCCTGAGGGAGGTGGAGTCCTAATCCAAGACTGTCAAAGTCTAGCAGACTAACGGATTGGCGGAATCGTAGGAACGATAATGCACTGGAGGTAAAAAGGTGTTAGCCCTGGTGAAGAACAAAGTTTTCACAGCCTTGGAACTCAGCTTAGAGTCCAAAGCTGCAAACGCTTCAACCACCTGTACCGACTGGCAAGGTCGAAGGCGCCCAGAAGTGGGTTGCTCCACAGGCTGGCTCACACGACCGATGATTGCAGCCTGGCTGACACCATCGACTGACCTGACGGTTTGAGATCCAGAAGGAACTCAACACAAAGTCAAGAGCTGTCCCCAAGTCAGAAGACTGTGGGCCCTCATCAGGTATGTCTGACCCATCCTCTGAGTTGGAAGACACATAGCCTATCACAGGCAAACCAGCCAATGCCTCCCATGGTGTAGGCACCAGGGGGATCAGAAAGCAGTCTGCTTCCAATCCCAGGAGGCAGCACCGTGGGGGGCACCTGGAAAACACTAGTAGCCTTGCTGGAGGCAACGGAAAGGCCCTTGGAAAGAACCTGAGTGAGCAAGGAGAGGGCCTCCCTAAGCTCACGGCCCGTGGCAGCCAGTTCGACGTGGGAACGAACCGGCAAAGTAGCTTCACTCCTGACCCTCTGAACCAGCGAAGGGTCAACGATCCTCCAGAACACCCGATGCGGGGCAACGGGCGGCAGCTGAAACATCTGCAGGCAGATGCTGATAGGGGTATACCAGACCCTGAGGATCAACAGTGCGGGATCTCAGGAGAGTCACTGCAGACCTTTTGAGGACAGAAGGTCCAGGCTGCACAAAAAGCGTCGGTCCCACAAAACTGGCCGTCGGACCAGAGCGCGTGGACGGAAATACACACCACCATGAACATCCGAATCCAAAGAGAAGGCTTTTGGGCTTGACGGCTGAGAGACCACAGCAGATGGTTCGGCCGGCAACCCCTTCTGACTTCGCCGAGTTGAAGTCAGGGACGGCTGAGGCCGATATCCCACATCTACACTACAAGACATCTCTGCAGACCCCTGCAAGGATAAGCCGAGACCGGCTGAAATGGTGACTGATGACATTGCAGATGGAACAGCAGTAGCAGCAGATACGACGGGAGCTGTTGGAACCGGTGGAAAAGTGGAGAGAGCAACCAAGCTTGGCTCCAAAGGAGGAGTCACAACCCTAGTGACAGCCTCAGATGTTGACTGGAGAGGGACCATAGTCCCGGAACCAGGCATCTCTTCACCAGACAACACAACAGCTCCCGCAGTATCCACCACAGGAAAAGACTGCACAACCCCCATGGAGGGGGTATAACTCTCACCAGACGTGGTCGTGACGGAAGGCCCCGAACGACAGCGTTCGCCTTCCCCACGGGTGTGGAAGGAATGGCCACGAGAATGCACCACATGCTTGGGCAAAAGGCATTGCCCTCAAGGAACAGTCCTGGGAATAACAGAGGTGAGAGCAGTAGAAGAAAAGGTGAACTCAACAGATGTAGAAAGTAGAAGAACACCCCCAACTACGAGAGAAAGATGGCAGAGAATAAAGAACCGGCGGGAACACAACTGAACCCAGATGGCCGACAGGGACCCAAAAAACAGAAATTCTGCCCTGAACAGAGAGGAGAAATCCTGTCCATACAGCTCCCAACTGACACCTAACTCCAATAATAATAATAATATCCAAAAGGATAACATAAATTTATCAACCAAAAAATTATATGTCCGAACTGCACGGAACGCAAAAGTTGCACGTGAACACGGAGAATATACAAAATACAATGAAAATTTGGTTGAAATTAATAACAAGAATATATAAAACACAGTCCTGTTATTATACGATACCCAGATCCATAATTCTAGTCACAGGTAACCATTATCAACGAATTGAATTTTCACTGTTTTGTAACACAAATGGCCGCACGCCAATCCAGGACGGCGGAAGAAAAAAGAATGATTCATTAGTTACTGACTGCGCACTGGTACCGGAAGCCATGGATCTGTACTAGGAGAAGAGTGTCCCCTACTGGGTGTGTGTCGATAGCACTCGACCCAGTTTTGGCTTATTTTTTCTTGGTGCTTTTGCACCACTTTTCTTTCCCAAATCCCTTGGGAAAGATCAAAATAGAGAGTATATTTTCCGAGTTAGGGACTTCCACTGTAGTGCAAGCCTGCAGTAAACAATTGTAGGGTAGGTTGATAAGAAATGAAAGGCTTCTGACTGGTGGATCTGAAGAAGAAGATTTTTAAAGAAATTTCCTTGTATTGCACTAAGTTAAAATTTGGGCTCCCATAGGGAATTCAAATATCAACCTAGGGACAAGGTTTGAACAAACTTGAATCTGATCCTCCTAGAGATACTGTATACCAAATATGAACGCATTCTGACTACAGGGTCTAAAGAAGAAGATTTTTTTAATGAAAGTGTCAATGACACTGTAGCTTAACTTGTCTGTGTGTTGTGTTTGATGAAAAGGATAATGTTCAATGTTTATGAAAGGATTTTGAAATAAGACAAGAATTGTGAAAATTGGGAATATGTTAATTTCTGTTCTCTGTATGTTATGTTTTTAATAAAAATAATATGAGGTGTACACTGTACTAAAGAGCTGAGGGGTGGGTTAATATGACCCCACAGTTAATGAATGCGGCCCTCACAGTTAATGTATGTCAACGAAAGTTAACAAGTTACAGTGCAATTATTCCAAAATGAGTCATCCTATCAAGTTACATTGAAATCCCTTTATAGATATGTAGACTATGCTAAAGGTTTTCGGGCTTCAGGCCTGTGTAGCCATGACGGTAGACCGATTGCAATTAAAAGGGGACGTCCTCATCTCGACATTATACTGAGTCATTCTACTAAGTTACAATGATATCCCTTCACAAATACAACCTATAGTCTGTACTAAAGTTTTTCAGGTTTGGGGTTTGGGAAGCCATCATGGTTGAATGATCGTGACCAAAAGGTGGCGTTGTCATCTGGGCATAATCCGTAGTGATCCTACGAAGTTACAATGAAATCCCTTCATATAAATGACCTGTAGACTGTGCTCAAGGTTTTTGGGCTTCGGGCCCCAGAAGCCGTCACAGTTGACCAAACATGACCAAAAGGGGATGTCATCATCTACGCATTATATGGAGTCAACCTAACAAGTCACAATGAAATCCTTCCATAAATACGACCTATAGACTATGATAAAGGTTTTTGGGTTTTGGGCTTGGGCAGCCATCAAGGCAGAATGATTGCGACCAAAAGGGGGCGTTCTCATCTAGACATTATTTGGAGTCATCCTACCAAGTTACAATGAAATCCCTTCATGCTTATGACCTGTAGACTGTTCTAAAGGTTTTTGGGTTTTGGGCTCGGGCAGTCGTCACGGTAGACAGATGGCGACCAAATGGGGAAGTTCTCATCGAGACATCATAAGGAGTCATCCCACCAAGTTACAATGAAATCCCTCCATATTAAACATGACCTGCAGACTGTGCTAAAAGTTTTTGGGTTTCGGGCTTGGGCAGCCATCACAGGTGACAGATGATGACCAAAAGGGGACGTTCTCATCTAGGCATTGTACAGAGGCATCCTACTGAGTTACAATGAAATCCCTTCATAAATACGACCTGTAGACTGTGCTAATGGTTTTCGGGTTTTGGGCTCGGGCAGCCATACCGGTTGACCGATCACGACCAAAAGGGGACGTTCTCATCATGACCCCCAAACCTGCATGTGAAATTTTGTGATGATCAGACGAGAACTACAGAGTGTAGCCTGTGCTAAAGGAAAATGTGAACAGACTCACAGACTAACAGACTTCCGCACACGTGATGGCAATAGCTTATCTTGACTTTGTCAAATTAAGCTAAAAATGGACTGCATTTAGTCATTTGTTTTTTTTTAGTTATTGCTAAGACTTGACAGCCATGTTGGATTTGCCAGACTGCTGGTTATTGAAAGAAATCTACCTACAATCACTAGTAATGACACCAGAAGAAATTTGGATCCGTTAGTCTTCTTTTTTTGTTAATTATTACATGGGCAAGCAAAAATCACCAAAAATCCAACATGGCTGCCATGGCTGAAAGGAACCTTCTTCTAGACACCACTAATCCACCACAAAAAATAGGATCCATGGTGCATTTCATTTTCAGGTTGTTGCTCAGACAAACAAAAATGAAAGTGTCAATGACACTGTAGCTTAACTTGTGTGTTGTGTTTGATGAAAAGGATAATGTTCAATGTTTATGAAAGGATTATGAAATAAGACAAGAATTGTGATAATTGGGAATATGTTCATTTCTGTTCCCTGTATGCTATGTTTTGGATAAAAATAATATGAGGCATACACTGTACTAAAGAGCTGAGGGGTGGGTTAATATGACCTCACAGTTAACGTATGTGACCCTCACAGTTAACGTGTATCAACAAAAGTTACAAGTTACAGTGAAAGTATTCCAAAACGAGTCATCCTGTCAAGTTACATTAAAATCCCTTCATAAATATGGCCTGTAGATTGTGCTAAAGGTTTTCGGGCTTCGGGCACCTGTAGCCATCACGGTTGACCAATTATGACCAAAGGGGATGTCATCATCTAGGCATTATATGGAGTCAACCTAACAGGTTACAATGAAATCCTTCTATAAATATAACCTTTTGCCTATGTTAAGGTTTTTGGGCTCGGGCACCCATCAAGGCTGAATGATCATGACCAAAATGGGATGTTCTCATCTAGACATTATTTGGAGTCATCCTACCAAGTTACAATGAAATCCCTTCATAAATACGACCTGTAGACTATGCTAAAGGTTTTCGAGCTTTGGGCACCTTTAGCCGTCACAGTTGCCCAATCATGTTCAAAAGGGGATGTTCTCATCTAGACATTATATGAAGTAAACCTACCAAGTTACAATGAAATCTCTTCATAAATATGACCTGTAGACTGTGCTAAATGGTTTCGGGCTTCAGGCTCGGGCAGCCATCATGGTTGAATGATCGCAACCAAAGGGGACAATCTCATCTGGGCATTATCTGGAGTGATCCTATGAAGTTACAATGAAATCCCTTCATAAATATGACCTGTAGACTGTGCACAAGGTTTTCGGGCTTCGGGCACATGTAGCCATCACAGCTGACCAATCATGACCAAAAGGGGATGTCATCATCAAGGCATTATATGGAGTCAACCTAACAGGTTACAATGAAATCCTTCCATAAATATGACCTTTTGCCTGTGCTAAAGGTTTTTGGGCTTGGGCACCCATCAAGGCTGAATGATCGCGATCAAAATGGGACGTTCTCATCATATTCACAAATATGACCTCTAGACTGTGCTAAAGGTTTACGGGCTTTGGGCCCCTGTAGACGTCACAGTTGCCCAATCACGTCCAAAAGGGGAGTTTCTCATCTAGACATTATATAAACTCAACCCACCAAGTTACAATGAAATTCCTCAATAAATATGACCTGTAGACTGTACTAAAGGTTTTCAGGTTTAGGGCTCGGGCAGTCGTTGGCAGATCATGCCCAAATGGGGAAATTCTCATCTAGACATCATAAGGAGTCCTCCTACCAAGTTACAATAAAATCCCTCCACATTAAACATGACCTGCAGACTGTGCTAAAAGTTTTTGGGTTTTGGGCTTGGGCAGCCATCACGGTTGATAGATCATGCCCAAAAGGGGACGTTCTCATCTAGGCATTATACAGAGGCATCCTACCAAGTTACAATGAAATCCCTTCATAAATACAACCTGTAGACTGTGCTAATGGTTTTCGGGGTTTTGGGCTCGGGCAGCCATACCGGTTGCCTGGTCGCGACCAAAAGGGGACGTTCTCATCTAGACATGACCCCAAACCTGCATATGAAATTTCGTGACGATCAGACAAGAACTGCGGGGTGTAGCCTGTGCTAAAGGAAAATGTGAACAGACTCGCAGACTTCCACACGCATGATGACAATAGCTTATCCTGACTTTGTCAAGTTAAGCTATAAATTCCTCATATTGCACTATTTATTTATTATTATTTATTGGTGTTTAAGGTCACATATTTCTGCACAATGGCTAATCATGACCTCGACAGTTTTACGGGTGGAGGAAGCTGGACTACCCGGAGAGAACCACCGAGCAATGGCGGGCAACTGTCATCTCCCCAACATACTAACTCCACACAAGCAGGGTTAGCATTGGTTGGAGACAGGTGCACTATCGACGTACAGTACGCCTTAGTGCACAGCGTCACCGTGCCCCCACGTGGGCAATGGGGATGAAGTGTCTTGCCCAAGGACACAACGTGAATGCCGCAGGTGGGATTCGAACTGAGAACCTCTCAGCTTGCAGCCTGCACCTCTACCTACTGAGCCACCGCGCCCCCCACATATTGCACTAAGTTGATATTCAGGCTCAGAACAACATAGAGTGATCCCTCCACCGCCTTCATTCTCTGGGGGACTTTGTTGGGTATCATAATGTTGACTCTCTCGAAATGACCAGGAAGATCACTGATAACCATTGTAGTTCCCAGAAGGGAATTAGTCTCGGCTAAAAACCCAATAACAGTAACATACGTTTTTTTGTTTCGAGACGTCTGGTTTCAAATAACAGAGCTCAAACATTGATTATAATGAATAAAACACTAACATATGGCTACAAGTGAATATATTAACATTTTTTATTATATGTATTTTATTATACATATTTCAGTTATATCAATATTTATTTTCTGTTTTATTCATTACAGTCTGAGCTTTGTGGTCGAATTTATGAGTTTTGGAGCAAAAATAGTTGACTTAAGCACAGTATTTTTTAAAATTCCATCCCTATTTAAATATATATAGTATTTCCTGATGAATAATATAGATACGAAAAGAGATTAAACAATAAAAATTTATTTATTTAGTTCAAATGTCGACTTGTTTTCTCATTCAGCTCTCCGATGAATTCATAATCCACTGCAGCTTAGCAGAACAATATAGTTCAAACATATATTTACAATTTGTACACAGAAATTCACATTGCTTCCAAGAGATACTAGAAATTTACGTCAGAAATTCCATACACAGTGGACATATTTTCAAATTGGTACTAACACTGCTTTCTATTCTGTTGTGCTGATTCACAGTTGGGGAGTGTATTCCCAAGAAGTCCTGAATGCAGGCTTGAAAATAAGCAGTCTGACATTTGCAGAATGAGGTCCCCAGAGGGTGAATTTGATGATGCTATCCCATACAGTGGGCCAATTTATCCTCTGGGTACCTCTTTCTGTTTAGTTTTGAGACCATGATTCAGATTGAGGTTCACAGAGGGTACATTTAGTGATGCTATCCTGCTGGGCAGGGTAACATCACTAAATTCCCCCTCTGGGGACCTCATTTTGTAGATGACAGTCTGGTTATTTTCTGGCTTGCCTGAATGGAAAAAAATCTTCACAGACAATGAGAAAAAAGTCAACACCCAAAGGCAAAAATGACAATTCCCTGAAATTGGAATCCTGTAAAGACACACAACTATCCAAAAGAAAAAGAAAACACTTTATCAAATTCTGTGAGTCATAAATCAGGAAATTACACTTCCCTCAAGGGAAGGGGAATTATTTTCTTGGTGCACTTTGGTCAAAGGCAACCACAGGGTGGCTGCTTGAAGAAAAGGAAGACAGTGGGTGATTTTCAACCCAACAATTACATACGATGTTTGATCATAGCATAAAAAGCATCAACAACTTTTTTGCTCATGGACTACTGAATGCAACCTGGCTGGTGCCAGTGGTAGACCAAGAGCTGAAAACTGACTAGTTCTTCTTGTAAATTGTACTAGCATGAACTTTTCTCTCAACCCTTTACCCAACATAATGGCCAAAACTGACCAGCACTATTCACAAAAAATACTATTCAATTTTCATTACTTTTTTCATTTTTGTCTTAAAAAACATAGCTTATGGGGCCTCACTGCAACGAGCTATGTTTTTGATACAAAAAATGAAAATATTTAGTTATTCAAGAATTTTGTTTGCAAGTGTCGTCTGCTTTTCGTGTTAAAATTTTTCCAGAAAATCACCCTTAGGTTCCCTGACATTATTTTTCTGTACTTAACATGTCTGTCTGGACTACGTCCAAAAAAGAATTAAGTAGTAGAGTGCTAAATTATTTTTCGTCAGTATAATTAATTTGTGTTTGTCTTGTTACAAGTTATGGAACAGTGCCCATAGGCATTCCTCCATAAACTGTAACATGGTAAGGCCATAGAGACTAATAATATTCACTTCAAAGATAATATGAAACACATCCACAGAATATGAAACCTAAAGTTGTGATACCTGCACTTCAGAGAAAGGCCCAAATTTGGGCTTCCATCACTCAAACAGTCAAAGGAGTCAAATGCTGGTAGCTGCATGTGTGAGTGTGGTAGGTTGGAAAGAAATTTATGTACATCAGGCTAAAAGGGTAAAAGATGGAAAGTTACTGCAATGACAAGTGTAGGTTTTTAACAAAGCCCAATTTTGAGCTCTGGCTGCAGAAAAACTACAGAGTTCTACTGCATTATATACCAAAATTGATAAAATAAAACATACTGTTTGAAGAAATTTTTGATGTTTGGGTTGGAATGGCAGGTAAGGTTCGCTTGTTCATCTGAAATGATACAAAAAAGTTTAAATCTATAAATGAGAGCTTTTATATTAAGACCGCTAAATGAGGAAACCATTGCTGGAGACAAACACTATGGCATAACTACAAAATTGATATTTGTTCTTCCAAAATATGGCTTATGTCTCCCAATGGCACATATTGGATAGAAACAAATTAGGATGGGGCCATAAAGTTTCCCACTTCCAGGACAAGTTTGAATATATCCCAAAAAACATTTTTTAACAAACTGGTTCTACCACTACCGAGGGTGTTAAATCGGGGTCCCCATAGAGAGCCCCTTAAAGAAACCAATTTTTTAACCCAACTCATTCTACTACTCCTAAGAAAGCTTCATACTGTATACCAAAACTTTTTCTTGCATAGTTTTTGAAATATTGGCGTTAGAATTTTTTTCCGATTTTCAACTCCTGGGGTAGACATGGGGACGTGATCCAAATTTTTTCGGCATAAATCAAGTGCATGTCACCTAATAATACTAATATTCCAAATTTGAGTCAAACTGGACAATCTGTTTGGAAAATTGAAATTATGGGTGGGGACATGAATTCTTTCTTCCAACCATGAGTCCACATATTGCCCAAGAAACTTTCTTTGAATGAAATTCAATCTTCAGCACATACGGAAGGTGCATACCACATTTAAAAGCATCACAACTGGTGGTTTATGAGAAGACTTTTAAAGCATTTTGGGCTATTTGGGCACAGCCACTAGCTCATCCGGCTTAGCAACTTATGTTGAACAATTTTGGAAACGTATCCCACAAAGATAATTTAAGCCAAGGTTGGTTTGTTTCAGTCCAATGATGCTGAAAAAAAGGTGATATGCAAAGCTAATGGACAATGATGAATGCCAAGTGATGACAACAGCTTCAGTCAGGTGAACTAAAAACATGATTGTGGGGGTCTCGGCCACTTAGAATTCAGCCTATATATATAACTTGTCACATCTAGTGCACATTCCCTAATTTTTCAGTTTATATATCAGTTCGATCAGTAAGTGCTTACTTAGCTCTAGACATAAAATTTATTTATTCGATCTGTGGTTTCATTCATTTTCAAACCAGCAGACTTCATGGAAACAATAGTGCTACAGCTTTTAACAACTGACATTTAACCCTTAAGGGCCTGACAAGTGTCCTGAATTCCCACCAGCCCACAGCCTCTATACGTCCAGTGGCTTAGAAGTGATTTCTGGACAAGTCTTGGCTGCCTTAACAGGAAGCAAAGACGTGACTAGAAACCACTGCCTACCTAATTTGTCTGTTGCCAACAAGACTTCCTCATGATAGCATGTTAAGGGCACTTGTTCTGAGGTCGTAAAAGTCAGAAATAGGCCTTTAGGGGTTAAACCTCTGCACAATGGTGTCAAAATACTGAAATTTAAAGTGTAGCATTTTTTCCCAAGATGCAAATAGGAATTTAACCAATTCAATCGGGAGTGTAGTGGCTCAGTGGTTAGATAATCGGAATTCAAACCAAAAGGTCCCTGGTTCGATCCTGACCAGAAGTAAATGCTTTGTGTTCTTGGGCAAAACATTTCATCTTGATTGCTTGCAATGCTGGAGCTGTATACTAAGGCATACTGCAATGTTGATGGTGCACTTGACTTCATGTGCTGCTTACTCTGTTTGTTGGGGAGACTGACAGTTACTCTCCATTGCTCAGTGGTTCTCACCAGATACATCAGCTTCCTCCATCCTAAAAATGCCTGACACTGTGTAACCCTAGCTGCTAAAAGTGTTGTTAAACCTCAATAAACAAACAAACATAAACAAACTAATTCAATCTTGTATGACAGACCTCATTGAGACAGAATTGGTTAATCCTTTTACCCAATGCAGACAATGTCAAAATTACATGTATTTTAAATAATAGTTTTTCAAATTTTTCAGAAAATTTCAACAAAACTATGTGAACCCTTATTAGAATGAGCTTGATGAGCTCATTCCAATGGGGGTCACGGTCACATAATATGGTTTTGTTGAAGGTTTTTGAAAAATAATATTTTTTCAACTTCTGAATATGCATATTACATGGGGCAGATGTGGTGATTCATTAGGTAAATGGTTAAGTTCTAATCGCATTGAGCGAAAAATTTACATTTTGCAAATCTGATATTCAATACCATTGTACAGAGGGTTAATGTGTGATGAGGGACATAATGAAAGTGTCAATGACACTGTAGCACAACTTGTTTAAAACATGTACATGTATAGTATGTAACACAGCAATGCCAAACATCTAGGTAATGACCTGATAACAAAGGTACATGTAAAGTATTGGAACGGTCTGTACATAAATGCTGACCGTAGCCTGTTTCAAATATATAGCTAAAGTATTGTAAAAGTGGGGTGACAGTTAGATGCTAAATTAGAAAAGAAATCTTGGAGTCCCAGAGTGGGTCTGACTGAACCCCAAAATATTTGTTCTCATAGCACAGTGATAACAAAGGCACCCAAAAACACTTGTTCTTGTCACAAGGTGAAAACAAAGGTACCCCAAGAAGTTTCGTGAAGATCAGTTCATAAATACAGACTCTAGCCCGAGCCGTATTGACATGTGCACTTACTGTGTATAAATAGCACTGAACAAATCAAAGTTCATCTAATTTGCATAATTTCTGCATGAGAAAAAAACCTGTATTATATGTGATGTATTCCATGTTACTAAACATTCCAACAAAAATTTATTCAAAACTTTCATACAGAAGTTCTGTACAAAAAACTGATTGCACTAATTTTGCTACAAAATGGCAGCTGGTGGCCAATCTTGAATTTTGGACTGCACCCCAAAACCCTCATTCTCGTCCCACGGTGATAACAAAGGTACCCAAGAAGTTTTGTAAAGATCGGTTCATAAATACAGCCTCTAGCTTGAGCCGTATAGAAGTTGTGTACAAAAAACTGATTGGACCTAATTTCGGTACAAAATGGCCACTGGCAGCCATCTCAAATTTTTGACCGCACCAGAAACACTCGTTCTCATCCCAAGGTGATAACAAAGGTACCCAAGAAGTTTCGTGAAGATCAGTTCATAAATACAGACTCTTGCCCGAGCCCTACTGACATGTGCACTTACTGTGTATAAGTAGCACAGAATAAATCAAAGTTCATCTAATTTGCATAATTTTTGCACGAGAAAAAAACCTTTATTATATGTGATGTATTCCATGTTACTAAACATTCATACAATAATTTATTCAAATCAGAACTTTCATACAGAAGTTCTCACAAAAAAAACTGATTGCACTAAATAAAGTACAAAATGGCTGCTGGTGGCCATCTTGAATTTTAGACCAGACCCCAAAACACTCGTTCTCATCCCACAGTGATAACAAAGGTACTCAAGATGTTTCGTAAAGATCGGTTTCTAAATACGGCCTCTAGCCCGAGCCGTATTGGCATTTGCACTTACAGTGATGAAAGTAACACTAAATGAAAGTGTCAATGACACTGTAGCTCAACTTGTCAAGACAAAGACATGTACATGTATAGTATGTGACACAGCAATGACAAACATCTAGGTAATGACCTGATAACAAAGGTACATATAAAGTATTGTAATGGTCTGTACATAAATACTGACCGTAGCCTGTAAAAATTTATAGGTAAAGTATTGTAAAGATGGGTGACAGTCAGATGCTAAACTAGAAAAAATCTTTGAGTCCCAGAGTGGGTCTGACTGAACCCCAAAATATTTGTTCTCATAGCACAGTGACAACAAAGGCACCCTAAAACACACTCATTCCTGTCCCAAGGTGAAAACAAAGGTACCCAAGAAGTTTCGTGAAGATCAGTTCACAAATATGAGCTGTGTAGAAGTTGTGACAAAAAATTGATTGGACCTAATTTCGGTACAAAATGGCCACTGGCAGCCATCTTGAATTTTGGACCGCGCCCAGAAACACTCGTTCTCGTCCCAATGTGATAACAAAGGTACCCAAGAAGTTTTGTGAAGATCGGTTCATAAATACAGCCTCTAGCCCGAGCCGTATTGACATGTGCACTTACAGAGTATAAGTAGCACTGAATAAATCAAAGTTCATCTAATTTGCATAATTTCTGCACGAGAAAAAAACGCGTACTATATGTGATGTATTCCATGTAACTAAACATTCATACAAAAATTTATTAAAATCAGAACTTTCCTACAGAAGTTCTGTACAAAAGACTGATTGCACTAATTTTGGTACAAAATGGCTGCTGGTGGCCATCTTGAATTTCGGACCACACCCAAAAACACTCATTCTCACCCCACGGTAATAACAAAGGTACCCAAGAAGTTTTGTAATGATCAGTTCATAAATACGGCATCCAGCCTGAGCCATATAGAAGTTGTGTACAAAAAACTGATTAGACCTAATTTCGATACAAAATGGCCACTGGCAGCCATCTTAAATTTTGGACCGCACCCAGAAACACTCGTTCTCGTCCCAAGGTGATAACAAAGGTACCCAAGACGTTTCGTGAAGATTGGTTCATAAATACAGACTCTAGCCCGAGCCGTATTGACATGTGTACTTACTGTGTGTAAGCAGCACTGAAAAAATCAAAGTTCATCTAATTTGCATAATTTCTGCACGAGAAAAAAACCCGTATTATATGTGATGTATCCCATGGTACTAAACATTCACACAAAAAATTATTCAAATCAGCGCTTTCATAAGGAAGTTCTGTGCAAAAATCTGATTGCACCAAATTTCGTACAAAATGGCTGCCATCGGCCATCTTGAATTTCAGACCGGACCCCAAAACACTCGTTCTCGTCCCACGGTGATAACAAAGGTACCCAAGAAGTTTTGTAAAGATCGGTTCATAAATACGGCCTCTAGCCCGAGCCGTATTGGCATTTGCACTTACATTGCTGAAAGTAACACCAAAAAACATCAAAGTTAGTCTAATTTGCATAATTTACGCACGAGAAAAAAACCCGTATTATATGTGATGTATCCCATGGTACTAAACATTCATACAAAAAATTATTCAAATCAGAGCTTTCATATGGAAGTTCTGTACAAAAAACAGATTTCTGCATCGTCGGTACAAAATGGCAGCTGGCAGCCATCTTGAATTTCGGACCGCACCCAAAAACACTCGTTCTCGTCCCACAGTCATAACAAAGGTATCCAAGAAGTTTCATAAAGATCGGTTCATAAATACGGCCTCTAGCCCGAGCCATAGCAGCTTGGCACTTACAGCTCTGAAAGTAACACTAAATAAATCAAAGTCAGTCTAATTTGCATAATTTACGCACGAGAAAAAAACCCGTATTATATGTGATGTATCCCATGGTACTAAACATTTATACAAAACTTTATTCAAATCAGAACTTTCATACAGAAGTTCTGTACAAAAAACTGATTTTTGCATCATCGGTACAAAATGGCCGCTGGCAGCCATCTTGAATTTCGGATCACACCTAAAAACACTCGTTCCCAGGGTCATAAAAAAGGTACACAAGAAGTTTCGTAAAGATCGGTTCATAAATACGACCTCTAGCCCGAGCCATAGCCAATTGTTGACGTACAGACAGACGGACAGACGGACGACGGGCCATGACAATAGCTCAAATTTGACTTCGTCAAAGTTGAGCTAATAAATCAAAGTTAGTCTAATGTGCATAATTTACGCACGAGAAAAAAACCTGTATTATATCTAATGTATCCCATGGTACTAAACATTCATACAAAAAAATTTTCAAATCAGAGCTTTCATATGGAAGTTGTGCGCAAAAAATCTGATTGCACCTAATTTTGTACAAAATGGCTGCCAGCAGCCATCTTGAATTTTGGACCGGACCCCAAAACACTTGTTCTCGCCTCATGGTGATAACAAAGGTACCCAAGAAGTTTTGAACGGCACGACGGACGGACAGATGGACGACGGGCCATGACAATACCTCAAATTTGGCTTCGCCAAAGTTGAGCTAAAAATGTAGTTCTAGGACCAGGCATCTGAGACCTTTTAAATATGTTTTTTCTTTGGCGAGGATCCCAATCAGATCTCATGGCTTCACTTTGGGCCACACAAACCAAAACTCATCTCCCATAATAAAATGACACTCTCTTCTTCAGAGGGTTCTTGTGAGTAGGGACCCTAAATAAATTGAGGTTCAACATACCAAAGAAAATATGTTGACGAATAACCACAAAAGCTTTCTATTGAATTTTCAATTTTTAATAATTCCAAACCTTGAAATTATTCCTTGAGAAACTCTGAATGAGAGCTTTCTAAGATAATGTGTCAAATTTTGGAATAGCAATATTTTCTTGAGAAACTTATTTCAGCTGGTACTGTTAGTATTTCAGCTGGTACTGTAAAGTACTGCCTTTATCTCAAGAATGATTTAGTCAATTTGGACACAGCAAGGAACATGAACTGCACTGTTCAAAAGCTAGCATGAATATTTATTCCCAACTTTCTTTGAATTTCAATTTATTACTCAAAAACAAGTTTGACCTGCTTTTCTCAAATACACCGATTTTACGAAGTACTGCACATATGTGCTTGTATTTGAAACTGACATGTTCAAGAAACATGTGAAACAGTTCATTGGGCTGTTTGCATTGTTTGATATTGTCACATTGTAATTATCGAAAAACCACAAACAAGGAAATGATAGAAATGTGCAGTGAATACTCCAGGTGAAAAAAAAGAGAGGATGTTATATTACTTGTTCCAAAAAATAATGGTCCCAAGTGAGCAGATAGAAAATTACAAATGATTGAAAAGTGATTTTGAAAAGTGCTTTCAGAATAAATCGAAATACAGTGGAGCCCACTTAACTGGATGTCTCTTAAACTGAATAACCCTGTTAATTGAATATAATTTCCCAACACAAAACCATTTACCATACGTGTACCTCTAGTACAAATTTGACCTGTTAATTGAATATAGGTTAAAGAGTGAACTCCTGTTAATTTAATAAAAAATCCTGCAAACTGTTGAGAAATTACCCTGACTCTCCCCAGTTTTCCTTTGTTTATAGACCTATTTGGCCTCAGTACATCCAATACAGGCATTTAATCTATTATATCTTGTTTGACAAAGCTCATGGAGCTCTGTCAAACAAGATATAATAGAATAAATGCTAAGTGTATCTCTAGAATACAGTAAAGTGACACAATCCCTGTTAATTGAATACTCCAATTCAATAATTATCCCCGCATTTTCAATGAAAGTGTCAATGACACTGTAGCTTAACTTGTGTGTTGTATTTGATGAAAAGGATAATGTTCAATGTTTATGAAAGGATTATGAAATAAGACAAGAATTGTGATAATTGAGAATAGGTTCATTTCTGGTCCGTGTATGCTATGTTTTTGATAAAAATAATATGAGGTGTACACTGTCCTAAAGAGCTGGGGGTGGGTTAATATGACCTCACAGTTAATGTATGTGGTCCTCACAGTTAACGTATATTAAGAAAGTTACCAAGTTACAGTGAAATTATTCTAAAACGAGTCATCCTATCAAGTTACATTGAAATCCCTTCATAAATATGGCCTGTAGACTGTGCTAAAGGTTTTCTGGCTTCAGGCCCCTGTAGCCGTCAGTTTCCCAATTGTGTCCAAAGGGGACGTTCTCATCTAGACATTATATGAAGTCAACCTACCAAGTTACAATGAAATCCCTTCATAAATGTGACCTGTAGACTGTGCTAAAGGTTTTTGGGCTTTGGGCTCGGGCAGCCATCATGGTTGAATGATCGCAACCAAAAGGGGACATTCTCATCTGGGCATCATCTGGAGTGATCCTACGAAGTTACAATGAAATTCCTCCATAAATATGACCTGTAGACTGTGATCAAGGTTTTTGGGCTTTGGGCCCCTGAAGCTGTCACAGTTGACCAATCATGACCAAAAGGGGGATGTCATCATCTAGGAATTATATGGAGTCAAACTAACAGGTTACAATGAAATCCTTCCATAAATATGACCTATAGAATATGCTAAAGGTTTTGGGGTCTTGGGCACGGGCAGCCATCAAGGCTGAATGATCGCGACCAAAAGGGGACATTCTCATCTAGACATTATTTGGAGTCATCCTATCAGGCTACAATGAAATCCCTCCATAATTATGACCAGTAGACTGTTCTAAAGGTTTTCGGGCTTCGGGCCCCTGTAGCCGTCACAGTTGCCCAATCGTGGATCCTACAAAGTTACAATGAAATCCCTTCAAAAATATGACCTGTAGACGGAGCTCAAGATTTTCGGGCTTCGGGGCACCTGTAGCCATCACAGTTGCCAATCATGACCAAAAGGGGATGTCATCATCTAGGCATTCTATGGAGTCAACCTAACATGTTACAATGAAATCCTTCCATAAATATGACCTACAGACTATGCTAAAGGTCTATGGGCTTGGGCAGCCATAAAGGCTGAATGATCACGACCAAAAGGGGACGTTCTCATCTAGACTTTATTTGGAGTCATCCTACCAAGCTACAATGAAATCCCTTCATAATTATGACCTGTAGAATGTTCTAAAGGTTTTCGGGCTTTGGGCCCCTGTAGCCGTCACAGTTGCCCAAACGTGTCCAAAAGAGGATGTTCTCATCTAGACATTATATGAAGTCAACCTACCAAGTTACAATGAAATCCCTTCATAAATATGACCTGTACACTGTGCTAAAGGTTTTCGGGCTTCGGGCTCGGGCAGCCCTTCTGGTTGAATGATCGCAACCAAAGGGGACAATCTCATCTGGGCATCATCTGGAGTGATCCTACAAAGTTACAATGAAATCCCTTCATAAATATGACCTGTAGACTGTGCTCAAGGTTTTCGGGCTTCGAGCACCTGTAGCCATCACAGTTGACCAATCGCGACCAAAAGGGGATGTCATCATCTAAGCATTATATGGAGTCAACCTAACAGGTTACAATGAAATCCTTCCATAAATATGACCTTTTGCCTATGCTAGGGCTCGGGCATCCATCAAGGCTGAATGATCACGATCAAAATGGGATGTTCTTATCTAGACATTATTTGGAGTCATCCTACCAAGTTACAATGAAATCCCTTCATAAATATGACCTGTAGACTGTGCTAAAGGTTTTTGGGCTTCGGGCCCCTGTAGCCGTCACAGTTGCCCAATCACGCCCAAAAGGGGACCTTCTCATCCAGATAATATATGAAGTCAACCCACCAAGTTACAATGAAATTCCTCAATAAATATGACCTGTAGACTGTACTAAAGGTTTTCGGGTTTTGGGCTCGGGCAGTCGTCACAGATGGCAGATCATGCCCAAATGGGGAAATTCTCATCTAGACATCATAAGGAGTCATCCTACCAAGTTACACTGAAATCCCACCATATTAAACATGACCTGCAGACTGTGCTAAAAGTTTTTGGGTTTCGGGCTTGGGCAGTCATCACGGTTGATGGATCATGCCCAAAAGGGGATGTTCTCATCTAGGCATTATACAGAGGCATCCTACCAAGTTACAATAAAATCCCTTCATAAATACGACCTGTAGACTGTGCTAATGGTTTTCAGGTTTTGGGCTTGGGCAGCCATATCGGTTGCCCGATCGCGACCAAAAGGGGACGTTCTCATCTAGACATGACCCCAAACCTGCATATGAAATTTTATGATGATCAGACAAGGACTGCGGGCTGTAGCCTGTGCTAAAGGAAAATGTGAACAGACTCACAGACTTCCACACGCGTGATGGCAATAGCTTATCTTGACTATGTCAAGTTAAGCTAAAAATGCAGGGATATAGTCGTGATCTCCATCCGTACGTCCGTCCCTCCGTCCATACGTCACACCCTGAAAGGCTCCTAGGGTTTTCAATTCGAAACGTTTAAACTATGCAAATGTGTTCAGGTAGCAACTGTAGAAGTGCATGAAGGTTTCGAATTTTGATTTGGCCCCAGGTGGTTCCAGTGGAACCACTTTTATAGTTAGAAAACCAGTTTTCATCGAAAGGCTCCTAGGGTATTTAATTCGAAACGCTTAAACTATGCTAATGTGTTCAGGAAACATCTCTAGACGTGCATGAAGGTTTCGGAATTTTGATTTTGCCCTTGATGGTTCCAGTGGAACCACTTTTATCTTTAGAAAATCAGTTTTCATCGAAAGGCTCCTAGGGTATTTAATTTGAAATGCTTAAACAATGCTAATGTGTTCAGGTAACATCTCTAGATGTGCATGAAGGTTTCGAAATTTTGATTTGGCCCTAGGTGGTTCCAGTGGAACCACTTTTATGGTTAGAAAATCAGTTTTCATCGAAAGGCTCCTAGGGTATTTAATTTGAAATGTTTAAACTATGCTGTGTTCAGGTAGCAACTCTAGATGTACATGAAGGTTTCAGAATTTTGATTTGGCCCTAGGTGGTTCCAGTGGAACCACTTTTATCGTTAGAAAATCAGTTTTCATCGAAAGGCTCCTAGGGTATTTAATTCGAAATGTTTAAACTATGCTAATGTGTTCAAGTAGCAACTCTAGATGTGCATGAAGGTTTCGGAATTTTGATTTGGCCCCCGGTGGTTCCAGTGGAACCACTTTTATCGTTAGAAAATCAGTTTTCATCGAAAGGCTCCTAGGGTATTTAATTCAAAATGCTTACACAATGCTAATGTGCTCAGGTAACATCTCTAGATGTGCATGAAGGTTTCAAAAGTTTGATTTGGCCCTAGGTGGTTCAAGTGGACCCACTTTTATCGTTAGAAAATCAGTTTTCGTCGAAAGGCTCTTAGGGTATTTGATAACATCTCTAGATGTGCATGAAGGTTTCAGAATTTTGATTTGGCCCCAGGTGGTTCCAGTGGAACCACTTTTATCGTTAGGAAATTAGTTTTCATCGAAAGGCTCTTAGGGTATTTAATTCAAAATGTTTAAACTATGCTAATGTGTTCAGGTAACATCTCTAGATGTACATGAAGGTTTCGGGATTTTGATTTTGCCCCAGGAGGTTCCAGTGGAACCACTTTTATCATTAGAAAATCAGTTTTCATCAAAAGGCTCCTAGGGTATTTAATTCGAAACGCTTAAACAATGCTAATGTGTTCAGGTAACATCTCTAGATGTGCATGAAGGTTTTGAAATTTTCATTTGGCCCCAGGTGGTTCCAGTGGAACCACTTTTATCATTGGAAAATCAGTTTTCTTCGAAAGGCTCCTAGGGTATTTAATTTGAAACATTTAAACTATGCTAAAGTGTTCAAGTAGCATCACTAGATGTGCTTGAAGGTTTCGGAATTTTGATTTGGCCCCATGTGGTTCCAGTGGAACCACTTTTATCATTAGAAAATCAGTTTTCATCGAAAGGCTCCTTGGGTATTAATTCGAAACGTTAAAACTATGCTAAGGTGTTGCTAAGGAAATGCTAAGGAAATGCAGGGATACACCAAATAACTCGATCTAGTTTTAATTGGCAAAGTGGCTATTCAATTAACAGGATTCCACTGCACACATATCGTACTTCTATTTTATTTTCCACCTGTAAGGTTTATACATGAATAGAATGTTGATGCTAATTAATCATGCACTCATTCTTCTTATAAGTGGCTGGGAGTAAATGAACACAGACAAAACTGAAGATGTTAGGAGTTAAATTATTTATTTGGTAGTTTCTATTTGATATTCGATGTTCAGGCTGAAATGGGAAAACTGTTCAGTTTGTCCCCAAAAGACATTTGAAACTGAGAAAGATGGTTGTAACGTGGAGAACAATTATCTTTTAGAAATAGCATGGCTCCATAACAGCCACTTCTCTGGTTTACCTCACTGAGAATAGGTATTAACAGGTTAAGTTTTTGACAGATCTATCAATGAAGCGAGGCTGAGAAACATAAATATTTTGTAAGCTGTTATGGTCACTGAATTAGATAGAATTAGATGCCATATTGTTTACACCCAATTGTGAATAGAACAATTTGGTGCCCTATCTTCTGTTACTGAAACAACTCTCAAACAGAATACATTGGAGCCCACTTAATTGGATATCTCTGAACTGAATAACTCTGTTGATTGAATATAATTTCCCAACACAAAACCATTTATCATACCTCCAATTAAATTTGACCTGTCAATTGAATATAGGTTATAGAATAAACTCCTGTTAATTAAATAAAAAATCTTGTAACCTGTCGAGAAATTACCCCTGCTCTCTCTAGTTTCCCTTTGTTTATAAACCTGTTTGGCCTCAGAAAATTCAATACAGGCATTTAATCTAATATATCTTGTTTGACAGAGCTCATGGAGCTCTGTCAAATAAGATATAATAGAACTAGAGAATTGTAATTTGTTGGACAAATTACGGGCTTTCCCAACTTTTTAATGTGAAAAGGCAAACTGTATTGTACACAAAACTATCGATCAGTTTTGAAAACAGAAAATTTAGTGGAAATCAAAGATTTTGTGATGCTACTAGTTTTTATGCAGCCAAAACAGATATTTGAGATAAAGCAGGACACCAAAACATAAACACAAAATTTGCTCTTCAATAATTACAGAATATTTTCATAGAAAGCAAAACAAGCGATGTCCTTTGTGCTTTGGAAAAAATTAGTACATATGAATTATGGGCGTACGGTCTGGGTTTTCATGAAGGACTGTGCTCCAACCCACGCCTGAGTCAGGAAGGAGCCAATTTTTCGGCCAATATGCCAGAAAATTTCGGACAATTTAGTTGCCAGAAATGACCACAAAACATTTTGGTTTTCCACACAAAATGTTGTTTTCCAATCTCATCACTTAGAAGTTGCAAGTAAACTGACCATTATACTGTACAAGTTGATTCAGTAGAACCATATCCACGTTAATATCATTCATTTATAATCACACAAGTAAACATAAAGAGCTCTATTACTGCATATTACGACAGCACGGTGGCTCAGAAGGTAGAGATGATTGTTGCAATCCAAGAAGTCCTTGGTTCGAATCCTGCCTGTGGCAACCACATTGTGTCCTTGAGCAAGACACTTCATCCCAATTTAATTTCCCATGTGGGGGGGGGGGGGGGGGGGGGAGAGAGCTTGATGGCGATGTGTACTAAGGGTACTTTGAGGGTGCACTTGTCTTCAACCAATGCTAACCCTGCTTTTGTGGAGTTAGTATGTTGGGGAGTCTGAGTCGCTTGTCATTGCTTGGTGGTTCTCCATGGGAGGGAGACCCCCCCCCCTATACCCACATTTGGCATTTCCTCCTTGGATTCAACTTTTTTGGGCTAAAAGGGTTCCCTCCCCCCTCCCCCCCCTAAAAAATAGCCCTGTACGCCTATGCAATGAATACCTGGACTTGAATAAGTACCTATATTATGGCCATGATATAGCTGTAGATGCTGAAAGTGACCTTAAATATCAATAATTAATTTATTCTCCATCATTTTGTCTGTTTGTGAATGTGTGGGATTTGTCAACAAACGAGGGTAAGCTTCCTACTCCATGATTTCACAATTTTTCCAACATATCTGTTTCAGATACAATGACATACATGTAATATGAGTTACTGTCACACACAAATTAGTTGTTTATTTGATATGGTTTAAACCATCTAGAGAGCTAGTATACACAGTGATGGGTACAGTTCAAGTCAAAATGATTTGATTAAAGGGATGTTGAACAGCTTGTTAATATTTCTTGCATTACATTACTACTTTGCTATTTATTTACAGAAGGATTTCACAGAGGGTTTCCCTGACGGTATTTATTTATTGGTTTTTATGGTCACATACTTATCCACAATGGCTAATCGTGACCGTGACAGTTTTACGGGTGGAGGAATTCGGAGGACCCAAAGAGAACCACCGAGCATCGACGAGCAACTGTCAGCTCAACATTCTAATTATGTTCAAGCTCCGCTGAAGCAGGGTACCAGCGGCTGAAGACATGTGCACAATTGACATGCAGTACACCTTAGTACATGGCATCATCGTGCCCCCATGTTGGCAGCCGGAATAAAGTGCCTTGCCCAAGGACATTACGTGGGTCGTCCCAGATAGGGATCAAACTCGGGACCTCTATCATAGAAGTCAAACAGTCTACCACTGAGAAAATGTGCTTTCTTTCCTGGCGGTATTCATATTTGTACGGCCAAACTGGTGTTGGATAACACGGAACACCAAAACATATAACACAAAATTTGTTTCCCATTGATTTTTGAAAGCAGTTATGAAAAGCTCAAAGAGCTCTTTCCTTTTTGTTTTTGGACAAGTGAGTTTTCACTCAAAGTCATTTTTTGCAGAGAGTGTTATTTTTAAGTGGCCAAAGCACATGTTTCATTAAGTCCCAGAACATAACTAAAGCCGGATTTATTGATTAAACATTTCTGCATATAGCAAAGCAAAGTGTCTCAAATTAACCCATTCCAAAATGATAGTAGAGAGTAACCAAAGTTGGATAATTTGGGTATTTCCAAATGGTACACTTATTCTCACTCTCATTGTGCTTGAGGGTTAAATCTGAGATTGAAAAGGTATACCAATCTTACTCAGGGAAGGTGAGTACAGAAAAGTACAAAATTAATCAGAAAATGAATTTTGTCTGACGGTACTAATATTTGTATGAGCAAAACTGGTACTGCCCCGCTTTCCTGATATTCCAGAAACCTTGAATAATGCAGAATATTCTAGAATATTCTAGAATATTCCTCTTCTATTCAAGCTCAGTATTCCTGGTGTAGAATAATTCCAGGTTCCCACCAGGAATAAATAAGAATAAACACGAATTCAAACATATATTGAATTTTTAATATTAAAATCCATTAAAAATGATGAAAATGATTTTCTTTTATAGTTTATCCTCTACAATTCCATGTTTTAGAATTAGTTCCCCACAATTGTATGACCTGGAAAAAACATGAATAAACATGAATTTTTGGACTTAGAAAATTTCATGCTCAACATTTGAAGAAGAAACTAGAATAAACATGAATTCAAACATAAAATTGAATTTGGAAGTCTACAATCCATTAGAAACGATTAGAGTCATTTTCTTTTGCATGTTGCACTCAACATTTCCAAGTAATTAGAATTATTTCACCGAAATGTCATTGTCTAGAATTAACATGAATAAACATGAATTTTCTGACTTAGAAATTTTAAGTTATTTACTTTGGTAGGAAGAAACTAGAATAAACATGAACACAGGCAGTGACCTATTCCAATTCAGCAAGCGTCCATCTGCCAGTCTCTGCAAATCTCAAACACGGCTGAAGCTATGATCCGGAAATTTCTTGTGTGTACATGTACACTGGAACCCTGTTAACTGAATATCCTCTTTTCAACACAAAAATATTCAAATAAGAGTAATATACATCTAACAGGAATTTGGTCATTTTCCTATCTTCTGGTGATAAATTGAGTATTTGTTCTGTAATATCTTGTTTGAAAAAGCCCATTGAGCTCAGCCAAACAAGATAATGTAGATTAAATACCTCAATTGGGTGTACACATGCCAAAAGTGTCTGTCAATATGGCAAATTTGATTGTCGTCCAAGTAATTTGCCAACAGATTTCAAGAATTTTTTTTCAATCTAGAGGAGTTTACTCTATAACCAGTATGCAATCAACAAGTTAAACTTGTATGAAAGATATGGTAAATGGCTTGGTGTTTGGAAATTTTATTCTATTAACCCTTTACCCAATGCCGACAACATTAAAAAAAAATTATATTAATTTAAATTTTTCAAAAACTGTTAACAAAACCACATCATGTGACTCGACGAGCCCGTTCCAATGAGGGGTCACATGATGTGGTTTTGTTGACATTTTTTGGAAAATTTTGAATTTTTCAACAGCTACATTTGTGAATTATGTGGACGGATGTGGCCGATTCGTTAAGTAAAGGGTTAACCCTTTACCCAACACAGACTTTATCAAAATTTATTATTTTTATTTAAATTTTTCAAAACTTTCCAAAAAATGTCAACAAAACCTCATCATGTGACCCCCTCATTAGAACCAGCTCAATGAGCTTGTTCCATTGAGGGGTCACATGATGTGGTTTTGTTGACATTTTTCGGAGTCTTCAAAATTTTTCAAGTTCAATTTGTGAATTACATGTATGCAGGCGGATGTGGCCGAATTGTTAGGTAAAGGGTTAACAGATTTATTCAATTAAGAGATATACAATTAAGTGGGAACCTCTGTAATATTAAAAAGAATCATTTTTTTGGTTTTATATTTTCATAATTTCAAAAAAAAAATGTCTAATAAAACTCCTAGGGGTCTCACACACAGTTTCATGTCGATACCCAAGAGAAAATTTCACTGAAATTTCAGTAAAATTTCAGTGAATTTTGGTGAAAAGGTGAACTTTTGGCGGTATTTCACAGTTTTGATGACATTCAGTGAAATTTCACAGAAATTTCATGAAATATGTTCAAAATTTCACCGAAATCTTTTTTTAAAATTTTAGTAAAATTTTGCCCTACAAATTTCAGTAAAATTTCTTTAAAAAAAAGAGTGACTCAAATTGAACAAACTTGAAAAAGATCTCCCTTGAGATGTTAGAAACCAAATATGAAAGAATTCTAACTGGTGGATCTGAAGAGGAAAGTTTTTAAAGAAATGTCCTCACATTGCAATTAAGTTAAACTTTGGGCTCCAATAGAGAGCCAAAATATGAACCCACACCCTGATTTGAACAAACATGAATCTGACCAACCTAGAGATGTTGTATACCAAATATGAAAAGATTCTGACTGGAGGATCTGACGAAGATTTAAAAAAAAAATCCCTCATACTGGACTAAGATAAAATTCAGGTCCCCATAGGTAGCCCATATTAATAATCCAAGGGCCCGATTTGAACAACTTTGAATCCGACTCCCCTGTAGATGTTGTATACCAAATATGAAAGGATTCTGACTGGTGGATCTGAAGATTTTTAAAGAAATTTCTTCATATTTCACTAAGTTAAAATTTGGGCTCCTACAGGTAGCCCCAATATTAACCCAGGGACTGGATTTGAACAAATGTGAACCTTACCCATCATATAGAAGTTCTGTACAAAAAACTGATTACACCTAATTTCGGAACAAAATGGACGCTGGTGGCCATCTTGAATTTTGGATAAAACCCCAAAACACATATTCTGATCTCACAATGATAACAAAGATACCCAAGAGGTTTTGTGTAGATCGGTTCATAAATACGGCTTTTAGTCCAAGGTGTGTTGACGTGGCAGATGCACAGGCAGACGGACTGATTTTCGGCACAAAATTTCCCACATTCGAACTTGACCTACGTATTGATAAAAGTAATCCATATATGAAATTTCCATTACACCCTGGCATGCATTCACCCCTTAGTTGGGAGGAAATGTGGCTAAAAAAGACGATTCCATATGGATCTGGGCCCTACAACATTTTTGGGCCTCACCTCCCCCCCCCCTCCTCCAAGAAATGGGCAAACGCAAGCATCGCATAACAGAGTGTCAGTAAATGAAAAAAACAATAATTCAGCTTTTTGCACACTGGTACCTCGCAACAGAATTTTCTTGTTTCTCTTGAAAAAAACGTTATGTGGCAGCACCGCCAACACGTGAAAGTCTCGAAGCAGCCTGGTGTTTTTTCAAAGACTGATCCCTACGGACCACAATTCAACATATGATTTCCAAGAACTCTTGATAATTTCGTTTCACGACACAGTGATTTATTTGAACCACTATGACTGACAAATGATGAGAAATACTAAAGAAAAATAGGCCACTGGGAAGTTACGACATTACGTCACCTGCAGGCTGCACGCGCCCGAATTCGAACACAGAAAGCCGACATTTTGATTCTGAAAGTATATCATTGTTTTTGCTCAAAACAAACAAAAAATAAACGTACTGTTATTCCTTCTGCGTGGTATGGGCATATTACTGATTATTTACAAACGCACGGGTGCAAAAAAAAATCCCGATCAACTTATTGTTAATTGCACCTCCCAAACGAACTTTGACTGGCGCGCGATTTTCAAAGTAAGTTCTTTTTTCCCAATGTGGTTAACACAATAACAGTCGAATCGTCCCATATGCAGTTCGTACTGAAATCGAAACCGGACGTTTTGTACGAGATATGCTTGTTTTAATTCCAAGTTGAAATTTATCATTTGGAATGGTTTTGTTTTGTTAATTATTGATACTGGACTTACTGGTATGTTTGTTACTATTTATTTTAGCAAAATTATGTTAAATGAGATCAGATGGGGACTCGTACTCAAGTCTCAACTTAACTTCTTAAGAATAAGAGTTAAGTCAAAGAAAGAGAAATTCATTTGTGACAATGTGTGCTTCACATTTTTCAAGAGATCCTCTGTTGAGGAATCGTAGTCAACACATCTCCAAACCAACACGTCCCCCCCAATGTTTTGGTCAAAACGTCCCCAAATAGTTGGTCAAAACGTCCCCAGTACTTGCAGTAGTTGGTCAAAACGTCCCCTTGGTTGTTTCTTGGCTGGGGCCATTAAAATAACTGAATAGCACCCAAGCCAAACCGCCCCCACCTAAGCAACCCAAACCGTCCACACCTATGTTACCCAAACCGTTCTCAATCCCCGAAACCCAAACCGTCCCCACGTCATTTTTTTTTATTATTATTATTATTATTATTATTATTTTTATACAGATTTATTTTATGCAAAACTACTTATCCAAAAGAGAATTATCAAATCCAACATTCAACAAATTATAATAATGACTAAAATTATATCCGATTGTGAATTACATTACATTAAATACAGTAACTTCGCCATGTATTCAATGGGTACGGGTCCAGTCGCCACCAATGGCGAGTTGGCCCGATATCTGGTGGTGGCTTGGCCCACTTTGACAACCACTATTATAGGTTTAGTACTCACGTTTTTTTTTTATAAATAATCCGAAAAAAACATTTAAAGAATGAAGAATCCGTTAAAAATCCTCAAATACGATTTCGAATAGCTTTACACAAAAACTCTAGATACGTCTCATCACTACCTGATCACAGACAAAAATGATATTCTATTTGTTGTTTCTAGAATTTTAGAGTGAATGTCTTTGAAATCTTTGAAGTGTGTTTGTTTTTACTGGTTGTTTGTACTGTATATTGTCTCCTGTATAAACAATAAGAACACAAATCAGCTCCGTTGTTTTTGTAACACTGCACAATACATCAAACAAGGTAGTGTTTTTACTGACTAATGTCTTTTCAATGAGAACGTGTTGGATGTTTAATTTTATACTTTGCTTGGCTTCATTTTTGTTATACCGGTATTCTCTTTATTTTTTACCCCAATTTGCCAACGCTGCATGTCCCATCACCGAGTTACATCTCGCCCACACGCTTTTTACCCCAATTTGTCATCGCACGAATGGAATGGTTTAACGTGCCAAAGGCACGCAGTGACAGTATGGGGAACAAGCCCCTTTTGACCCTCAGTGACTGTAAATGACTAATTTCCACATGTCTACTGCCATCGCCTGCGTCCCATCACCGACTTATATTTCGCCCACACGCTTACATTTCAATTCAGACGAAACAAATAAACTCACACCAAATAAGAGAGTATAAATATTCTCCGTTTTGGTGCAGCTTTCTTTGTCAATACTATATCCTTTCCATTTTAATTCAGTCAAAACAAAGAAACTCACACCAAATCAGAGAGTAGAAATATTCTCGGCTTTGGTGCGGCTTTCTTTGTCAATAATATAACCTGTCCCTAATCCCGGCTAAATCAATTAGTGAAGTAATTATCACCTTGATCACTGCAAGTCATACTATTAACTTCTGGTGATGACTTGGCCCAGGTGCTTGGTGGCGAGTTGGCCCGGGTGGCGACTGGACCCATTCCCAATTCAACTGGGAACGGTTTGGGTAAAATAGTGGGGATGGTTTGGGTAAAATAATGGGGACGGTTTGGGTAAAATAGTGGGGCCGGTTTGGTCATGGGGACGGTTCGGCTTACGTCGGCCAACTGGAGTAACTGACCCAGGGGTCGGTTTGGGTAAAATAGTTGGGGACGGTTTGGGTAAAATAGTGTGGGGACGGTTCGGCTTGGGGACGGTTTGGGTGCATCCCAAATAACTTGCGATGTTATTTTAAATTTTTTTTTTATTGTTTTACAACACATTAATTAGAGATAACCCTGCTTCTGTTAGGCCAATGTTTATGCGTGCCACCCCTAACTTAGTGCGTGCCTTATGAATAGAAAACACTTATCAGCCTGGGAATGGAAATTCGAACCCCAGAGTTAATTCTGTGAATGCCTCCTTTCAAAAGTGATGGGATACTAATGCAGATGCCAAAGGCAGGCACACACGCTGATAGGGTGGGATGCAAGTGCCTCCCCCCCCCCCCCCCCCCCCACACACACACACTTTTTAGCTGCGACTAGCAGCTCTATAAGTGGCAATGTCGGTCTGTCTGTCGGTCGGTCGGTCGGTCGGTCTGTCTGTGACCAATGAGTTTGTCTGTGACCAACGAGTTTAAAAAACTCAATAACTTTTGAAATACTTGATGGAATGACTTTATATTTGGCATGTAAGTGTATCTTATTGATGTCTAGCCACTGTTCAATGCATGTGTTGTTCCAAATATTTTTCTTGGAGTTATGGCCCTTGATGAACTTAGAATGTCAGTCAGTCTGTCTGTGACCAACGAGTTTCAAAACTCAATAACTTTTGAAATACTTGATGGAATGACTGTATATTTGGCATGTAAGTGTATCTTATTGATGTCTAGCCACTGTTCAATGCATGTGTTGTTCCAAATATTTTTCTTGGAGTTATGGCCGTTGATGAACTTAGAATTTTGTGAAATTGCACCACCCGTCACAGCTACGGCGTCGATGTCGCGATTTTTTTAAAAATCAATTATAAATGGAGACTTCTGGCGGCTTTTGATATTAAAAAAATTGCATTTTCTTTGCCGTTATTTTTAGCAGCATGTTTCAAATTCTCAATAATAAAGTGATTACTTATCATGCAGTCAAAAATTACAATCGTTGGGAGCTCCATTCACGAAACGGCCCCCTCCTTAACCATCAGCACGGTTGTCAGAAACTAGTTTTTTCTCCAATAAAAAAGACAGTTCGCCGGAACATAAAAATCTGGGCACTTTAACGGATACAACAGCACAATTTCTACTCCCTACCGAGAAACATTTTTTTTTTTCTGTGCTATGGGCGCCGCCATTTTTAAACGGCTAAAGCTGATAGCAGACCTTTAGTTGAAAGCTAGTCAGATGCGCAGGGGACTACCTCCTGTGCAGCCTCTGGTTACCTAGAAATCAATAGGAGCGGAAAAATTTCCCGATATGTTCAGAGAAAATACCCCCTCCTCCACCATTTGTCAATGCACTGAAGGCCCGTACCCACAAAGGGGGGGGGGGGGGGGGGGATCCCAATATTTGGCAAAAATATATATGAGGTAAGGTAAAATTATGTGTATCGTTAGATGAGGTTAAGTGACTCAGTCTCATTCAGACGATCCACCTCCTGTGTAGTCCGTAATGTAATTTGAACTAATTTCCCGAAAAATCACTAAGAATTAACTATGGACACTTCGCTGAAAAAAAAACAGACTATTCGCCAGAAAATATCAGACAGTTCAATGGAAAATTTATTTCGGTGAACTGTCTCATATTTTCCGGCGAATAGTCTTTTTTTCGGTGAAGTGTCAAAAGTTTGGCGAAAAGTCCAGATTTTTCCTGGCGAAATGTCCAAATGTTCGGCGAACTGTCCAATTTTTCCTTTCGGCGAAAAGTCCAGTCTAATTATGGGTCCTACTAAATTAAATATCAACCAAAACAGTCCAAAACCATCCACTACCGACCAAAAGTCAATAAGTACCCAACAAAAAAAAAAGAAATGAGTGCCGACCAAAAATATAAGATTTTTTAGAATCTCGTCGGCTCTAATCAGTGATTTGTGGGTGATTAAAAATAGAGGTAGCAGCCGAGAGAATTTTCAGGGAAGAGGCCATCGTGGGGGATAAGGTGAGTCGGTGTTGTCTCTGTAAAACAGGGTTATTGTGGTATATCAATGGAAAATAATCTGGAGGTGGGGGTTGAAACTGACTTTGAGTGAGTGAAAATCAGGGTGGTTTTAAATTCACTGTGAGAAGGCACTCGTGTATTCATTTGTGGGTAAAATGAATGCACGGATGGTGTATAGGTTTCGAATCTCACTGGAGGGGGGGGGGTGGGGGGGAGCAAATCAACACAAAGCGCCAAACATACCACCCAAGCAAAATAAGCCACCATTGTAGGCTATATATAATGAACAAATACACAACCTCAGTTCTGCGAAAAGGCAGACAATTACTACCCTGAATTCATTTTACCCACAATTAAACATATGTAACCCCCCTCCCAGACACACTGAGTTTCTAAACCCCTACACAAAACTGTACATTCATTTTACCCAAAAAATATAAGCATGAATGCCTGCTCTCCCAGTACATTTCATACCCCCCCAAAAACCCAACCCATTTTTTACTCGAAGCGAGTTTCAACGTCATCCCACCCCGGTTATTACCTGGGGATATGACACCACAGTGACCTCATTTTACGGAGACAACCCTGACTTATGAATAATGCCTCACCTTATCCCCTATGATACTCCCTTCCCTGAAAATTATCTGCAGCTGGAGGTTGGCCGCAACCTCTATTTTCAACCACTCACAAATCTCTGATTAAAACCTTCGAGATTTTAAAAAACCTTCTTTATACCCCTCCCGCAAACAAAGTTCGTCTGTCCGTCTGTCTATCCCTTATTAGCGCAACTCCTCCTAAACCGTTTGAAGAATTTTCATGAAACTTTACACAATGGAAGAACTCCATATGAAGATGCGCATGAAGCAATATAATTCCGTTCCGACATTTCCAAGGGGAGATAATCTAACTTATACATTTCAATTGCTACATCATGTGGATGTGTCCTCGTAAGCGCAACTCCTCCTGAACCGTTCAGTGAATTTTCATGAAACTTTACACAATGGAAGAACTCCATATGAAGATGCGCATGAAGCAATATAATTCCGTTTGAACATTTCCAAGGGGAGATAATCTAACTTATACATATCAATTGCTACATCATATGGTTGTGTCCTCGTAAGCGCAACTCCTCCTGAACCGTTCAATGAATTTTCATGAAACTTTACACAATGGAAGAACTCCATATGAAGATGCGCAAGAAGCAATATAATTCCTTTCTGACATTTGCAAGGGGAGATAATCTAACTTATACATTTCAATTGCTACATCATATGGTTGTGTCCTCGTAAGCGCAACTCCTCCTGAACCTTTCAATGAAGAAACTTTACACAATGGAAGAACTCCATATGAAGATGCACATGAAGCAATATAATTCCGTTACATTGCTCACCACACCATTTATGGGAGGAGGGCAAACACTTCTGTAGATTTGATGCCAGTCACGCTTGAATTCCTACTCAAAAAGTTATGATCATTTTCCGATTTAGAAAATGTCCAGATATGGTTTCTGTATGATAACTTTAGTTTGACTTACGAAATGGAACAAAAATTTTATTCATATGTTTGTAACCACATTAATACAAGTTGGGATTGATAGTGGGCGTGGTCCAGTTATCATCATGACACCATACAGCTTAACCCGCTGCACTCTGATGTCAACATACCAAAATTTGAAACATTAAATTTTCCCATAATGCAACTAGGAATTTAATGAATTCACTCTTGTTTGACAGAGTTCAATGAGCTCTGTCAAACAAGAATGAATTTGTTAATTCCTAGTTGCATTATGGCAAAAATTTTCAGGTCGGAAATTTGATATTTTGATCTCAGTGTGTTTTTTTTTAATTTAGAGGCGTTTAAGGTCACATATTTATGTACAATGGCTAATCGTGATGGCAACATGAACATAAAGTAAAGTTTATTCAATCGTTTATGCATATGTTGCCCATTTTAGAAGACTTCCACCCCAAGCATTGGTGACTGGGTCCTATTTTACCAGTGAAACAGAAGCTGCTTACTGCAGTAAACAAGCACTGCTTCACTTCCCGGGGTTCCCACAGGGTTGGGGGTGGGGGGGTGGGACCTAAGTGTGTAGAGATTTAAGTTTGATTCTCGCCATAGTTATTTCCCCTCAGTTATTGCAATTTTTTTTAAAATTTAGGATTAGTCTGCAACAAAGTTGATATTTATAAAGGTCTATCATAAGGGGGTGGGGTGCGGTGCATTAGTGTTCCATGGGGGGGGGGGGGGGGGGGGTGGTGCGGTGCATTAATGTTCCATGAACAGTCGAGGTGGGCTGCAGTATTGATGATTTTTAACCCTTTAAGTCCTGGACAACACACATGACTATTGCCTGTTTGTGTCTAGTGGCTTAGTAGTGATTTCTAGTCAATTCTTGGCTGCCTGTTAAGACAACCAGGACTTGACTAGAAAGCCCTACCTAGGTACTTTGCCTCTTGTCAGCAGGATGTGCTCGTCATGGGCATCTGTTCTGATGTCATTATACTAAATAGATGGAAATAGGCCTTTAAGGGTTAATGGTGATAAGGTATTTGTTGTTTCATTTTCTCATGCTCAATTATGCCGTATTTATATACCAATCTTTACAAAACTTCTCAAGTACCTTCATTATACGACAAGAACAAGTTGTCTTGGATAATAAATTTTGGGCATTGGCATAAGCAATGATTAAATTTAGGATACAGAAATTTTTGGCGTGGGGGGGGGGTGGGGGGGGGGGCATAGCCATCCTTGACATTGCACTTGTTTTCTTATGTGTGCTGTTTTTGGAGGAGGGGGGGGGGGGGGGTCACAGTTTTTACCAAGTTTCTTATTAAATGTTTCGGAATTTTGTTTGCTTTTAGCTAATTACATGCACTGCAGTCTCATCCCTGATAAAGTAAAGAGTCACAATTCTAGCAGGTCGGTATGTGTAAGCTATATGCTATACATCAATGTTTAGTGTTTACAAACTATTCCAACGGTTTTATATTTTATAACTGGATTGAACTAAAATGTGTTTATTTGTATTTCACAATGAATTTTATAAAAGGATTGAACTTAAAATGTGTTTATTTTTATTTCACAATAGATCCTATAACAATAATGTTTCACATGGCCTTTTAAACGCCTATTCTGATTATAAATCATAATCTGCAAATTGTTTGTAGTTATTCCTGCAGCCATAAGCCAAATTAAAGCATTTATTATTGCAATTCTTTCCCAGAATATTCTTGATTATTCTAAAGATTTCCTTTAATGCCAGTTCAAGACACAGGAATAACCTAGAATATTTTGGGTGGAATATTCTAGTTTATTCCTATTCATGCATTATCCCACATTCTAGTATATTCCAGAATACTCTAGAATAATAATACTGGAATATTCCAGAATATTCCTGCTGTGAAATATTCCAGTTTATTCTTATTTTATTCTTCTTCATGCATTATTCTAGATTATTCAAGGTGCCATTTAACATTCTTGTTTATTCTAGAATATTCTAGAATAAAATATTGGAATATTCTAGAATATTCAAGAACAATATCCCAGAATATTCCAGAGTAATTCTGGATATTCTATAATAATTCCTGGTCAAGAAAGCGGGGTGGATTTATTTATTTATTTATTTATTAGGTTTTAACGACACATTAACAGCCAAGGTCATATTATGTCGGTGACAGTTGTATGGGTGGAGAAGCCGGAGTACCCAGAGAGAACCACCGAGCAATGCCAGCTCCCCAACAAAGTGCCTCCGCACTGTAACACAGGCAGGGTTAGATTCGTTGAAGACATGCGCACCATTGATGTGCAGTATGCCTTAGTACCCGGCATCATGGTGCCCCCATATGTCCCGATCATGCAAGGCCGCAACTTGAAATTCTCAGAATGTTTCCTACTGTCTCTGCCCGACAATTTAGTATCTTTGTCAAGTGCCGAGACCGCGTGGAAATACTGTGGATCAGGTGAAAACCGAGGGCACGATTCGTCCCTACTTTATTCTCAATTCAACGACTTTTCCATTCATTATTTACCTGTCACCGGCTGAGTTTGGTATTATATTTGTCTATTTGAGGAACTTTTCAACCTTAACTATTTGCAGCTTCATGTAGCACCACTGAAAGGCCACTGCACGGTTACAAATATATTCAGGGATTGATTTTACGAAAATAACAATTATTTTGACAATATCCACATGGGAACTCCTAAATATGCCAAGGGTTAAACTTTTGATAATGACGTATAAAACAGAAGTTGTCATGCTATGCTTGCTGCATGCAGGCATAGAAAACATTCCGTGCTCAATGAATTAGGAATGGAGCAAATTGTCACTTAAACCTACGAAATTCTGAAATGAAAGTGTCAATGACACTGTAGCTCAACTTGTTTAAGACATGTACATGTATAGTATGTGACACAGCAATGACATACATCTACTTGACCTGATAACAAAGGTACATGTAAAGTATTGTAACGGTCTGTACATAAATGCTGACTGCAGCCTGTAACAAATATATAGGTAAAGTATTGTAAAGGTGGGTGACAGCTAGATACTAAACTACAAAAACACCCGTTCCTGTCACAAGGTGATAACAAAGGTACCCCAAGAAGTTTCGTGAAGATCGGTTCATAAATACAGACTCTAGCCCGAGCTGTATTGACATGTGTACTTTGGAGACATGCACATGCGTATTGTACGTGATGTATTCCATGTTACTAAACATTCATACAAAATTTTATTCAAATCAGAACTTTCATACAGAAGTTCTGTACAAAAAACTGATTGCACTCATTTTGGTACAAAAGGGCCATCAGCAGCCATCTTGAATTTTGGACCACACCCAAAAACACTAATTCTCGTCCCAAGGTGATAACAAAGGTACCCAAGAAGTTTTGTGAAGATCGGTTCATAAATACAGCCTCCAGCCCTAGCCGTATTGACATGTGTACTTACAGTGTATAAGTAGCACTGAATAAATCAAAGAGCATCTAATTTGCAGAATTTCAGCATGAGAAAAAAAACTGTATTATATGTGATGTATTCCATGTTACTAAATATTCATACAAAAATTTATTCAAATCAGAACTTTCATACAGAACAAAAATCTGACTGCACTAACTGAAGTACAAAATGGCTGCTGGTGGCCATCTTAAATTTTGGACCGCACCCAAAAACACTCATTCTCATCCCACAGTGATAACAAAGGTACCCAAGAAGTTTTGTAAAGATCGGTTCATAAATACAGACACTAGCCTGTGCCATATAGAAGTTGTGTACAAAAAACTGATTGGACCTAACTTCGGTACAAAATGGCCACTGGCAGCCATCTCGAATTTTGGACCGCACCCAGAAACACTAGTTCTTGTCCCAAGTTGATAACGAAGGTACCCAAGAAGTTTCGTGAAGATCGGTTCATAAATACAGATTCTAGCCTGAGCCATATTGACATGTGCACTTACTGTGTTAAAGTAGCACTGAATAAATCAAAGTGCATCTAATTTGCAGAATTTGCAGAATTTCTGCGTGAGAAAAAAACCTGTATTATATGTGATGTATTCCATTTTACTAAACATTCATACAAAAATTTATTCAAATCAGAACTTTCATACAGAAGTTTTGTACAAAAAACTGATTGTACTAACTAAAGTACAAAATGGCTGCTGGTGGCCATCTTGAATAGCGGACCACACCCAAAACCACTCGTTCTCATCCCACGGGGAAAACAAAGGTAGTCAAGAAGTTTCGTAAAGATCGGTTCATAAATATGGCCTCTAGCCCAAGCCATATTGGCATTTGCAGATACAGTGCTGAAAGTAACACTAAATAGATCAAAGTTAGTCTAATTGACATAATTTATGCACAAGAAAAAAACCTGTATTATATGTGATGTATCCCATGGTACTAAACATTCACACAAAAAATTATTCAAATCAGCGCTTTCATGTGGAAGTTCTGCGCAAAAATCTGATTGCACCTAATTTTGTACAAAATGGCTGCCAGTGGCCATCTTGAATTTCAGACTGGAAAAGCTCAAATTTGGCTTCGGCAAAGTTGAGCTAAAAAATGAGTTTTTTCGACGGCATCTACCATTATGCATCTAAGACAGGGATTGCGTTAAACTTTACAGCAGCCTTATAACAGAAAATATTCTTGAAATTGAACTGTGAATCCGAATTTCGAAAGCATTTTTGGATATTCTATTCCAAACTACCACTGCACGCTTATCAATATTCAGTGATTTTATGAAAATTAAAATTATTCCGACCATACCCATATGGGCAGTCTCGAATCTGCCAACGGTTAAACTTTTAATAATGACATATAAAACAAAAGTTGTCATACTATGACTGCTGCAGGATGAAGGCCCAATCCTCTCATGGAAAAGGTTTTGAGACAATATGGCTCCAGTGCTGAGAAAGTGCATGTAAACGTTGGCGAAAATAACAATTATTCTGACAGTACCCTTATGGAAAGTCTCAAATCTGCCAATGGTTAAACTTTTAATAATAACATATAGGACAAAATTTGTCATACTCTGACTGCTGCAAGCAGCTATAGAAAACATTCAGAACTCAAGCAATTAAAAATGGAGTAAAATAGCCACCTAAATTTACTAAATTCTGAAAAAATTGGAAATGTTTTGGACGGTACCTACTTTTATGCAACCAGAATGGGATAGGGTTAAACTTTACAACCAAACTAACAACAGCAAATATGCTCAATAGTCAATTGTGAATACGTACATGAAAAGTGTTTGAAATTAACCCTTTCCAAAATGGTAGAAAAGGCAACCAAAAATGGCTAATTTTGGCATTTTCAAAGGTACTCTTATTCTCGCCCTCATTGTGCTAGAGGGTTAAATCTGAGATTAAGAAGTAAACAGTAACTTTCTTCCACAATCATTGTTGCATCTAGCCATGCCAAAATAATTATTACAACTACCTTGTAATTAGAAAAATTTGCTCTTGAAGATGGCGAAAATAACAAATATTCCGACAGTACCCTTATGGAAAGTCTCAAATCTGCCAATGGTTAAACTTTTAATAATAACATATAGAACAAAATTTGTCACACTTTGACTGCTGCAAGCAATTATAGAAAACATTCAGAGCTCAAGCAATTAAAAATGGAGTAAATCGTCACCAAAACTTACCAAATTCTGAAAAAATTGGAGTTTTTTTGGACGGTACCTACTTTTATGCATCCAGAATGGGATAGGATTAAACTTTACACCAAACTTACAACAGCAAATATGCTCGGTAGTCAAATGTGAATACGTACACAAAAAGTGTTCGAAATTGACCCTTTTCCAAAATGATGGAAAAAGCAACCAAAGTTGGCTAATTTTAGCATTTTCAAACGGTACTCTTATTCTCACCCACATTGTGCTTGAGGGTTAAATCTGAGATTAAAAAGTAAACAGTAACTTTCTTCTGCAATCATTGTTGCATCTATCCAAACCAAAATAATTGTTACAACAACCTTGTTATTAGAGAAATTTGCCCTTGAAGTTGGTCAAATTAGAAGAAAAATTCTATATTCATGTCATTTTTGGCCAGTGGAGGTTAAAGTTGAAAGATATGAGTGGTGATTGTGGTGTATCATATTATGCTCTAAATGTGTGGAAAATTTGAGTTAAATAACTGTAAACAATTTTGAGACATTCGAAAAATGGTGAAATTTTGAAGGTTTTGGCAGAATATTTTGAAAACACGCATTTTCACAGATATGACGAGACCGCATTTCACTAGATTTGATGACATTACATAAGTGTGCCAAATTTGGTCAAAATCGTACAGCTTGTTTTCGAGCAGTTCAAATGCTAAGTTTATCTCTAGAATTCAAGAAAGTGACATAATCCCTGTTAATTGAATACTCCTGTTAATTGAATAATTTTCTTTGGCAAAGTGGCTATTCAATTAACAAGGTTTCACTGTATTAGAAACAGATAAAGAACATCCAACATGAAATACCACCTCTATTCTTAAGTTTGTAGTTTCATTGAGCAAGATAAGCTCATTAAAAAAATTAAATGAGAAAGCCAAATTTCTGTCATTATAAATCTTCACAGTGAAAGTCCTCCAAAAGGAAGTTGTTGAATTATTCAGAACAAAGTCACTTAACCCGTTACCCAATGTAACGGCCAAAACTATTCACAAAAATCGCCAATTAATTTTCATTATTTTTTCATTTTTCATCTCAAAAACATAGGTTATGACCCTTCTTTGGAACGATCTCATCTTGCTCGTTCCAATGAGGGGTCATAACCTATGTTTTTGAGACAAAAAATGAAAAAAAAATAGTTATTCAAGAAATTTGTTTGCAATTGTCGTCTTCTTTTCATGTTAGGTAAAGGGTTAATTAGAATCCTGTTGACAAATGTGGCCTTTATCAAGTGGAGGAACATTTCAATGGTTACTACTATATAAAACTCATCTTGCCACTATATACCTCACACTTAGAAGTGCAAGGTAGATAGTTATAAAGTGTAAAATATATAGTGGCAAGGTGCATTTTACATGACAGAAACCATTAAAATGTTCTTCCTCTTGATAAAAGTCATGGGGCCAAAAATTTGTGGATTCCAATTGAGTGGCTTTGTTCTGAGTATGTCATTACAGATAGAAGAAGACTCTCGGAGAATATTTGAATATGATGGAACACAGATTTTGTCATTTAACCCTTTACCCAACGTAATGTAACAGTCAAAACTGGCCTGTGTTATTCACAAAAACTGCCTGTTCATTCTTCACTATTTTTTTCATTTTTTGTCTAAAAAACATAGCTTATGACCTCTCACTGAAACAAGATCTCTCAGCTCGTTCCAATGAGGGTTCATATGCTATGTTTTTGACACAAAAAATGAAAAAAATTAGTTATTCAATAATTTTGTTTGCAAGTGTCGTCTGCTTTTCGTGTTAGGCGAGGGGTTGAAATATTCCTATTTTGAAATGAGTGTGCAGAGGGGTAAAAGAATATACTTACAGATGGTGGCATTTCAACATCTGGTTCAATGTACTGAAAAAATAAAACAAACAAAATATATCAGGCACTTGAAAAAGAAAAGTTCCTTTTTATCCCATAAATGGACGTTTATTCGAACAATAGAAGTCTTGGATAAATTTTTCTTTATTCACCTAGTAGCAGCTGTTAGTAGGGTGATAAATTTTCCCTGTAGGTTTAACACTGAAAGAATTTATTCCTATAGTAAAGACAGACTTGTTGACCTCTGACCTCTTCCGCATTCATGTTGTCATGACCTGTTTTACGTTTGTGGGAGACAAACTGAACAGACATTTATCAAACGTTGACTGTCACTGAAATGTTTAGTTTTAGAATATGACACATTTCAACTTTGTCTAACAATAAAACGAACAACAATTAACAATGAAAACATGAAGTAAATCAATCGAAACCAAGTGTTGAAAAGCATACAAGTTCGATTGTGAAAGGCGGGGGCATGATATTTGATGAGTGATGTTTCATTTTTCAAATTAGGAAAGTGTAAATAAACAAATGCACTTGTCGTCTGCTTTGTTTATAAAACTCAACTTGAATCGACGATGAAAGAAATGAAAGTGTCAATGACACTGTAGCTTATCTTGACCTTATTCAAGTAAATTGTGCATAATTATTGACTTTTTGTTGTCTATCAGAAACTACATATTTTTGGCTTTAAAATGTGTTTTGGATACTTTCAGTGATTTTATGCCCCCCAAAAATCCACTTCATGGACCCTTATTCAATGTGACTGGTTCCATAAGGTGAATATTTTTTTACTTTAAAAAACATTTTGGAGGATTTTGAGTAATTAAATGCAAAAACAAATTCACAACTGCCTGCCCGGGGCATCTTATATGGCCAACTGGGTGAATTTGGGGTTTTTTTTGGCATCAAATCACTTTCATCCACTGGGACCCCACACCCACCCCATGGGGTGAGCAAGGAAAAAATATTGCACCTAATTGTGTTTTGAGGGATTTTGAGAGATTTTATTCAAAAAAGTTCACCCCATCAACCTATCACCCCAAGCCCAACTGTATGGGGCCCGTCATTTGGGTGATTTTTTTTTTCATGAAATCACTCAAAATCCCCCAAAACACATTTTAAAATAAAGGTAAAAAAAGAAAAAATTCCCCCCCCCCCCCCCCCCCCCCCCCCCCCCCCCCCCCCCCCCCCCCCCCCCCCCCCCCCCCCACTCGGGACCCCACCCCATGTGGTGAACTGGGTGAACAATTTTTTTCATGAGCCTTATAATGTGTTTTGCGGAATTTTTAGTGATTTCATGCAGAAAAAAAAACAAGAGCACTGCCTAGCAGAGCAACATACACCCATCAAAATTGGACCATGCACAAGTTTCTTTTGGGTAAAGTTTGAAATTTTTGTTGACTCGACCATGTCTGTCCCCCCCCCATCCAATCATTGCCCAATCCCCTGCCCTTCACATTAAGCGATCTGAGGTCTTCACAAAATAAAAAAAAATATGCCGATAAAATCGTCAGATGTGTACCCATATGTGCAACTAGTAGAAAGCTGTTTGGAGGAGGGCCACCCTGGATGCCGACATTATGTACACCATACATGGTATGGGTACATATAGAAATGGATTGAAGGAGTGCCTAATTTGATGGATAAAGGGTTAATATCTCCAGATCAAATTATTAGATTTACTTAATGAGATATTATGCCCATGAAGCTGTGTATTAAATTTGAAAAGAATCTGATTAAGTTCATGGTCTGTAGAGCACGGAAAGCATAATTTGCGTGATTTCTAAGTATTAAAGGGCAATAACTCCTACAGAAATCGAGAAACATGACCCGAATTTGCACTTGTGTGAGATACCATGCTCATGAAGCTGCATATTAAATTTCAAAAGAATGTGATTAGGTTCACGGACTGTAGAGCACAGAAAGCATAATTTGACTGATTTCTAAGTGTGAAAAGGGCAATAACTCCTAAGAAAACAATCGAACATGACCCAAATACGAACTTGTGCGAGATATTATGGCCATGAAGCTGCGTATTAAATTTGAAAAGAATCTGATTAAGTTGACGGTCTGTAGAGCACGGAAAGCATAATTTGCTCAATTTCTAAGTATTAAAGGGGGAATAACTACTAGGAAAACTGTCGAACATGACCGAAATTCGAACTTGCACAAGATCTTATTCTGGTTGTGCAGTATCAAATATTTTTTAAATCCGATTAAAATCACCCTCTGTAGAGCATGGAATACAACTGTCCCCGGATGGAAAACGGACAGCGGACAGATGGGCAGCGCCATAACATAATACCTCCGTTTTTCAAACGGGCATATAATGAAAGTGTCAATGACACTGTAGCTCAACTTGTCAAGACAAAAACATGTACATGTATAGTATGTGACACAGCAATGACAAACATCTAGGTAATGACCTGATAACAAAGGTACATATAAAGTATTGTAACGGTCTGTACATAAATACTGACCGTTGCCTGTAACAAATGTATAGGTAAAGTATTGTAAAGGTGGGTGACAGTCAGATGCTAAACTAGAAAAGAAATCTTTTGAGTCCCAGAGTGGGTCTGACTGAACCCCAAAAATATTTGTTCTCATAGCACAGTGATAACAAAGGCACCCCAAAACACACTCGTTCCTGTCCCAAGGTGAAAACAAAGGTACCCAAGAAGTTTCGTAAAGATCGGTTCATAAATACGGCCTCTAGCCCGAGCCGTATTGGCATTTGCACTTACAGTGCTGAAATTAACACCAAAAAACATCAAAATTAGTCTAATTTGCACAATTTACGCACGAGAAAAAAACCCGTATTATATGTGATGTACCCCATGGTACTAAACATTCATACAAAAAATTATTCAAATCAGAGCTTTCATATGGAAGTTCTGTACAAAAAACAGATTTCTGCATCATCGGTACAAAATGGCAGCTGGCAGCCATCTTAAATTTCGGACCGCACCCAAAAACACTCGTTCTCGTCCCACGGTCATAACAAAGGTACCCAAGAAGTTTCGTAAAGATCGGTTCATAAATACGACCTCTAGCCTGAGCCATAGCCAATTGTTGACGTACGGACAGACGGACGACGGGTCATGACAATAGCTCAAATTTGACTTCGTCAAAGTTGAGCTAAAAATTTATTCAAATCAGAACTTTCATACAGAAGTTCTGTACAAAAGACTGATTGCACTAATTTTGGTACAAAATGGCTGCTGGTGGCCATCCTGAATTTCGGACCACACCCAAAAACACTCGTTCTCATCCCACGGTGATAACAAAGTACCCAAGAAGTTTCGTAAAGATCGGCTCATAAATATGGCCTCTAGCCTGAGCCATATAGAAGTTGTGTACTTCAAAAAATTATTCAAATCAGCGCTTTCATATGGAAGTTCTGTGCAAAAATCTGATTGCACCAAATTTTGTACAAAATGGCTGCCATCGGCCATCTTGAATTTCAGACCAGACCCAAAACACTCGTTCTCATCCCACGGTAATAACAAAGGTACCCAAGGAGTTTCGTAAAGATCGGTTCATAAATACCGCCTCTAGCCCGAGCCGTATTGGCATTTGCACTTACAGTGCTGAAAGTAACACCAAAAAACATCAAAGTTAGTCTAATTTGCATAATTTACGCACGAGAAAAAAACTCGTATTATGTGTGATGCATCCCATGGTACTAAACATTCATACAAAAAATTATTCAAATCAGAGCTGTCATATGGAAGTTCTGTACAAAAAACAGATTTCTGCATCGGCGGTACAAAATGGCGGCTGACAGCCATCTTGAATTTCGGACCGCACCCAAAAACACTCGTTCTCGTCCAATGGTCATAACAAAGGTACCCAAGAAGTTTCGTAAAGATCGGTTCATAAATACGGCCTCTAGCCCGAGCCATATCCAATTGTTGACGGATGACGGGCCATGGCATAAGCTCAAATTTGGCTTCGCCATAGTTGAGCTAAAAATTGAATCGCTCCGTGGATGAAATTTTTTTGTCATAAAATTACTCAAAAATCCCCCAAAATAAACTCTAAAGCAAAAAAATTCACCCATGGGACCCCCAACCCTAGCCCCCACTCCAACCCCCACCCCCATCCCCAATTTCTTAGAAATTGGGAGAAAAAAATACATGGTTGCAGCAGCCATGCTACAATTGGCTGATTTGAAGCCAAACATTATGAAAAATAGACATGGTCAAAGCTAAACCTACATATGAAATTTTGTTGAAATCGGAGAAAAAAATTGCAGCACCCATGCTACCACTGACTGATTTAAAGCTACAATTGGCTGATTTGAAGCCAAACATTATGAAAAATAGACATGGTCAAAGCTAAACCTACATACGAAATTTTGTTGAAATCAGAGAAAAAAATTGCAGCACCCATGCTACCACTGACTGATTTAAAGCCAAACATTATGAAAAGTAGTCATGGTCAAAGCTGAACTCGTATATAAAATTTTGTAAAAATCAGAGAAAAAAATACATGGCTGCAGCAGCCATGCTACGATTGGCTGATTTGAAGCCAAACATTATGAAAAGTAGTCATGGTCAAAGCTAAACCGGCATATGAAATTTTGTTAAAATCAGAGAAACAAATATATGGCTGCAGCAGCCATGGTGCCATTGGCTGATTTGAAGTCAAACATTACGAAAAGTAGTCATGGTCAAAGCTAAACCTGCACATGAAATTTTGTTAAAATCCTGCAAATGAAATTTCATCAATTCGAGAAAAAAAATACACATTTAGAATGTACTTACTGATCTCAAACACACACAGTTGATGAGAGTGTCCTACATGCCTGAGATATCATATTACATTCACACAAAGACCATTTTATTCAGTGCTTTATTGGTTTTTTCACTCAATGTAGTAGAGAAAACAAGCCAAAACAATTTCACCCCTCAATTCCCACACCCCAGGGGCAGCCAACATGACCAAAATAGGAAGGTTTCATCAACTCTTCAGTCTAAGACAACCTGCCAAATTTCAAGAAAATTGGTTAAGACAAAATTTTTTTTTTAAAATCACCTCACACAGTTGCTGCTGCTGCAGTCACAGTGTGGAGCCAACTGTGACCAAAATACGACGTTCTCATCTAGACATCAACCCGAACATGCATATGAAATTTGGTGATGATCAGATGAGAACTATGGCCTGTAGCCTACGCCGTACAAAATTCATGATGGCTGCGGTAGCAGCCAATGTAAGGAGCCGACCATGTCAAAAATAAGATGTTTTCATATAGACACCAACCTGAACATGCATATGAAATTTGGTGATGATCAGATAAGAACTACGGCCTGTAGCCTGCGCCATACAAATTGTGGACAGACAGACTCACAGACTCACACACTTCCGCATGCCCCATGACAATGGCTTAGCTTGACTTTGCCAAGATAAGCTAACAACAATAAACAACGAAAATAAGAAAGACAAACATTGTTCATTTTATAAAGTATTTTTGTAACTTTAGCTCAAGTTTGTAAGGGAATTATTTTTAGAAAGAAATGTATCACTGTGCCTTGTTTATTTTTGGCAGTTTTGCTTGCCGATCGAATTGGACTGATGTGCTTCTCACTTCTCGCAGTGTTTTGTAGTGAGTGACAGCACGATTTCACTGCAACTGCCCTGTAAAAAAAAAAATTATCCTACTCATAGAATTAAGAATGAAACCGACTCGCCAGAGGCTTGTCGGTTTCATTCTTAACCCTACTTGTAGAATAATTATTTTACTTCAAAACACTATATGTTTATTCTATATTTATTACTTTCCAAAGTGTGATTTACTGGGATTTCCGGGTTTGATTATAAATGATAACTTCACAAGTGAATTATGCCATCAACAATTGTGTCATGTATCCGTGCGTGCAAACGAAGACACTTTGCCATGGGTGTAATGGGGACTTCATTGTTTTTTTTAACCTTTTACCTAACATGAAAAGCAGACGACACTTGCAAAAAAAAATTCTTGAATAACTATTATTTTCATTTTTTGTCTCAAAAACATATAAATTTTATAGTAAATTTCCTTTCTTATTATACATACCGCAATTGTTTACTACAAGCTTGCACTACAGTGGAAGAACCTAACTCGGATAAAATACTCTCTATTTTAATCTTTCCCAAGAGATTTGGGAAAGAAAAGTGGTGTAAAAACACCACGAAAAAATAAGCCAAAACTGGGTCGAGAGCCATCGGCGCACACCCAGTATGGGACGCTCTTCCATAGTACAAATCCATGACTACCGTAAAACAGTGCGCAGTGCGTCAATTCATCATTCTTTTGATTCCGACAACACAGGAGTTATGTGATCAGCGGGGAGGAAGGATTCTTACCTGAATAAGAAGACGGGGAGGGCCTCCATGTAAACAATTGCGGTAGGTATAATAAGAAAGGAAATTTACTATAAAATTTATATTTCTTATCAACCTACCTCAATTGTTTACTACAGGCTGAATAGACAACAGGATGGAGGAATTCAAATAACCAACCCACACAACTCAATAGCACTGGAACCGTGGACAGAGGAAGAGATCCCTAGGCCTATCAAACCATAGCATCACAAACATTAGAAAAGACAATGAAAGATGAGGCGTATGGTGAAGTGCGACGCACAGACAGAAAGGGCAGTAACAGCACAGAGCTGGAACTGACCCTGAAAAAAGCTGAAAGGCTGGGATAGACAACAGCCTGAGCCGAAGAAAGAGGGCCCCAAGGACCAAGGTCCTCGAGCGGCTCCTGCAACTGTCGCAGATAAAAGGAGAATGTAGCATTTCTCCAGTAGGCTGCAGTATAACATCCGTCATCCGACAACATGACATAGTTATTAAAAGAGGAAGACAATGCACGCACCTCGTGGCAGAAAAAACAATTGGTAATACAATCACCAGTAGCTAGACAAGTGGAAGCTGCATGAATAGCAAGACAAATCCCTCGAGAAATGGATGCAGGAGAGATCTGGCATGTGAGAAAATGCATATTCATCCAGGATAAAGGCGCGAACACCCCCCACCCCCAAGCAGAGCAGCGCCAAAGAAAGTGACCATCTTGGAGTAAACTGCAAAGTCCTGGTCCTTTTCAAGGAAAAGAGCTGAACAAGCTTGGAGAGGCAAGGATGAGTGTCGAAACAATGTGGTACCACATATGAAAAAGGTCTCCGAAGCATGGACTTGTACCCATTGCTGGAGACCCCCAGAAACAAACATAAATCAGAAACTCCGCAAGCGGTGTGATCGAAGGAGTGACTGAAGCAACAGAGTGATCACACACCATCGACAGAAGAACCTTCCACTTAGCCACAGAGGCTAAACCAGTGGAGTGAGTGCCTCCTTGAAGAAGAAAAGCAACTCCACTGCGTGTCTCGAAAAACCACTACGGAGGAGACAGGACCCGATAAAAGACATGTGCGAAGGCACAATGAAGTCGGGTCAACTTGAAACCTCCTCGGGCGACTTTGGCAAAGAAAGTCGCGATGTAGAGGGAGACATGCCGGAACCACCGCTAACAGAGAGCGGAGCAGATTGATCCACACCCACCGAGGCGACGGTGTGATCGAAAGGATTCGACGACTGCAGGTTCATATCTGGGCTAGAACCTGAGGCGGAATCGGAACCGGCAGGAAGGCGTAGCCAACAAGACCGTCCCAAAGGAGGGCCAGAGCGTCCACGGCGAAAGCCAGAGCATCTGGGCATGGGGACACGAAACTGCCCACCTGATAGTTCCAACGAGTCACAAAGTGATCGATGGAACCCGCCATGTGGAGCATCCACTCGGTGGAAAAGAACCTGCCCCGTTGGGACAGGGAGTTGACTAGGGCGTTCAGACGACCGGAAATGTGATGAACAACCATCCCGGCGTTGACATCCTGAGCAAGTAGCAGAAGATCCGGAGCCAATTCGTACATTGGAACCGAGTGCGTGCCGCCCTGGTCCCGAATGTAAGCAACCACTGTCGAATTGTCGAACAACAGAAGGACCTGACGATTTGACAGGTGAGGGATCCACTGCCTGATACTCAGAAGAAGAGCAAGAAGCTCTGCTGGCTGATGTGTAGAGATGCCCGATCCTGGTCCCACATCCCGTGAAGTGAAAGACCTAGAGGATCCAACATCGCACCCCATCCGAGATCGCTGACATCTGCCGTCAGAACACGATCGGACGTGGGTAAGTCCAACAGGACACCCTGCGTGATCCACTGGACATTCGTCCAGTGGAGAAGGTGAGGATAAGAGAATCTGGTAACTGAAGCACCAGATCCAGAGAATTGACATTCGGCCTCCAACGACTGAGCAGAAAGTGTTGAAGAGGTCTGACACGCAGCCGACCTAGAGGAATGAGATCCATCACCAAACCGCATAGACCGATCAGCCGGAGAATACTCAGTGTCGTCGCAGATGTGGACTGGGACAGAGTCAGAGCAAAAGCTGAGAGAATCACAGCCTTGGCCTGGGGAAATGCCACCAAATTGAATTGGGTGCAGAAAGCCATCCCCAGATGACAAAACGACTAAGAAGGGACCAGGTCTGACCTCTCCTCATTGACTCTGAATCCTAGCGACGTGAGCAAGCTCAACAGAGTGGCGACATCCGACTCCAGAAAGGCAGCATTGGAATGCCTCTGGAGGATATCATCCAGATATGCCGAAGTAGTCACCCTGGACTGTGTGCGATGGAAAGCTATCACATGCGACATCAGTCTGGTGAAGGCTCAAGGAGCCAGGTTGAGGCCGAAAGGCATGGCCTTGAACTGGTAAACTCGCCCCAGAAAAGCGAACCTGAGATACTTCAGTGACGCCTTATGAATAGGAACGTGAAAGTAAGCGTCTCGCAGGTCGAAGCTGGAAGCAAAATCTCCCTGGTGAATTGAACGGCGGAGGACCGACCTGAAAGTCTCCATGCTGAACTTGGGAGCAATGATAGACTGGTTCAGGATTATTTATTTATTTATTGGTGCTTAACGCCACATCAGCAACTAAGGCTATATCGTGGCGATGAAAGTATGAATTGTTAAAAATGATCATTATGTTCAATACAGAAGTTAAAAAGAGATGACGACATATGAAAAACGTAGAGTACACCTGACAAGTGAACAATGAAATTAAAAAATGAGTGCAGTTCATCAAAACAGTTGTGAAAATCAACCTGTGAAACAGATATAAATGATAGATGAGAATTTAAAATAATAAAACCAGATTATTTAAAATTTATTAAAAAGGTTGATTTCCTTCAGGAACGACAAAACCTTATGTGGATTTGTATTATAAAATAGGTCTCGAAGAGACACAACATTAAAACACTGTCGTCTAACAAGATTAAAATCAATACAATGTAAAAGAATGTGCTCCACTGACAACACCTGCTGGCAGGGAACACACTCTGGTCGCATATTACCCTCTAACAAAAAGGAATGCGTAAAACGTGTATGACCAATATGACATCGCGTCAAAACTACAAGATCCTTTCTACAAAGGTTACTGGATGGGTAGTGATCAGAAATAGTTGGTCGAAAGCAATGGAGCTTGTTATTAGTAGCCCCATCCCATTCCGCCTGCCACATAGATTTGACGTAACTACTAATATGAGGCTTTAAATCACTGAAAGGGATGTTAAAATCAGTGAGAGGCTTTGTTAAAGCCTGTTTTGCTGCACTGTCTGCTTTGGTGTTACCAGCGATACCTACATGTCCGGTATCATATTGGTCAGACATTAGAGTTAACTTCTCACAAAGTTCCAAAACTAGAGGGTTCTTCAACCTGGGGTTGAGTAAAGCAAGTAAAGAGGAAAGAGAGTCGGAAAAAATAATCGACTTCCTTTCCTGCACATTCTCGATGTGTTCAAGCGCAAGTTGTAAAGCTTTAACTTCAGCTGTGAAAATAGAACTCTGATTCGGTATTCTGATTGAGGTCACATGATCACCAGTAACAGCAGCTGATGATACTTTGTCACCATCCTTCGATCCATCTGTATAGATCCTTGTATATGTACTATACTTGGACTTTATTTCAGCATATTTTTGTTTGAACTGCAAGGAATTGGTATCAGATTTTTTGGTAGAAGCAAGGTCCAAAATAACTGTAGGTTTTTTAAGATGCCAAGGAGGAATATGTGTTTTACGATTTTCTTTTATTGTATGTGGTTCAATTTTGGTGGATTCCATGTGGGGTTTAATTCTAATTCCCAATGGAGGAATATGTTTCTGGTGGCGGTTAAAGAAATCAATATTTTGAGGGTCTGTAACACAATTATAAGCAGGATTTGAAGGATTGGCCAAAAGTTTAAGACACATATTGGAGAGACAATTTAATTCTATGCTTCTCAAGAGAAGATTCCTCTGCTTCAACAAGCATCGAGTCTATAGGGGATGTTCGAAAAGCCCCCAGACTAATTCTAATACCACTATTATGAATTGCATCAAGTGGTTTGAGATATGATTTCCTTGCAGAACCGTAAACTACACAACCATAATCTAATTTTGACCGAACAAGTGATCTATACAGATGGAGCAAAGTTTTTTGGTCAGCACCCCAATCGGTGCTACCAACAACTTTCAGCAGGTTCAGAGCTTTCTTACATTTAACTTTTAGTTGTTTTATGTGGGAAGTGAAATTCAGTTTGTTGTCAAACAACAAACCTAAGAATTTCACTTCCCTAACAACTTTAAGAGGACTCCCATCGATTTTTAACTCTGGATCGAGGTGATGTTTCCGAAGTTTACAAAAATGAACACAGTTCGTTTTTTTTTGACTTTGAAAATTTAAAACCATTTTCTGTGGCCCATTTTTGAATCCTATTTAAACACAACTGAAGTTTGCGCTCTATAGCATTCATCTTTTTGCTGCTATAGCAGAACAAAAAGTCATCGACATACAATGACGAATCTACCATATTCTCAATTGCGTCGATGATACTATTAATTTTAATTGAAAAGAGGGTAACAGATAAAATACTACCTAGAGGGACCCCCAATTCCTGCTCGTGAGGATCAGATAACGTTGACCCAACACGAACCTGAAATTGGCGGTCCTTTAAAAAGTTTTCAATAAAAAGAGGCATATGCCCTCTCAACCCCATATTAAAAAGATCTTTTAAAATCCCATACGTCCACGTTGTATCATATGCCTTCTCTAGATCAAAGAAGATGGCGACCACATGTTCTTTTCTAGCAAAGGCATTTCTTAAAAACGTTTCAAGTCTGACCAAATGATCCACTGTACTTCTCTGGTTTCTGAAACCACACTGAACATCCGCAAGCAGATTGTTTGATTCCAGAAACCAGACAAGTCGGTCATTGATCATCCTCTCCATGGTTTTGCACAGACAACTGGTTAAGGCAATAGGCCTGTAATTGCTTGGGTTGCTGTGATCTTTATCAGGCTTAGGAATAGGAATTATAGTTGCTTTACGCCAGGATGATGGGAACTGGCCAGTCACCCAAATGCCATTAAAAATTGATAATAAAAGTTCTAGAGATGTTTGTGGCAGATGCTTTAAAAGTTTGTAATGTATGTCATCGGGACCAGTGGCAGTATCCTTTGCTCTATGCAAAGAGTTACGTAATTCTTCCATAGAGAAAGGTTCATTGTAATCTTCTAAATTGTTGGAGGTAAATTTGATCTTTTGTTTTTCTTGCTGTTTTTTAATTTTGATAAATTCTGGATTACAATTTTCAGACGACGAATGCTTCGAAAATGTGGAGGCCAAAGTGTTTGAAATTTCTGTTTTAGATGTAATTAGGGTGTTGTTTTCCATCAGGTGTTGTACAGTTGATTTGGTTTCTTTTCCTTTAATCTTTTTTATCATTTTCCAAATTTTAGTGATCGGCGTGTTTTGGTTAATTTTAGAAACATAAGTTTCCCAAGAATTTTTCTTTTTTTGTTTTATAAGTCGTCTTGTTTTTGCCCGATTAATACGCAGTTTATCCAAATTATGTGTTGTAGGTGACTTGTTAAATTCCCTTTCAATTTTTTTCCGATCTTTTATAGCCTGTTTACACTCACTATCAAACCATGGTTTGGTGAAACATTTTGGATTTGCCCAGTGGCATGGCCATGGGGGGGGATTGGGGGGGACACGTCCCCCCCACTTTTGCCCAAAGTTGGTCCTCGAAATATGTCCAAAACTGGCATAAAAATCGTAGGGGGGTTAGGTCCAGGGGGGTTAGGTTGTAGATTTGTTAAATCTTGCGATTGTATTTCCTTGAAAAACCCAAAAATGTCTGCTCAGATACAAGGAAATGAAGATTTTGGGACCCTGGAATTCCAAAATTTTCTATCACGGGCCGAAGCATGGTCGGCCCGTGGTAGCGACGATCCTTTACTACCCGATAACTGACTCATTTATTGTCCCTGACAGAAAGCTTCATTATTGTGAAAAACACATTACATCTGGGAGGAGGAGGGGGAAGAGAGGGTCTGGGGAACGCAAAATTTTAAAAATGTGAAACCCTACAAAACTTTTCCTGTATCTGGGAGTGGGGTAGTTTGTAGATTTGTTAAATCTTACGAATGTATATCCATGAAAAACTTAAAAATATCTGCTCAGATGCAAGGAAATGGAGGTTTTCGGACCTTGGAATTAAAAAATGGTCGGCCCGTGGTAGCGACGACCTATGGCTGCTCAATAACTGACCTATTTATTTCCCGGATACTCTCATTATCGTGACAAAAAACATTACATCTGTATCTGTGTTTTGTGAGGATTGGGGGGGGGGGGAGATGGTAGGGGACGCACCAGCCTGGAATACTTTTCCTGCATCCCCCCCCCCCCCCCACACTTATTAAAACGTTTCTAGCTACGTTCCTGTATGTGTATGAATTTGTCCCCCTCACTTGCTTTGGGCTGGCTATGCCACTGGATTTGCCGAGGTTCTAGGGATGACTGTGTTTGCAATGCAAATCAGCTCGTTTGTAAAATGTTCTATTTGGTCAGCACTATCTTGAAATTTCTCCCGTGTGAGACGTTCAGAACAAAGCGATGAGAAAGTGTCCCAATCGGCCTTTTTAAAGTTCCACTGGGGCACTCTCTCATCATCCGCCGGAACTACACTCTCCAACACAATTGGAAAGTGATCACTCCCGCACAAGTCATCATCTTCTACCTTCCAAGAAAAATCGAGGAAGATAGAAGGGCATGCAATTGAAAGATCAATTGATGTATACGAACCAGATGCGGGGTGCAGATAAGTGTCTGAACCATCATTAAACAAACACAGATCATATTTTGTAACGAACTCTTCTACAGTTTTGCCTTTTACATCTTCTTGGCTGCAGGAATCACCCCAAAGAGGGCTATGTGCATTAAAATCACCCAACAAAATGTATGGAGTTGGGAGCTGTTGGACCAGTAGCTCAAGATCATTCAGATGTAGTGCTTTACTTGGTGAAACGTAAAGAGAACAAAGTGTAACTGTTTTGTCCAAAGTTAGGCGTACCGCCACAGCCTGTAAATTTGTCTGTAATGGTACAGAACTGTGAATGATGTCGTTCCTAACCAAGACAGTCGTTCCATGAATATGAAGATCATTATCATCTGCCCAGGCATTATACGATGTATAATGCTTAAAAGCTGAATAATCTTGAGCCTCGGGTTTCTTTAAAAGAGTTTCCTGCAGGCAAAAAGCAGCAGGTTGATATTTTTGGCTTAGAAGACCCAGTTCGTTATAATTCGCCCTAAAACCTTGACAATTCCACTGTATAATATTTTGTTTGGGTTCATTATACATGTTTGAGTGGTGATTTAGAAGGTGGACATATGGGCGAAATTGCCCCAGTGTTTCTTCTTGGTGATGCTTTACGCGGGGATTTTACCTGAGACGAACTCTCAGTTGGTTTATTTGAGAACGTGTCATCGAAGCATTCATCGACTGACATGGCCTCAATGCCTTCAAACATGTTTTTCGTGACAACATTTTGAAGGCGCTTTGGTAGTCTATCAGATTCTAATTTCAGTTTTTCTTTTTCTTTCTGTTTGTTTTGTTGAGTTTGTTGACGTCGTTGACTCCGATTCAGATTTTGTTGGGAACTATGTTGTGGATCAGGTTTTGATTTGGTTGGGTTATGATACTTTTCTGGTTTAGGTTTGTCTTCTTTACGTTGTGGTGTAGAAGGTACATCTTTGGTTTGTTCTTTTGTTTTACCGTTTTTTGGTATTTTATCTATTGTTTGTTCGGCTGAGTTGGTTTGTGTGGACTGTGATTCTGATTGTTGTATTGTAAAGGCATTCACTAAAGACGGAATAGGTCCTTTGAGCCATGTATACTGAGTCTGGCATTCAACTGATTGTGTAGGTAATTTTGAGGATACTTTTGTAGCATATGATGGTGATGATGCACTCATACCTGGCATTGATGTCACGAGTTCCCGAGCCTCTTTGAAACTGATTTCTTTTTCGCACTTTACTTTCTGAATAGCTTTTTCCCTCCTCCAAACAGGGCAATCTGTGGATGATGACATATGATTGCCCTGGCAGTTGACACACTTGATAGGATTGGTGCATGGGTCCTGATGTTGTAGACCGCATCTGTAACATATCGATTGACCCCTGCAGTTATTTTGCCCATGGCCATATTTCTGGCACTTGAAACATCGCAGTGGATTCGGTATAAATAAATCCACTTTGACGTTCATATAACCGACTTTAATAGATTTTGGTGGGTGAGTAGAGTTAAATGTCAAAATATAGGTATTTGTTTTGATTGTTGTGCCATCCTTTTTAATTTGAATATTTTTCACATCTGTTACATATTGTGGGCTTAATTCCTTTTTTATCTCTAAGACATCAATGCCAGATAGTTCCCTGGTTCTTATTACACCTCGGCTGCTGTTAAGTGTCTTATGAGGGAACGTATTTACCTCAATATCTGCCAATTTTTCCATCTTTAGTAAATTGATGGCCTGTGCTTCCCTTATACATTCTATGAGTAAAGCGCCAGATCTGAGTTTCTTGACGTCTTTTACTGTGCCAGCTATTCCTTTGATGGTTTTTTCTAATAGGAATGGATTAATATCAGTTATTCTTTTATTTTCATCAGCAGCATATACTATTATAAATTTTGGCCAAGTCTTTGATGCTATTGGTGAAGAATCCAAATCTGAATCAGAGTCAGTAGATAGTAATTCCCGACCTCGTTTTTGTTTTTTGTTGGTTGTATCCATGTTTGAGTTTTATGTTGTTCACTGCCCCGGCTCCCACCCACCACGGAGTCCAACAAGGGGTAGGGTTACTGCCATGCAGTGAACCCACCGGGTTGCTGGTATTCCCACATACCTGGTATGGGGCAGTATACTCAGCCAGTGTTGATACCGAAGTATGCCACTGGCTGATTGGCCCGTGTGTGGAAGTGCCAGGTCTTCAGATGGCGACCATCCAACCAATCACTTTATAAAACACTGTAATTACGGTTGCCACGTGGAACTGAAACAAACAGTGCAGCAAAACTAAGTATTTGGTTAAAAAATGAGTTTAAAAACAGCACACAATGGCAATTATGATAAATAATTAAAAGAAATGACTGATTGAATGGCCACCAAATGCCCCCCGACGTGACACCCAGTACTTTTTGGGGTGGGGGCTCCCGATTGGCCAGAACGGACCATCCGACCATCCTTCTACTCCCGAAATTGGGGCCAAAGAAGTGTGTTGAACATTATCTCCGAAATGGAGACCAGGGCTCCATCCCGGAGACTGCCCTAAATGGGGCCACGAGTCCTCAACTGCCAGGATTCCTTCTTCCGGGGCCTTCGGAACGCACCTCACGGGAGAACAAGGTGCCTGCCAGATGGTGTTAGCAGGGTTGATCATTTTGGTCCGGGGCTGCGTATTCGTGTATTTCGTAGCGAACCAGTTCAATTGAGCAAACCTGCCAATTAGAAATTAGCAAACCTGCCCAATTGAGCAGGCCGTCCTCTATCCGCCACCTGAGGACCCGCCTAGTAGGGGACGATCAAACCCCCCTAGGACTGGTTCAGGATACTCAGATCGATAATCGGTCGGAGTCGGCCATCCTTCTTCGGCACCAAGAACAGGCGGGAATAGAACCCCACTGACTTAATGTTCTTGACGACCTCGATCGCCCCCTTGGTCAGAAGATTGTCTATCTCCGTGGACAAAAGTTCCCGACGTAAAATGTCTGAAGGAACTGTGGTTGGAAGAGGCACCCTGGACAGAGTGGGGTGCATTCGGAAGGATATTTGCAGCCCGGACCGAACAACATCTAACACCCAAGGATCGGATGTGATGGTGGCCCAACGGTCTGCGAACTCTGCTATCCTTCCTCCAACCTGGGACGAGTCGAGGTGAGGACCTTCATTTCGAGCCCTGACGAGGCCCGCGAGAGGAGAAACCACCTCCTCAACTGAATGAAGAATCCTGATACTTCCCTCTAGTCTGCCAACGCTTACCCTTACCCCTTGAGTAAGTAGTAGAAGTGGTGGCAGAAGGATCGCAGAGGAAGCAGAAGGGTACTTGTCAGGCTTGGAATGGCCCCTGCCTCCCCTAGAAGGCTGATCAAGCTGAACAAACAGCAGCTGATCTTTGGAATGACGTAGGACGTCATCCCGGATTGTCGACACGGAACCATGGAGAAGTTGCGGACCTGCCAAAGAAGCAGATCAAAGAGTAGCACGATGCTCCTCAGAAAGGGATCGGCCTGAGTCCCTTCGAACTAATTCCAGATTAGCCGTGTTACAGGCATGCGTTTAAGTAAGATGCATGAGCGCCATGGACAGCACACACAAAGGAGCCTGTACCTCGTCAAACTTATCTGGAGGCAGATAAGCAGCTAAAGCTGAGATGACGTGATCTGAGAGAGAAAGCATACCAAGCATCTCTCTTGATAAGCCAAACGTGGACTCCAGAGTCGTCATCGGAATGACGGCAGACTTGGGCTTGGAAAACCCGAGGGAACTGGAGTCCTGATCCAAAACCGTCAAAGTCTGGCAGACTGATGGGTTGGCGGAATCGTAGTAACGATAACGCGCCAGAGGCAAAAAGGTGTCAACCCTGGTGAAGAACAGAGCCTTCATAGCCTTGGAACTCAGCTTAGAGTCCAAGGCTGAAAATGCTTCAACCAACTGTACCGACTGGCACGGTCAAAGACGCCCAGAAGCAGGTTGCTCCATAGGCTGTTGGCGCGCGACCGATGATTGCGGCCTGGCTGACCCTGTCGGCTGGTTTGATGGTTTGAGATCCGGAAGGAACCCAAACACAAAAGCAAGTGCTGCCCCCAAGTCCGAAGATGGCTGGCTCTCGACATCAAGCATGTTTGACTCTTCCCCTGAGTCAGAAGACACATAGCCCATCGTGGACAAACCAGCCGACGTCTCCCATGGTGTCGGAACACCAGGGGGATCAGAAAGCGGCCTGTTTCCAATCCCGGGAGGTGGCGCCATAGGGGGTGCCTGGAAACCATTCGCTGCCTTGCTGGAAGCAACGGGAAGGCTCTTTGACAGAACCTGAGTGAGTAAGGAGAGGGCCTCCCTAAGGTCACTGCCCGTACTGGCCAGTTCGACAGGGGAACGAACCGGCAAAGTGGCTTCACCTCTGACCCTCTTAACCAGCGAAGGGTTACGATCCTCCAAAACACCCGATGCGGGATGACGAGCGGCAGCCAAAACGTCTGAAGGCAGACATGTATAGGGGTACGACACACCCCGAGGATCAACGTTGCGGGAACTCATGAGAGTCACCGCGGACCTCTACGGGGCAGAAGGTCCAGGCTGCACAAAAGACGTTGGTCCCCCAAAATTGGTTAGGTGGCCAGAATGAGAGGACGGAAATGCCACGGAGTTCATAGTGTCCCCACTAAGAACATCCGAATCCATTAACACAACTGTGGTGCTCGACGGCACAGAGACCACAGTAGAGGGTCCAGCCAGCAGCCACTTCCAACTTCGCCGAGTTGAAGTCAGGGAAGGCTGAGGCCGATACCCCCACGTCTACACTCCCAGACACCGCAGCAGACCACTGCAGGTATAAAACTACTGTGCTCAACGTCTGAGAGGACACAGTAGGGGGTTCAGTCGGCAGCCACTTCTGACTTCGCCGAGTTGAAGTCGGGGAAGGCTGAGGCCGATACCCCACAACCACACTACAGACATCCCTGCAGACCCTTGCAGGAATAAGCCGTGGCCATCTAAAAATGGTGCCCAATGACGTTGTAGACGGAACAGCAGTAGCAGCAGATACAACGGGAGCTGTTGGAACTGGCGGAAAAGTGGAGAGAGCCACCTAGCTCGACCTCCAAAGGAGGAGTCACAACCCTAGTGACAGCCTCAGATGTCGACTGGAGAGGGTCATAGTCCCGGAACCAGGCATCTCTTCACCAGAAATCCAACAGCTCCTGCAGTATCCACCACGGTAAAAAAAACTGCACATTCCCCACGGAAGGGGAATAACTCTCACCAGACATGGTCGAGTCGGGAAGCCCCGAAACAACAGCGTTCCCCAACCCCCGCTGGTGCGGGAGGAGCTGCACATCCCCCACGGAGGGGGAGCAATTCTCACCAGACATGGCCGAGTCGGGCGGCCCAGAAATGACAGCATTCCCCACCCCTGCGGGAGAGGGAGGAGCTGCACATCCCCCATGGAGGGGGTATAACTCACACCAGACGTGGTCGAGTCGGGAGGGCCCAAAACAACAGCGTTCCACACCACCCGCTGGTGCGGAAGAAACGGCCACGAGAACGCACCAAGGCGAGGGCAAAAGGAATTGCCCTAAAGGAACCGCACTGGAAATAACAGAGGAGAGAGCAGTAGAAGAAAAAGGTGAACTCAACAGAAACAGAAAGTAGAAGAACACCCTCAACTACGAGAGAAGGTGGCAGAAAAAAACGGTGGGTACACGTCAGAACCCAGACGGTCGACAGGGACTTAAAAAACAGAAATTCAGCTCATGAGAGTGAAGAAATCCTGTCCAGACAGTCCCTGACTGACACCTAAGTCCAATAACAATTAAATTCATCAACCGAAAAATTCATTGTCGAATCGCGTTGACACGGTGCCGAAAACAAAACATACGCGAAAACGGAATAGTAAATAATATACAATAAGAATGTGGTGGAAAATATAAACGACAATATATAAAACACAGTCCTGTTATTATATGATCGTCAGATCCATAATTCCAGTCACAGGAAAACCATTATTGACGAGTTAAATATCACTGTTACGGAGCAAAATGGCACATCCACCACGTGTGCGGATAATCAAAAGAATGAAAATTGACGCACTGTGCACTATTTTATGGTAGTCGTGGATTTGTACTATGGAAGAGCGTCCCATACTGGGTGTGCGCTGATGGCGCTCGATCCTGTTTTGGCTTATTTTTTTTGTAGTGTTTTTACACCACTTTTCTTTCCCAAATCTCTTGGGAAAGATTAAAATAGAGAGTATTTTATGCGAGTTAGGTTCTTCCACTGTAGTGCAAGCCTGTAGTAAACAATTGAGGTAGGTTGATAAGAAATAGGTAGGTTATGACCCCTCACTGGAACAATGAGGGGTCATAGCCTATGTTTTAGAGACAAAAAATGAAAAAATAATTAATTGGCGATTTTTTAGAATAGCACTATCTGGTTTTGGCCGTTACGTTAGGTAAAGGGTTAAATAATATAATTATCATTAATAATGAAAAGTAATAAACAGAGTAATCGCTTGACTGGACTGGTTACATGAAATAATTCATTCGAGGCGCGGGACTATACTGTAAAACACTTGTGCGCATTCGCGCACTCATGTTTATACAATGTCCCTCACCTCTCATGAATTATTTCACATAACAAGTCCAGTCAAGTGATTACTCTCTATATCTCTACCAATGCATAGTGAAACATCTACAAATCTGTGATCATAAAAGTGGTAACCTTGTTGATGGGAGTGCGATAGGATAACAATATCTGGTTGTGACACATTTTTACCAGTGCACAGGGAGTTCATAATAAAATTTTGCACAATGAAGACCATAAAAAGAAACAAATAATAATAGCTTCTGACATGCAGTGTTTGCACATTCCCTTCTCAAATGGGCAGCAGTGTGGCCATGGCAGAATTGGGAGACTCACTGCCCCCTCTCCTCACACACTTTTCCTGAAAAATGTTAATTTTATACACCACTCTTGCCCAAACTCCCTGACACTAAAAACGTAAAGTTTATGAATTCTTGCCTTGTTATTTCTTGGGTGATTTTGTTGTAGTTATGTCTTTACTTTCTGGGTACTCAAGCCTTAAAAGATACTTGGGTGCCAAAACTGACATGAAAAATTTGTTGTTTTCCTTTGGGTAAATGGAGCATGGAGGAAAATTGCTGCAGAAAATATTTTGGAGCAACCCTCTACCCCCATTTGATTCTGCCAAGACTTGGAGCTACAACTGGGGAGTTCCAAAAGCATTATGAGAAGAAAAACAAAGATTTCTGACCATTATCACCACAAGTTGTGATGCAGTTGAAATCCTCTGTGCAGTTTTTAACTGGTTGAGTGCTAAATTATTTTCCAAAGGTGAGAGTAGCGTTAGGTTAGCAATAAATTTGTTCATAAATAATTGTTTTGTTACAATTTATTGGAGAGTGCCAATTGGCACTCTCCAATAAATTGCAACCAAACAATTTTATACAAAATTTTTCTTCTAAGCAAACATCCAGCTAATGCATACAGGCTAAACCCACTAAAGTGGCTTCCAAGACTTTTTCAGAAGAGCCATGACAGTGGCTTTTGGTACTCATCCTGTTAATCACAGTACTGAAAAAAATACAGTGGGACTCACTTAACCCACTGAGTATTTTCAACATATTTTTCATTAAATCTAGACATGGTTGCTATACAGCAGCCATGACAAGATTTGATGAAAAACTCTTCTGAATTTATCTCAAGAAATCATTGGTGAAAAAATCAATTCAATTTACAGATGGAAATTTGATCAAACAGGCCCAAATTATACTTATTTCAGTGACAAGAGAAATCCTGTCCTGGGCAGGAATATCCACCAGCAGCATGCAAAGAGTTAAATACCCAATTTGACATTGGAAATATTCTAATTAACCTATAGAGTCACAGCCCACATTTTCTAATTTTCCTACATTCTTGACGAATAATTATTGTATTATATCCAGGCGAGAAAATAAGCAGCCTGACATTTGTAGAATGAGGTCCCCAGTGGATGAATTTGATGATGCTATCCCATACAATGGGCCATTTTATCCTCTGGGTACCTCCTTCTGTTTTGTTTTGAGACCCTGATTCAGATTGAGGTTCACAGAGGGTAAATTTAGGATGCTACCCTACTCTGCAGGGTAGCATCACTAAATTCACCCTCTGGGGACCTCATTTTGCAGATGTCAGTCTGCTTATTTTCTGGCTTGATTATATCTTGTTTTGGAAGTACTAGGGCAAAAGAGATCAATAAAGCTTGGTAATTTGGGGGGTTAATACATAACTTTTTGGACAGATCACAATATTTTGTGTTCACTTGGTAGGGCATTACTCTGAGGGATGAACTGATGTACGGACTGACTAAAATACAGGCATATGGATGGATAGATACTACCATAACATAACGCAAACCGTAAATTGTCATGTAGAAACTAAGGAAGAGAAATTTTTACTTACATCTTCATCTGCACTGGGTAATGTGTGTTGGGGTCTGTTCGGTGGTAGTGGAGGCATGTTTGTATTGTCATCTGGTTCAACATACAGCTCTTGCTGTAACAAAATATTAAAAAAAATTAAAAGTATATTAAAAACAAGAAAATAGTGCAACGCGGACCATTGCATATGCCCCCTCCTGTAATGATAACATGGTCAATAAAAAGTACAGACAGTTTTTCCAAGTCGAAAAAGGGGCATAACTGTGGTAACTGTGGTAAGTATGCATGGGCGTAACCCGCAATATGCAGATATACCAACCTTCAGAATGGTCTATCATCATACCAAAGGCTATCAAAATCCAACAGCCCATGCCAGGGTTATGATGCAAAATGTTCGTATGGAAAGTTTTGTAAGAGTAACAAGGGCCATAACTCTGGACTGTATGCCCACAACATGTGGATGTCTTCTCCCCCATCCTAGTCTCTCACCATCCAAAAGGACATCAAAATCCGCACACAAATGACTAAGTTATAATGCAAAATGTTCATACAGAGAGTTTTCTAAGTGTAACAGGGGCCATAACTCTGGTAAGAATGTACAGATGAAACCTGTGATATGTGAATATTATGCTGGTCTATCACCATACCAAAGAACATCAAAATCTGACAACCAATGCCAGAGTTATAATGCAAGTGGTTCATTTTAGTATTTTTCTTAGTCCCACAAGGGCCATGACTCTGGTATGAATATGTGGGCAAAACCTTCAGTTTATAGGTATCCTTCCCCCCAACCTGGTCTATCAGCATACCAACTGGCATCAAAAGCTGACAACCGATGCCAGTGTTATAATACAAAATGTTTGTACAGACAGACAGAAGGATGGACGTACAGATGTATGAATGGACTGAGACCTCGACTATATACCCAAATGAACCTCCTAAGGAGGCATAATAAGGATATAGCTTGTTCATTTGTGTTTGACAACTGAGCCTCATTTTTCAATGAAAACTCAGAAAACCGATTTCCATTATGTTTATGCAAAACTTAACAGTGAGAATCTCCAAGGATTACTTAGAATTTCCAAGATGGCAACACATTTTTAGATATATTTTTATTGAACATTATAACATTTCCAAAATTTCACCCACACAGGGCTGAAAAGAACAGATTAACAAACAAGAGGCCTAATGGGGCCAGAGGCACTCACCTGATAATTGTTGTTTAAAGAAATTAGCATCTATAGCTAGTTAACACTACAGAGGAATGAAGTTATTTAATTATTTATAAGTCTGTTGTCCATGCCAGAAGAATAATGCCCAGATTTCCAGTAATGCAAAACTAGGGAGTTCAAATATCAACCTAGGAACTTAACTTGAACAAGCTTCAGTATGAGTCCTTCCCTTCCACCACCAGGATGCTCTACACCAAAAGTGGAAGCATTCTGACTGGTGGATCTGAAGGAGAAAATTTTTAAGGAAATTTCCTCATACTGCACTAAGTTGAAATCTGGGCTACCATAGGGAGCCCAAATAATAACTCAGGGACCCCATTTGAACAAACTTGAATCTCCCCCCCCCCCCCCCCACCCCTGGGGATGCTGTATACCAAATACAAAAGCATTCTGACTGGTGCATCTGGAGAAGAAGAAATTCCCTCACACTGCACTAAATTAAAATTCAGGCTCCCATAAAAAGCCTGAATATTACCCCAAGGATGTGATTTGGACAAACTTGAATCTGCCCCCCAAGAAATGTTGTATACCAAATATGAAAACATTCTAAGAGATGGCTCTGGAGAAAAATATTTTTGAAGAAATTCTCTCATGTTGCACAAAGTTCAAATTTGGGCTCTCAAAGGAATCCCAAATATGAAACCAAGGACTCAATTTTAACAAATTTGAATGTGACACCCCAGATATGTTGCATACCAATATGGAAGCATTCTGACTGGTGGATCTGAAGAAGCTTTTCAAAGAAATTCCCTCATATTGCACTTAGAGTTAAAATTCTGGCTCCCATGGAGAGCTCAAATATTAATTCAGACACTCAATTTGAACAAACTTGAATCTGACCCCCCGCCCCCCATCAAATTTGGTTTAAATTGGACTATTGTTTCAGAAAATTTTGGGTGGGGGCAAAAATCTTGCTTCTCCCATTACAAAGGCAAATATTGATCCACAAACTTCTTTGAACAAACTTGATTCTACACCTCAAAAAGAAGCACCATACCAAATATCAAGTTATTGTACCTACCGGTTCATGAGAAGAAGATTTTTGGATTATACCTGTTTCCAATGGCCTGAAAAATAAAGCTTTTGTATCCATCTGGTTACTACTTTTCCTTTTACAACTGCACAGCATTTAAGTATGAATGAAATATTACCTCATCTGGTCGAATAGGAGGCACTGGAGCTTTATGAGCTGGAACTGGAGATAACCTTGCCGACACATTTGGTCTTCCTGGTTGGTTACGCCTGCTAGGAATAGGTGGTGGACACTCTTCATCTGGAAGTAAATAAATTGTATTCAAGCAAAAATGAAAATTACAAACCAGTCCCCACCTTTCTGATTCTCAGGCCATTTTGGGTAAAATTGCATGTGGGCGGGTGGTTTTTGTCCTTATTTTTTTTTGGTAATTATTTCTTTGACTCAAAAGTTACGTTCTTGGTTTGTTTTATGTTTTAAGCCTCATAATCTACAGAATATGATGATGATGCGGTGATATATTTCGTCCTTTGAGTGCATGGTCCTTTTGGCTGCCACATGCTCTCTTTTCATAACCATTGAAAACTTTCAAAAATAAAAACTAAATGCTTCATGTTGGATATATTTTACCCAAGTTAATAAAATTTATAAATTGTCCCTCGAGTGCAACAAGGCTTTGCAATGCTTTAGCACTGCAAAGCCTGACTGCAGTCAAGGGACAAAATATACCACCACCCATGGTATTCTGTATATTATGAGGCCTAAAACATAAAACAATTCAAGAACATGAACTTTTGATGGCAAAGAAAACTGAAGAGCCTGTAATCGCTCACCTGGAACTACATATAACTAGAGTGATGTCACGCATGCAGCCCGACTATCCCAGGAATGGCAATGCTTAGACGCAAAATAGTCGGAGCCATTTTTTGTTAACAGTTTACCTAACAAATCTACCATATCTGCACTCGTGATATACAAAATTTGCTATTCAAATTTTATTTTTTCATTTCTCTACTTCAAAACATACCGCATGACCCATTAATGGAACAAATTTGATGAGCTTGTTCCAATAAGGAGTAATAAGCCATGGTTAGAAGTAAATAAATGAAAGTGTCAATGACACTGTAGCTTAACTTGTGTGTTGTGTTTGATGAAAAGGATAATGTTCAATGTTTATGAAAGGATTATGAAATAAGACAAGAATTGTGATAATGGGGAATATATTCATTTCTGTTCCCTGTATGCTGTGTTTTTGATAAAAATAATATGAGGTGTACACTGTGCTAAAGAGCTGAGGGGTGGGTTAATATGACCTCACAGTTAATGTATGTGGCCCTCACAGTTAACATATATCAACGAAAGTTACCAAGTTACAGTGAAATTATTCCAAAACGAGTCATCCTCTCAAGTTACATTGAAATCCCTTCATAAATATGGCCTGTAGACTGTGCTAAAGGTTTTCGGGCTTCGGGACCCTGTAGCTGTCAGTTTCCCAATTGCGTCCAAAGGGGACGTTCTCATCTAGACATTATATGAAGTCAACCTACCAAGTTACAATGAAATCCCTTCATAAATATGACCTGAAGACTGTGCTAAAGATTTTCAGGCTTTAGGCTCGGGCAGCCATCATGGTTGAATGATCGCAACCAAAAGGGGAATTCTCATCTGGACATCATCTGGAGTGATCCTACAAAGTTACAATGAAATCCCTTCATAAATATGACCTGTAGACTGTGCTCAAGATTTTTGGGCTTCGGGCACCTGTAGCCATCACAGTTGACCAACCACGACCAAAAGGGGATGTCATCATTTAGGCATTATATGGAGTCAACCTAGCAAGTAACAATGAAATCCTTCCATAAGTATGACCTACAGACATGCTAAAGGTTTTTGGCCTCGGGCAGCCATCAAGGCTGAATGATCGCGACCAAAAGGGGGCATTCTGATCTAGACATTATTTGGAATCATCCTACCAAGCCACAATGAAATCCCTTCATAATTATGACCAGTAGACTGTTCTAAAGGTTTTCGGGCTTCGGGCCCTGTAGCTGTCACAGTTGCCCAATCGTGTCCAAAATGGGACATTCTCATCTAGACATTATGTGAAGTCAAACCTACGAAGTTACAATGAAATCCCTTCATAAATATGACCTGTAGACTGTGCTAAAGGTATTCAGGCTTTGGGCTCTGGCAGCCATAATGGTTGAATGATCGCAACCAAAAGGGGACATTTTCATCTGGGCATCATCTGGAGTGATCCTACAGAGTTACAATAAAATCCCTTCATAAATATGACCTGTAGACTGTGCTCAAGATTTTCGGGCTTCGGGCACCTGTAGCCATCACAGTTGACCAATCATGACCAAAAGGGAATGTCTTCATCTAGGCATTATATGGAGTCAACCTAACGAGTTGCACTGAAATCCTTCCATAAATACGACCTATAGACTATGCTAAATGTCATTGGGCTCGGGCAGCCATAAAGGCTGAATGATTGCGACCAAAAGGGGATGTTCTCATCTAGACATTATTTGGAGTCATCCTACCAAGCTACAATGAAATTCCTTCATAATTATGACCTGTACACTGTTCTAAAGGTTTTCGGGCTTTGTGCCCCTGTAGCCGTCACAGTTGCCCAATCGTGTCCAAAAGGGGATGTTCTCATCTAGACATTATATGAAGTTAACCTACCAAGTTACAATGAAATCCCTTCATAAATATGACCTGTAGACTGTGCAAAAGGTTTTCGGGCTTCGGGCTCGGGCAGCCATCATGGTTGAATGATCGCAACCAAAGGGGACAATCTCATCTGGGCATCATCTGGAGAGATCCTACGAAGTTACAATGAAATCCCTTCATAAATATGACCAGTAGACTGTGTTCAAGGTTTTTGGGCTTCGGGCACTTGTAGCCATCACAGCTGACCAATCACGACCAAAAGGAGATGTCATCATCTAGGCATTATATGGAGTCAACCTAACAGGTTACAATGAAATCCTTCCATAAATATGACCTTTTGCCTATGCTAAAGGTTTTTGGGCTCGGGCACCCATCAAGGCTGAATGATCACGACCAAAATGGGACGTTCTCATCTAGACATTATTTGGAGTCATCCTACCAAGTTACAATAAAATCCCTTCATAAATATGACCTGTAGACTGTGCTAAAGGTTTTCGGGCTTCGGGCCCCTTTAGCCATCACAGTTGCCCAATCATGTCCAAAAGGGGCTGTTCTCATCTAGACATTATATGAAGTCAACCTACCAAGTTACAATAAGATCCCTTCATAAATATGACCTGTAGACTGTGCTAAAGGTTTTCGGGCTTCGGGCAGCCATCATGGTTGAATGATCGCAACCAAAGGGGACAATCTCATCTGGGCATCATCTGGAGTGATCCTACGAAGTTACAATGAAATCCTTTCATAAATGTGACCTGTAGACTGTGCACAAGGTTTTTGGGCTTCGGGCACTTGTAGCCATCACAGCTGACCAATCACGACCAAAAGGGGATGTCATCATCTAGGCATAGCATGGAGTCAACACAACAGGTGACAATGAAATCCTTCTATAAATATGACCTTTTGCCTATGCTAAAGGTTTTTGGGCTCGAGCACCCATCAAGGCTGAATGATCGTGATCAAAATGGGACGTTCTCATCTAGACATTATTTGGAGTCATCCTACCAAGTTACAATGAAATCCCTTCATAAATATGACCTGTAGACTGTGCTAATGGTTTTCGGGCTTCGGGCCCCTGTAGCCGTCACAGTTGCCCAATCACGTCCAAAAGGGGACTTTCTCATCTAGACATTATATGAAATCAAAATGGTGTTTGGGTTTTTAACCAAAATTGTAAACAAGCATTTTTGACGGAAAAAAAAAAAGTGTCTAATTGGCCCCCTGCAAGGGGAGGGGGGGGGGGGGGGCATGGGGGGGGGGGGGGGGGGTATATAAGTTTAAAAAAAAGGTTACGCATGTAGTTACTGTAAATAGGTCATAATGCATATTGGAGAAAAGAAGAAAAAAACAAGAGGCCCCATGGGGCCTGAAGCGCTCATCTTGTACAGAACACAATTTGAACAGAGTCCAAGAATGAGTCTACATTAAGCAAGCCATCTCCATAGGCTACACTGTCAATCCTTGAGTCCCTCAGGAGTGACAAAAATAATCTGGGCATCATGCCTTTTCTTCAGTTGATCATAAGTAAAATGTAGAGCTCCCCTATGAAGCCCCTTGATACAACCTATGTGGATAAATCTTAGTACCTCTAGAGGGTACTGAATACAAAATTTTTAATTCTTCAGCAAAATGGCCAATTCCGGCTCCCATAGAGAGCCCAAATATTAACCCAGGCTCTTGATTTGAACACAGTTAAATCTGACTTCCCTAGAGATGTTGTGTACCGAATATGAAAGCATTCTGACTGTTGAATCTGAAGAAGAGAAACTGTAAAGAAATTTCTTCGAATTGCACTAAGTTCAAATTTGGGCTACCATAGCGAGCCCAAATATTGACCTATGGATCCGATTTGAACAAACTTGAATCTGACCCCCCTAGAGATGTTGTATACCAAATGTGAAAGCATTCTGACAAGTGAATCTGAAGAAGAAGATTTTTGAAGAAATTCCCTCATATTGTACTAAGTTAAATTTCATGTTCCCATATGGAGCCCAAATATTAACCTAGGCACTCGAATTGAACAACCTGGAATCTGACCCTCCTAGAGATGTTGTATACCAAATATAAAAGCATTCTGACTGGTGGATCTGAAGAAGAAGATTTTTAAAGAAATTTTCTCATATTGCACTAAGTAAAAATTTGGGCTACCATAGTGAGCCCAAATATATACCTAGGAATTTGATTTGAACAAACTTGAATCTGACCCTCATAGAGATGTTGCATACCAAATATCAAAGCATTCTGACTGATGGATCTAAAGAAGAAGATTTTTTTAAATTACCCTCCATATTGAACAAAGATAAAATTTGGGCTTCCGTAGGAAGCCCAAATATTAACCTAGGGACTTGGTTTGAACAATCTAGAATCTGACCCTCATAACAATGATGTATACCAAATATTAAAAGATTCTGACTGGTGGTTCTGAAGAAGAAGATTTTTAAAGAATATTCCCCATATTACCCTATGTTAAAACTTCGGGCTCCTGTAGAAAGCCCAAATATGAACCAAAGAGCTTTATTTCTACAAACTTTTATCTGACCCCCCCTATGAATGTTGTATACCAAATATCAAAAGATTCTGATGATTGGTTCTGGAGAAAAGATTTTTTAAAATTTTTGCAAATATGCTGACTCAGCATTTTTTCGATGCCCATTACAGAACACCCTAACATAACCGATGGCAATTTTTTTTTACCATTCAATTCTACTGGTCGTAAGGATACTTCATACCAAATAAAAGCTCTCTGTTCCGTGGGGTTTGGGAAATATGGGCGTTTGAAAATATTTCTATTTTTAGCTCCCAGGGTTCCAATGGGGATGCAGGAATTTGTTTTTTTGCATGGGTCAAGTACTTATGACCCAATACTACCACAAACCAAATTTGGTTCATACCAGACCATCGGTTCAGAAAATAGAAATTTTGGGCAGGGCCAAAAATCTTACCCCTCCTATTACAAAACCAAATATTACTTTACGAACTTCGTTTGAACAAACTTGATTCTACACCTCATATGGAAGCACCATAGCAAATATCAAGTCATTGTACACACTGGTTCTTGAGAAGAAGATTTTAAAAATATTTTGGAGCATTTTCCCCCACTCCCTCCCTATGGGGCTGGGCATGCTGAGTTGAACAAAAATGAAATGCCCCTTTGGGACCATCACTCACACAAACTTTCACTTGAATTGGCCCAGTGGCTTTGGAGGAGAAGACCAAAACATGGTGTTGACGGACGACGGACGCCGGACGCCGAACGACGGACGACGGACGCCGGACGGGAAGCGATTAGATTAGCTCAGCTTGACTTTGTCAAGATGAGCTAAAAAGCATAATGGGGGGGGGCGGGGGGGGGGAGGTGGGGGGGGGGTAGGGGGTGGTGGTGTTTGTCTGGGTTTTTAACTATAAACTTGGAGTCATCCTACCAAGTTACAATGAAATTCCTTCCGGGCTTTGGGCTAGGGCAGCCATCATGGCTGAATGATCGCAACCAAAAGGCGACATTCTCATCTGGGCATCATGTGGATTGATCCTACAAAGTTACAATGAAATCCCTTCATAAATATGACCTATAGACTGTGCTGAAGGTTTTTGGGCTTCGGGCACCTGTAGCCGTCACAGTTGCCCAATCACGTCCAAAAGGGGACTTTCTCATGCGTAGAAATTATATGAAGTCAACCTATGAAGTTACAATGAAATCCCTCCATAAATATGACCTGTAGAGTGTGTTAAAGGTTTTTGGGTTTTGGGCTCGGGCAGTCGTGACGGTTGACAGAACACGCCCAAATGGGGAAATTCTCATGTAGACATCATACGGAGTCATCATATCAAGTTACAATGAAATCCGTCCATATTAAACATGACCTGCAGACTGTGCTAAAAGTTGTTGGGTTTCGGGCTTGGGCAGCCATCACGGTTGACAGATCATGCCCAAATGGGGACGTTCTCATTTAGGCATTATACAGAGGCCTTCTATGAAGTTGCAATGAAATCCCTTCATTAATACGACCTGTAGACTGTGCTAATGGTTTTCAGGTTTTGGGCTCGGGCAGCCATACCGGTTGACCGATCACAACCAAAAGGGGACATTCTCATGTAGACATGACCTAAAACCTGCATACGAAATTTCTTGACGATCAGACAAGAAATACCGGGTATAGTCTGTACTTGAAGGTTGAATAAAAAACTTTAACCACAAACTTTAATCAGAACTCCAAATGTCAACTAAACAGGAATAAGAGAAAAAAAACCAAAAAAAACCACTTGAACCTTCAGTAAAAAACTTTAACCACAAACTTTAACCAAAACTCTAAATGTTAACAGAAAAAGGCAGACGGACAGTTGGACGGATGGACGGATGGACAAAAGTCATTACTATAGCCCTCACTGTAAACAGTCGGGCTAAAAATGTGATTTCCCATAAGCTTTCCATGGTAACTATGAGCTGTAATTGTGCCCATGTTTGCAACATTACATCAACATTACATGAGGATCATTAACAGGTGGCCCAGCCCTCAATTATGTGAAGTTTCAAAACATTTAACTTTGTAGTTCAGAGGGGAAGATTTTTGCAAAATCCATCAATCAGAATCAGAGAATGTCTCTGGTGACCATATTTTCCAACCAAAGGGAACAAAAAGAGGATCGTTTGAAGAGGGCCTCCTATAGACCATTCCTGCGAAGTTTGGTTCACGTCGGCTCAGTAGTTCCAGAGAAGAAGATGAAAATGTGATTTTCCATAGGGTTTCTATAGTAAGTATAAGCTGCAATTGTGGCCATGTTTGCAACACGATCAACATTAAATGAGGATCTTTGGTAGAGGGTGTCCCAGTCATCAACCATGCAAAGTTTCAAAACATTTGGCCCTGTGGTTTCAGGAGAACATTTTTCAAAATCCACCAATCAGAATCAAAAAATACTTCTGGCAGCCATGCTTTTCAATGCACGGAAACCAAATGAGGAACGTTTGTAGAGGACCTGCCATAGACTATTCCTGCCAGGTTTGGTTCACATTGGCTCAGTAGTCACAGAGAAGAAAATGAAAATGTGATTACCTATAGGGTTTCTATAGTAACTACAAGCCACAATTGCAGCCATGTTTGCAACTCGATCAACATTAAATGAAGATGGTTGGTAGAGGGTGTCTCAGTCATCAACCATGCTAAGTTTCAAAACATTTGGCCCTTTGGTTTGTGAGGAGAAGATTTTTTCAAAATCCACCAATCAGAATAAAAAAAAATGCTTCTGGCAGCCATGTTTTTCGATACACGGTAACAAAAATGAGGCACATTTGTAGAAGACCTCCCACAGACTATCCCTGTCAGGTTTGGTTCACATCAGCTCAGTAGTTCCAGAGAAGAAGATGAAAATGTGATTTCCCCTTGGATTTCTATAGTAACTATAACCTGCAATTGTGGCCATGTTAACAACCTGCTCAACATTAAATGAGGATCGTTGGTACAGGGGGTCCCAGTCATCATTTATGTGAAGTTTCAAAACATTTTGCCCTGTGGTTTCAGAGGAGATGATTTGTGAAAATCCACCAACCAGAGTCAAAGAATGCCTCTGGCGGCCATATTTTTTAACTCACGGGAACAAAATTAGGATCGATTGTATAGGACCTCCCATAGACCATTCCTGCCTAGTTTGATTCATGTCAGCTCAGTAGTTCCAGAGAAGAAGATGAAAATGTGATTTCCCATAGGGTTTCTTTTGTAACTATAAGCCGCAATTGAAGCCATGTTTGCAACCTGATCAACATTAAATAAGGATCGTTGGTAGAGGTGATCCCAGTCATCAACCATGCAAAGTTTCAAAACATTTGGCCCTGTGGTTTCAGAGAAGATTTTTCAAAATCCACCAATCAGAATCAAAGAATGCCTCTGGCGGCCATGTTTTCAAACCCATAGGAACAAAATGAGGATCGTTTGTGGTATCACAGAACTAAATATTTTCCCATAGGTGACCATTATAACGTTCAGGCCAAAAAGAATATTATCGCATCACTTTAATTGTGGCATTCAAAAATCCTTGTCAAGTTCAGCCATTCAGACAACTTTTTCAGACTCCAAAACAGGGGGGCATGCAACAAATAAGAGAGAAAAAATTACAGCAAATGAAGTACCGGTCACGTGCACATATTTTTCAGGGAATTCCCTACAAAAACACACCAAATGTAAATTGTATTTTTTAGGTCCAAAAGTCATCAAATCACCTTTTTTATCTGGAATATTCATCAATAATGCACGATGTCAATAGAATGCTTCAAATGTTTATTGAAACAATTTATTTTCCCAAGGCTGTTTATTTTTTAAGAGATTGCATCACTTCCGAGTGCAACATTTCAAGGCGGGTATTTCTAATTTAAATATTTAGTTCAGTGATACCTTGTAGGGGACCTCCCATAGACTATCCCTGCCAGGTTTGGTTCACGTCAGCTCAGTAGTTCCAGAGAAGATGAAAATGTGATTTCTCATAGGGTTTCTACAGTAACTGTAAGCCGCAATTGCAGCCATGTTTGTTACCCGATCAACATTGAATGAGGATCGTTGGTAGAGTCATCATTTATGTGAAGTTTCAAAACATTTGGCCTGGTGATTTCAGAAGAGAAGATTTTTGAAAATCCACCAACCAGAATCAAAGAATGCCTCTGGAAGACATGTTTTTCCGACGGGAACAAAATGAGATCGTTTGTAGAGGACCTCCCATAGACCATTCCTGCCAAGTCTTGTTCACACCGGCTCAGCAGTTCCAGAGAAGAAGATGAAAATGTGAAAAGTTTATAGACGCCGAACGATGGACGATGACAGATGGCAAGTGTTGTGAAAAGCTCACATGGCCTTTTTGGCCAGGTGAGCTAATAATTACAAAAATAATGCTAAGGCATTGCAGATGGTACCGTATTCCACTCAAGGGATGAAGTAAAGCTTGAGAAATCATCCCGCTGATTGTATAGCTTTTTTGTTTCAGAATACATTAGAAATCTAAATTTTATAGTAAATTTCCTTTCTTATTATACCTACCACAATTGTTTACTACAGGCTTGCACTACAGTGGAAGTCCCTAACTCGGATAAAATACTCTCTATTTTTGTCTTTCCCAAGCAAGTTGAGAAAGAAAAGTGGTGCAAAAGCACCAATAAAAATAAGCCAAAACTGGGTTGAGTGCAACCGGCGCAGACCCAGTACGGGACGCTCTCTCCCAAGTACAACACCACGACTTCCGTTGCCAGTGCGCATATACCGTCTCTAAAGACTCATTCTTTTTGAATCCGTAAACGTTAGAGTTATGTGATCAGTGGGGAGGAAAGATTCTTTACCCGTAAAGAAGACGGGAGGGCCTCCATGTAAACAATTGTGGTAGGTATAATAAGAAAGGAAATTTACTATAAAATTTAGATTTCTTATCAACCTACTCACAATTGTTTACTACAGGCTGAATAGACAAAAGGCTGGAGGGAATCGCATAACCAACCCCCACATAACCCTAGTGCACTGGAACCGTGAAGTAGATGGAAGAGGTCCCGAGGCTTATCAACCATAATGTCGCAATCATTGGTAAAGGACAATGAAAAGAGACATATGAGCCTGTGTGACACACAGACAGAAAAAGGGCAGTAATAGCACAAGGCTGAAACTGACCTTCAAGAAGCCTAAAGGCTATGGCAGACAACAGCCTGAGCAGAAGAAAGAGGACCCAGGGCAAAAAGGTCCTCCGACTGCTCCTGCAACTGGCTTAAATAAAAGGTGGAGAAAGTAGAAGCATTTCTCCAGTAGGCTGCCTGCATAACATCCGACAACTTGACGGAGTTAGAATAAGCCCAAGAGGTAGACAGTGTCCGCACCTCGTGGGCAGAAATACGATTGGTAATACAATCGCCAGCTGCTAAACGACTATAAGCCGTACGAATAGCAAGACAAATCCATCGAGAAATGGATTGAGGAGAGATCTTCTGTCGACCCGGAATGAGAGACAGAAAAAAACGTTTTCTGCCTTTCCGTATGAAGCGTGTCCGATCAAGATAAATGCGAATAGCCCGGACCGGACAGAGCAAAGGGCGAGTAACCTCAACAGAGGGAAGAGCCCTGATACAGATAGGAGGAGGAGTAGTATCTGGTAACTGATTCTTAGCCAAAAAGGAGCAATCAGTGGTAAAAGTAACACTGTTGGGAGAGCTCCTAAAAAAGACCGGGTCAACCGAGAGGGCGTGAAGCTCACTAACCCGTCTGGCCGAAGCAAATGCCATCAGAAAAGCCGTCTTATATGTGAGAAATTGCATATCCACCTGGGATAAAGGTTCGAACGGCGCCCCCCCCCCCCCCCCCCCCAAACAAAGCAGCACCCACGAAAGATTCCATCGTGGAGTAAGCTGCAAAGTCCGAGGCCTTTTCAAAGAAAAGTGCCGAACAAGCTTGGAGAGGTAAGGATTAGTGCCGATACGACGCTTCCCCACATAAGAAAAAGTCTCTGAAAGCATAGACCTGTAACCCTTGATGGTAACAGGCTGGAGACCCCGAGAATCAAACAGATATACCAGAAACTCTGCAATCTGTGAAATCGAAGGCTTGGCATAATCAACAGAGTGATCAGCACACCATCGACAGAAGACCTTCCATTTAGCTGCATAAGCTAAACCAGTGGAGTGCCTCCTTGAAGAAGAAATGCACTCCACTGCTCGTCTCGAAAAACCTCTACGGAGGAGACAGGACCTGACAAAAGATATGCGTGAAGGCACAATGAAGTCGGGTCGACGTGAAACCTCCTCGGGCGACCTTGACAAGGAAGGTCATGACGTAGCGGGAGACGTGCCGGAACCGCCGCCATCAGCGAGCGGAGCTGATTGATCCACACCCGCTGAGGCGACAGGGGAGCGATCAGAATGATTCGACAACTGCAGGTTCGAATTTTGGCGAGAACCTGAGGAAGAATCGGAACCGGCGGGAAGGCGTAGCCGACTAGACCGTTCCAATCGAGTGACAGAGCGTCCACGGCAAAAGCCAGAGGATCTGGACACGGGGACACGAAAGTGTCCACCTGATGGTTCCAACGAGTCGCAAAGAGGTCGATGTGGGGACGTCCCCAGAGATCGCAAAGCGACTGGAACACTGCCCTGTGAAGCATCCACTCGGTGGAAATAACCCTGCCCTGTCGGGACAGGGAGTCGGCTAGGACGTTCAGACGACCGGGAATGTGACGAACAACCACTCCGGCGTGAACATCCTGAGCGAGCAGTAAAAGATCCCGAGCTAACTCGTACATCGGAAGCGAGTGCGTGCCGCCCTGGTTCCGAATGTAAGCAACCACTGTCGAATTGTCGGATAGTAGAAGGACCTGGCGATTCGACAGGTGAGGGATCCACTGCCTGAAACTCAGAAGAAGAGCAAGAAGCTCCTTCTGGTTGATGTGTAGAGCTGCTTGAACCTGGTCCCACATCCCGTGTAGGGAAAGACCGAGAGGATCCAACGTCGCACCCCATCCGTCAGAACGCGATCGGACGTGGGTAAGTCCAGCGGAACACCCTGCGTAATCCACTGAACATCTGTCCAGGAAAGAAGGTGAGGATACAGAGAGTCCGGAAACGGAAGCACCTGATCCAGAGAATCTACATTCGGTCTCCAACGACTGAGCAGAAAGTGTTGGAGAGGTCTGACATGCAGCCGACCTAGAGGAATGAGATCCGTCACCGAATCGCAGAGGCCGATCAGCCAGAGAAAACTCCGAGTGGTCGCGGACCTGGACTGGGACAGAGTCAGAGCAAAAGCTGAGAGAATCACAGCCTTGGCCTGGGGAACAGCCACCAAATTGAATTTGGTTTGGAAAGACATCCCCAGATGACAAAACGACTGAGAAGGGACCAGGTCCGACTTCTCCTCGTTGACTCTGAATCCTAGCGACGTGAGCAAGCTCAACAGAGTGGCGACATCCGATTCCAGTAAGGCAGCATTGGAATGCCTCTGGAGGATATCGTCCAGATATGCCGAAGTAGTCACCCTGGACTGTGTGCGATGGAACGCTATCACATGCGACATCAGTCTGGTGAACGCCCAAGGAGCCAGGTTGAGGCCGAAAGGCATGGCCTTGAACTGGTAAACTCGCCCCAGAAAAGCGAACCTGAGATACTTCCGTGACGCCCGATGCATCGGAACGTGGAAGTAAGCGTCTCGCAGGTCGATGCTGGCTGCGAAATCTCCCTGGTGAATGGACTGGCGGACCGACCTGAAAGTCTCCATGCTGAACTTGGGAGCAATGATAGACTGGTTCAGGATACTCAGATCGATAACCGTTCGGAGTCGGCCGTCCTTCTTCGGCACCAAGAACAGGCGGGAATAGAAACCCACTGACTGAACGTTCTTGACGACCTCGATCGCCCCCTTTGCCAGGAGATTGGCAATCTCCGTGGACAAAAGTTCCCGACGTAAAACGTCTGAAGGAACTGTGGTTGGAAGAGGCACCCTTGACAGAGTGGGGTGCCGTCGGAAGGATATGCGCAGCCCGGACCGAACAACATCTAACACCCATGGATCGGATGTGATGGTGGTCCAATGGGCTGCGAACTCTGCTATCCTTCCTCCAACCTGGGACGAGTCGAGGTGAGGACCTTCATTTCGAGCCCCGACGAGGTCCGCGAGAGGAGAAACCACCTCCTCTGCTAAATGAAGAATCCTGAGACTTCCCTCGATTCTGCCGACCCCTACCTTTACCCCGTGAGTAAGAAGTAGAGGCGGCGGCAGAAGGACCAGCCTTTTGCTTCACAGAGGAAGCAGAAGGGTACTTGTTAGGCTTGGAACAGCCCTTGCCTCCCCGAGAAGGCTGATCAAGCTGACGAAACAGCAGCTGATCTTTGGAATGACGTAGGACGTCATCCCGGACCGTCGACACGGAACCATGGAAAAGTTGCGGACCTGCCAAAGAAGCAGATCGAAGAGTAGCACGCTGCTCCTCGGGAAGGGATCGTCCTGTGTCCAGCACAGCGTCCCTTCGAACTAATTCCAAATTGGCCGTGTTACAGGCATGCGTGTGAGTAAGGTGCATAAGCGCCTTCGACAGCACACACAAAGGAGCCTGTACCTCGTCAAACTTATCTGGAGGCAGATAAGCAGCCAAAGCTGAGACGACGTGATCTGAGAGAGAAAGCATGCCAAGCATCTCTCTAGATAAGCCCAACGTGGACTCCAGAGTCGTCATTGGAATGACGGCAGACTTGGGCTTGGAAAGCCCGAGGGAAGTGGAGTCCTGATCCAGAACCGTCAAAGTCTGGCAGACTGACGGATTGTAATAGAAAAGAGAATATATAAAACACTGTTCCTGAGAATACAAAGGATACACTGTGGTATAATGAATCAGGAATCATCAAACATCGAGCTGGTGGAACACTGATAAGCGTGCAAAGACATCTCGACACGAAGCGGATTTCAAAAAGAATGAGTCTTTAGAGACGGTATATGCGCACTGGCAACGGAAGTCGTGGAGTTGTACTTGGGAGAGAGCGTCCCGTACTGGGTCTGCGCCAGTTGCACTCGACCCAGTTTTGGCTTATTTTTATTGGTGCTTTTGCACCACTTTTCTTTCCCAACTTGCTTGGGAAAGACAAAAATAGAGAGTATTTTATCCGAGTTAGGGACTTCCACTGTAGTGCAAGCCTGTAGTAAACAATTGTGAGTAGGTTGATAAGAAATGAATATTCAAGTCTCTCAATTACAGTTCTCAGAAAGTATAGTTTTTCCCCATTAATGCAATTCTGGCAAAAAGGACATGCGCTGACCACTTGTCCCCACCTCAGGGAGCAACTGCCATCCCCCCCCCTCCCCCACACACACATCTGACACCCTTTATCTGAAGTCCAACATATTAACCAATGATCCACAGCGCACTCCTAATATCTAAGATAATGTGTTGACTACTATTAATTTTTAATGTGATCTTACCCTGCAACACAGGAATATAATCCTCTTCAGAATGAGTCATTTCATTATTATTTGAACCTAAAAAACAAAGTGATATGTAACTTGTAAATTAAACTCATCATTTTTGCACATCACAAAAGTATTGGAAATTTTTTTTTCTTCAGAAACATTCCCTATAGGCCTCCAATGATCAAGCTTAGTTAAAATGCAATAACTTTAAGTTATTAACCTATATTAAAAACTTAAAAGAGAAATGAAAACTGGAATAGGCAATCCCCTGCTACTCAAGTCCAACAAGGGCAATAACTCTCAATCCCCACCAGGGGTAACTGTGTTGTGTGCTTGGGCAAGGCACTTAACCCGACTGCCCATGTGGGGGCACAGTGGCACTGTGTACTAGGGTGTACTGCATGTCAATGGTGCACCTGTCTTCAACTAATACTAACTCTGCTTGTGTGGAGTTAGTATGTTGGGGAGTCTGACAGCTGCATGCCATTGCTCAGTGGTTCTCTCTAGGTATACCGACTTCCTCCACCCATAAAACTGTCCGACACGATACCCTGTCAGTCAAAAGTGTCATTAAACTCCAACAAATAAATAAATAAATAGTTAATTCATACTGAAAACATCAAGATATTAACACAATTAATCAGACATGTTAACCTCCAGAATAATTTTTCAGGGAACCTAAGGGTTATTTTCAGGGAAATGGGATGGATTTCAGGGAAAAGTTCGCGCGGGGGCAAAATAAAAGAAAAAACTTGTGAATTTTCAGCTCATGGACCACTATTAACACCTGGTTATATCCAGAACTAGTTGTCAACTATGCTGATGCATTTATGCTATGTTAAAAAATCATAAAATAACTGTTGATTTGAACCCCCCCCCCCCCCCCGGGATCCTCTTCTTCATGACCTCCCCCTCTCCCCACCACCACCCACCCAAACTGACCCACAGAGCACATCCACCTGTGGTTTGCTCTTATCAAAGTCTACTTAGCTAATAATTTCCCAAATCTGAAAATGTTAACAGGAAAAGATGTCCTGATATTCAGTTACTTCAATCTTGAACATAAGTACTCAGAAAGTATCTTCAGCAAACTTCATGCATGTGGGACGCTTATGCCCTACACAAAACTTTTCTTTTCATCATTGAAGCATTTCTGTTTAATTCCATTCGAAATTTTCTGGTTACAGATGGCCAACAGTTAACAGATCTGTAGTCAGCACAACAGAATAAATGTGATGTTAGAAAAAAAGTCCATTGTGTTTAAATATGCTGTCATAATTTTTCGGCATCCTAAGCGACTTTAACCTACTTTTAAGCTGTGCTAAATAGTTGTTGTTTATGTTTTGATTTTGGAAAAGGGATGAGAATTAAAGCTATTCTATGGAGGAATAAATAAATATATATTATTCAATTCCTTTTCATATATTTTAATTCCAAAAACTGCATTTAAATGAAGGTGGAGTTTTCAATTTTTTGAAAGTAAGTCACCTATTTTCACTTCGACACTTGCACATTGGTCACGAATCTCTGAAGAAAAACCCCAGAAATAAACATGAACACAGTTGAAATATATATCATCAACTAGCCTTTTCTTAAATAAATTTAACTTAAATCCATATTTTACTGCTTCGTGAGTTTTTACCAGAGTTTGAAATGCATGAGATTTGACTCCGAACGTTGTTCCTAAGTTACATACAACGGGAACGAAATATTTGACTGTTGTTTTCCGGGATTTTTGGTCCAAAACTGATTCCCGTCCGGGAGGCCGGGAACTACACTGAAATTCCGGGATTTTCCCGGGCATTCCGGGAGAGTTAACATGTCTGCAATTAATGGAACTACATGGCGCACTAACAAAACTACATCTGTGGTAAGTTTTCATACCTAATGGTAATTTCATCCAAAATTCAATCAAATCAAGTCTCGATCGAGGGAAATTTCTCGCATTGTTTCAAAGAAATGGATGTTTATGGTATTTTGTAGATTCAATCGTCTGGAAGAAAATCAGTTGGTTGGAAAAGTGAACTGTAGGATCACTTTTCTGACCAACTGAAATATTCCAGAGGAGTGAATCTAGACATAGGCAAAGGATTATTTAAATGTTAGACTGGTTCAAGGCCATAACAGTATCAAATTCCTTACAGAATTAAACTGATGGCCTGAGAGTTTGGAATTAAGGTTTACGTGGTTTTTAAACACAGTACACACTGGGGGATTTTGTCCTGTGGGGGACATCACCTCTTAATTCACTGGGTAATTTTAAAATATTTTTCATCAAATCTAGTCATGGCTGCTATGATGAAGCAGCCATGACTGGATTTGATGAAAAATTCATGAAAATTTGACACAAGAAATCATTGGTTAAAAAGTCTACACAACTTACACGAGAAAATTTGGTTACATATCCTCAAATCTGACTTATTTTAATAGCTAGAGATTTCCTGTCCTGGGCATGCAAGAAGTTAATTCAAACTTCTACTTACTCATCTAGCAGAAACATGAAGACCCATCAAACAAATTGCTGTCTGTGGATCTCTCCCATGGCCCATGAATAGCAAAATTTGCTTGTTCAGGTGCTCAAGTTGCAAGTTTATACACTTATATACAGATAATGCTGATACATTTTATATTACCCACATAATGCCAGGCCCGAAGCCAAACTCTCCTCGACAACAGATTTTAGGGGGCAAACTTTTGAAAATTTCTGACGAAATTCCCCACCTCCAAATTGGGAAAATACCTTAAAATGACCAAATAAGATCCATTTTGTAAGCAAATGCATCCAAATTCTTGTAAAAGAGGGCCAAGTTTTCCAACCGAGGTGGCCATAAGAGGGTAGTTTGCCCTCCCCCCCCTGCCCCAGCCCCCCTAATAGCTTTGGGCCTGCATGATGCACAATGCACCTCATCTTGAAACTACATGTGATGTGTATGTAAAAAATATGAACTTTCAGTTTATATCAGAACAGAACAATTTAATTCCAATCAAACTGGATGATAGTGTGATAGTGCAGAAGTAAAAATTCTGAGGTTCAATAAATTAGATTAAAATAAATTTCTAAATGATTTGATGTACAGAAAAGGTAAAAAAAAAACACTACTCAGATTACAACTGATGAAAAAGAAAAACTATCAAATTCTGCAGTTCTAATGGAAAACAGATGAAATCATGTGAGGTCAAAATGCAAGAATTAACCCCTTCACTCTGATGTCAAAATACCAAAATTTCAGGAAGCGTTTTTTTCCCATAATGCATCTAGAAATTTAACCAATTCAATCTCATTTGACAGAGCTCAATGAGCTCTGTCAAACGAGATTGAATTGGTTAAATTTCTAGTTGCGTTATGGGAAATTCTTTCTGCCTGAAATTTAGATATTTTGACATCAGTGTGCAGGGGGGTTAAGATGGATATCCAAATATATTTATTGGTGTTCAAGGTCAGTTTCAGCATCTTTGGCTATCTCATGACCACAACGTAAGGACCAAATCAAGTTTTATTTATACATAGCCCATTTTAGGCCTTGGGACCAGGTTGTATTGTACCAGTAAAGCAGATCTTGTTTACCACAGTAAATAATACAATCGCCAGTTGCTATACGAGCATAAACCATGCGAATAGCAAGACAAATCCATCGAGAAATGGACTGAAGAGAGATCTTCTGTCGACCAGGAATAAGAGACAGAAAAAATCGTTTCCTGCCTTTCCTCACGAATTGTGTCCGATTGAGATAAATGAGAATAGCACGAACCGGACAGAGCAAAGGGCGGTTACCCTCAACAGAAGGAAGAGCCCTGATACAGATAAGAGGTGGAGTAGCTTCTGGTATCTGATTTTTGGCCAGAAAGGAGCAATCAGTGGTAAATGTAACACTGTTGGGAGAGCTCCTGAAAAAGGCTGGGTCAACCGAGAGGGTGTGAAGCCCACTAACCCATCTAGCAGAAGCAAAAGCCATCAGAAAAGCCATCTTGTATGTGAGAAAACGCATATCCACCTGGGATAAAGGTTCGAATGCCCCCCCCCCCCCCCCCCTCCAAGCAAAGCAACACCCAAGAACTTGGGGTAAGCTGCAAAGTCCGAGGCCTTTTCAAAGAAAAGTGCTGAACAAGCTTGGAGAGGTAAGGATTAGTGCCGATACGACACTTCCCCACATACAAAAAGGTCTCCAAAAGCATGGACCTGTACCCCTTGATGGTAACAGGCTGAAGACCCCGAGAATCAAACATATATACCAGAAACTCCACAATCTGTGAAATCTAAGGATTGGCATAATCAACTGAGTGATCGGCACACCGACAGAAGACCTTCCACTTAGCCGCATAGCTAAACCAGTGGAGTGCCTCCTTGAAGAAGAAATGCACTCCACTGCTCATCTCGAAAAACCTCTACGGAGGAGACAGGACCTGACAAAAGATATGCGTGAAGGCACAATGAAGTCGGGTCGACGTGAAACCTCCTCAGGTGACCTAGGCAAAGAAGGTCACGACGTAGAGGGAGAGCCACCAGAGAGCAGAGCTGATTTATCCACACCCGCTGAGGTGCCAGAGGAGCGATCAGAATGATTTGATAACTGCAGGTTCGAATCTTGGCTAGAACCTGAGGCAGAATCGGAACCGACGGGAAGGCGTAACCGACTAGACCATTCCAATCAAGTGACAGAGCATCCACGGCAAAAGCCAGGGGATCTGGACACGGGGACACAAAAGTGTCCACCTGATGGTTCCAATGAGTCACAAAGAGATCGATGTGGGGATGACCCTAGAGATCGCAAAGAGATTGGAACATTGCCTTGTGGAGCATCCACTCAGTGGAGATGGCCCTGCCTCGTCGGGACAGGGAGTCGGCTAGGACGTTCAGACGCCCGGGAATATGATGAACCACCACCCCGGCATTGACATCCTGAGCGAGCAGTAGCAGATCCCGAGCCAATTCATACATGGGAACCGAGTGCGTGCCGCCCTGGTTCCGAATGTATGCAACCACTGTCGAATTGTCGGACAACAGGAAGACCTGGTGATTCAACAGGTGAGGGACCAACTGCCTGAAACTCAGAAGAAGAGCAAGAAGCTCCTTCTGGTTGATGTGCAGAGCTGCCTGATCCTGGTCCCATGCCCCATGAAGGGAAAGACCTAGAGGATCCAACGTTGCACCCCATCCAAGGTCACTGCCATCTGCCGTCAGAACACGATTGGACGTGGGTAAGTCCAACAGAGCACCCTGCGTAATCCACAGAACATCCATCCAGGAGAGAAGGTGAGGATGAAGAGAGTCTGGTAACTGAAACACAAGATCCAGAGGATCGACATTCGGCCTCCAACAACTGAGCAGAAAGTGTTGGAGAGGTCTGACATGCAGCCGACATAGAGGAATGAGATCCGTCACCGAACCGCAGAGACGGAGCAGCCAGAGAAAACTCTGTGCTGTCACGGACGTGGACTGGGACAGAGTCAGAGCAAAAGCTGAAAGAATCACAGCCCTTGCCTGGGAAACTGCCACCGTATTGAACTGAGTACGGAAGTCCATCCCCAGATGACAAAACGACTGAGAAGTGACCAGGTCCGACTTCTCCTCGCTGACTCTGAATCCTAGCGATGTGAGCAGGCTCAACAGAGTGTCGACATCTGGCTCCAGTAAGGCAGTATTGGAATGCCTCTGGAGGATATCGTCTAGATATGCCGAAGTAGTCACCACGGACTGTGTGCGATGGAAGGCTATCACATGCGACATCAGTCGGGTGAAGGCCCAAGGAGCGAGGTTGAGGCCGCAAGACATGGCCTTGAACTGGTAAACTTGCCCCAGGAAAGCGAACCTGAGATACTTTCGCGATGTCCGATGAATCGGAACGTGAAGGTAAGCGTCTCGCAGGTCGATGCTGGAAGCAAAATCTCCCTGGTGAATGGAATGGTGGACTGACCTGAAAGTCTCCATGCTGAACTTGGGAGCAATGATAGACTGGTTCAGGATACTCAGATCGATAACCGGTCAGAGTCGACCGTCCTTCTTCAGCACCAAGAAGAGGCGGGAATAAAACCCCACTGACTGAATGTTCTTGACGACCTCGATTGCCCCCTTTGCCAGGAGATTGTCTATATCTGTGGACAAAAGCTCCAGATGTAAAACATCTGGAGGAACTGTAGTTGGAAGAGGCACTCTTGACAAAGTGGGGAGCCTCCGGAAGGATATTCACAGACCGGACCGAACAACATCTAACACCCAAGCATCGGATGTGATGGTGGCCCAATGGTCTGCGAATTCTGCTATCCTTCCTCCAACCAGGGACGAATCGAGGTGAGGACCTTCATTTCGAGCCCCAAAGTGGCCTGCGAGAGGAGAAACCACCTCCTCTGCTATATGAAGAATCCTGAGACTTCCCTCTAGCCTGCCGATGCTTACCCTTACCCCGTAAGTAAGAAGTAGAAGCAGTGGCAGGAGGATCAGCCCTTTGCTTTGCACTGGAAGTAGAAGGGTACTTGTTAGGCTTTGAACGCCCCCTGCCTCCAACAGAAGGATGATCAAGCTGACGAAGCAGCAGCTGATCTTTGGAATGATGTAGGACGTCATCCCGGACTGTCACCACGGAACCATAGAACAGTTGCAGACCTGCCAAAGAAGCAGATCGAAGAGCAGCGAGCTGCCCCTCGGGAAGGGAACAGCCTGTGTCCAGCACAGAGTCCCTGCGAACTAGTTCCAAGTTAGCCATGTTACAGGCATGCATGTGAGTAAGATGCATGACCGCCTTGGACAGCACATGCAAAGGAGCCTGTACATCGTCAAACTTATCTGGGGGCAGATAAGTAGCTAAGACAGAGATGACGTGATCTGAGAGAGAAAGCATGCCCAGAATTTCTCTCGGTAAGCCCAACACAGACTCCAGAGTCGCCATAGGAATGACGGTTGACTTGGGATTGGAAAACCCGAGGGAGTTGGAGTCCTGATCAAAGACCGTCAAAGTCTGGCAGACTGACGGATTGGCAGAATCCTAGGAACGATAACGCGCCGGAGGCAAAAAGATGTCAATCCTGGTGAAGAATAGGCATCTTCATAGCCTTGGAACTCAGCTCAGAGTCCAAAGCTGTAAATGCTTCAACCACCTGTACTGACTGGCACAGTCGAAGATGCCCAGAAGCAGGCTGCTCCACAAGCTGTAGGCACGCGACCGATGATCGCCACCTGGCTGACACTGTCGGCTGGTTTGACGGTTTAAGATCTGGTAGGAACCGAAACACAAAGTCAAGAGCTGCCCCCAAGTCAGAAGACTGTTGGCTCTCGACATCAGGAATGTCAGATGCGACATCAGTCGGGTGAAGGCCCAAGGAGCGAGGTTGAGGCCGCAAGACATGGCCTTGAACTGGTAAACTTGCCCCAGGAAAGCGAACCTGAGATACTTTCGCGAAGTCCGATGAATCGGAACGTGAAGGTAAGTGTCTCGCAGGTCGATGCCGGACGCAAAATCTCCCTGGTGAATGGAATGGTGGACTGACCTGAAAGTCTCTAAGCTGAACTTGGGAGCAATGATAGACTGGTTCAGGATACTCAGATCGATAACCGGTCAGAGTCGACCGTCCTTCTTCAGCACCAAGAAGAGGCGGGAATAAAACCCCACTGAGGGCAGACATGTATAGGGTATTACATAACCCGAGGATCTACATAGCGGGAACTCAGGAGAGTCGCCGCGGACCTCTGAGGGACAGAAGGTCCAGGCTGCACAAAAGGCATTGGTCCCGCAAAACTGGCCGTGTGACCAGAATGCATGGACGGAAACGCCATGGAGTTCATAGTGGCCCCACCATGATCATCCAAATCCAATGAAAAAACTGTGGTGCTCAACGGCAGAGAGACCACAGTAGAGGGTTCGGCCAGCAGCCCCTTCCAACTTCGCTGCCGAGTTGAAGTCAGGGAAGGCTGAGGCCGATATCCCACGTCCACACTGCCAGACATCCCTGCAGACCCCTTCAGGGATAAGCCGAGGCCAGCTGAAACGATAACCGAAGATGTAGCAGACGGAACAGCAGTAATAGCAGATACGTCAGGAGTCGCTGAGGTTGGTGTAATTGTGGAGAGAGCACCCGCACTCGGCTCCGAAGGAGGAGTCACAACCCTAGTGACAGCCTCAGATGTTGACTGGAGAGGGATCGCAGTCCTGGAACTAGGCACCTCTTCACCAGACAACTCAACGGCTCCCGCAGTATCCACTACAGGAAATGACTGCACATCCCCCAGGGAGGAGGAATAACTCTCACCAGACGTGGTTGTTTTGGGAACAACCGTGTTCCCTTTCCCACGTGAGCGGGAGGCACAGCCACGAGAACGCACAACACGGTTCACAGACGCCCAAAAAGTGGATGACCATGATCCACAAAGCCCACAGGGTTGATCGGCCGAACACCCATTGCAGGAAGAGCATGAAGCATGCGAAGCATCCACATGCTTAGGAAGAAGGCATTGCCCACAAGGAATAGTCCTGGGCATGACAGAAGTGAGAGATGCAGAGAAGAAGGTGAATTCAGCAGAAGACAGAAGAACACCCCCAAAGAAGAGAGAAAGGTGACAGAAAAACAGACCCCAGATGGTCGACCGGGAACCAAACAGCAGAAGGACCACTCTCAACAGAGAGAAAAAAATCTGTATAAAAGGTACCCCGCTGACACCTAACTCTACCACAATTAACAATATCAAAAAATTTAACATAAATGTAACTGCGAAAATTCAATGTCCGAAACCGCACGGCTCATGAAAATCACACGTGACACGGAGAAGAAATTATAATACATTATGGAGAATAATGAGAATATAATGAAAAACCAGTCCTGATAAGAAAAGGATGCTTTGATCCAACAACTTGATACAGGAAACACACAATCAACAAGCAGGATGATCACTGATAACTAGTGCTGAGAAGAACGTCTCGTCAACATGGCCGACGAAAAAAAGAATGAGTCATTAGCGACATATATTCGCACTGGCAACAGAAGTTGTGGAGTTGTACTTGGAGGAGAGCATCCCCTACTGGGTCTGCGCCGGTAGCACTCGACCCAGTTTTGGCTTATTTTTTCTTGGTGCTTTTGCACCACTTTTCTTTCCCAAATTGCTCGGGAAAGATCAAAATAGAGAGTATATTTTCCAAGTTAGGGACTTCCACTGTAGTGCAAGCCTGTAGTAAACAATTGTAGGTAGGCTGATAAGAAAGAATGGTATGCGCTATTGAGAGGGTGTAGACATCATGAAGATACACTTGCATACCAAGTTTGGTGTCATTCCATCAAGTATTTGAGGAGTTATGGTGTTTTTTAGACTGGTTGGTGACCGACCGACCGACAGACCGACCGACCGACCGACCAACAGACAGAGACAGACAGACAGACAGACAGACAGACAGACAGACAGACAGACAGACAGACAGACAGACATTGCCACATATCGAGCTGCTTGTCGCAGCTAAAAATAAGTGTCATAATGAGTAGATGTTTGTCTATTTGTCAGTCATAGTTTGAAAGAGACAAGATATTCAAAATAAAAGTGTCAATGACACTGTAGCTTAACTTGCCTGTGTGTAAGTGTTTGATGAAAAGGATAATGTTCAATGTTTATGAAAGGATTATGAAATAAGACAAAAATTGTGATAATTGAGAATATGTTAATTTCTGTTCCCAATTATGCTATGTTTTCAAGTAGAATAATTTGAGGTGAAGACTGAACTAAAGAACTAAAGCCTGGGTTAATGTGGCCCTCACAGCTAATGTAAGTCAACCAAAGTTAACAAGTTGCAGAAAAATAATTCCAAAATGAGTCATCCTACCAAGTTACATTGAAATCCGTTCATAAATATAACTCTTTAGACTTTGTAAAGGAATCTAGGTCACATGAGTTTGGCGGTCACTGTTGACAGATCATAACCAAAATAGGAGATTCTCATCTCGATATCATATCAAGTTACAATGAAATCCCTTCATAAAAACAACCTGTAGACAGTTATAAAGGAATGTAGGTCACGTGGCCAGGCGGTGGTAATGGCTGACCGATCGTGACCAAAATATGATAGTCTCATCTAGACATCATACCAATATATCCTTCCAAGTTACAATTAAATTGCTTCATAAATATGAACGGTAAACAAATCTAGGCCACGTGCCTGTGCAGGCGTCATGGTTGGCTGATCATGGCCAAAATAGGACATTCTCATCTAGACATTATACTGAGTCATCCTACAAATTTGCGATGAAATCCCTTCACAAATGCAAGCTGTAAACTGTGCTAAAGGAATCTTGGGATTACATGCCACTGCAACTGTCATGGTTCACTGAACCCAACCAAAATAGGACTTTCTCAACTAGGCATTATACAGAGTCACCCTACAAGGTTACAATAAAATCCCTTCATAAATACGACCTGTAGACTGTGCTAAAGGTTTTTGGGTTTCGGGTCTGCATACCTGTCATGGTTGACCAATCATGCCCAAAAGGGGACGATCTCATCAAGACATTATACAGAGTCATCCTACCAAGTTACAATAAAATCCCTTCAAAAATACAACCTATAGACTGTGCTAAAGGTTTTCAGGTTTTGGGCTTGCGTAGCTGCCATGGCTGACATGACCTTGTACCTGCATATGAAATTTCATGATGATCAGACAAGAACTACGGGGTGTAGCAGGTGCTAAGGAAAATGTGAACAGACTTCCACATGCATGATGGCAATTGCTTATCTTGACTAAGTTAAGCTAACTAGAGGCTCTAAATGCTCACCTGGAACTACATATAAAAATGTGATTTCCCATAAGCTTTCCATGGTAACTATGAGCTGCAATTGTGGCCATGTTTGCAACATTACCTCAACATTACATGAGGATCATTGGTAGAAGGTGTCCCAGTCCTCAATCACGTGAAGTTTCAAAACATTTGACTTTGTAGTTTCAGAAAAGAGCATTTTTTAAAAATCCATCAAATAGAATCAGACAATGTCTCTGGTGGCCATATTTTCCAACCAACGGGAACAAAAAGAGGATCGTTTGTAGAGGGCCTCCAAGAGACCATTCCTACCAAGTTTGGTTCACGTTGGCTCAGTAGTTCCAGAGAGAAGATGAAAATGTGATTTCCCATAGGGTTTTCTATAGTAACTATAAGCTGCAATTGTGGCTATATTTGCAATACAATCAACATTAAATGAGGAATGTTGGTGGAGGGTGTCCCAGTCATCAAGCATGCAAAGTTTCAAAACATTTGGTTCTGTTGTTTGAGAGGAGAAGATTTTTCACAATCCACCAGAATCAAAAAATGCTTCTGGCAGCCATATTTTTCGATGCACAGTAACAAAATGAGTAGTATTTGTAGAGGACCTTTCCATAGACTATCCCTGCTAGGTTTGGTTCACATCAGCTCAGTAGTTCCAGAGAAGAAGATGAAAATCTGATTTCCCATAGGGTTTCTACAGTAACTATAAGCCATAATTGCAGCCATGTTTGCTATCTAATCATCATTAAATGAGGATCGTTGGTAGAGGGTATTTCAGTCATCTACCATGCAAAGTTTCAAAACATTTGGCACTGTGCTTTCAGAGGAGAAGATTTTTCAAAAATCCACCAATCAGAATCAAAAATGCAAAAATGTGATTTCCCATAGGATGTCCATGGTAACTATGAGCTGCAATTGTGACCATGTTTGCAACATTACATCATCATTACATGAGGATCATTGGTAGGTGTCCCAGTCCTCAATCATATGAAGTTTCAAAACATTTGACTTTGTACATTCCGAGGAAAAGAGTTTTCAAAACTGACCAATCAGAATCACAAAGAATGCTTCTGACAGCCACGTTTTTCATCCAACAGGAATAAAGTGAGTAACAGTTGTAGGGAATCTCTCACAGACCATGTCTGCCAAGTTTGGTTCACATTGGCTCAGTACTTTCAGAGAAGATGATGAAAATGTGATTTCCTATAGGGTTTCTATAGTAACTATAAGCCGCAATTACGGCCATGTTTACAACCCGATCAACATTAAATGACATTCGTTGGTAGAGAGGGGCCCAGTCATCAACCATGCAAAGTTTCAAAACATTTGGCCCTGTGGTTTCAGAGAAGATTTTTCAAAATCCACCAATCAGAATCAAAGAATGCCTCTGGTGGCCATGTTTTCAAACACATGGGATCAAAATAAGGATCGTTTACAGAGGACCTCCCATAGACTATCCCTGCCAAGTTTGGTTCATGTCAGCTCAGTAGTTCCAGAGAAGATGATGAAAATGTGATTTCTCATATGGTTTCTATAATAACTATAAACCGCAATTATGGCCATGTTTACAACCCGATCAACATTAAATGACATTCGTTGGTAGAGAGGGGCCCAGTCATCAACCATGCAAAGTTTCAAAACATTTGGCCCTGTGGTTTCAGAGATTTTTCAAAATCCACCAATCAGAATCAAAGAATGCCTCTGGTGGCCATGTTTTCAAACACATGGGATCAAAATAAGGATCGTTTATAGAGGACCTCCCATAGACTACCCCTGCCAAGTTTGGTTCATGTCAGCTCAGTAGTTCCAGAGAAGATGATGAAAATGTGATTTCTCATATGGTTTCTATAATAACTATAAGCTGCAATTATGGCCATGTTTGTGACCCGATCAACATTAAATGAGGATCGTTGGTAGAGGGAGTCCCAGTCATCATTTATGTGAAGTTTCAAAACATTTGGCTTGGCAGTTTCAGAGGAGAAGATTTTGGAAAATCCATCAACCAGAATCAAAGAATGCCTCTGGAAGCCATGTTTTTCATCCGACGGGAACAAAATGAGGAATGTTTGTAGAGGACCTCCCATAGACCATCCCTGCCAAGTTTGGTTCACACCGGCTCAGCAGTTACAGAGAAGAAGATGAAAATGTGAAAAGTTTACGGACGACGATGGGCGCCAAGTGATGAGAAAAGCTCACATGGCCTTTTAGGCCAGGTGAGCTAAAAATGATGGCATGAGGATGGGTGAGGGTTTACAGTTTGTGATTATGGTATTTCCAGAGTTCAATAGGAGTAACTAGGAAATTACCAACAGAAAAGGAATCTAATTCCCATCCATCACAGAGTTACTATTATACATAGATATCTCACACCATGGCCCATGAAATTTTATGCAATCATACAATTTCATAGAAACTGCAATTGAACACATCATATTATTTATGCAGGGCAAAATCTGGGATGCATTCTTTGGTTTATTAATTCTTAGAAGCCGGGAAATCAGAATGAATTTATTGAACATGACATACCGTGAAAAACTTACAGTAAAACAGGTGCTTCTAGAAGCACCCACTGAGTGTTTAATTCTCCCCCAACCACAGCCAGATTACCTGCCGTATCAATTCACAGGCAAGAAAACTCGACTCCCGGCTTCTAAGAGTTAATGTTTAAGAATGGTAATTAAAGTTCCAGGTTCTTTTGAAAAATGGGAGTTCTGGTGCCAGGATTTGTTGAAGGATGGGAATTCTACAGCCAGGAGCTATGGAAAATTTAACTGGGGGGGGGGGGGGGGGTGGCACCCATATTTCCAAAAAGGATGAGGGTGGGGGAAGGCTATCGATCTCTCCTTGGCAACAGAACAATCCTTTGAAGAATGAGAATTCTGGTGCCTTGATCTGTTGCAGAATGCAGACAATATCTTTATGTTTCTATCTCTGCTGATAAAATGCAGTTGACTTGCTTGCCAAAAAAGGGTGTAACAGTTGAAGAATGGGAATTCAGGTGCCTGTATCTGTTGCAGACAGCAAACAATATCTCTGTGTCTTTGTTTCTGCTGATGAAATGCTGTTGGATTGCTCACAGGTTGCATGATTTATGATCTGACTACTTCAACCTTTTTCCTAGTACAAGTAACAGAACACATACTTAACAACATTTCTTTGATAACTAAACATTTTCTTGCCTTAAATAGTGGCCATATCTGGTCAGCACAAATCAAAATCCATTATTTTTTCAATTTTTATCTCTAAAAGATAGCTTATGGACGCTAAATGGAATGAGGTTGCTCATGCCAATGAGGGTGTCATACTCTATGTTTCTGAGGTTAACAAAAATTAAAATGCTTGCTTATTCAAAAATCAGCTGGTTCACCAACTAATTTTGAGAAAAAAACCTGCTTGAGCTTTTTGATTGTTGCAAGCAACTAATCTTTAAACATGCTGGTGGAGGGCGATACAAAGACCTGACTGTCTTGAATAACATGTTTATATAAGCTAAATAGATAACATTTCATTTTTAAGACCATAAACATTTCCAACTTAAATATGCGTTATCATTCAATCTTGCATATTATACTATTTGTGTGCATGTAACCACTGGAAGTCAACAAACACAGCACAATGTGTAACAGAAAGTTAACTCTTTACCCAACACGAAAAGTAGACGACACTTGCAAAAAAATTCTTAAAGGTCAGAGACATTTTTGCCTCAAAAACATATGGGTTGTTTCCCTCATTGGAATGAGCTCAGCATGACATTCTGTCAGCCTAACTCATGAAAATATCTGAAAAATTTCAACTCTTTACCCAATGTAACTGCCAAAACTGGCCAGTGCTATTCATAAAAATCACAATTTAATTATCATTATTTTTCCATTTTTGTCTCAAAAACATAGCTTATGACACCTCATTGGAACGAGCTCATTCCAATGCGGGGTCATAAGCTATGTTTTTGATGCAATATTTGAAACATTTAAAATTTTATAGTAAATTTCCTTTCTTATTATACCTACCGCAATTGTTTACAACAGACATGCACTACAGTGGAAGTCCCTAACTTGGAAAAATATTCTCTATTTTCTTCTTTCCCAAGCAATTTGGGAAAGAAAAGTGGTGCAAAAGCACCAAGAAAAAATAAGCCAAAACTGGGTCGAGTGTAACTGGCGCAACCCAGTAGGGGGCACTCTTCTCCTTGTACTAATCCAGGGCTTCCAGAACCAGTGCGCAGACGTATAACCAGCATGTGATTCTACTGAATCCGCCAACATTGGAGGTATGTGCTTAGTGGGAAGGAAGGATTCTTACCCAAAAAAGAAGACAGAAGGACCTCCACGTAAACAATTGCGGTAGGTATAATAAGAAAGGAAATTTACTATAAAATTTAAATTTCTTATCAACCTACCTTACAATTGTTTACAACAGGCTGAATAGACAACAGGAGGAGGGAATCACATAACCAACCCCCATATAACCCAACTGCGCTGGAACCGTAGACAGAAGAAGAGTTCCCTAGGCCTATAAAACCATAGCATCACAACCATTAGTAAATGACAATGGGAGATGAGGCATGTGGCCTTGTGTGACACACGGACAGAAAGGACAGTACCAAGTACAGGGTTGGAACTGACCTTGCAAGAACCCTAATGGCTAGGGTTGATGACAGCCAGATCAGAAGAAAAGAGGGCCTAAAGAAAAAAGGTCCTCAGACTGTTCCTGCAACATCCGACAACTGACAGAGTTAGCATAAGCCCAGGAGGCAGACAATGCACACACCTCGTGGGCAGAAAAACTATGGGTAATACAATCGTCAGTCATTAGATGAGCGTATGACCCGCGAATAGCAAGACAAATCCATCTAGAAATGGATTGAGGAGAGATCTTCTGTCGACCAAGGATAAGAGACAGAAATATATCTTTTCCTGTCTTTCCTAATGAACTGTGTCCAGTTGACGTAAATGCGAATTGCATGAACCGAACAGAGCAAAGGGCAATTACCCTCAGCAGAAGAAAGGGCCCTGAGCCAGAGTGGAGGTTGGGTAGTTTCTGGCATCTGATTCTTGGCCAGAAAGGAGCAATCAGTGGTAAAGTAACACTGTTGGCGGAGCTCCTGAAAAAGGCCAGATCATCAGAGAGGGCGTGAAGCTCACTAACCCTTCTGGCTGAGGCAAAAGCCATCAGAAAAAGCCGTCTTGTATGTGAGAAAAAGTATATCCATCTGGGATAAAGGTTCAAATGGTGCCCCTGACCCCCCCCCCCCCCCCCCCCCCCCCCCCCCCCCCCAAGCAAAACAGCACCCAAGAAAGCTACCATCTTGGGGTAAGCTGCAAAATCCTAGGCCTTTTCAATACGAAGAGGTCTCCGAAAGCATGGACCTGTACTCTTTGATGGTAACAGGTTGGAGACCCTGAGAATCAAACAGATATACCAGAAACTCCACAATCTGTGTTATCGAAGAATTGGCATAATCAACAGAGTGATCAGCATACCATTGACAGAAGACCTTCCATTTAGCCACATAGGCTAAACCAGTGGAGTGTCACCTTGAACAAGAAAAGCACTCCACTGCTCGTCTCGAAAAACCTCTACGGAGACAGAACCTGACAAAAAATATGCGTGAAGGCACAATGAAGTCAGGTCGTCATGAAAACTCCTCGTGTGAACTTGGCAAAGAAGGTCGTGATGTAGAGGGAGACATGCCGGAACTGCGACCAACAGAGAGCAGAGCTGATTGATCCACACCCGTTGAGGTGACAGGGGAGCGATCAGAATGTTTGCGACAAATTAGGCAGAATCGGAAGTAGCAGGAAGGCGTAGCCGACTAGACCGTTCCAATCGAGTGACAAAGCATCCACGGTGAAAGCCAGGAGGATCTAGACACAGGGACACAAAAGTGTACACATGAGGGTTCCAATGGATCACAAAAAGATCGATGTGGGGACGCCCCCAGAGATCGCAAAGTGACTGAAACACTGCTCTGTGAAGTATCCACTTGGTGGAAATGAACCTGCCCCGTCGGGACAAGGAGTCGGCTAGTATGTTCAGATGACCAGGAATGTGACAAATCACCACCACAGCGTTGACATCCTGAGCGAGCAGTAGAAGATCCCAAGCCAATTCGTACATGGGAACCGAGTGTGTGCCGCCCTGGTTCCAAATGTAAGCGACCACTGTCAAATTGTCATACAACAGAAGGACCTGACGATTCGAAAAGGTGGGGGATCCACTGCTCGAAACTCATAAGAATAGCAAGAAGCTCCTTCTGGTTGATGTGAAGAGCTGCTTGATCCTGGTCCCATACATTGTGAAGGGAAAGACCAGAGGATCCAACATTGCGCACCATCCGAGATTGCTGGCATCAGCTGTCAGAACACGATCAGACATGGGCAAGTCCAACGGAACTCCCTGCATAATCCACTGAACATCCATCCTGGGAAGAAGGTGATGATGAAGAGATGCTGGTAACTGAAGCACCAGATCCAGAGGATCGACATTCGGCCTCCAACGGCTGAGAAAGTGTTGGAGAGGTCTGACATGCAGCCAACCGAGAGGAATGAGATCCATCACCGAACCGCAGATACCGAGCAGTTGGAGAAACTAAACTCCGAGCTGTCGAGGATGTGGACTGGGTCAGAGTCAGGGTGAAAGCTGAGAGAATCACAGCTCTTGCCTGGGCAATCGCCACCATATTCAGCTGTGTACGGAAGTCCATCCCCAGATGACAAAATGACTGAGAAGAGGCCAGGTCAGACTTCTCTTCGTTGACTGTGAACCCTAGCGATGCGAGCAGGCTCAAGTGTGCGACATCTGACTCCAGAAGAGCAGCATTGGAGTGCCTCTGGAGGATATCATCCAAATACGCCGATGTTGTCATTCTGGACTGGGTGTGATGGAAGGTTATCACATGCGACATCAGTCGGATGAAGGCCCAAGGAGACAGGTCAAGGCCAAAAGACATGGTATATTCACCCCAGAAAAGCAAACCTGAGATACTTTCGCGATGTCCAATGAATCGGAACATGAAGTAAGCATCTCGCAGGTCGATGCTGGAAGCGAAATCTCCCTGGTGAATGGAGCGGTGAACCGACCTGAAAGTCTCCATGCTGAATTTGGGAGCAATGATAGACTGGTTCTGGATACTCAGATCGATAACTGGTCGGAGTCGGTCATCCTTCTTTGGCAGAACAGAAGGGAATAAAATCCTAATGAATCGATGTTCTTGATGACCTCTATTGCCCCCTTTGACAGGAGATTGTCTATTTCCGTGATCAAAAGTCCCCAACGTGAAACGTCTAAAGGAACTTGGGTTGGAAGAGGCTCTCTCGACAGAGTGGGGTGCATTCGAAAGGATATTCGCAGACTGAATGGAACATCTAACACCCAAAGATCTGATGTGATTGTGGCCCAACTATCTGCAAACTTGGATATCCCCCCTCCAACCTGGGACAAATCGAGGTGAGGACCTTCATTTCGAGCGCGGACGAGGCCCGTGAGAGGAGAAACCACCTTCTCTGCTAGATGAAGGATCCTGAGACCTCCCTCTGGACTGCCGACGCTTACTCTTACTATGTGAGTAAGAGGAAGAAGCAGAAGCAAGAGGATCAGCCCTTGGATTCACAGAGGAAGCAGAAGGGCATTTGTAAGGCTTGAAATGGCCCCGGCCCCTAACAGAAGGCAGATCAAACTGGCGAGGCAGCAGCTGATCTTTGGAATGATGCAGAACAGCATCCCGGACCATCACCACGGAATTATGGAATAGTTGCGGACCCACCAAAGAAGCGGATCGAGGAGCAGCACCCGGCCCTTCAGGAAGGGAACAGCATGTAACCAACACAGCGTTCCGGTGAACTAATTCCAAAATAGCCGTGTTACAGACATGCGTGTGTGTAAGATGCATGAGCGTCCTAGAGATCACACGCAAAGGAGCCTGTATATTGTCAAACTTATCTGGAGGCAGATAAGCAGTCAAGACAGAGACGACATGATCTGAGAGAAAAAGCATGCCTAGCATCTCTCTGAATAAGCCCAACATTGACAAAGTCGCCATAGGAATAACGGCCGACTTGGGCTCATCCTGATCCAAGACAGTCAAAGTCTTGCAGACCGACGGATTAGCAGAATCATAGGAATGATAACGCACAGGGGGCAAAAAGGTATCAGCCTGGTGAAGAACGAAGTCTTCATAGCCTTGGAACTCAGCTTTGAGTCCAATGCTGAAAAAGGTTCAACCACTTGTACCGACTGGTATGGTCGAAGGCACCCAGAAGCAGGTTGCTCCACAGGCTGTAGGTGCTTGACCGATGATCGCGGCCTATCTGAAACCTCCGGCTAGTCTGATGGTCACAAAGTCAAGAGCCGCCCCAAGTCAGAAGACTCAGATGGCTATCAACGTCAAGTGTGTCTGACCCACTGCCTGAGTTGGAAGACACATAGCCCATGTCGGGCATATCAGCCGATGCCTCCCATGGTGTAGGAACACCAGGGGGATCAGAAAGCAGTGGCCTGCTTCCAATCCCTGGAGGTGGTGCAGCTGGAGGCAATGGGGAGACTCTTGGAAAGAACCTGCGTAACCAAGGAGGGGCCTCCCTAAACTCACAACCCGGATCTACCAATTCAACATGGGAATGGCCCAGCAAAGTGGCTTTCACATCTGACCCTCTAAACAAGCAAATGGTCACGATCCTCTAGAACCCCTGAATCGGGGCTATGGATGGCAGCCAAAAACATCTGAGTACAGATGTTTATAGGGGTATGAAATACCCTGAGGATCTGAAGTGTGGACCTCTGAGGAACAGAAGGTCCATGCTGCACAAAAATGCCCTGGTCCACAAAACTGGCTGAAGGACCAGAGTGCGTAGACGGAAGCACAACAGAGTCCACAGTAACCCCACCATGGACATCTGAATCCAAATCCAAACCTGCTGGGCTCAATAGCTGAGAGACCACAGCAGAGGGATTGGCCGGCAACCACTTCCGACTTCACCACATTGAAGCTAGGGAAGGTTGTGGCTGATACTCCACGTCCAAGACGCAGAAATTCCTGCAGACCTCTGCAGGGATAAGCCAAGGCTGACTGAAATGGAGGACCAACAGAGTAGCAGCAGCAGATACATCAGTAGCTGTTGACACAGGTGGAAAAGCAATGAGAGCAACCAAGCTCAGCTCCAAAAGAGGAGTCACAACCCTAGTGACAGCCTCAGATGTCAACTGGAAGGGGACAGTAGTCCCAGAACCAGGCAATCTCTTTGCCAGAAAGTCAGCAGCTACTGTGTATCCATGACAAAAAGACTGCAAAACCCCAGGAGGAGGTATAATTCTCTCCACACTGAGTCAAATCAGGAGGCCCGAACGACTGTGTTCCCCTTCCCATGGGCGTGGGAGGCAAACAACATGTGCCCGAACTACACAATAGATGGAAGCCAAAAAGGTGGAAGACCACCCAGCACACAGGGTCTTTCAATAGAACACCCAAATAAAGTGGAGCATGAATAATGGGAAACTGGAACATGCTAAGACAACAAAAATGGCCCGCAAGGTATCATCCTAGGCATATCTGGTGAGAGCAATGTAGATGGGAAAGTGAACACAAAGAAAAAACAAAGCAGGACACCCCCAGCTACCAGAGTAAGGTGGCAGGAAACAAAGGCCCGACGGGAAAAAAAAAGTACCCCAACAGCCAAAAGGGAATTGGCAGAAAAGCTGCCACACAGCCCCCAGCAGACACCTAACTCAGTTAAAAGCAGAACCCAAAGGGTTAGCATTGATGAACAAAAGACCGAAACGGCACCGTACGCGAAAATAGCACGCACAATTGGTACAGAGATTTATCACGAAAAATACAGTGAACAATCGAGAGAATATATAACAACACAGCCCTGTATGTCTGGATAGTGAAGAAACAGCTATGAATCCACAATTCAGAACAGGAAACATCGTTAACATCGAGTGAAAAGGTATCACTGTTGAAGAGCAAAATGATCCGCATCCTGTATGGCGGAAAAAAAATAGAATGACACATTGGTTATATGTCTGCGCACTGGTTCCGGAAGCCGTGGACTAGTACAAGGAGAAGAGTGTCCCCTATTGGGTGTGCGCTGGTCGCACTCGACCCAGTTTTGGCTTATTTTTTCTTGGTGCTTTTGCACCACTTTTAATTTCCCAAATCGCTTGGGAAAGAAGAAAATAGAGAGCATTTTTCTGAGTTAGGGACTTCCACTATAGTGCAAGCCTGTTGTAAACAATGGTTAGGTAGGTTGATAAGAAATCTAGTTATTCAAGAATTTTATTTGAGAGGTGCCCTAGTCAAGGCCCAATGTTTGTAGCATGTGCATATTCAGTATTTTTCCCGTTTTCTAGTTTGGATGGTCGATTCGCTTTCTGGGTTTCCGCGTCCAATTTCAATGATACAGATGGAGATCTCATTTGCTGTGTGGTTGGTGGAGTTGTAATGGATGGTCACCAGTTTATCAAGTTGTTTTCAGATGTCGTAAAGGTGTTCTTTTATTCCATTCTTCTGAGGTCGCACTTCCAATAATTTAACATGTATTCAAGCACTCTGTTTGCAGGTGTTATCTGCTTTTTGTGTTAGGTAAAGGGTTAAAGCAAGAGAACTGACCTTCGGCAGAAAAAAAGTTAATACCTGTCACGAATCAGGAAGTATAACAGATTCCTTTTTCTTTCAAAATTAATTTGCGAGAATTGTAACTGTGAAAAAAAACAGATTGCACACGAAAATCTTCTTCTATTGATGGGTTTCTTTTCTTAATTGTGAAATAAAGATACAAACAGGTAATATTTTGTAAACCTTAACTTCAGGCATTTAAAATTAAAAAATGCATACATACCATTCAATAGTAAAACATAAAATGATCTTTTCGTCACAGACAATTTGTAAATTGTATTGGCAGTGTGTTTACATTCATATCTGAAAACATGTTAATCCTTGCAGTACAATGCAGATCATGTGACACAGGAGAAAATACTTCCTACTTGTTGTATAAGTGTCCTTTCCCAGATGAGTACATCAAACATAGGTAGAGACTATATATTGCTGAGTACATCAGATACAGGTATAGACAATATATTGCCAAAAATTTATTGACATTGAGATCATACTTTTGTTGTATCAAGCAACCACAAAAAAGCTGAACTAAGCAAGATTTTTAACACTTTATCTGATGTAATATTAGCCATAGTTGGACAGCTCTATTCACAGTGTCCTGTGGGCCAAAGTGGCAGAAAGGAGGTAGGTACATTAAACAAGCACTGCTTCACTTCATTGGGTTCCCACGGGGGATTTTCATTATTTAAGAGACATTCTGCAAGTGCATCTGTCTGTCTATAAATAATTAGGAACTGTCTGCATATTCATTTATCACACCGTCCATCTAATTAACTGCCCATTTGCCAGTAAATATATAGGCAAGTGATGCTTTGTCAGCTGTCAAAAGAAAAATATATGGTATTTTATCAGGTCTTCAACTCATGTTGATAAAACTTGTCCAGTAAATCTGGTTTGAACCTTGCCAGGTCTTTATACTTAATTTACTGACTCATGTCATATATTTCACTATAAACTGAGAACTCACTGAAACTACTCTCTATCTGTGTAAATTGATGACTGATATCCCTCAAGCTGTGGAGACAGATGGGGTTTCAAAACTCAATCACAGTGTCATTGGGGGGGGGGGGGGGGGGGGGGGGTAGGTGGGGATGGGGGCCCCTAGGGGCCAAATGACATAGAGCCCCTAAATGGTCTCCAATATAGGGGCTATATACTACAAATACCTCAGATCTATATACTACAAATACCTCAGATTCACTCTTAGAGCACTAAATTTTGCAAAATTTTCTCTGAGATGGGGCATATTCCTAACTAGGGCCTCTGATTGCAGCATTAGATTCACAAATGAGTTACTACATGCATAGGACAAGTATAGAAGTATGTCAGAGCACTTTACCATACAAACATATAATTTGATCCCACATGATATTATTATGACCTGAAAACAAATACACACTTGAAACTGCTTGTGGCATTCCAACTCACAAATGTTTCTCCACTTCAGTTTAAATGGCTGAAACATATCACACAAGTTAACCTTTTATCTAACATGTGTAACACCTGACACTCGCAAAAAAGTTTTTGAACAAGAGGCCCCAAGGGGCCTGAGGGCGCTCACCTGACATGGTAGCCTAAATATCAACCCAGAGAATTGATTTCAACAATTTGCATCTGCTCCTCCTAAGAAAAGCTTATACCAAATATCCAATGATTCCCTCAGGGAGCCCATATATGAACCCAGGGACTTGGCTTTAACAAACTTGAATCTCACCCCCCCTAAGGATGCTGCACACCAAATATCAAAACATTCCGATTGCTGGATCTGAAGAAGAAGATTTTTTATGAAATTTGCCTGAAATGCACTAAGTTCGAATTCGAGCTTCTATATTGAGCCCAAATATGAATCTAGGAAGCCGATTTGAACAAACTTAAATCAGATCCACCCCACAATGTTGCATCCCATAATTCAAAAGATTCTGCCTGCTGGATCTGGAGAAGTAGATTTTTTAATAAATTTGCCTGAAATGCACTATTTATTTATTTATTGATGTTTAAGGTCACATATTTATGCACAATGGCTAATCATGACCATGACAGTTTTACGGGTGGAGGAAGCCGGAGTACCCGGAGAGAACCACCGAGCAATGACGAGCAGCTGCCAGCTCCCCAACATCGTAACTCCGCACTGCAGCACAGGCAGGGTTAGATTGGTTGAAGACATGCATACCATTGACGTGCAGTACGCCTTAGTACACGGCGTCATCGTGCCCCCAAGCGGGCAATGGAGATGAAGTGTCTCGCCCAAGGACACAACGCAGTTGCCGCAGGTGGGATTTGAACCGAGGTCCTCTCGGCTTGCAGCCTGCACCTTTACCTACTGAGCCACAGCGCTCCCCTGAAATGCACTAAGTTCGAATTCGGGCTTCTATAGTAAGCCCAAATATGAATCAGGGGGCCGATTTGAACAAACTTGAATCAGATCCACCCCACAATGTTGCATACCAAATATCAAAAGATTCTGCCTGCTGGACCTGGAGAAGAAGATTTTTGAAGAAATTTGCCTGAAATGCACTAAGTTCGAATTCGAGTTCTATAGTGAGCCCAAATATGAATCTAGGGAGCCGATTTGAACAAACTTGAATCAGATCCACCCCACAATGTTGCATACCAAATCTGAAAAAATTTATAGTAATTTATATATTTTTTATACTTACCAATGACCCAGACATAGCTGGTGCTAACTCTTAAAAATATAGGGCCAAACACAAATTTTGCCCCCCAATCCCCAAAATTTGCATCTAAAACCAAAGAAAACATGTCCTGAATGGCCCTCCATACTTCACCTCTACTGCGCATGCGCAGTGTCAAGGACGTCCCGAAATTGGCGCCATTAATCATTCTTATCATCAGTGCCTGGTAAGCGCTATGTCCTCAGCGGGGAGGTATGAGTTCCCAACTCCTGGGAGGGCCATCCCCGTCTGGGTCATTGGTAAGTATAAAAAATATATAAACTAGAACTATCACTGAAGGTGATTAATACCCCCGCTTTGGGTTTTTAGAGGAATGCACTTCTGATCATGTAGGCGAAGGCCATAAGGAAATGTATACATAAAGATAATTTGTATGTGCATGTGGCCTTCCACAGAACAGCACTGAATACTTAAAGAGCCCACACATATATGGTTTACATTTGGAAAAACACATTTACAATGTGCAACATGCATTCAAAATCGGTTCATTAATGTAGGAGGAGTTGCACACACAAGAATCCCATTTGAAAACCCATAATAAATTCAAGTTAAAGGGAGATAACCTGGTTAAAATTGTCGCAGATCAAAAATTTGGGAATATGCGTATGTTCACTTAGTTGTGATAATGTTTGAAAGGTTTCGTCAAAATTGATTGATAAATGTAGGAGGAGTTGCACGCACAAGAATTTCATGTAGAAACCCATAATAAATCTAAGTTAAAGGGAGATAACCTAGTTAAAATTGCCACAGCTCAAAAATTTTGGAATCTGCGCATGTTTACTTAGTAGTGATGATGTCTGTAAACTTTCGTCCAAATTGATTGATAAATGTAGGAGGAGTTGCGCACACAAGAATTTCATGCAGAAACCCATATTAAATCAAAGTTCAAGAGAGATAACCTGGTTAAAATTGTCACAGATCAAAAAGTTTGGAATATGCACATGTTCACTTAGTAGAGATGATGTTTGAAAGGTTTCATCAAAATAGGTTCATTAATGTAGGAGGAGTTGCGCACACAAGAATTTGTTCGAATGGAAAGACATAATAAATCTAAGTCAAAGGGAGATAACCTGGATAAAATTGTCGCAGATCAAAAATCTTGGAATATGCGCATGTTCACTTAGTAGTGATGATGTCTGAAAAGTTTTGTCCAAATTGACTGATAAATGTAGGAGGAGTTGCGCACACAAGAATTTCATGTAGAAACCCATATTAAATCAAAGTTCAAGAGAGATAACCTGGTTAAAATTGTCGCAGATTAAAAAGTTTGGAATATGCACATGTTCACTTAGTAGAGATGATGTTTGAAAGGTTTCATCAAAATCGGTTCATTAATGTAGGAGGAGTTGCGCACACAAGAATTTTTTCGGATGGAAAGACATAATAAATCTAAGTCAAAGGGAGATAACCTGGTTAAAATTGTCGCAGATCAAAAATCTTGGAATATGCGCATGTTCACTTAGTAGTGATGATGTCTGAAAAGTTTTGTCCAAATTGATTGATAAATGTAGGAGGAGTTGCGCACACAAGAATTTCATGTAGAAACCCATATTAAATCAAAGTTCAAGAGAGATAACCTGGTTAAAATTGTCGCAGATTAAAAAGTTTGGAATATGCACATGTTCACTTAGTAGAGATGATGTTTGAATAGTTTCATCAAAATCGGTTCATTAATGTAGGAGGAGTTGCGCACACAAGAATTTGTTCGGATGGAAAGACACAATAAATCTAAGTCAAAGGGAGATAACCTGGTTAAAATTGTCACAGATCAAAAATCTTGGAATATGCGCATGTTCACTTAGTAGTGATGATGTCTGAAAAGTTTTGTCCAAATTGATTGATAAATGTAGGAGGAGTTGCGCACACAAGAATTTCATGTCCGGAAAGACGTACGGACGTACAGGGCGATTCCTATATAGCCCCCACTTCTTTGAAGCGGGGGTATAATTACTATAATTTTTTTCAGATTTTTATACTGTACCAATGACCCAGACATAGCTGAATAGTAAAAAGCCTGGAGGGCCTAGGACATAGAGGAAAATCCAATAAGCTCAACTACATAAAATAGAGTCATCTCCTGGAGGAGAAAAGGAGAAATAGGCTTCACGTGTATCTTTCTTATTTATGACAAATTAGAAAGACACAATACCTTCTATAATTGAGCATCATAACATCCATGTTCTCTATTAATATCCAGTATAATTCTTATACTAATTATTTTTAAAGTAAGCCAATAAATAAAGTTAGTCCAAAGAATTGAGACTCTTTATACTCTTTTAAAAGTGTCCGAGGATAGTATAATAACATCCGTTTGACACATGACATATTCAAATGCTATACTTTAAAACTATGACATGAATGAATTTAAAAACATAACTTTCACTTAAGAAACCATCCCAGTAACAGCTCAGAATTACTAACTCCGGAGGAGGTATCCCCTTGTTTCATAATAAAACAGGTGACCAAAGGGAACACCCTCCCCCCCCCCCCCCCCCTTTTTCTTGCCCTGGGTCAAATAGGCCAGAGCGAAGAGGGCAGCAGGACGGAGTCACTGCCGGAACATAAAGCCTACATAGCTATAGTTGCAATTGTTAAGTGACTGACTTTCTGAGCAGCTGATAATGGGCCTAAATAATGCAGGTCTCCAGAAATGGATACAATATTTCTGAGATAAAAATTCGTGAATGTGGATGGCTACTTATATGCAGCCTACATAATCTATAATAGCAAAACTATACGTCAGCCCAAGATGTAGAAGAGCTCTTACTTCATGAGCCAAAATCTTAAGCACAGACTGCTGAGTTAAGGATAGATTATCCTAAGCAGTACCGATAGTTAACTGAATACATTAAGTAATAGAATGGACCGTAATGACCCTTCTATTAGGCATCAGAGCCAGAAGAAGCTTTACGTCCTACTGATAAACTGAGATCTGTTAATAAATACATAAAGGTCTATCCGGACAGAGTAAAGGCCTATGCCCGCTCGAAGATGGAAGGACCTTAAAAACAATAGGTTCCGGATATCATTAGGAGCCTGATTCTTAACCAAAAATACAACATTAGTAGTAAAGGTAATAGAGTTCCCGATACTACGAAAGTGAGAATCATCCACCGATAGTGCATCAAGCTCACTGACTCTTCAGCAGAAGAGAAGACAAATAGAATCGCTGCCTTAAAAAGACCAGAATTGAAACTGCTGTCTCAAGGGTTCAAATGGTTGCTTTAGTTAATAAGAACCCAAGCTAAATTCTGAATAGGAATTAATCTAACGATTCTAGGTCTCTTATCGAAAAGTTTTGAACTAACTTAGACAAGAGGCCCCAGGGGGCCTGAGGGCGCTCACCTGACATGGTAGCCTAAATATCAACCCAGAGAATTGATTTCCACAAGTTGCATCTGCTCCTCCTAAGAAAAGCTGAAACCAAATATCCAAATATTCTGACCAGTGGATCTAAAAAAAGATTTTTAAAGAATATTCCTCATACTGAACTAAGTCATAATTCGGGCTCCCACAGGGAGCCCATATATGAACCCAGAGACTTGGCTTTAACAAACCTGAATCTCACACCCCTAAGGATTCTGCACACCAAATATCAAAACATTCCGACTGCTGGATCTGAAGAAGAAGATTTTTAAAGAAAATTCCTCATTTTGAACCAAGTTACAATTCAAGCTCCCACAATCAGCCCAAATATGGACCTAGAGACATGGCTTGAACAAACTTGAATCTTACCCCCCTAAGGATGCTGCATAAAAAATATCAAAAGCATTCATCTGCTGGATCTGAAGATTTTTAAAGAAAATTCCTCATTTTGAACTAAGTTGTCATTCAGGCTCCCATAGTGAGCCCAAATATGAACCAAGGGACTTGGCTTGAACAAACTTGAATCTCAGCCCCCAAGGTTGCTCCATGCCAAATATCAAAACATTCCAACTGCTGAATCTGAAGAAGAAGATTTTTAAAGAAAAATTCCTCATATTGACTAAGTTATAATTTGGGCTCCCACAGGGAACCCACATATGGACCCATGGACTTGGCTTTAACACACTTGAATCCCCCCCTCCCCACCAAGGATGCTACTCACCACATATCAAACCATACGGACTGCAGGATCTGAAGAAGAAGATTTTTAAAGAAAATTCCTCATTTTTAACTAAGTTACAATTCGAGCTCCCACAGTGAGTCCAAATATGGACCTAGGGGCATGGCTTGAACAAACTTGAATCTCACCCCCTATGGATGCTGCATACCAAATATCAAAACATTCCGACTGCTGGATCCGAAGAAGATTTTTAAAGAAAATTCCTCATTTTGAACTAAGTTATAATTCGGGCTACCACATTGAGCCCAAATATGAACCCAGGGACTTGGCTTGAACAAACTTGAATCTCACCCCTCTAAGCATGGTGCATACCCAATATCAAAAGATTCTGCCTGCTGGATCTTGAGAAGAAGATTTTCAAAGAAATTTGCCTGAAATGCACTAAGTTCAAATTTGGGCTCCTATACTGAGCCCAAATATAAACCCAGGGGGCCGATTTGAACAAACTTGAATCAGATCCACCCCACAATGTTGCATACCAAATATCAAAAGATTCCGCCTGCTGGATCTGGAGAAGAAGATTTTTTAAGAAATTTGCCTGAAATGCACTAAGTTCAAATTCGGGCTTCTATAGTGAGCCCAAATACGAATCCAGGGGGCCGATTTGAACAAACTTGAATCAGATCCACCCCACAATGTTGCATACCAAATATCAAAAGATTCTGCCTGCTGGATCTGGAGAAGAAGATTTTTTAAGAAATTTGCCTGAAATGCACCAAGTTCAAATTTGGGCTCCTATACTGAGCCCAAATATACACCCAAGGGGCCGATTTGAACAAACTTGAATCAGACCCACCCCACAATGTTGCATACCAAATATCAAAAGATTCTGCCTGCTGGATCTGGAGAAGAAGATTTTCAAAGAAATTTGCCTGAAATGCAGTAAGTTCAAATTTGGGCTCCTATACTGAGCCCAAATATAAACTCAGGGGGCCGATTTGAACAAACTTGAATCAGATCCACCCCACAATGTTGCATACCAAAGATCAAAAGATTCTGCCTGCTGGATCTGGAGAAGAAGATTTTTTAAGAAATTTGCCTGAAATGCACTAAGTTTGAAATCGGGCTCCTATACTGAGCCCAAATATGAACCTAGGGGGCCGATTTGAACAAACTTGAATCAGATCCACCCTCCAATGTTGCATACCAAATATCAAAAGATTCTGCCAGCTGGATCTGGAGAAGAAGATTTTTTAATGTTTTTCCCATTGCCTACAGTGTTAAAAAGTGCTGACTCAGCACTTTTTCAAAGTCCCGAAACTGTACCCTACGATAAAACCGATGGCAATTTTATTTTACCAATTCTTTCTGTTGGTCCTAAGGAAGCTTCACACCAAATAAAAATTCTCGGTGTCGTGCAGTTTTGGAGATATGGGCGTTTTAATTTTTTTCTATTTTGAGCTCCTGCGGTTCCCATGGGGCTACGGGAAAAAAAAAATCAGCATAAATTAGGTACTTATGACCCAATAAGCCCTCACATAAAATTTGGTGCAAATCAGCTTCTCGGTTTGGAAAATAGAAATTTCGGGCGGGGCCAAAAATTTTGCCCCTCCCATAACGACGCCAAGTATAGCCCCACAAACTTCTCTTGAACAAATCTGAGTCTACACCTCAAAAGGAAGCTGCACACCAAATATCAAGTCTCTGCTACTGCTGGTTCATGAGAAGAAGATTTTTTAAGATTTCAGCACACTTTTTGGGTGTGGCCCTACCCACGGGCGGGGCAACTTGATTTGAACAAAATCAAATTGTGATGTCATAACAAACTATTATCTCAAATATCAATTAAATTGGTTCAGTGGTTTGGGAGGAGAAGACGCAAACACCATGTTCACGGACGCCGGACGACGGACGCCGGACGACGGACGGTGAGTGATCACTATAGCTCTCCTGACTGAAAGTCAGGTGAGCTAATAACCTGAAAATTTTTCACTTTTAGCTCCCAAAATAAAATGCAGCTTATGCCCCCTAATTAAAATGAACTCATTCCAAAGTGACATCATAAGCTATTTATGGAGTTAAAATTAAACAAAAACAAGAAAAGTTTTGTGCAAGCACAAGCGCGCGATAAAAGGACCATGAAAACACATATTCTCTGCTTATATCATGCAATCTGTTCGTATTACAACATAAACAAAAAACATTTTGTGAACAAAGTAGAATCCCTCTCACTAAAAGAAGGTGAATACCGCATCTCAAAGCATTGTGACTGGTTATTCACAAGACATTTATTTAAAATAAAATCCTGTTTATTGAACAGGGATCAAGGCTATGGGGTTAATATATGCACAATATATATGGGGTTCCTTCATAAATAGTTAAAAGGCACCCTCCTCACACACAAACACTTTTCCCCGTATCCCCCCCCCCCCTCCCCAGCTTTTTTACGGTACGAAACTCAGCTTGGGAAAGCCCGAGGTGTTTTTTGAGAGGAATCGCCTGGTATCCCACCATCTCCAAGTATTGTCAGTTGTGGTTTTCGAAATTTTTTTTTAAATAACTTCAAGCTTATTGAACGAGAGGGGGAGGGTGGCTACACCTTGGGGTTAAGATCTCCATTCGAAAAAAAACTTGGAAATACTACCCCACCTGTCCACATAAAATAAATAAAGCAAAATGCTCAAAGGAAGGCTAAAGGCATATCGCAAATTGGGAGAAAATATTCACACAGACATCTCATCTAATGTAATCGAGGGTGGATGGAACATAACAAAAAAGGTTTTAAAAAAGTATTTTTAACTTTGGAAGTCGCATAACACAACACGAAAATTGAAACATTGAATGCGGTGAATCACAGTTGAACAACAAATTCCGCATATTAGTGAATCCAGTATATATATATACAGTTCCATTTTTTGTTTTCCAAGCCATTTGAATCGAGTTGAGAATTCAGTAGTGCATGATCTGGGCAATTATCGCCCCAATATACGCGCGCTAAATAACGTTCCCATGCCCCTGATTGGTTTTTGTTAAATTGCTGCTACAAGTTAGCTTGGCAAATGAGAGTGAAGATGCTGAATTGTAGCTACAGATTCAATTTAGTAAATTGTAGGTACAATGTAGCTGAACTGATGCTACAATTTAGTAAATTGTAGCTACAACTTACTAAATTGTAACTGTAATTTTGATAACTAAAAATTACGTGGCGCTAATAAGCCGCCATACATGACAAACTTGACAATGATCCGAGTAACATACAAAGCCTTTTAAAAACTGAGATAAAAATAGCACTCGCTTATTTCCTTCCAACGTGGCCTTTAAAATAGTTGCATTTTGCAGACAAAAAGATTTTAACACAGTGACAATTAATACGCTTTTTGTCTCACAAATCATGTGTACTGTAAAAACCAAATGTGATGTTTCTCCAAAGAAAATATATAACTCGAAGTGAGTGCTGTCATTGCAGTGACCCAATAATTGCCGTGGAGGCATTACAAGTGAAAATATCCTAAAGAAATCTCGCCCGATCATAATTCACACAGAGATAGAAACATGGAAAGGCTAGGGCCGCGAGGCAACATTGAAACATATTAGAGGGGAGAACACGAAATTATATGGGATTTTTTTTAGGGATTGGGTTACGGATTAACCCTTTACGCCCGCGTAATATGCAAATTCAGCAGTTGAAAAATATTATTTTTCTGAAAATTACAGCAAAACTATATCATGTGATCCCTCATTGGAACGAGCTTGTCGACAATCGGCCAGGGACGTTTCGGCCTTGTACATATTTTTTGTAGTCGGACATGGTACAGTCCAGGGGCGCCGGAACAGCAGAGCTATGGATGCAATTGCTCCGTTGCCCTAACAAACTGCGGGCAATTAACCAGTTGCCCTAACATTTTTTTGCCGATCATTTCATCATAATTGGCACTTCCTTTGGATCCGCTCTGATCCCCACCCTTCTTCCCCACCCCCAATATTTTTTAAGTTGTTAACAACCCATCTCGATCATAATTTCAGCATAATTGGCAATTACTTTGTATCCGCTCTGATCCCCCCCACCCAATATTGTTGAGTTGTTAAGCCCCTGTCCTGTAGTTTCTGGGATCGACTTATCTCATGGGCATCCTTCCCAGAAACTGTTTGGGTTGACTGTTTTCATGGGGGCTGACTTTAAATTTACAAAGCATTGAAATCCTCTCATGCTCTCCCGAGCTCATGTCCTCGGCAAGGGCCTATGGCTCTTGAAATTTGCCCCTGCTCCCGCCCTGACGACGTTCCAGCGCACCTGGCCCAGTCACAGAATTGTGCAATATGATATCTGATCCAAAGGCTCTTGTAATTTCCACCCTGCCCTACCCTGTCGACGTTTTGGTGCACCTGGCCCTGTCAGAATTGTGCAATATGGTATCTGATCCATTCGGATCAACCCCACTCCCCCCCCTCATATTAGTTCTTAACAACCCCTCTCGATCATCATTTCAGCATAATTGGCACTTCCTTTGGATGCGCTCTGATATCCACACCTCCCCCCCACACCAATATTTTTTATTTATTAAGCCCCTGTCCTGTAGTTTTGGGGACCGACTTCTCTTGTAGGCATCCTTCCCCGAAATTGTTTGGGCCGACTCCTCATAGGGGCTGACTTCAAATTTACAAAGCATTAAAAACCGACTTCTCTCGTGGGCATCCTTCCCCGAAATTGTTTGGGCCGAAATTGTGCAATATGATATCTGATTCAAAGGCTCGTTTCGGCACACCTGGCCCAGTCAGAATTGTGTAATATGGTATCTGATCCATTCGGATCACCCCCCCCCCCCCCCCCCAATATTTTTAAGTTGTTCACAACCCCTCTCGATCATCATTTTAGCATAATTGGCACTTCCTTTGGATCCGCTCTGATATCCACCCCCACCCCCACCCCACCCCCCCACCTGCAATATTTTTAAGTTATTAAGCCCCTGTCCTGTAGTTTTTGGGACCGACGTCTCTCGTGGGCATCCTTCCCCGAAACTGTTTGGGCTGATTCCTAAATAGGGGCCGACTTTAAATTTACAGAGCATTAAAACCGACTTCTCTTGTGGGCATCCTTCCCCGAAATTGTTTGGGCCGATTCCTAAATAGGGGCCGACTTTAAATTTACAGAGTATTAAAACCGACTTCTCTCGTGAGCCTTCTTCCCCGAAATTGTTTGGGCCGAGTTCTCATAGGGGCCGACTTCAAATCTGCAAAGCATTAAAATCCTCTCGTGCTCTCCCGAGCTGGTGCACATGGCCCAGTCACAGTATTGTGCAATATGATATCTGATTCAAAGGCTCATTTCGGCACACCTGGCCCACTCAGAGTTGTGCAATATGGTATCTGATCCATTTGGATCACCATTCCCCCCCCCCCCCCCCCCCCACCATATTTTTATGTTGTTCACAACCCCTTTCAGCATAGGGGTACTTCCTTTGGATCTGCTTTGATATGCATGGTATTAAAATATGGTCAGAATCGTTAAATAATTTGGGCCGAATCGTAAATGGTCAGTAAATAATCAATCTATATTACAGTGACGTACATAAGAGCACTACACGCAAAAAAGGAACACGTTTGCTGTCTGCAGGGTTCAACAATGAAAAGTAGCACCTATAATTGTAATCGGACATGGTCCCCTTAAATAATTTATGTTATGCATTAAGTATACATAAAAAGTAATGTCTCGATTTGACCAAACATTTAGCCCGAATCATTTATTTAATATCTGGTCCAAATCGTTCGAATCGTCAAATCGTTCGAATCTTAAATGGTAAGTATCGTCTAGAATTTATTTTTCACCTTTCGAGTGGGAGAATATTAGAGCACTCGAGAAATGGAAAGCGAACACGAAATTCCTTTTTGCGAGAGATGAACAATGAAAAATGGCACCCTGTTTTTTAGTCGGACACGTCGAGCAATTTCTGGCACAAAAGATTATTATATGGAAGCACAATCGTTTTTTCCACCACTTTGTCCCGCTAATGCAATGTACAAATACTATATAATAATAAGACACAACAAAATGAAAAAAATAAACACGGAAATATTTAAGATGCACAAATATTAGTTTCAGAACAAATGTTTTCCATTTTTGGGGGGTAAATCGTCCTCCGTAGGCGGAAGTGAAAGTGCGTTACAATACTTATGCGCGCATGCGCGCTAAATAAAATTTGAATGACATTTGTTTTTTTTTTAATAACGCTGGATGGATATGACCATTTTAGTTAGTTACAGGGTTAACAGTCCCCGATATCAAAGTGATGGTTAACCCATTCAACCCAGTATGTATGAATGCTCCACAGGGTGAAGTTGTACTGATATTTAGCCTACTTATGGGAATGTGAAAAATCAGAGCCTTTTGATTGATGAAAATTACACAGACACTCAACTAACCAGCTTGCAGGCATCAGTTTGGGTATTGTCACACTTGTGTACAATTCACCATTACTATGGATTAACTCTTCAACCTTTACCTAACGAATCGGCTGTATCTGCCTGCGTAATTTTCAAATTTAAAAGTTGAAAAAAATAGATTTTTCAAAAAGATTGGACAAAACTATATCATGTGACCCCTCATTGGAATGAGCCCATTAAGCTTTTTTAAAAAACAATAATTAAAATAATAAATTTTGATGTCCTGTATATTGTTAAAGGGTTAACTCTTTATCCAATGTAACAGCCAAAACCAGCCAGTGCTATTCACCATTTAATTTTCATTATTTTTTCATGTTTTGTCTGAAAAACATAGCTTATAACCCCTCTTTGGGATGAGCTCATTCCAATGAGGGTCATAACCTGTGCTTCTGACACAAAAAAATTGTTATTGAAGAATTTTGTTTGCAAGTTTCGTCTGCTTTTTGTGTTACGTAAAGGTTTAACCTACTGAATATTTTAAAGATATTTTTTATCAAATCTAGTCATGTGTGCTGTGAAATTTAACTCAAGAAATCAATGGCGAAAAAACCATTGAGTTTTCAAGGGGGAATGGAATTAAATATGCCCAAGTTATGCTCATTTCAGGGGCAAGAGAAATCCTGTCCTGGGCAGAAATATACACCAGCAAGGAGTTAATCTCTAGCAGTACTGTAATGCTGTAATGCATTTTTGTTCACAGCTACATACACCTGTGAATTGGATGCACATTTTATTTGAAACAGGACAGTCAATGTCGACCTATCCTGTCCTATTGGAATGTGGTACAGCATTCAGGTGTGCCAGAAGTAGGGAGAAGGGTCAATTGCCCCACTTATCCTAAGGCAAGGGGGGGGGGGGGCATGGCAGGGCAGGGCAGGGTAAGGGGAAAGGGGGAAGGGTGGGTTAGTACATGCCCTTTTTCACAAGAAGCACTCTAGTGGAAGACTTCATTTTCAGAGAACTGTAACTGAGAAACTCCCACATATTCATTTCTAACATATTTTACATGTGCCAATGACAATGGAGGGAGTGGGTGTATCAGTTATAATAACAGAGTTTGGTTGATAATCACCAAACAATAAAGCTATATACCTGGCAGGGTGATTTCTAAAGCTTCACATTGACCCTTGAGTGCAACAAGGTGCCATCTGCAAGATGGCACTTATTTCTCTCAAAGGACGTTGAAATATATAATGACAATACTACTGAGTCGCTTTGCAATTTATGATACACTGTAAATTCATACCCAGAGTTGAGTGTCCTTTTTGATATTCATTTTCCCCTTGCCTTCGGATGCATCTAACACCCTTGACATCATTTCATGGACATAAAGGTTATATGAATCTTCTGCAAACTAAGGCCACAATATTATATTTTCAACCTGCTAATTTTCCCATAATGCAACTAGAAATTTAACCAATTAAATTGTGTTTGCCAAAGATCATTGACGTTTGTCATTATTGGAAAAATCTTCTGCTTAAAATTTGTTATTTTGACACCAGTGTACAGAGTATTAATCTCAATACACATTAGAATAAAGAGTAAAAAAAAAGAAAGTGTCATAAAATTGGAACAAAGTACGCTTTCCAGTTTAGCCCTCCATAATAAAATCAAATCAGTAGTGATAAGGCCACACAAAATAAATTAATTGATTCTCAGGCATTGTTTTTTCAAATTAGTGGGGGAGGGAGGATTTTTTATTTTTTTCTTGCATATAATCAATATGAATTAAGAGGGTGGTGGCCGAGTGAATAAGTGCACTTGTCTCTCATGCCAGAGGTTCTGGGATTGATCCTCGATCAGGGAAAGTTCTTGAAGTGTCTGAACACTCTCTGTGAACATCAATTATGGAGCTGATGCTGTCACAGTGTACCGTCCTATTGGGTGGGGACATAAAATGGCTGTCCTCTGTGCAGAGAGTGACATACTCCATGCAGGCTAAAGATCCCTTCATAGTATTTGAGAAGAGCGAGGCCTCAAAGTTGTCACTACAAGATCATCCCACACACCTGGGCCATTGGGCCAAGGAGAGGCATTAATAATATAAGTTGCCTAACTTGTTCGACCAAATCCTTGTAAAACAAATAATGAGATTAAATAAATATGGACTGAGAGGCTTCCTGCTGTCTTTTCACACACAGAATATACAGAAAGTGCATAATTATACAAATTCACTCATTTAATTTTAACCTTCAATGCAACAGAACAGGTGCACCAACATGCACCAACATGCTGCCTCTGGGGAAACTGCCAAGTTACATTCAAAGTGCCTTGGCATTTGTTTCTATGCAATGCTTGGCTGCCTATATAGGCAGTCAAGACTTGCATGGAAACAACTGCAAAGCCACAGGATCAAGCCTGAAAATAAGCAATCTGTCATTTGCAGAATGAGGTCCCCAGAGGGTGAACTTGCTGATGCTATCCCATACAGGGGGCCAATGTGTCCTCTGGGTCTCTTTCTGTTTAGGTTTGAGACCTTGATTCAGATTGAGGTTCACAGAGGGTAAATTTAATGATGCTACCCTTCTGTGCTGGGTAGCATCACCAAATTCACCCTCTGGGGACCTCATTTTGCAGATGACAGTCTTCTTATTTTCTGGCTTGCACAGGATGTGAACTGCTTTTAGTTATGCTGTTGTTCAGATTTCTGTTACATACATCAATCTAAAAACATAAAAAGTTTCAAGTAATATTGGAATTTGTAGTAAAATTGGAAGTCAATGCATGGCAATAAAAACATCCAATGAGGTGGTTCAGTTTCGTGAGGGAATTCCTGAGATTCAAAACAGGGTTTTTTTGCCTAATTAATAAAACTTCAATTGTACAGCCCTATAACTAAGACAAACATCCTTCCACTTTTACCAGCTACTGTTGTGCATGTGTTAATTATTATTTATATTTATTTATTTGTTGGTGTTTAAGGTCACATACTTATGCACAATGGCTAACCATGACTGTGACAGTTTTACGAGTGGAGGAAGCCAGAGTACCCGGAGAGAACCACCTTGCAATGATGAGTAGCTGCCAGCTCCCCAACGCACTGCAGCACAGGCAGGGTTAGACTGGTTGAAGACATGTGCACCATCGACGTGCAGTACGCCTTAGTACATGGTGTCATCGTTCCCCCATGTGGACCATGGGGTTAAGTGCCTTGCCCAAGGACACAATGCGGGAGTCCGAATCGATCGCTCAGACAGTCACCCATCCGAGGACTAACTGGGCTTGACAGTGTTAATTATTAACAGAAAAGTTAGTCCAACTGAGGCAAAAATGTCATAAAATTTCAACACTTAGTTTAACCAGGGCAATTCGGGCCCCATGGTTAATTCTGTGACGGCCCCCTTTCGAAAGTGTCAGGACACTGATGTAGATGCCGAAAGCACAAGCAATAAAAGGGGAGTTGAGGGGGAAAATTTTGAAATCAGTTATTACATGGAGACTTCCAGTGGTGTTTGGGATGAAAAATCACGTTATTTTTTGGCTGTCAAAATGATGTTTTTTAGCAGCATGTTTCAAATTTGCAAGTTCATTGGTGAGTATCAAGTGACCTAGAGTTATAGTTTTTGACTACACAATTCTTGAAGTGACAACTTTATTATGTCAACAGATTGAGCATCTCCACGGGGGACCCCATTCCTTCTTTGCATGAGTGGCAACTAGTATTCCAATATGGATGGACAACTTATCTTGCTCGTTCTCGCTCGGGGAATGAGGGACCAGTTTTGGCACAGGAGTCAGAACTTGGGGGGAGGGGGGGGGAGGGGGGATGCCTGACTCAAAAATCCAGGACTCCAGGGCCATGCCCAGGCCTCCCCCAAAGTTCCAGCCCCCAGGCTTTACCCTGGGCCACCCACCCTCTCCCTGGCCCTGAGTTTAATATATTTCCTTACTTTGGGGATTGAATTTTAACTGGTTGAGGGCTACATTATTGTTGGTGGTCTGAATTTGTTCATCAAAATTTGTTTTATTACAAATTATTGAAGAGGGCTCATAGGCACTCTTCAATAATCTGTGATAAAACAAATTTATATAAACAAAATATTATGTGCATTTGACTGAATATGAAACATGAGCAAGGAAAATGTTGGCTTTTCCTCTTGTACCCTCATTTTTTTGAAAGTCCTGATAGTAGCTTCTAGTACTCAACCCGTTAATCAATGAATCATACATTGTAATTCCCCAGACCTTTAGATTAGGCTAATTTGGGCACAACAGCAAATAGGGATCGTATGGTGGCCTGGTAGGAGAGAGAAGCACAGACATGGGCACCTTCTCGACATCTGTTTCATATACTTCTCAAGTTTTTCCTCCTAAGAATCATAGTTTACATCCTCTTGTTGAAAGTCTTCACCATTATTATTGGTTCCCCTACTTGAACTAAAGATTATTAGAGAAAGCTTATCTTATAGTTTTCCAGTGTCAAACCAAAATCCTGTTTAAATGTAAATGCACTACGTTTAATATGAAATGCCACAAACATCAATATATTAAATATCGAGCTTTAAAAACAAGCTCATACAGAATTCGTCAGTGAAAAAAAGCAATCGGCATTGAATACTGATTACTTTTCTCTGGTCAACTCCTGTTTTTTTTAAACATATTTATCTGTTGCATCGTTTGATTCAGCTGGAAGGCCCTAAGCTATATTGCAGGTATCAGGGAAACATTACCAAACAATATATTGCCAGGCCTGTAAATAACTCATGAACGATCATATAGGCTACAGTAATTGTTGTACAGGTTACGATAAATCAACACAGCATAAATTAACTTCCTAATCCCGTTTGTTTTGCCAGTCAGATATGAAAATCTTCTGAAACCAACTCGATGCAAAGGTTACACATTACATTCACATGTGTCAGAATGGCATGCTATTTACATCTTAACAGAATATCCATCAACATGAATAGCAACAACTAATGTGCAATCTCACACGTTAGTTGTTACTATTTATTTGGGCGAAAATCCTCTCAAGACATAAACAACATGACTTACTTAGTAAAAACAGAGAAATCGGAAAAGCATTACAACTATTTATTTATTTATTGGAGTTTAATGACACATTCAACAGCCAGGGTTACCTTGTGTCAGACAGTTTTAAGGGAGGAGAAAGCCGGAGTACCCAGAGAGAACCACCAAGCAGTGGCAAGCAAATGCCAGATTTCCCAATGTACTAACTCCACACAAGCAGGGTTAGCATTGGATGAAGACAAGTGCACCATCAATGTACAGTACACCTTAGTACACTTTCCAACCATGCCCCCATGTGGGATTAAGTGCCTTGTCCAAGGACACAATGCAGTTAGTTGCCCCTGGTGGGGATCGAACTGTGGACCTTTTGGCTTAAAGTCCAATTCTGTAATCACTGAGCCAACGCACTCCCAAAAAGCATTACAAAACTTTTTTCCTATAGGACTATAGGTTACCACCTTGTTACATAGTGTAACCTGCAAACAGGTTACGATGTAAGCTCTTTATTTCCAGGCCTGCAAAATACAGAATAAGTCTCAAATGCCACATAATTTGGGTACAGTTACCTTCCACCATCACTATTTGGGGGGAATTTATAGGCCTAAATCTCCATGAAACTCTGTCACACAAGATACATGGGATTATGTGTTCAATTTAAAACAAAATGCCCCAAGGGGCCTGAGAGTGCTCACCTGACACCGACATCTATCAACCAAGGGTCCTGATTTGAACAAACTTACATCTGTCCCATTAAGAAAACCATGTACGAAATATCAAAACATTCTGACTGGTGGATCTGAACAAATTTTTTGGGAAAAATATTCCTCATACTCAACTAAGTTATAATTTGGCCCCCTATAGGTTGCCCAAATATGAACCCAGGGACTTGGCTTGAAAAAACGTGAATCTCACCTCCCTAAGGATACTGTATTCCAAATATCAAATGATTCTGACTACTGGATCTAAAGAAAAATATTTTTAAAGAATATTCCTCATATTGAACTAAGTTATAATTTGGGCTCCCACAGAGAGCCCAAATATGAACCCAGGGACTTGGCTTGAACAAACTTGAATCTCACCCCCTAAGGATGCTGCACACCAAATATCAAATGATTGTGATTGGTGGATCGGAAGAAGAAGATTTTTAAAGAAATTTCCTCATATTGCCCTAAGTTAAAATTCGGGCTACCATACTGAACCCAAATATTAACCTATGGACATGATTTGAACAAACTTGAATCTGACCCCCTTAGAGATGTTGTATACCAAATATGAAACCATTCTGACAGGTGAATCGGAAGAAGATTTTTGAAGAAATTCCCTCATATTGTACTAAGTTAAATTTCTGGTTCCCATATGAGCCCAAATATTAACCCAGGCACTCGACTTGAACAAACTTGAATCTGACCCCCACCCCCTCCCCCCCCCCCCCCCACCACCCCTAGAGATGTTGTATACCAAATATAAAAGCATTCCGACTGGTGGATCTGAAGAATTAGATTTTTAAGGAAATTTCCTCATATTGCACTAAGTTACATTTTGGGATCCCATAGCAAGCTAAATATATAGGGACCCGATTTGAACAAACTTGAACTGACCCCCCCTAGAGATGTTGTATACCAAATATGAAAGCATTCCGACTAGTGGATCTGAAGAAGAAGATCTTTAAAAATTATCCCCCATATTGCACTAAGTTAAAATTTGGGCTTCCACAGAAAGACCAAATATTAACCTAGGGATTTGGTTTGAACAATCTTGAATCTGCCCCTCATAACAATGATGTATACCAAACATTAAAAGATTCTGATTAGTAGTTCTGAAGAAGATTTTCAACGAATACTCCCCATATTGCCCTAAGTTAAAAAATTTTGGGCTCCCATATTGAGCCCAAATATGAACCAATGGGCTTCATTTTAACACACTTGTATCTGACCCCCTATGGATGCTGTAAACCAAATATCAAAAGATTCTGACCATTGGTTTTGGAGATTTTTGCAAATATGCTGACTCAGCATTTTTTTCGAAATCCTCTACAGAACACCCTAACATAACCGATGGCAATTTTTTTTTACCATTCCATTCTACTGGTCCTAAGGATGCTTTATACCAAATAACAGCTCTCTGTTCCATGTGGTTTGGGAAATATGGGCGTTTGAAAACATTTCTTTTTTTAGCTCCTGGGGTTCCCACAGGGCATTTTGAACAATTTTTTTTTGCATACATCAAGTACTTATGACCCACTAATACTTCATATCATATTTGGTTCAAATCGGCCCCTCAGTTTGGAAAATAGAAATTTTGGGTGGTGCAAAAATTCTTGCCCCTCCTGTATCGAAGACAAATATTGCCCCTTGAACTTCTCTTGAACTTCTCTTGAACAAATTTGAGTCTACACCTCAAAAGGAAGCAGTATACCAACTATCAAGTCTCTGCTACAGCTGGTTCATGAGAAGAAGATTTTTTTTAAATTGAAGCATTGCCCCTATATAACAACTACTCATGTGAAATTTCATTAAAATGTGGCCAGTGGTTTGGGAGAAAAAGGCCCAAACACCACCTTCATGACAGATGAAAAGTGATCAGAATAGCTCACCCTGACTTTCAGTCAGGTGAACTAACAACAGTAAAACAGCTTTTAAATTCAGTTTACCAGTGTACTACTGTAGAGATAGTTAGCGACCCAACCACCCATCTTTTGGACAGATAAACTTTTGTCTCTCTGCTAAATGGAAGGGCATAAATTAAGACATACATGCAATGCATAAATGAAATAAACACTAAGACTGGTCTAAATGAGAACAATAAACATTTTTTCGTTATTAACTGGCAGAGTGCTGGAAACCCATATCTGGGCTTGATTCAGATCACAAAGAAGTGCAGGAACCATAACTTGAGGGCTTCATTATTTTAATGATGTGCTTCATATGACCTTATAAGTGAATTTATGTAGTCTGCTTGGATCTGCCTTGTTACAATTTATGGGAGAGTGTCATTTGATGAAAAAAAGTAATTTTTCCAGTTAATTATTGGATGGAACCCATTCATTGTGCATATCCATTCCCCCATGTGGGACTATCAGTATACCAATGGCCACAGATCCAAATCCAACTGGTGGCTTTGAAATTGTATGGACAGATGGATGGACAGACAGACAGATAGATAGACAGAGGGCTTCACTAGAGACCCCCGAATTCTCCTTCGTATTCAGAGGCATAAGTGACTAAATGATAGAATTGTTATCTCATATCAGGTGCATGGTTTGATCCCCTCTAGAGATAACTATGTTGTATCTTGGGGCAAGGCACTTAATCCTGACTGCCCAAATGGAGACATGGTGGTGCCCTGTACTAAGGTGAACTGCACATCGATGGTGTACTTGTCTTCAACACATCTTAACTGCTTGCATGGAGTTAGTATGCTGAAGAGTCTGACAGTTTCTTGCCATTGCTCAGTGGTTCTATCTGGGTACTCCATCTACCTCCACCTGTAAAACTGTCAGACCTGAGGTGACCCTGGCTGTTGAAAGTGCCTTCAACCCACACCACCCTCCATCCCCTCTCATCCCATCCCCCTCCCTAAAAAAAAATAAATAAATAAATATAAATAAAAAATAAACAAAAAAAATTTGCTGCACAGTGTTGAACAATGCTTCTAAATGATTTTGCATTGAAGCTTGAGCATGTCCCTACATCTTGAACATGATGAATGCATTGTCCAATCAATAATGGCAATGTTGTTACATGATGAGGCATGTATGAGAACAAAGAATAAGAAATTCATTATCTCATGATCTTTATCAGCACCATCCAAGCACTAAAGTTGAGGCAAGTCAAGAATGGGGAGGCACTGATGACAATCAGATTTGTCGTCTCCTGTTTGGGAGCATACATAATCATGTAGAAATACCCCTAATGATGCAGAGTCTTATAAATATATATTGGACAGTTGGACATCTCTGTTGTTAACTAATCAAGTGCACAAGACCATATTTGGGCTTTATTCCATAGCTTAATGGATTCATATTCTGTGGATGTGGATCAATATCTTTGAAGTGAAATTAGTTAGTGTATGAATTTGCCTTACTTAACTGGTTGAGTGCAAGAAGCCACTATCATGGCTCTATTGAAAGGTGCTGGAAGCTACTTTTAGTGGCTTTACACTGTATGCATTAGTTTGAAGTTTGATCTGAAGAAAATTTTTCGATATAAAATAGTTTGATTTATTGGAGAGTGCCTATTGGCAATCTGCAATAAATTGTAACAAAAGGATTATATATGAACAAAATCTTGCTAAACTAAGGCTACTCATGCTGGTCGCAGGGTATCTTTTAAAAAAAAATACCCATGTATTAAATAAATCACCTTTGAAAAATAATTTAGCACTCAACCAGTTAAACAGACTATTAATTGAAAATAGAAATGTTTTCATTTTTGGAATTCTCTAAACAAAACCTTTCCACAATCCTTTCCAGTGAGGGGACCATAAGCCGATGACTTCCACCCCAAGCATAGCTAACTGGGTCCAATCTGACAAGTAAAGCAGAACTTGTTTATCTTGGTGTTTAACCCTTTACCCAATGCAGACGATATCAAAATTTGTTATTTTAAATATCATTTTTTAAATTTAAAAAAAAAAAATCAACAAAGCCATATCCTGTGACCCCTCAATGAGCTTGTTCTAAAGAGGGGTCACATGATATGGTTTTGTTGAAATTTTTTGAAAAATAATATTTTATCAGCTGCTGAATTTGCATATTACGTGGGTGGATGTGGTTGATTCAATGGGTAAAGGGTTAAAATCATTTTCAGCAAACATGACTACAGCTTGACTGTAAAACAAGTATAAAGTAAAGTTTTATCAAGTGCTTGTATCTTAGGCTGTGCACTTGAGAGAACTACACCCCAGGCACTGGTTTGTGGGTCTGATTTTACCAGTAAAACAGGACTTGTTTACCAGAGTAAACAAGAACTGCTCCAGTTCCTAGGGTTGCCACAGAGACATGTGGGTATCTGACAGCTAGTCCTAATTTATTTATTTATTGGTGTTTAAGGTCACATATTTCTGCACAATGGTTAATAGTGACCCCAATATGGCTATAAAGTCAAGGCCAGCCAATCGTTTATACCCATGTTGCCCATTTTCAAGGAATTTTCAAGGAATTCTACCCCAGGCATTTTTGACTGGGTCCTCTTTTACCAGTAAAAAAGAGCTTGTGTTAACCAGGGTTTCCATGGGGAAGCTAGTCTTAATACTATTGGTCTAAAACACAATAGGCATAAAGCATAACTGGTATAAACAACTTGGGAATTGATACCATGTTTCCTATGGTGCATGAAATTCATTCTATTCATGACAGGGAGTTTGGGATATCACATACAAAACTTGAGAAAGTGTCATCTCAGCATTACACAAAAAGATACCCCCGCCACTTCCCCTGCTGCTGCTCCCCCCCCCCCCCCCCTCCACAAATCTTCAAACGCAACAACAATGCATGGAGGTTCTCATCATGGCTGTACTATATACAAAATATATAACCAATCAGATTAAAATCTGCTACTATTTGCAGATACAGAGTCATAATACATTCATTCTAAGTGAAAAAGGGCAATAAATCTTGAAAAATAAGGTGCAGTAAAATGGCATATTGATATGCGTAAATTCATATCATGGTTATTCATCATCCAAAGTATCAAAAGTATCTGATGACAAGTGTGAGACTGGATGTGGATAAAAGTTTGTGATGGACTTGTTCAATAATCTATGTGAAAAAAGACAAAGACTCTTGAAAAATATGGATCAGCAACAAAGCATTTGGAAATGTGCAAGTCCATATCATGATTAGTCATCATATAAAATATAAAAAAAATATCCACTGGAAAGTGTGAGATTATTTGCGGATAAAATTTTGAGATAGACTTGGTGAATAATCTGAGTGAAAAAGGGCCATAACTCTTGAAAAATAAGGTACAGCAACATGGGGTAACAATATGAGCAAGTTCATATCATGGTTATTCAGGGGAACCCTGTTAATTGAATAGCCACTTTGCCAATGGAAATTATTCAATTTACAGAAGTATTCAATTAAGAGGGATTGTGTCACTTTCCTGCATTCTAGAGATAAACTTAGCATTCATTCTGTTATATACTCAAAAAAGAAAGAATAATAGAAACAAATGTGAAAAAATAGCATAATGGATGAAATATAATAGTTCTAATGTTGCATGTTTGTGGACAAGAAGTCGTGAAAAGAATTCAATGACATGTTGTTGTTGTCCACTCAACTGTATACAAGTTTGCTACAGATTTCAAAATAGCATGTGCTATCCGAGAATGTCAAATTGAATGGGTGACCGATGATTTTATTTGTTTTATGTTGTGCTAGACAGCCTGGGTTTTTGAGAAAACAAGCTAGTTTTTGTCATTGGTATGCATGAGGCTGGGATACCACCAGATGAGCTCGCTGCTGAGTTCAGAGTCACTGTGGCCACTATTTACCATCTCATTGGAAGGTATAGAACCATTGGATCTACTGTCAACTGACCGCGTTCAGGTCGACCAAGAGTGACGACCCCTGCACAAAACCGACACAACAGGATGTCTCACTTGTGGGATCGTTTCCTTCCGGCGACGAGGACAGCAGCAATTACTCCTGGTAGAACTAACAATAGAATCAGTGCACAAACTGTCTGCAACAGACTCGCTGAACACGGCATCCGAAGTAGGCGTCCATAGCACAGACTAATCCTTACCCAACATCATCGTACCATCAGAATGGAATGGGTATGTCAGTGTGTTCACTGGACTCAGCAGCGCTGGAGCACAGTTCTTTTTAGTGATGAATCATGATTTTGTCTACAGCACGCTGATGGTAGGGCAAGAGTGTATCGCTGCCGAGGAGAACGGTTTTATGATGCTTGCATGTGGGAATGCGACAGTTTTGACTGGGGTAGTGTAATGGTTTGGGCAGGAATTTCCTTGCACCATCGAATGCAGTTGATCTTCATCGATGGTAATCTGGATGGACAGCGATATAGGGATGAAGTTCTTAACGCTGCTGTTGTCCCGTTGTTCAACGCTAACGTTGAATTGCAGTTATTCCAGCAAGACAATGCCCGATGTCATGTGGTGCATATCTGTCATGACTTTATTGAGGAGCAGAGCTTCTTCCCTGGCCCCTACTTTCGCCACATTTGTCGCCAATCGAGAATTTTGGGATCAATTGGACCGTCGTGTACGATTTCATGATCTTCAGATGTTAGGTGATTTACGTAATGTTCTAAGGCAGGAGTGGAATGCAATATCACAGGGTGACATCCAGAGACTTATCCGGTCCATGTGCCGACGATGTCTTGCCTTCCAAGAGGCAAACGGTGGACATACACGCTACTGACTGCATGTGTGAACTTTTCATTTCACCCCATGTCTAAATTGCAATGTCGTGATGTGACTGACGCTGGCAACAGTAAGAACATGAAATTATGCAAATTCATACAGCTAGACTCGAAATATGAATTTATAATAATTTGTTTGGGATTAAAGTCGATAATACTAAAAGAATTGCTCCTCAAAGTTTATTATACTTTCTTTTTTGACTCAGTATATCTTGTTTGACAGAGCTCCATGATATAATAGATTAAATGCTTGTTTGGATGTACTAAGGCAAAATAGGTCTATAAACAAAGAAAAACTGGGGAGAGTCAGGGTAATTTCTTGACAGGTTTCAAGATTTTTTATTCAATTAACAGGAGTTTACTCTATTACCTATATTCAATTAACAGGTCAAATTTGCACTGGAGGTATGGTAAATGGTTTTGTGTTTGGATATTATATTCAGTTAATATTATATTCAGTTAACAGGGTTATTCAGTTAAGAGATATCCAATTAAGTGGGCTCCACTGTACGGCATTCAAAATATCAAAAAAATCTGATGGAAAGTGTGAGAATAGTTGCAGACAAAAGTTGACGGACGGACGGACGGACGGACGGACAGACGGACGGACGGACGGACAGACGGACGGACGGACGGACGGACGGATGGACGGACGGACGGACGGACGCAGACAGACAGACAGACATGAAGCTCCTTATATACTCATACTAAAGGTGGGGGTATAAAAAGTACCAAAGCACACCTCGGTTTTGTTCCGAAATATCCTGGTACACTAGGATAATACGATTGTATACAAAGGTATTTTTTAAAAATAAACTTCTACAGCATATTTTTCTGAGTGATATATTCTGGGCATTTTTTTTAGTCAAGTTGACGCCATTCAAATTTTATTATTTTTTTAATTTTTGCTTCCAAATCATGGCTTATGACCTGTCCCTTGAACAAGCCCATCAAGATTTGTTTTGATTACACCATGTAGACTGTCATGTAAAATCAGTACAATACATCTCATAATCAGGTCTCATCTGTTCAATTACATCATATCAACACTTCCCCATCAAACAAATTAACACTAATGCAGCCAGGCTGCCAAAGGAAATTGATGATGACATGTGACAGAAACAAAAACACTTACTTTCAAGTACATAATAGATATGTTCATTCATGATCACATACAACTACATCATCCAATCATAAGTTCATTGAGAGAAAAAATGTCCTGACCACTAGAAACTCTACATTTCTTATCATGATAATAGATAAAATATTTATTATCAATGAAAAGAGGACAAAGTTGAAACTTCTTATCATCATATTGTTATTTGTTTAAATCAATATAAGAAACAAACATCCTTAAAATATTGAAGAATTATGTCGAACATTAGATTGAACAAGCTGAAATCTATCATGATTTATTGACTAAGATGAACTATTACAGTGAAAGGTTTTACTGTTAAGTACCATAAAATAAGAAAGAGTAGAATCAACAGTAGCCAGCGACTATCATGTCTATTAAATCAGGGCCATATCCAGGCTAAATGAAGTGGAGGGGGAAAATATTTTTCTCCACTTCATTTTAACTTGTGCTGTGTTCAAAGTGTGTGAGTGGAGATTTATATTTATTTATTGGTGTTTAATGCTACTTTTAAGAGCCAGGATGAAATCATGATGGAATTATTGTCAGTGAATGTGTTCCCCAGGAAATAAATTCAACTACTCATGCCAGGTAGAGCACCCTGAATTCTTTTTTGAGGCTTAACTGGTAGAGTGCTGGAAGCCCATATATGGGCTAAACGAAATACTGCAGGTTGTGACATTAACATGCGTAATTTGCAAATTGAGCAGTTAAAAAAAATATTTTTTAAAAAGATATTTCAACAAAACCATATCATGTCATCCCTCATTGAAACGAGCTCAATGAGCTCGTTCCAATGTGGGGTCACATATGGTTTTGTTGAAATTTTGTTGAAAAATTTTTAAAAAATAGTAACTAAAGATGGTCTGTCGCCCGCTATACCCCCACCGTGGCATACCACCTAGTGTGGGTGACTGAAAAGGGACATTCAATTTTTCTAAGTAAAAAAAAAAAAATCCAATATGGCTGCCAATTGGCCATCTTGAAACCGAGCGGGAAAACAATTATGTCCGTCACTTCCCCTCATTATGTCGATCATTTTTGTCAAGTTTCATGAAAATGCGGATAAAACTGTGGAAGTAGTTCTCTCCACAAGTTTACATAAAAAAAAATCCAATATGGCCACCAGCTGGCCATCTTGAAACCAAGCGGGAAAAAAGTTATGTCACGCATTTCCCCTCATCATGTTGATCATTTTTGTGAAGTTTCATGAAAATGCGGCTAAAACTGTGGAAGTAGTTTGCTCCACAAGTTTACAGAAAAAAAAATCCAATATGGCCACCAGTCGGCCATCTTGAAACCAAGCAGGAAAAAAGTTATGTCACGCACTTCCCCTCATCATGTTGATAATTTTTGTGAAGTTTCATGAAAATGCAGCTAAAACTGTGGAAGTAGTTCGCTCCACAAGTTTACATAAAAAAAACTCCAATATGGCCACCAGTCGGCCATCTTGAATCTGATCAGGGAAAAAATTATGTCAAGCACTGCTCCTCATCATGTTGATCATTTTTGTGAAGTTTCATGAAAATGCGGCTAAAACCGTGGAAGTAGTTTACATGTGCAATGGACCGACGACGACTGACAAGTTGACTCGTACATACCCCCTAAAACTTCGTATTATGGGAGTATAATAAAAAATAATAAATTTTGATATTCTCTGTATTGGTTAAAGGGTTAACATCTAAACTCTGTCAGCATAAGTTTCATTTTGACCCTGGTAAGAATCAAATTTATTAATCATGCATTGATTTGTTACTCTTTATTGGATAGTGCCTATTGGCACTATCCAATCGAATGTAACAGAGCAATATATAACGGAAAGAAATCTGTTGTTAAGAAAAATGTAGCATTCTACCAGTTAAGTATCCAAAAAGTGTATAGACATAACAAAATGACCCAAGAAATATTAGGGCAAGAGTACCTGAACCACTTTCCAGGATTATGTATGTGAAGTTCCTGCCTCCACCCTCATCTCCCTCACGACTATGCTGCTTTATCAAAGTGAACACCATATAGATAACAGAGATTTCGTAAACAAAATATTGCAAAATCAAGATTGAATCCTTAATTATTTATTTATTTATTTGTATTTAAGGTCACATATTTCTGCACAATGGCTAATCATGACTGCAACATGGATATAAAGTCCGGCCAATCGTTTATAGCCATGTTGCCAATTTTAGAGGACTTCCACTCCAGGCATTGGTTACAGGAAACTATTATACTATTATACTAGTAAAACAGAGATTGTTTACTACAGTAAACAAGCACTGCTTCCATTCCCTGGGGATCCCACATGTAGATTGAATCCTGAAAACAAATGATAATGTTATGATGTAATGTTTTCATGGGTTTTTTTTTTAACAGATTAGGTTGTACAGACAGAAAGGTGGACAGAGAATTTTGACCAGCTATTAACCCAGTTGTATATGATCCAGTCATAAGTCTGTCTGCTTTAGTATTTACAGTACTGTATCAGTGAAGATAAATTATATAGAACACTAAATATGCACTGCTCCACTCGCCTCCTGTAGTATTCCCAAGGGGAACTAAATCAAGTGAGAGACAATACTGATATAGTTGGAATATTTGTCAGTCGGGACTATAGTTGAAAAACTCAAGCCTTCTTTGAAATTTATTAGTGGATAAAGAAAATATGCATGCAGTACATGTACCAGTAGTTGTGATGATGCAACATCTTATTTTATTAACACATACTGTAACTGTACTCCAATTTTCTGGGCCCCCAGCAGCAGTCCTGGAAATGAGACGGATGCTTCCGTCAGCACCTGTGTTTTCTATTTTACAGGAGCTAAAAAATGCAGTCGTTGAAAAATATTGTGGAGCACGAATATACTGTGAGGATAAATGTGTGGCATTTTGAGAAAGCAGCACTCTGTGGCCAGTGGCAAGTTACTGTCATAATTCAACAATTCCTTACACATTTAACCATTTGAACATTAGTGGTATCTGCCATGCCAGTTCAACGGCAGCAATTAGAAGAGTCCGTATTCATTATTTGGGGTAGACCAATCAGTATTTTCAACGTGCAGCCTCGAGGCTGCACATTGAAAATTTAAATTTTATAGTAAATTTCCTTTCTTATTATACCTACCACAGTTCTTTACTACAGGCTTGCACTACAGTGGAAGTCCCTAACTTGGAGAATATACTCTCTATTTTGATCTTTCCCAAGGGATTTGGGAAAGAAAAGTGGTGCAAAAGCACCAAGAAAAAATAAGCCAAAACTGGGTCGAGTGCTACCGGCGCACACCCAGTAGGGGATGCTCTTCTCCTAGAACAGATCCACAGCTTCCGGTGCCAGTGCACAGTCAGTAACTAATGAATCATTCTTTTGAATCCGCCAACATTGGAGTTATGTGATCAGCGGGGAGGAAGGATTCTTAACCGAATAAGAAGACGGGAGGGCCTCCATGTAAACAATTGTGGTAGGTATAAGAAAGGAAATTTACTATAAAATTTTAATTTCTTATCAACCTACCTTACAATTGTTTACTACAGGCACAGGCTGAATAGACAATAGGATGAAGGGAATCACATAACCAACCCCCACATAACCCAATTGCACTGGAACCATGGACAGAGGAAGAGGTCCCCAGGCCTATCAAACAATAGCATCACAATCATTAGTAAAAGACAACAAGAGATGAGGTGTACGGTTCTGTGCGATGCACAGTCAGAAAGGACAGTAACAGTACAGAGAGCTGGAACTTACCTTTAAGAAGCCTAATGTCTAGGATAGGCAACAGCCTGAGCAGAAGAAAGAGGGCCCAAAGCAAAAAGGTCCTCTGACTGCTCCTGCAACTGACACAGATAGAAGGTGCAGAAAGTAGAAGCATTTCTCCAGTAGGCTGCCTGCATAACATCCAACAACTTGACGGAGTTAGCATAAGCCCAAGAGGTAGACAATACACGCACCTCGTGGGCAGAAATACGATTGGTAGTACAATCATCAGTCGCTAGACGAGTGTAAGCCATGCGAATAGCAAGACAAATCCATCGAGAAATGGACTAAGGAGAGATCTTGTTGACCAGGAATAAGAGACAGAAAAAAAATGTTTCCTGTCTTTCCTGATGAACTGCATCCAAATCAGATAAATGCGAAGTGCATGAACCAGACAGAGCAAAGGGCGATTACCCTCAGCAGAAAGAAGAACCCTGATACAGATAGAAGGTTGAGTTGTTTCTGGAATCTGATGTCTTGGACAGAATGGAGCAATCAGTGGTAAACGTAACTCTGTTGGGAGAGCTCCTGAAAAAGGCCGGATCAACCGAGAGGGTGTGAAGCTCACTAACCCATCTGGCTGAGGCAAAAGCCATCAGAAAGGCCGCCTTGTATGTTAGAAAACGCATATCCACCTGGGATAAAGGTTCGAATGGTGCCTCCCCCCTCCCTCCCCCCTACCCCCACCCCCCCAAGCAAAGCAGCATCCAAGAAAGATTCCATCATGGGGTGAGCTGCAAAGTCCTAGGCCTTTTCAAAGAAAAGTGCCGAACAAGCTTGGAGAGGTATGGATTAGTGCCGATACGATGCTGTCCCACATACGCAAAGGTCTCTGAAAGCATGGACCTGTACCCTTTGATGGTAACAGGCTGGAGACCCTGACATTCAAATAGATATACCAGAAACTCTGCCATCTGTGATATCGAAGGATTTGTATAATCAACAGAGTGATCGGTACACCACTGACAGAAGACCTTCCACTTAGCCGCATAGGCTAAACCAATGGAGTGCCTCCTTGAAGAAGAAATGCACTCCACTGCTCGTCTCGAAAAACATCTACAGAGGAGACAGGACCTGACAAAAGATATGCGCAAAGGCACAATGAAGTCGGGTCGACATGAAACCTCCTTGGGTGAACTTGGCAAAGAAGGTTGTGATGTAGAGGGAGATGTGCCGGAACAGCCGCCAACAGAGAGTGGAGCTGATTGATCCACACCCGTTGAGGTGCCAGGGGAGCGATCAGAATGATTCAACAACTGCAGGTTCATATCTTGGCTAGAACCTGAGGCAGAATCGGAACCGGCGGGAAGGCGTAGCTAACAAGACCATTCCAATCGAGTGACAGAGCATCCACAGCGAAAGCCAGAGGATCTGGACACGGGGACACGAAAGTGTCTATCTGATAGTTCCAACAAGTCGCAAAGAGAACGATGTGGGGACGACCCCAGAGATTGCAAAGCAACTAGAACCTCACCCTGTGGAGCATCCACTCGGTGGAAATGACCTTGCCCCGTCGGGACAGGGAGTTGGCTAGGACGTTCAGACGTCCGGGAATGTGATGAACTACCACTCCGGCGTTGACATCCTGAGCGAGCAGTAGAAGATCCCAAGCCAATTCATACATGGGAACCGAGTGCATGCCGCCCTGGTTCCAAATGTAAGCAACCACTGTTGAATTGTCGTACAACAGAAGGACCTGGCGATTCGAAAGGTGGGGTTCCACTGCCAGAAACTCAGAAGAAGATCAAGAAGCTCCTTCTGGTTGATGCGAAGAACTGCTTGATTCTGGTCCCATGCCCCATGAAGGGAAAGACCTAGAGGATCCAGTGTCGCACCCCATCCGAGATCGCTGGCATCTGCCATCAGAACACGATCAGACGTGGGTAAGTCCAACAGAACTCCCTGCATAATCCACTGAACATCCGTCCAGGGGAGAAGGTGACGATGAAGAGACTCCTGTAACTGAAGCACCAGATCCAGAGGATTGACATTCGGCCTCCAACGACTGAGCAGAAAGTGTTGGAGAGGTCTGACATGCAGCCGACCTAGAAGAATGAGATCCGTCATCGAACCACAGAGACCGAGCAGCCGGAGAATACTCTGAAGTGTCGCGGACGTGGACTGGGACAGAGTCAGGACAAAAGCTGAGAGAATCACAGCCCTTACCTGGGGAACCACCACCATATTCAGCTGAGTACGGAAGTCCATCCCCAGATGACAAAATGACTGAGAGGGGACCAGGTCCGATTTCTCCTCGTTGACTCTGAACCCTAGCAACGTGAGCAGGCTCAAGTGTGTCGACATCTGACTCCAGATAGACAGCACTGGAATGCCTCTGGAGGATATCGTCTAGATATGCCGAAGTAGTCACCCTGGACTGTATGCGATGGAAGGCTATCACATGCGACATCAGTGGGTGAAGACCCAAGGAGCCAGGCTGAGGCCGAAGGGCATGGCCTTGAACTGGTAAACTCGCCCCAGAAATGCAAACCTGAGATACTTTCACAATGGCCAATGAATCGGAACGTGAAAGTAAGTGTCTCGCAGGTCGATGCTGGAAGCAAACCTGGTGAATGGAGTGGCGAACCGACCTGAAAGTCTCCATGCTGAACTTGGGAGCAATGATAGACTGGTTCAGGATACTCAGATCGATAACCGGTTGGAGTCAGCCATCTTTCTTCGGCACCAAGAACAGGTGGGAATAAAATCCCACTAAATGAATGTTCTTGACGAACCCCCTCCTTTGACAGGAGATTGTCTATCTCCATGATCAAAAGTTCCCGACGTGTAAAGTCTGAAGGAACTTGAGTTGGAAGAGGCACTCTCGACAGAGTGGGGTGCCTCCGGAAGGATATCGGCAGCCCCGACCGAACAACATCTAACACCCAAGGATCGGACGTGATTGTGGCCCAATGGTCTGCAAACTCTGATATCCTTCCTCCAACCTGGGACGAATTGAGGTGAGGACCTTTATTTCGAGCCCCGGCGAGGCCTGCGAGAGGAGAAACCGCCTCCTCTACTATATGAAGAATCCTGAGTCCTCCCTCTAGCCTGCCGACACTTACCCCTTTGCAGAGGAAGCAGAAGGGTGCTTGTTAGGCTTTGGATGGTCCCTGCCTCCTACAGAAGGATGATCAAGCTGACGAAGCAGCAGTTGATCTTTGGAATGACATAGGACGTCATCCTGGACCATCGCCATGGAACCATGGGATAGTCACGGACCCGCCAAAGAAGCAGATCAAAGCACAGTGCCCTGCCCCTCAGGAAGGGAACGGCTTGTGTCCAACACAGTGTCCCGGCGAACTAATTCCAAGTTAGCCATGTTACAGGCATGCGTGTGAGTAAGATGTATGAGTGCCTGGGAAAGCACATGCAAAGGAGCCTGTATGTCGTCAAACTTATCTGGAGGCAGATAAGCAGCTAAAGCAGAGACGAAGTGATCTGAGAGAGAAAGCATGCCCAGCATCTCTCTCGATAAGCCCAACAGGGACTCCAGAGTCACCATAGGAATAACGGCCAACTTGGGCTTGGAAAGCACGAGGGAGGTGGAGTCCTGATCCAAGACCGTCAAAGTCTGTCAGACTGACGGATTGGTGGAATCATAGGAACGATAATGCACTGGAGGCCAAAAAGTGTCAGCCCTGGTGAAGAACGAAGTCCTCATAGCCTTGGAACTCAGCTTAGAGTCCAAAGCTGTAAACGCTTCAACCACCTGTACCGACTGGCATGGTCGAAGGCGCCTGGAAGTGGGTTGCTCCACAGGTTGTAGGCACGCAACCGATGATCGTGGCCTGGCTGATACCATGGGCTGGTCTGACGGTTTGAGATCTGGAAGGAACTCAAACACAAAGTCAAAAGTTGCCCCAAGTCAGAAGACTGTTGGCTCTCGATGTCAGGTATGTCTGACCCATCCTCTGAGTCGGAAGACACATAACCCATCATGGGCAAACCAGCCAATGCCACCCATGGTGTAGGCACACCTGAGGGATCAGAAAGCATCCTGCTTCCAATCCCAGGAGGCAGCGCCGTGGGAGGGGGGGGGGGAGGAGGGGGGCACCTGGAAACCACTAGTAGCCTCGGTGGAGGCAACGGGAAGGCTCTTGGAAAGAACCTGAGTGAGCAAGGAGAAGGCCTCCCTAAGCTCACGGCCCGTGTCGGCCGGTTCGACGTGGGAACGAACAGGCAAAGTGGCTTCACTCCTGACCCTTTTTAACCAGCGAAGGGTCATGATCCTCAAATACACCCGACGCGGGGTGATGGGTGGTAGCCGAAACATCTGAAGGCAGATGTGTATAGAGGTACGACATACCCCGAGGATCTACAGTGAGAGTTGCTGCGGACCTCTGAGGGACAGAAGTCAGGGAAGGCTGAGGCCGATATCCCACGTCTACACTACCAGACATCTCTGCAGACCCCTGCAGGGATAAGCCGAGGTCGGCTGAAGCGGTGACCGATGACGTAGAAGACGGAACAGGTGTAGCAGCAGATATGATGGGAGCTGTTGAAACCGATGGAAAAGTGGAGAGATCAAACGAGCTCGGCTCCAAAGGAGGAGTCACAACCCTAGTGACAACCTCAGATGTCGACTGGAGAGGGACCACAGTCCCGGAACCAGGCATCTTCACCAGACAACTCAACAGCTCCCGCAGAATCCATTCACCAAGACTGCACATCCCCATGGAGGAGGTATAACTCTCACCAGACGTGGTCGTGTCGGGAGGAATGGCCACGAGAACGCACCACATGCTTGGGCAAAAGGCATTGCCCTCAAAGAACAGTCCTGGGCATAACAGAGGTGAGAGCAGTAGAAGAAAAAGTGAACTCAACAGATGTAGAAAGTAGAAGAACACCCCCAACTATGAGAGAACGGTAGCAGAAAATAAAGGACCGGCGGGAACACAACTGAACCCAGACTTCCGACAGGGACCCCAAAAAACAGAAATTCTGCCCTCAACAGAGAGGAGAAATCCTGTCCATACAGCCCCCCCCCCCCCCCATTGACACCTAACTCCAATAATAATAATAATAATATCCAAAGGATAACATAAATTTATCAACCCCCCAAAATTTTATGTCAGAACTGCATGGTATGCGAAAGTCACACGCGAGCACGGAGAATATATAAAATACAATGAAAAAGTGGTTGAAAATAATAACGAGAAAATATAAAACACAGTCCTGTTATTATCCGATCCTCAGTTCCATAATTCCAGTCACAGGTAACCATTATCAACGAGTTCAATTATCACTGTTTCTTAATGCAAATGGCCGTCTTGCCATGAGGGCAGATGGAAAAAGAATGATTCATTAGTTACTGACTATGCACTTGTACCGGAAGCCATGGATCTGTTCTAGGAGAAGAGCGTCCCCTACCGGGTGTGCGCCGGTAGCACACTACCCAGTTTTGGCTTATTTTTCCTTGGTGCTTTTGCACCACTTTTCTTTCCCAAATCCCTTGGGAAAGATCAAAATAGAGAGTATATTTTCAGAGTTAGGGACTTCCATTGTAGTGCAAGCCTGTAGTAAACAATTGTAAGGTAGGTTGGTAAGAAATACTGATTGGTTTACCCCACACATTTACTGAACAGCCATCCTACATAATGACGTTATGACATATCCTCTTCCTGGCTGGAAAAGCAGCCGCTCAGTTTCAAAGGGTTAAGGTTTCTGGCGTTTGGTGACAGTATTCCCTTGAAAATTCATATATTAACATTTTATGGGTGCAATTTACTCTCATCTCTGATTTTGCGGGAGCTTAAAACTGCACCCGTCAAATTTGTTCATTTCCAGCACAGTCGAGCAGCCTGAATCGGGTACTACACACTCCATTTGTGGGGTCGAATGTGTGTGACATAAGTCCAAGTATCAAATCAAGTATTGTGGGAAAGTGTATGGTTACATGCAAGAATGAATCAATATCCAAAACTCCAATTTGATGAAAATGTTGAAAGAATAATTGGGTGGGAGGGGGGACATCATATACCAAATATCAATCTGAAGAAGATTTTTAAAGATTATTCATCATATTACACTAAGTTAAAATTTGGGCCCCCATAGGGAGCCCAAATATGAATTCAGGGACTTGATTTGAACAAACTTGAATCTGAGCCAAGGGTGGTGTATATGGGTAAGGATATTGTATACTGAATATCAAAACATTCTGAATGGTGGTTCTCATGGAGATTTTAAAGAATATTCCTCTTTTCAAGAAGATCTGGAGACTATTCCCAATGTAGCACCAAGTTAATCATTAACTACTGACTACTTTCAGATTTTCCGTGCATGTTAACAGTTAATGCTTGCTGCACAGCCTACAGCATTACCAAGCTATTTCCTGTCTACAACTGGGGGAGGGGAGGATCACATCGTCATCGTTCAGTTCCCATTGAATTAATTACTGATGAATGCAGTTAACCAGCGTCCCTATTTTAAATGAACCCAGACTTACTGAGACACATGCAGAATTTGATTATTTATGTAGTAAATATGACATCAATTGCAGAATGTTTGCCTGAATCTGTATCTTAATGATATGTCACTTGTGATGGGTTAACTTAACTAGGCACACTGGATTTAAATGTAATTTTTTTTCATTGTAGTTCTACCAATAATGACTGTTATGTATTTGATTCGATCCATGAATATCTAAATTTTATAGTAAATTTCCTTTCTTATTATACCTACCACAATTGTTTACTTCAGGCTTGCACTACAGTGGAAGTCCCTAACTCGGATAAAATACTCTCTATTTTTGTCTTTCCCAAGCAATTTGGGAAAGAAAAGTGGTGCAAAAGCACCAAGAAAAAATAAGCCAAAACTGGGTTGAGTGCAACCGGCGCAGACCCAGCGCGGGACGCTACTCCCAAGTACAACTCCACGACTTCCGTTGCCAGTGTGCATATACCGTCTCTAAAGACTCATTCTTTTTGAATCCGTCAACGTTAGAGTTATGTGATCAGCGGGGAGGAAAGATTCTTTACCCATAAAGAAGATGGGAGGGCCTCCATGTAAACAATTGTGGTAGGTATAATAAGAAAGGAAATTTACTATAAAATTTAGATTTCTTATCAACCTACTCACAATTGTTTACTTCAGGCTGAATAGACAATAGGCTGGAGGGAATCGCATAACCAACCCACACATAACCCCAGTGCACTGGAACCGTGAAGCAGAAGGAAGAGGTCCCAAGGCTTATCAACCATAACGTCGCAATCATTGGTAAAGAACAATGAAAGGAGACATATGGGCCTGTGTGACACACAGACAGAAAAAGGGCAGTAACAGCACAAGGCTGAAACTGACCTTCAAGAAGCCTAATGGCTATGGCAGACAACAGCCTGAGCAGAAGAAAGAGGACCCAGGGCAAAAAGGTCCTCCGACTGCTCCTGCAACTGGCGCAGATAAAAAGTGGAGAAAGTAGAAGCATTTCTTCTACAAAATTTTATAGTGCAATTTACTCATTTTATAAACATAAACATTTTATGGGTGCAATTTACTCTCATCTCTGATTCTGCGGGAGCTTAAAACTGCACCCGTCAAATTTGTTCATTTCCAGCAATGCCGAGCAGCCTGAATCGGGTACTACACACTCCATTTGTGGGGTCGAATGTGTGTGACATAAGTCCAAGTATCAAATCAAGTATTGTGGGAAAGTGTATGGTTACATGCAAGAATGAATCAATATCCAAAACTCCAATTTGATGAAAATGTTGAAAGAATAATTGGGTGGGAGGGGGGACACCATATACCAAATATCAATCTGAAGAAGATTTTTAAAGATTATTCATCATATTACACTAAGTTAAAATTTGGGCCCCCATAGGGAGCCCAAATATGAATTCAGGAACTTGATTTGAACAAACTTGAATCTGAGCTAAGGGTGGTATATATGGGTAAGAGTATTGTATACTGAATATCAAAACATTCTGAATGGTGGTTCTCATGGAGATTTTAAAGAATATTCCTCTTTTCAAGAAGATTTGGAGACTATTCCCAATGTAGCACCAAGTTAATCATTAACTACTGACTACTTTCAGATTTTCCGTGCATGTTAACAGTTAATGCTTGCTGCACAGCCTACAACATTACCAAGCTATTTCCTGTCTACAACTGGGGGAGGGGAGGATCACATCGTCATCGTTCAGATCCCATTGAATTGATTACTGATGAATGCAGTTAATCAGTGTCCCTATTTTAAATGAACCCAGACTTACTGAGACACATGCAGAATTTGCCTGCATAACATCCGACAACTTGACGGAGTTAGAATAAGCCCAAGAGGTGGATAGTGCCCGCACCTCGTGGGCAGAAATACGATTGGTAATACAATCGCCAGCTGCTAAACGACCATAAGCTGTACGAATAGCAAGACAAATCCATCGAGAAATGGACTGAGGAGAGATCTTCTGTCGACCCGGAATAAGAGACAGAAAAAAACGTTTCCTGCCTTTCCGTATGAAACGTGTCCGATCGAGATAAATGCGAATAGCACAGACCGGACAGAGCAAAGGGCGATTACCCTCAACAGAAGGAAGAGCCCTGATACAGATAGGAGGAGGAGTAGTATCTGGTAACTGATTCTTGGCCAAAAAAGAGCAATCAGTGGTAAAAGTAACACTGTTGGGAGAGCTCCTAAATCAACCGAGAGGGCGTGAAGCTCACTAACCCTTCTGGCTGAGGCAAAAGCCATCAGAAAAGCCGTCTTATATGTGAGAAAAAGCATATCCACCTGGGATAAAGGTTCAAACGCCCCCCTCCCCCCCCCCCCCCCCCCCCCCCAAGCAAAGCAGCACCCACGAAAGATTCCATCGTGGAGTAAGCTGCAAAGTCCGAGGCCTTTTCAAAGAAAAGTGCCGAACAAGCTTGGAGAGGTAAGGATTAGTGCCAATACGACGCTTCCCCACATAAGAAAAAGTCTCTGAAAGCATGGACCTGTAACCCTTGATGGTAACAGGCTGGAGACCACGAGAATCAAACAGATAAACTCCGCAATCTGTGAAATTGAAGGATTGGCATAATCAACAGAGTGATCAGCACACCATCGACAGAAGACCTTCCATTTAGCTGTATAAGCTAAACCAGTGGAGTGCCCCCTTGAAGAAGAAATGCACTCCACTGCTCGTCTCGAAAAACCTCTACGGAGGAGACAGGACCTGACAAAAGATATGTGTGAAGGCACAATGAAGTCGGGTCGACGTGAAACCTCCTCGGGCGACCTTGACAAGGAAGGTCGCGACGTAGCAGGAGACGTGCCGGAACCGCCGCCATCAGCGAGCGAAGCTGATTGATCCACACCCGCTGAGGTGAAAGGGGAGCAATCAGAATGATTCGACAACTGCAGGTTCGAATTTTGGCTAGAACCTGAAGAAGAATCGGAACCGGCGGGAAGGCGTAGCCGACTAGACCGTTCCAATCGAGTGACAGGGCATCCACGGCAAAAGCCAGAGGATCTGGACACGGGGACACGAAAGTGTCCACCTGGTGGTTCCAATGAGTCACAAAGAGGTCGATGTGGGGACGTCCACAGAGATCGCAAAGCGACTGGAACACTGCCCTGTGGAGCATCCACTCGGTGGAAATAACCCTGCGGTGTTGGGACAGGGAGTCGGCTAGGACGTTCAGATGACCGGGAATGTGACGAACAACCACTCCGGCGTGAACATCCTGAGCGAGAAGTAGAAGATCCCGAGCTAATTCGTACATCGGAACCGAGTGTGTGCCGCCCTGGTTCCGAATGTAAGCAACCACTGTCGAGTTGTCGGATAGCTGAAGGACCTGGCGATTCGATAGGTGAGGGATCCACTGCCTGAAACTCAGAAGAAGAGCAAGAAGCTCCTTCTGGTTGATGTGTAGAGCTGCTTGATCCTGGTCCCACATCCCGTGTAGGGAAAGACCGAGAGGATCCAACGTCGCACCCCATCCGAGATCGCTGGCATCTGCCGTCAGAACGCGATCGGACGTGGGTAAGTCCAATGGAACACCCTGCATAATCCACTGAACATCTGTCCAGGGAAGAAGGTGAGGATACAGAGATTCCAGAAACGGAAGCACCTGATCCAGAGAATCTACATTCGGCCTCCAACGACTGAGCAGAAAGTGTTGGCGAGGTCTGACACGCAGCCGACCTAGAGGAATGAGATCCGTCACCGAACCGCAGAGACCGATCAGCCGGAGAAAACTCCGAGCGGTCACGGACGTGGACTGGGACAGAGTCAGAGCAAAAGCTGAGAGAATCACAGCCTTGGCCTGGGGAACCGATACCAAATTGAATTGGGTTTGGAAAGACATTCCCAGATGACAAAACGACTGAGAAGGGACCAGGTCCGACTTCTCCTCGTTGACTCTGAATCCTAGCGACGTGAGCAAGCTCAACAGAGTGTCGACATCTGACTCCAGTAAGGCAGCATTGGAATGCCTCTGGAGGATATCGTCCAGATATGCCGAAGTAGTTACCCTGGACTGTGTGCGATGGAACGCTATCACATGCGACATCAGTCTGGTGAAGGCCCAAGGAGCCAGGTTGAGGCTGAAAGGCATGGCCTTGAACTGGTAAACTCGCCCCAGAAAAGCGAACCTGAGATACTTCCGTGACGCCCGATGCATCGGAACGTGGAAGTAAGCATCTCGCAGGTCGATGCTGGCAGAGAAATCTCCCTGGTGAATTGATTGGCGGACCGACCTGAAAGTCTCCATGCTGAACTTGGGAGCAATGATAGACTGGTTCAGGATACTCAGATCGATAACCGGTCGGAGTCGGCCGTCCTTCTTCGGCACCAAGAACAGGCGGGAATAGAAACCCACTGACTGAATGTTCTTGACGACCTCGATTGCCCCTTTTGCCAGGAGATTGCCAATCCCCGTGGACAAAAGTTCCCGACGTAAAACATCTGAAGGAACTGTGGTTGGAAGAGGCACCCTTGACGGAGTGGGGTGCCGTCGGAAGGATAGTCGCAGCCCGGACCGAACAACAACTAACACCCACAGATCGGATGTGATGGTGGCCCAATGGTCTGCGAACTCTGCTATCCTTCCTCCAACCTGGGACGAGTCGAGGTGAGGACTTTCATTTCGAGCCCCGACGAGAGGAGAAACCACCTCCTCTACTAAATGAAGAATCCTGAGACTTCCCTCGATTCTGCCGACCCTTACCCTTACCCCTTGAGTACGAAGTAGAGGCGGCGGCAGAAGGACCAGCCTTTTGCTTCACAGAGGAAGCAGAAGGGTACTTGTTAGGCTTGGAACGGCCCTTGCCTCCCCTACAAGGCTGATCAAGCTGACGAAACAGCAGCTGATCTTTGGAATGATGTAGGACGTCATCCCGGACCGTCGACACGGAACCATGGAAAAGTTGCGGACCTGCCAAAGAAGCAGATCGAAGAGCAGCACGCTGCTCCTCAGGAAGGGATCGTCCTGTGTCCAGCACAGCTTCCCTTCGAACTAATTCCAGATTAGCCGTGTTACAGGCATGCGTGTGAGTAAGATGCATAAGCGCCTTGGACAGCACACGCAAAGGAGCCTGTACCTCGTCAAACTTATCTGGAGGCAGATAAGCAGCCAAAGCTGAGACGACGGGATCTCAGAGAGAAAGCATGCCAAGCATCTCTCTAGATAAGCCCAATGTGGACTCCAGAGTTGTCATTGGAATGACGGCACACTTGGGCTTGGAAAGCCTGAGGGAAGTGGAGTCCTGATCCAGAACCGTCTAAGTCTGGCAGACCAACGGATTGACGGAATCGTAGGAACGATAACGCACAGGAGGCAAAAAAGTGTCAACCCTGGTGAAGAAAGAAGTCTTCAGAGCCTTGGAATTCAGCTTGGAGTCCAATGCTGAAAAAGCTTCAACCACCTGTACCGACTGGCATGGTCGAAGGCGCCCAGAAGCAGGTTGCTCCATAGGCTGTAGGCGCGCGACCGATGATCGCGGCCAGGCTGACACTGTCGGCTGGTTAGTAGGTTTGAGATCAGACAGAAACCCAAACACAAAGTCAAGAGCTGCCCCCAAGTCCGAAGACTGCTGGCCCTCGACATCAAGCATGTCGGACTCCTCCCCAGAGTCGGAAGACACATAGCCCATCGTGGGCAAACCAGCCGATGCCTCCCATGGTGTCGGGACACCAGGGGAATCAGAAACCGGCCTGTTTCCAATCCCGGGATGCGGCGCCATAGGAGGCGCCTGGAAACCACTCATTGCCTCGCTGGAAGCAACAGGAAGGCTCTTAGATAGAACCTGAGTGAGTAAGGAGAGGGCCTCCCTAAGCTCACTGCCCGTACTGGCCGGTTCGACAGGGGAGCGAACCGGCAAAGTGGCTTCACCTCTGACCCTCTTAACCAGTGAAGGGTCACGATCCTCCAAAACACCCGACGCGGGACGACGGGCGGCAGCCGAAACATCTGAAGGCAGACGTGTATAGGGGTACGAGGCACCCCGAGGATCAATATGGCGAGAACTCATGAGAGTCACCGCGGACCTCTGCGGGGCAGAAGGTCCAGGCTGCACAAAAGGCTTTGGTCCCCCAAAACTGGTCGTGTGGCCAGAATGAGTAGACGGAAACGCCACGGAGTTCAAAGTGTCTCCACTAAGAACATCCGAATCCAAGGACACAACTGTGGTGCTCGACGGCGTAGAGGCCACAGAGATGGGTTCGGCCGGCAGCCCCTTCTGACTTCGCCGAGTTGAAGTCAGGGAAGGCTGAGGCCGATATCCCACGTCTAAAGTACCGGACATTCCTGCAGTCCCCTGCAGCGAAAAGCCGAGGCCGGCTGAAACTGACGACGAAGCAGACGGACCAGCAGTAGTAGTCGATACGTCGGGAGTTGTTGAGGCTGGTGAAATAGTGGAGAGAGCATACCTGCTCGGCTCCGAAGGAGGAGTCACAACCCTAGTGACAGCCTCAGATGTCGACTGGAGGGGGACCATAGTCCCGGAACCAGGCACCTCTTCACCAGAACCCTCAACGGCTCCCGTAGTATCCACTACAGGAAAAGACTGCACATCCCCCACGGAAGGAGGAATAACTCTCACCAGACAAGGTCGGCTTGGGAGCCCCGAACGACCATGTTCTCCTTTCCCGCGGGAGCGGGAGGCACGGCCACGAGAACGAACGACATGGTTAACTGACGCCCAGAAAGTGGATGATCATGATCCACAGACACCACATGGCCGCTCGGCCGAACACCCATTACAGGAGGAACAAGACGAATGTAAATCGTCCACATGCTTTGGCAGCAGACATTGCCCACAAGGAATTGTCCTGGGCATGATAGAGGTGAGAGGAGCAGAGAAGGTGAAATCAGAAAACAGAAGAACACCCCCAAAGAAGAGAGAAAGGTGACAGAAACAAAGACCCTAGACGGTCGACCGGGAACCACACAACAGGATGACTACTCTCAAAAGAAAGAAGAAAAACTGTAGGAGTGGTACCCCACTGACACCTAACTCTAACACAATTAGAAAATTTAGCAAATAAAGCATTAACAATAATTGTGAAAAATAATAAGTCCGAACCGCATGGCACACGAAATTCGCGTGCGACTCGTGAGAGAACAATTAAATATACATTATGGATATATAATATTGAAGAGAATATAAAAAACACTGTTCCTGAGAATACAAAGGATACACTGATGCACTATGAATCAGGAATCATCAAACAACGAGCTGGATAAACACTGATAAGCGTGCAAAAACATCTCGACACGAAGCGGATGATAAAAAGAAAGAGTCTTTAGAGACGGTATATGCGCACTGGCAACGGAAGTCGTGGAGTTGTACTTGGGAGAGAGCATCCCGTACTGGGTCTGCGCCGGTTGCACTCGACCCAGTTTTGGCTTATTTTTCTTGGTGCTTTTGCACCACTTTTCTTTCCCAAATTGCTTGGGAAAGACAAAAATAGACAGTATTTTATCCGAGTTAGGGACTTCCACTGTAGTGCAAGCCTGAAGTAAACAATTGTGAGTAGGTTGATAAGAAAGCATGCAGTATTCAATTCGTTATTTGATTTGGTCATATTTGAATATTCACAGAGGCCTAGTGCAACTGCAATTGTTCAGCATTTTTGGAGAAAAATTCATGAACACCATGTTCACCAGACAACAATTGATGTCCGAGGGACACACTGGCATGTTACGGCCATTCCTCTTTTCAAGAAGATTTCCACTGGGGTGAGTCTTAACAAAAGGCAGCATTTAATTAAATACTTCATACCATTGTGAAGTATTTACTAATTAGTCTGTGTGAAACACACAGACTATTGTTTTTGCACAGTTTCTTTTTCTTTTTTTTTTTTTTTTTTTTTCTTTTTCTTCTTCTTCTTCTTCTTATTCTCCTGTCTTCTGTCTTCTCATCACTTTTTTGTCTGCAAGATAACTCGAAAACGAATTGCCCCATCTCGGTGATTTTTGGCATACTGATAGGCAGTCAGAAGTTCTCGGCAACCTATGTTTTTCAGATTCCTGGGGCATTAGTGGTGTCCATGTGGGTGTTTTGAAAGTGGGTCATGCCCATATCTCAGGCGTGGTGTGACATATGGACCTGGGACCAACACCAAATGAGTCGACACTTGATGGAGATTCAAAATATGGATCAAGGTCACGGAGGTCACTTAGGGGTCACTGAGTGCATTTTTCATAATTGCTGGAAATTACATTTTTTGACCCCCTAAAGCATTCCTGACATACACACATGCATTTTGCCGTAAAAAAAAGTGGGCGTGGCCAAAATTTTTGAAAGTGGGTCACGCTCATATCTCATGCGTGGTATGACGTATGGACCTGGGACCAACACCAAATGAGTCGACACTCGACGAAGATTCAAAATATGGGTCAAGGTCACGGAGGTCACCTAGGGGTCATTGAGTGCATTTTTCATAATTGCTGGAAATCACATTTTTTGACCTCCTGAAGCATTCCTGACGTACACACATGCATTTTGAAGTAAAAAAGTAGGGGTGGCCAAAATTTTTGAAACTGGGTCACGCTCATATCACAAGCATGGTATGATGTATGGACCTGGGACCAACACCAAATGAGTCGACACTCGATGGAGATTCAAAATATGGGTCAAGGTCACGGAGGTCACCTAGGGGTCATTAAGTGCATTTTTCATAATTGCTGGAAATCACATTTTTGACCCCCCCCCCCCCCCCCAAAGCATTCCTGATGTACACACATGCATTTTGACATAAAAAAGTGGGCATGGCCAAAATTTTTGAAAGTGGGTCATGCTCATATCTCAAGCATGGTATGACGTATGGACCTGGGACAAACACCAAGTGAGTCGACACTCGATGAAGATTCAAAATATGGGTCAAGGTCATGAAGGTCACCTTGGGGGGTCATTAAGTGCATTTTTCATAATTACTAGAAATCACATTTTTTGACCCCTGGAAGCATTCCTGACATACGCACATGCATTTTGACCTAAAAAAGTGGGCGTGGCCAAATTTTTTGAAAGTGGGTCACGCTCATATCTCAAGCATGGTATGACATATGGACCTGGGACAACACCAAATGAGTCGACACTCAATGGAGATTCAAAATATGGGTCAAGGTCACGGAGGTCACCTAGGGGTCATTGAGTGCATTTTTCATAATTGCTGGAAATCACATTTTTTTACCCCTAAAGCATTCCTGACATACACACATGCATTTTGATGTAAAATGAAAGTGTCAATGACACTGTAGCTCAACTTGTCAAGACAAAGACATGCACATGTATAGTATGTGACACAGCAATGACAAACATCTAGGTAATGACCTGATAACAAAGGTACATATAAAGTATTGTAATGGTCTGTACATAAATAATGACCGTTGCCTGTAACAAATGTATAGGTAAAGTATTGTAAAGGTGGGTGACAGTCAGATGCTAAACTAGAAAAGAAAACTTTGAGTCCCAGAGTGGGTCTGACTGAACCCCAAAATATTTGTTCTCATAGCACAGTGATAACAAAGGCACCCCAAAACACACTCGTTCCTGTCCCAAGGTGAAATTCATAAATTCATAAATACGAGCTGTATAGAACTTGTGACAAAAAACTGATTGGACCTAATTTTGGTACAAAATGGCCACTGGCAGCCATCTTGAATTTTGGACCGTACCCAGAAACACTCATTCTCGTCCCAAGGTGATAACAAAGGTACCCAAGAAGTTTTGTGAAGATCGGTTCATAAATACAGCCTCTACCCTGAGCCGTATTGTCATGTGTGCTCACATTGTGCAAGTAGCACTGAATAAGTCAAAGTTCATCTAATTTGCATAATTTCTGCACGAAAAAAAAAACCCTTAGAATATGTGATGTATTCCATGTTACTAAACATTCATACAAAAATTTATTCAAATCAGAACTTTCATACAGAAGTTCTGTACAAAAGACTGATTGCACTAATTTTGGTACAAAATGGCTGCTGGTGGCCATCTTGAATTTCGGACCACACCCCAAAACACTCGCTCTCATCCCACGGTGATAACAAAGGTACCCAACAAGGTTCGTAAAGATTGGTTCATAAATATGGCCTCTAGTCTGAGCTGTATAGAAGTTGTGTACAAAAAACTGATTAGACCTAATTTCGGTACAAAATGGCACTGGCAGCCATCTTGAATTTTAGACCGCACCCAGAAACACCCGTTCTCGTCCCAAGGTGATAACAAAGGTACCCAAGACATTTCGTGAAGATCAGTTCATAAATACAGACTCAAGTCTGAGCTGTATTGACATGTGTACTTAATGTGTGTAAGTCGCACTGAAATATCAAAGTTCATCTAATTTGCATAATTTCTGCACGAGAAAAAAACCTGTATTATATGTGATGTATCCCATGGTACTAAACATTCACACAAAAAATTATTCAAATCAGCGCTTTCATATGGAAGTTCTGTGCAAAAATCTGATTGCACCTAATTTTGTACAAAATAGCTGCCATCGGCCATCTTGAATTTCGGACCGGACCCAAAAACACTCGTTCTCGTCCCACGGTGATACCAAAGGTACCCAAGAAGATTCGTAAAGATCGGTTCATAAATACGGCCTCTAGCCCGAGCCGTATTGGCATTTGCACTTACAGTGCTGAAACTAACACCAAAAAACATCAAAATTAGTCTAATTTGCACAATTTACGCACGAGAAAAAAACCCGTATTATATGTGATGTACCCCATGGTACTAAACATTCATACAAAAAATTATTCAAATCAGAGCTTTCGTATGGAAGTTCTGTACAAAAAACAGATTTCTGCATCATCGGTACAAAATGGCGGCTGGCAGCCATCTTGAATTTCGGACCGCACCCAAAAACACTCGTTCTCGTCCCACGGTCATAACAAAGGTACCCAAGAAGTTTCGTAAAGATCGGTTCATAAATACGACCTCTAGCCCGAGCCATAGCCAATTGTTGACGTACGGACAGACGGACGGATGGACGGACAGATGGACGGATGGACGGACGGACGACGGACGTCGGGCCATGACAATAGCTCAAATTTGACTTCGTCAAAGTTGAGCTAAAATGGGCATGGCCAAAATTTTTGAAAGTGGGTGACGCTCATATCTCAAGGATGGTATGACACATACACATAGACATGGGGACCAACACCAAATGAGTCAACACTCCATAGAGGTTCACAATATGGACAAGGTCACTGAGGTCGCCCAGGGATAACTGAGTGCATTTTTAGTATTGCTGGGAATGACATTTTTGGACACCTAATGCATTCTCTTGACAAACTTTTTGAATGCTGTGCACATATATGCCTTTTCTGGTTTCTTAGAAGAATTGTTCTGATTCCGTTAATGAATATCTGTAAATACTGTTTACGAAAATCCATTCCTGATTTGTTTAAAAATATGTTACTCCCGAATGCTGGTCACATATTTGCCTTTTCTGGTTTCTTATAAAAATTGTTCCGATTCCTGTACGAATATCTGTAAATACTGTTAACGAAAACCCATTTCTGATTTGTTAAAAAATATTTTACACCAGAAAATAAGCCTCCATAAATTCTCTTTCTGTAGGGTTTATTCCTGATACTTTAACCCTTTTCACACAGACTTGAATTTACTGGATGCAGTAAATTCTGTTTCTCTAGTTGAATGTAACTTTTGTGAAGTTGATAACCTACAGTGTTTTACTGAAGAAAAAACAATGCCTCATTACCACTCACAAACAATTAATGTTTAAAGTTTGTCCAAACACAATTTCCAACACCTTATTTGATACAAGTAGTAACAAGAAAAGTTTTGTGCAAGCACAAGCGCATGATAAAAGGCCCATGAAAACACTTATTCTCTGCTTATATCATGCAATCTTATTGTATTACAACATAAACAAAAAACATTTTGTGAACAAAGTAGAATCCCTCTCACTAAAAGAAGGTGAATACCACATCTCAAAGCATTGTGACTGGTTATTCACAAGACATTTGTTTAATCCTTTGATACTTTTGTATGTTTTATTACGTACGAAATCTTTTGTTTAATTTAACCCTTTGATATTTTTGTATGTGTTATTACATATGGAATCAAACAGCACGTTGATACTTTGTGGTCATTTGTTTTGTTATCATTTGTTTTGTTATTATTTTTCGATTTTTTAAAGTTTTAACCTCAAATTCCTATTTTTTCCTGAATAGTGCTCAGTGTTAACCGTTGAGCCAAATGTTATCGCAGCTTAAAATACTAAAATAATCCTGTTGTCAAGACTTCTCAACTGGTTGAGTGCTAGAAGCCACTATCAGGCTTTCAAAAAATGAGGATACCAGAGCAAAAGCCACCACTTTCCTTGTTAATATTTCATATTCAGTCAAACACAAATAATATTTTGTTTATATATATTTGTTTTATTACATATTATTGGAGAGTGCCTGTTGGCACTCTCCAATAATTTGTAATAAAACAAGTTTTTGAATAACCAATTCAGACCACCAAAAATAATCTAGCCCTCAATCAGATAATCATTAATGTGAAAAATATCTTGATATTTGTACTAACCGATGCCTGACGTCGCATTCTGAAAAACGTTGAAGAAACTGAATTCCCACTGATGTTTTAACATCAGGATAATTAAAGTCTCAAAGGGTTAAAATAATTTACCGTTTATTGAACAGGGATCAAGGCTATGGGGTTAATATATACACAATATATATGTGGTTCCTTCAAAAATAGTTAAAAGGCACTCTCCTCACACACAAACACTTCTCCCTCTAGCACCCCTCAGCTTTTTTCTGGTACAAAACTCAACTTGGGAGATGCTCGAGGTGTTTTTGAGAGGAATCGCCTGGTACCACCATCTCCAAGTATTGTCAGTAGTGGTTTTCGAATTTTGTTTTCTAAATAACGTCAAGCTTATTGAACGAGAGGGGGAGGGTGGCTACACCTTGGGGTTAAGATCTCCATTCGAAAAAAAACTTGAAAATACTACCCCACCCATCCACATAAAATAAATAAAGCAAAATGCTCAAAGGAAGGCTACAGGCATATCGCGAATTGGGAGAAAATATCCACGCAGACATCTCGTCTAATGTAATCGAGGGTGGATGGAACATAACAAATGAAAGTGTCAATAACACTGTAGCTCAACTTGTCAAGACATGTACATGTATAGTATGTGACACAGCAATGACAAACATCTAGGTAATGACCTGATAACAAAGGTACATATAAAGTATTGTAACGGTCTGTACATAAATACTGATCGTAGCCTGTAACAAATGTATAGGTAAAGTATTGTAAAGGTGGGTGACAGTCAGATGCTAAACTAGAAAAGAAATCTTTGAGTCCCAGAGTGGGTCTGACTGAACCCCAAAATATTTGTTCTCATAGCACAGTGATAACAAAGGCACCCCAAAACACACTCATTCCTGTCCCAAGGTGAAAACAAAGGTACCCAAGAAGTTTCGTGAAGATCAGTTCATAAATACAAGCTGTATAGAAGTTGTGACAAAAAACTGATTGGACCTAATTTCGGTACAAAATGGCCACTGGCAGCCATCTTGAATTTTGGACCACACTCAGAAACACTCGTTCTCGTCCCAAGGTGATAACAAAGGTACACAAGAAGTTTCGTGAAGATCGGTTGATAAATACAGCCTCTAGCCCAAGCCGTATTGACATGTGCACTTACAGTGTATAAGTAGCACTAAATAAACCAAAATTCATCTAATTTGCATAATTTCTGCACGAGAAAAAAACCCGTACTGTATGTGATGTATTCCATTTTACTAAACATTCATACAAAAATTTATTCAAATCAGAACTTTCATACAGAAGTTCTGTACAAAAAACTGTTTGCACTAATTTTGGTACAAAATGGCTGCTGGTGGCCATCTTGCGATTCCAGCAAATCCATTACCTCCAGCGAAGCAACTAAGGCACAAGGTCAGTCAACTCCGGACAACTCAGGACCTACTCCATCACAAACTCCAACACCCCTTATGGATCTGGACTTCTCCACTGTTGTTAAGAAGACAGCGGATTGCCCGTTAACGAAAGCCACAAGGCAGGGGCAAAAGAAAGCTACACAAGCCCCACCTGCTAAGAAGGCGAACTCTCTCACAATAGTCGTCACCAGGGTTCACCCAGACACACCCAAGGAGGTAATCTCTGAGGGGTTGCCGGGGTGCGGATGGGAAAGGTTTACCTCAAGAGCCACGGGCAAATGCACGTGGCGGCTTAAGGTAAACTGCCCCAGCAATGCAACTAAGCAGAAATTCACCGAAAACGGGGTCTTAATCAATGGCAGAAAGCACGAGGTGGAGGAGTACAGATCCTCCCCTCCACCAATTCAATGTCACAAGTGCCAAAAATTCGGGCACTTAGCTCCGAAATGCAGGGGGAATCTGACCTGCATGAGATGTGGAGGCAATCACCTCACAAAGGGTTGCAAGTCAGACTCTCCCTCATGCCCAAACTGTAAGGGAGACCACGTTAGCAGCTATCGCGGGTGCCCCCATTTTAAAAAAGTCAAAGAAAGCATAGAACTGAAAAAACTAAACCTAAAAAATCGCGATTGCGCCTCCTCCCCCGACATAATCTGCTCACTAGTTTCAGGAGCATTGTTCACGGTATTAAATAAACACGTGAGTACTAATCTGTCCGACATCTGTCGTGATGTTAGCCGGTCAGTATCCCGGCTTTTCAAAACACAAATTTCGGACTCGCTAATTAAAGCCTCAATCAACACCCAATAAGGCCGCCACTTAACCCCTAACAAAACACCGTAATTAACTACACTCCCATCATGAATAAGTTACAAATAGCCGTGTGGAACGCTAGAAGCGTTAACAATAAAAAACTTCAAATCAGCCGATATTTCGAAGACACAGACATTATCTGTATCTGCGAAAGTTGGCTTCGACCCAGTAAAAACTTTTCGGTAAGCGGGTTCAGCACTATTAGAAGAGATCGATTAACCACCACTGGTGGCGGCGTCGCTCTTCTAATAAAGCAGAACATCAAAACCAAAACTATAAGGACTACTGAAATCACTGTTGATAATAAAAACATCGCGATTGTTTGTTATTATAATGACCCAAGCAAAATTGTTTCCGACACTGTCTTTGATTTCTTTACGAGGAAATACAAACACTGCATTTTCCTTGGCGACTTCAATGCCAAACACCTGTTCTTTGTCTGCAACAAAACTACCCCAAACGGTGAAGCCCTCCTTGAAATCACACAAAAACATAACCTTCATGTGGTTATGAATGACAGCTCAGCAACTTATATCAGTAATAACCCATTATTCTCATCCGAAATCCTTGATCTAATTATCGCTAGCGACTCCCTGATAAACCATATCGACGACCACTGGGTCGGCGACGATGACTTAGGCAGTGACCACCTCCCGGTCCATGCCTCTCTGCAGCTGGGAAATGGCCCACTCAGGTACCCCCCTACTCTCCGTAGAAACTTCAGGAAAATTAATTGGAACCTCTACTACGACATCATTGATGTCAAACTCACGAACTCCCCCCCATCCAATGCAGCGGAACTTGAAACCCAATGCGAGAGCATTGAGAAAATCATTAACTCAACCTTAAACGAAATATGCCCAAAAGAGGAAGTACGCCCCTGGAGAAACACTATCTCGGGCGAGACTCTGTTACTCATCAAATCTAAACGGAAAGCTCTCCGCGCTCTAAAAAAAGAAACTGACCCCAGCAGGAAATCCGAGCTCAAAAAAACATACAACCGCCTTCATGGCGAAGTCAAACAAGCCCTCAAAGCTGAAAAACAAGCCAGCTGGGAAAAGGCAACAGCCAACCTAAACGGGACCCAGGATGCTAAAAAATTCTGGGACTCTTTCAAAATTCTCACTGGGCAAAAAAACAAAGGAGGCAAAGCCACAGCAAAACCTCTTAAAAAGGAAGACGGCTCTTTCACCCGCACCGACAAAGAGAAGGCCGACACCTTTGCCGACCTCCTAAGAAAAACGCATCGCCCGTACCAAGGCACGGGCAATGATGACGCCGTCATCAACGCGATTGATGACTTCATCAATGAACACCCCGACATCTACCGGGACCCCAACTTCGATAACGAGCCAGAAGAAGGGGACGAAGATGACCTTGTCACCCCCATCACCAATGACGAAATCATTAATGTCATAAAAAATGCAAAAACTCCTCCTCACCCGGCGAAGACGAAGTAAGCTACAAAATTCTAAAACAAAGCCCAAACTCCCTAATCGAAAAACTAAACAAACTATTCAACTCATGCCTCACCCATGGATACTTTCCCAATGCTGGAAAAAAGCCATCGGTGTCATGATACCAAAACCCGATAAGGACCCCTCCGATCCTGCCAGCTACCGCCCAATCAGCCTGCTCAGCTGCATTGGTAAGACTTTCGAAAGAATCCTTACCAATCGGCTCAGGGGGCACCTTGAAGACATCGACTTCTTCAATAAATGGCAAAGAGCCTACAGAAGCCGTAAAGAAGGCATCGAACATGTCTACCGACTAGTCAGCCAAATGAAAACCGCTATCAACAATCAGCAAATAGGCGCGGCAGTCCTGTTAGATGTCGAAAAAGCATTCGACTCTGTTTGGCATAATGGAATGCGCTACAAATTATCAAAAATGAGACTCCCCGTGAAACTGATCAGATTACTGTCCTCTTTCTTAAATGATCGCGAAATTAAAGTCAGAGTGAACAATGAAATGTCTGACAGTGTCCCACTCGAAGCAGGCACCCCCCAAGGTTCCGTCCTAAGCCCCCTCCTATATATCTTTTTCGTAAATGACCTTAGCTTCTCCGAGAATCGCGTTCAAGTTTCCCAATTCGCGGATGATATGGGCCTCTGGGACTCTAACAATACGGCCAATCTGCTCCAAAAACCCCTGTGACGAGCTTGAAGAATGGTGTGCCAAATGGAGAATTAAGCTAAATGCCAATAAAACCCAACGAATCACCTTTACTCGCAAGAAAACTAAACGGGATTTTGACCTAAAACTTATGGATAACACCCTCCCAGAATGCAAAGAAGCGAAATTCCTGGGCAACTGTCCTTCAACAACATGGCGAAAAAAGCTACTAAACGAATTAACTTACTGAAAATGCTCAAGGGAACGTCATGGGAGGCCAACCAGTCCACCCTAACTATACAAATCCTTTGTGCGCCCAGTACTCGAATACGGTGCAATAATACTAACTGACCTCAACCAAACTAACATGGGAAAACTCCAGAGGGTCCAGAATCACGCGCTTAGAGTTGCCCTCCGTGCCCCATGGGATACACCCATAAAAACACTCCACGACAAGGCCGATATCCCCACCATTAAAGACCGCCTAGCCACCCTGGCCGTGAAAAATCAAGACCGGTTAGCCGACAGCGAACTAATCTCCGATCTTGGAGTAATTTGCGAAAGCCGACAAAAGCCCAAAAATTGCAATCAAAACTAAGACCACTCGAATAAAAACTAGGGAATGACAGGTGAACTGCGATCTCCGACGCCCTGAAATACCCCTAAACTAAATTAAAATAAATAAGTCCGCAACCAGCGAAGGGTACAACAGGAAAGAAACACCCTCGGGTGTGGTCTAGTGTGCTAGACCTGTTGCCCTCCCGCTGACAGCCTCGGAAGCTCAACCCGCATTAAACGATCGCGATTCCCGGCACCCTCAACTTCAAATAAACTTAAACTAACCTAAATAAGGCCACTTCCAGCGAAGGACACAACAGGAAAGAAACACCCTCGGGTGTGGTCTAGTGTGCTAGACCTGTTACCGTCCCGCTGCAAACTAGGAAGTTCAGCCCACTTAAAACGCTCGCGATCCCCGGCACCTTAAAACTAAATAATAAATAGGGAACGACTGGGGTCCCAAGCACGAGAGTATGTTACTGCCCTTACAAATGTAAAGATTCGTGCATCTCATAATCTCCCCCATTGCGACAAGCGCACACACAGCACAATACCACACGAGAGTATGTTACTGCCCTTACGAATATAAAGATTCGTGCATTCCATACTCTCTCCACACACACAGCAGATACCACAAGGACACACTACTAAAGAGGTGCTACTTTTATCTTTACAGTTTACATATTCTAATGAAAACTAATTCTACCTTCTTCTTTTAGCAGGTACACAGAAGAATTTTTTTTTTTTTTTTTTTCTTGACTGAACATCCTCCGCTCCATCCCTAAAAGTGGTCAGCCACTTTAAGGGAGGCGAGCGCTGGTCCTGCGTCCCGCCTCTGCCCCTTTTTGTAAGCGCATTGCGCATCTTTTTGTCCCAACCCAATAGGATTACAATGCAGGCCTGCCCCCGAACCAGGGAAGTTCGGGTCTTCTTCTTGGTGGTCCCCGAAAGGGGTCGTTGTTGTTTTCCTTCAAAGAGTCCAACTATAACAGAGACAGCCTGAGGCAGATTATACTTGCCAGTGATGGCCATCACTCATTATCATCCTCGAAGTGGCAGACTATACTTGCCCGAAAATCCAGATCGACTGCACCCTCGGGGAGAGGTAGTACCTTTGTGAGAGGACCCACACTGGTCCTCACCCGAGGGTCCAACCGCCTACAGTCAACGAGACCGCCTACCCACAACTGGAGACACCTGCTGAGTACCGGATCCTTTTCCTCCTTCAACACGCCTAGACATGTGACAGCCATCATATACAGCTACCGAGGGTCGAAAGGGGCTTGTCCCCCATACCGACCCTGCGCGCCTTTGGCGCGCGAAATCATTTCTCTTCTTCTTGAATTTCGGACCACACCCAAAAACATCCATTCTCATCCCACGGTGATAACAAAGGTACCCAAGAAGTTTCGTAAAGATCGGTTCATAAATAAGGCCTTTAGCCTGAGCCGTATAGAAGTTGTGTACAAAAAACTGATTAGACCTAATTTCGGTACAAAATGGCCACTGGCAGCCATCTTGAATTTTGGACTGCACTCAGAAACACGCGTTCTCGTCCCAAGGTGATAACAGAGGTACCCAAGAAGTTTCGTAAAGATCGGTTGATAAATACAGCCTCTAGCCCGAGCCGTATTGACATGTGTACTTACTGTGTGTAAGTAGCACTGAAAAAATCAAAGTTCATCTAACTTGCATAATTTCCGCATGAGAAAAAAGCCCGTATTATATGTGATGTATCCCATGGTACTCATCATTCACACAAAAAATTTTTCAAATCAGCACTTTCATATGGAAGTTCTGTGCAAAAATCTGATTGCACCTAATTTTGTACAAAATGCATTAGCTGCCATCGGCCATCTTGAATTTCGGACCACACCCAAAAACACTCGTTCCAAAGGTACCCAAGAAGTTTCGTAAAGATCGGTTTATAAATACGGCCTCTAACCCAAGCCATATTGGCATTTGCACTTACAGTGCTGAAAGCAACACTAAACACATCAAAGTTAGTCTAATTTTCATAATTTACGTACAAGAAAAAACCCCGTATTATATGTGATGTATCCCATGGTACTAAACATTCATACAAAATATTATTCAAATCAGCACTTTCATATGGAAGTTCTGTGCAAAAATCTGATTTCACCTAAGTCTGTACAAAATGGCCACCAGCGGCTAACTTGATTTTCGGATCGGACCCCAAAACACTCGTTCTCGTCCCACGGTCATGACAAAGGTACCCAAGAAGTTTCGTAAAGATCGGTTTTTAAATACGGCCTCTAGCCCGAGCCGTATTGAATTGTTGACGGACAGACGGACGACTGGCCATGGCATAAGCTCAAATTTGGCTTCTCCAAAGTTGTGCTAAAAAGGTTTTAAAAAAGTATTTCTAACTTTGGAGATCGCATAACACAACACGAAAATTGAAACATTGAAAGCTGTGAATCACAGTTGAACAACAAATTCCACATATTAGTGGATCCAGAATATATATACAGTTCCATTTTTTGTTTTTCAAGCCATTTGAATCGAGTTGAGAATTCAATACTGCATGATCTGGGCAATTATCGCCCCAATATACACGCGCCAAATAACGTTCCCGTGCCCCTGATTGGTTTTTGTTAAATTGCAGCTACAAGTTAGCTTGGCAAATGAGAGTGAAGATGCTGAATTGTAGCTACAGGTTCAATTTAGTAAATTGTATGTACAATGTAGCTGAACTGATGGTACAATTTAGTAAATTGTAGCTACAACTTACTAAATTGTAACTGTAATTTTGATAACTAATAATTACATGGCGCTAATAAGCCGCCATACATGACAAACTTGACAATGATCCGTGTAACGCACAAAGCCTTTTAAAAAACGAGATAAAAATAGCACACACTTATTTCCTTCGAACGTGGCCTTTAAAATAGTTGCATTTTTCAGACAAAAAGATTTTAACACAGTAACAATTAATACGCTTTTTGTCTCACAAATTGTGTATACTGTAAAAAACAAATGTGATGTTTCTCAAAAGAAAATATATAACTCGAAGCGAGTGCTGTCATTGCAGTGACCCAATAATTGCCGTTGAGACATTACAAGTGAAAATCTCCTAAAGCAATCTCACCCGATCATAATTCACACAGAGATAGAGACATGGAATGGCTAGGTCCGCGGGGCAGAACTGAAATGTATTAGAGGGGAGAACACGAAATTGTATAGGATTTTTTAGGGATTGGGTTACGGATTAACACTTTACGCCCACGTAATATACAAATTCAGCAGTTGAAAAAATATTATTTTTCTGAAACTTACAGCAAAACTATATCATGTGACCCCTCATTGGAATGAGCTCATCGACAATCGGCCCGGGACGTTTCAGCCTTGTACATATTATTTGTAGTCAGATATGGTACAGTCCAGGGGCGCCGGAACAGCGGGGCTATGGGTGCAATTGCCCCGTTGACCTAACAAACTGCGGGGCAATTGACCAGTTGCCCTAACATTTTTTTGCTGATCATTTCATCATAAATGGCACTCAATTTGGATCAGCTCTGATCCCCAACCTTCTTCCCCCCCCACCCCCCCCCCCACCAATATTTTTTAAGTTGTTAACAACCCATCTCGATCATAATTTCCGCATAATTGGCAATTACTCTGTATCCGCTCTGATCCCCCCTCCCCCCCCCCCCCCCCCCCCCAATATTTTTAAGTTGTTAAGCCCCTGTCCTGTAGTTTCTGCATGGACCAACTTATCTCGTAGGCATCCTTCCCAGAAACTGTTTGGGTCGACTTTTTCATGGGGGCTGACTTTAAATTTACAAAGCATTGAAATCCTCTCGTGCTCTCCCGAGCTCGTGTCCTCGGCAAGGGCCTACGGCTCTTGTAATTTGCCCCCACTCCAGTGCACCTGGCCCAGTCACAGAATTGTGCAATATGATATCTGATCCAAAGGCTCTTGTAATTTCCACCCTGCCCCGCCCTGTTGATGTTTCGGCGCACCTGGCCCCTCAGAATTGTGCAATATGGTATATGATCCATTCACAAACACCCCCCCCCCCCCCCCCATATTTTTAAATTCATAACAACCCCTCTCGATCATCATTTCAGCATAATTGGCACTTACTTTGTATGCGCACTGATATCCACCCCCCCCCCCCCCCCCCCACCAATATTTTTTTAGTTATTAAGCCCCTGTCCTGTAGTTTTGTTGACCAACTTCTCTTGTGGGCATCCTTCCCCGAAATTGTTTGGGCCGACTCCTAAATAGGGGCTGACTTCAAATTTACAAAGCATTAAAAACCGACTTCTCTCGTGAGCCTTCTTCCCCGAAATTGTTTGGGCCGAGTTCTCATAGGGGCCGACTTCAAATTTGTAAAGCATTAAAATCCTCTCGTGCTCTCCCGAGCTGGCACACATGGCCCAGTCAAAGTATTGTGCAATACGATATCTGATTCAAAGGCTAGTTTCAGCGCACCTGGCCCACACAGAATTGTGCAATATGGTATCTGATCCATTCGGATCACCACCCCTCCCCCTTCCATATTTTTAAGTTGTTCACAACTCCTCTCAATCATTATTTCAGCATAATTGGCACTTCCTTTGGATCTGCTCTGATATCCCCCCCCTCCCCCCCCCCCCCCCTCCCCCCCAGTATTTTTAAGTTGTTAAGCCCGTGTCCTGTAGTTTTGGGGACCGACTTCTCTCGTGGGCATCCTTCCCCAAAATTGTTTGGGCCGAGTTCTCATAGGGCCGACTTCAAATTTACAAAGCATTAAAATCCTGCACCTGGCCCAGTCAGAATAGTGAAATATAATATCTGATCCAAATGCATGGTTTTAAAACTTGGTCAGAATCGTTAAATAATTTGGTCCGAATCGTAAATGGTCAGTAAATAATCAATCTATATTACAGTGACATACATAAGAGCACTACACGCAAAAAAGGAACACATTTTGCTGTCTGCAGGGTTCAACAATGAAAAGTAGCACCTATAATTGTAATCAGACATGGTCCCCTTAAATAATTTATGTTATGCGTTAAGTATACATAAAAAGTAATGTCTCGATTTGACCAAACATTTAGCCCGAATCATTTATTTAATATCTGGCCCAAATCGTTCGAATCGTAAATAAAATATCTGGTCCAAATCTTAAATGGTAAGTATCATATAGAATTTATTTTTCATCTTTCGAGTGGGAGTACATTAGAGCACTCGGGAAATGGAAAGCGAACACGCATTTCCTTTTGCAAGAGTTGAACAATGAAAAATGGCACCCTGTTTTTTAGTCGGACACGTCAAGCAATTTCTGGCACAAAAGATTAATATATGGAAGCACAATCGTTTTTTTCCACTACTTTGTCCCGCTAATGCAATGTACAAATACTATATAATAATAAGACACAACAAAATGAAAAAAATAAACACGGAAATATTTAAGATGCACAAATATTAGTTTCGGAACAAATGTTTTCCATTTTTTGGATGTAACTTTCTTCGGTGTGCGGAAGTGAAAGTGTATTCCAATAGTTACGCGCGCATGCGCGCTAAATAACAATTTTTTTTTAGGTTTCGTCAATGATCATGCTCTTCATCAGCACAATGTCAAAGATTTTAAGGTGCCAAATCAAATTTTTAGAGCAATTGGTTAGACTGTGGGTAAGGGTTGATGACCAATTGAAATGCCCATTACAAACCTACACAGTTACAAAGGATATGAGTGGTACAAGGATAAGCTGTTTGAGGTCAGTGGTAACTGGTTTTGAAGTCAGAATGTCTGTATGAGTATTGTGGCTTTTGTTAGGATCATTTATTGACACTACTAATCAAGTACAGGAAATGATAACACATTATCATCAAATCACAGTGTATTACACAGTGTATTACAAACATATTAACCCCTTGAACCCAAGAGACCACTTTTACGACTCAGGAACATGATACGTCATAATTTCATTAAGTAGGATAGCTGCAAGATACCACCAGGGTTCAAAGGGTTAAAAAATATTTGCACTGATGTTTAGGAAGTTTGATATCTTACAAAAAGATGCTGGAAATCCGTTTCAGGTCAATATTACAGTTGGAGATTGAGAAAGCACCAGCAGGGAAATATAAAACAGTTTGTGTCTAAATATTGGGCGATTAGGAGAGAGAGAGAGTGAGGAAGGACGTATCCAATGGGACACTGGGTTGGTGTAGGCCTCCTCGTTAGAGGATCACAGCAAATCAGTGGAATGCTCAAGTATTGATATTGTTTCTTAAAAGGAAACAACTGATAGGTGACTTTCCATATCATCAGTTAAGATTTGAAAAGTTGGATAAGGGCAAGGTGATGTTGAAGAAAACAATAGGTGTTAATCCCCAATTATGGTACTGTTTGTTTGTTTAGTACTTTAGTACACAGCACCACAGTGCCTCATGTGGGCAAACAGGATTAAGTATCTTACCCAAAGACACAGCCCAGATGGCATGGGTAAGGATCCCAATTATGACGTAGTCTGTTTCAAATATTATACCACATACAACATTATAAACAGAGGATATTTAAATTGAAATAGTAAGAAATGATTTATTCATATATTTATTTAGCATGTATGTGCCTGTGTATATACTGGGACAATTCTCAGCACAATAAGCACCGGATTCAATTCTCTGGAGGATTCACCTGACTTGGGAAACCCAAAAATGGAAAACTATTTATATGCCAAACAAATTTATGAAAATCATGAATATTTCTAATTGTTTTTCCATTCTTTTCGGTTTTTGTGTTCATTTTCATGAAAGAAGTGACTGATTTTCTTGGGCTTGGGCAACTGTTCTGAATTCCCACTAGATTACAACCTGTACATGTCCAGTTGCTTAGCTGTGACTTCTAGCCAAGACTTGACTGGAAATCTCTGCCTGTGCGTTTTGTCAGCATAATCTCCTAATGATGGCATGTAAAAGACACATGCTTCAAGATCGCAAAAGCCTGATCCTTTAAATTACCGTAGATATGATTTGTGTTGGCACAAGAATGTCAGTGTTCAGCTCATTGCAGTGGTATTTGTGGTGCTGTGGTGGAATGATACAAGAACAACTTATTCTGTATTTTCCTGGTATGAATTCCCCTTTGGTACTATCAGCAAATCTCAGTCAAGTTTGATACCGAATATCGAACCGATACCGCAGTATACCCTTCTCAATATACCAAAACCAATACCGGACTCAAAATTCCAATAATGCCCATCTTAATAAATGGGAAGTCTATGATTCCATCAATCTGTCCAGATAGAAATTCCAGCTTTGATTATCTCCCTTAATATGCAATGGGCTACTTTTCCATCCTTGCACAGGCATGGGATGGGTGAGCCTGCTAGTTTGAAATGAAGCAAAAAATAAGTTTACCATCAGAAAGGAATTACACTGTAATCTCTAATACTTTTCGAGTGTCACACCTCACCCAAATGTATGGTTAGGGTGTGGTTAAGGTATGGTACCTGCTATGCAAATTTCTGGGGTACACACCTTAACCACACCTCATAATTCTACCACACACCTTATCTACACCTGTCAGAAGCCACTCCAAATTCATATTTAGGCAAGGCACACTCCAAAGGTACCTCAAAAGTACCCCAAGCACACCCCATAGAGATAGTCTGTGGCCTGCTATACCCCCACCATGGCATACCATCTTGTGTGGGTGACTGAAAGAGGCATTCAAATTTTGTAAGTAAAAAAAATGCAACATGGCCACCAGTTGGACATCTTGAATCCGATCGGGAAAAAAATTATGTCACACACTGCTCCTCATCATGTCGATCATTTATGTTGAGTTTCATGACAATGCAGCAAAAACTGTAGAAGTAGTTCACTGCACAAGTATTAAGCAAAATCCAATATGGCCACCAGTCGGCCATCTTGAATCTGATCGGAAAAAAATTATGTCACGTACTGCTCCTCATCAGGTCGATCATTTAAATTGAGTTTCATGACAATGCAGTGAAAACTGTAGAAGTAGTTTGCGCCACAAGTATTTTGCAAAATCCAATATGGCCGTGAGTCGGCCATCTTGAAACCGAGTAGGAAAAAAATAATGTCAAGCACTTCCCCTCATTATGTTTATCATTTTTGTGAAGTTTCATGAAAATGCGGCTAAAACTGTGGAAGTTGTTCGCTCCACAAGTTAACATGTGCAAAGGACCGACGATGACAGACAGACCGACTGACTGACCGACAGACAAGTTGACTCCTATATACCCCCCTTAAACTTTGAGTTGTGGGGGTATAAACATGTTAGAACTGGCACACCTCAAACATACCCCTATGACTTAGAGCAAATTCTCTTCAAAGCTAACACACCTTTAGCATACTCGATGATGGATAACGGGTCTCAAAATTCTGCATTTTGCCTGGACGTGTCGTGGGTGTGGACAGAAATGTATGCAGTATTGGAGCAACAGTCTAATATCTGTCTTCCAGAGCAATTGAGCAACTGGACAAACGGGCTGAATCTTATATCATGGGGAGTCGTTGCAAGCCTTGTCGTGCTAACAAGAACACCAACATACATTGTAAGAGGCCAACGAAAGGAAGCAATAACTGTTCCATTATTATTATGTTTCTTTGTTTCGTTTAATTTTTGTGGTGATAGTCCTGTCATTGGATTTACCAATAAGCTATTTGAATTTGAATTTCCATGATTATCAGGACTGTGAAGCATACTGATCGTGCATCAACTGGAACAAAACAGGTGTAAGACGTGACCTGCAGCACTGGCCCATATGATGAGTGGATGAATAAATGACAACCGACAAATATTCTTGCCACCTATGTCTCCTAGTTGGACTTTTTAGTTTGGGGCCAATGCAACAGAGATAAAGGAAGGTGTGGTTACTGTACTAAAATTCAGGGGGATCAGGACCCTGGTGACCGTCTCTAGTTTTACATTTTGACACTATATGCATAATCGGATAAATAAATCATGATATGTTCATTGTTTCCCATACAGCAGATTCCAAACCAGTAAGTGTAAAAAATACTATATTTAAATATATAAATTCCTGTGGCAAACATTGTGGAGGTACCTCAAGCATACCTTTGGCATGCCCTAACCACACCCCAATGGTGGTACCCCAATGATACCCCAACCACACCCTTGGCACACCTTCAGGTGGTACCCTAAGTATACCTTAGATATACCCAAAACACAACACTTATGGGGGTACCCTAAGCATACCCTTGGCATACCCTAACCACACCCTTGGGATGACCAAATGGTGGTACCCCAACAGTACCCCAACCATACCCCAGGCACACCTTATGGCAGTACCCTAAGCACACCGCAGGCATACCTCAAACATACCTCATATTAGGTACCCCAACCACACCTCTGAGCTCATTTACATTTTTGGCCCTACACCCTAACCACACCTCAACCATACCTTAAGCATACCCGAACTATATATATGTTTGTAAAAAATATAGATCCACACCGAAGTTGGGGTGTCACACCTCAACCAATTTTGTAGCCCACATCCTAGGAGTACCTTATCCACACCTCAGCCACACTGCAAAAATATAAGGGATAGAATAGAAACAATTGATAACACTAAAGACTCATGATGCAAGTAATGTAAACAACGGTACGCAAAATCAACCTGTTGTATAAACATGACAGAGAAATTTAATTTAAAAGAATAAAAACAATTTAAAATTTACTAAAAAGGCTGGTTTCCTTGAGAAATGACTATATCTGATATGGGTTCATGTTATAAAATACTAGTAGATCTCTTAAGAGACGCTACCTTAAAATACCGCCATCTGACATGATTAAAATTCATACAGTGTCAAAGGACATTGACAGGAAACACATTCTGGTTGCATATCTCCCTAAAAAAAACAATGTGTATATCTTGTATGACCAATATGACATCGCATCAAAATTACATGATCTTTTCTACAAAGGTTACAAGATGGATAATTATCATTAAAATTTGGTTGGAAACATTGGAGCTTGTTATTTGTTGCCCCAGCCTACTCTACCTGCCATAGTTTTCATGTATTTATTGATATGTGATTTGTAATCACTGAATGGAAATTAAAATCCGAGACAGGCTTGTGTGAATCATGTTTACCTGAGATACCAACATGTCCAGGTTACCATCTAAATAATTACTTCGAAAGGTCATTTACTGTACTGAAAAACATGCATGCCTTTGTGTAATATTTTATGACAAATTATCAGATCCTTTCGGCATACTGGTGATCATCGGGTGTTGGAGGAGGTGGCCAATTAAAAATACAGAGGCAAATGAGAAGAGCTGTCAGAAATGATGACTGATTGCCTTGCACATTGGACTCTGATGTGTACACATTGACCAAATAGAGTTCCCATTTGAGATACAAAATGGTTGAAGGCTACCCCTGCTACCACTTGGACTATTCTTGTGTGCAAGGGCAAAATTCACCTTGCAGTGGAACATACACAAGATGTCAGGGGCTGTGGCAAGGACTAGACCCTACTAGCCAGATCAGCCCTCCAACAATGCTAATCTGGCAACTCCAACCACACTTGTCTCCCCCTCACAACCACCACCTCTCAAAAAGAACAGAAAGAAACATGAAACAACATTAACTTGGTCTTCCCTAACATTTTGATTCCTTTTCTCCCCACTGTATGTGGCATGCACAATCATCCAACTGCAAATGGGTTCGCAAGGGGTTAATTAATTTCACATCATCAAAAACTTGCAGAGAGAGAAGAGCTATCTTACTGTGATAGCAGAATGGTGCCTTTGGACCCTCCCTTTCAGTAGTATGTTATATATATGTATCTCATCAGGTGACTAAAATAAACTACGGGCAAATGTAGTGTAGTTTATGTTGTTATGTCTTTAACTGAGGCAAGAAAATGTCTATAACCAGTAAATAAAGAACGACAATCATTTAATAATTACACAAAATTTCCCATAAACAGTTAAGCATGATGCTAACCTTTGGTCAATTTTTGGGTTTGTCTGCTTTGAAGAGCAGATGATAATTTGTTCACCAACCATGATGGTTTGTTCATATCCATATAATCTTCTTCCTGCAAGATATCATTTTAAGTATATACTCTGAAAATACCCAGAAAACATTATGACAGATCTTGATTGCATAAAAAACATATTTTATGACTTAATAAAAGATTGAAAATGTGTTAAAATTGTGCTACTATACCAGAATACAAGAGGAAGAGTGAAAAAAGCTGAATATCTGATGTCTAATTTTTAACCGTATACCTGATGTAAAGTACATATCTGACCAATGCTATTCACAAAATTAAAAATAGTCTATCACATTTTATTATATTTTTCAGTTTTTTCCTCCAAAACATTGCTTTTGAGTTTCTTCCAATAAGGGTCATAAACTATGTTCTGAAGGCAAAAAACTGAAATTGGTACATTTTTTAAGAACATTTTCAACCCTTTACCTAACATAAAAAGCAGACGACACTTGCATATAAAATTATTGAATAACTAATGTTTTTTCATAGCTTATGACCCCTTTTGAGGCAAAAAATGAACAAATAATGAAAATTGAATGGCAATTTTTGTGAACAGTGCTGGCTGTTTTTTGGCCAGTATGTTGGGTAATGGGTTAACAAGTGTTATCTTTCTTTTAGTCATGTCAGGTAACAGGTTAAGGCTGTTATACACTCTTACAAATTGCCAGTATTGTGTCCAATGTGATAAAGAAATAATTCACATTTTTTTTCCTCAGTTTGAAATTTTGACAGGGACATGGCGACAATCCTGGCCAAAATTTTCAATAGATACAAATTTTAAGCCTCAACCCAACAAAATAATGGAAACCTGCTAATTCATTAGCCACTTGTGCAATGAAAATTGATCACTTAACAGGAGTATTCAATTCAAAGGGATTTGGTCAACTTCCTATATTCTAGAAATAACTGAGCATTCATTCCATCCATCTTGCTTGACAGAATGCATGAAGCTTTGTCAAACAAGATATAATAGCTTACATGTCTGTAATGGATCACTGAGGCCATTGTCAGGGTAATTTATTGATATATTACAGTTTATTTATTTATTGGTGTTTAACGACACTTTCAACAGACAGGGTCACCTTGTGTCGGATTGAAATATATTACAAGAATTTTTTTATTCAATTAACTTGAGTTTACGCTATAACCTATATGCACTTAAGTGAAATTTGTACTGAAGGTATGGTTTTGCATTTTGGGTTTATATTCAATTAACAGGGTTATTCAATTAAGAGATATCATATTAAGTGGGATCCAATGTAGTTGAAAATTTTTTTTGGCCCTTTGGTAGGTGATTTCAAAGCATTTTATCTATAAATGAGACTGTTTTGTAATAGACAATTAGTGATTTTTGAACTACATTTTTGGGGATTTTCTAACTGAAGTCAATTATTTGTCTGAGTGCAACAAGGCATCATCTACAATGCTAAAGCATTGCCAATGGCTCCTTGTTACACTCAAGAGACAATTTCCAAAGTTGCAAATTCATAGGGACATACCTAACCTCCTGAACCAAGACCCCCTAGCCATGTTCCTGAATTCTGACAAAGTGTGAGACTTCTGATTTGAGCTTTGCTGTCAAACAAACACACAAAGAAACTTAACTGAATCCAATATCCAAAGTAAAAAGTAACAATCCCCAAATATAATTTTAATGTAATAGTGCACTTTTGTATCAGAATTATAATCAATGATTTTATGTCAGTTTGAACATTTATCTCAGAGCAGTCCATGTACTTGTTTTACAGCAAGGTTAATAAACAAGATATGACAATGTCATGCAATTTAAAATAAAGATAATTAGGCTCCACAAAATAGATCTTCTGTTTCTGAGGCCATTTTTTGTAAAACTGCATGTGGGAGAGCGTTTTTTTTATTTCATTTTTTATTCTTTGTAATTGTTTCTTTGTCATCAAAAGTTCATGTTCTTGATCTGTTTTATGTTTTAGTCCTCATAATATACAGAATAGCATGTGTGATGGTGTATTTCATCCCTTGAGTGCAAGAAGGCTTTGCAATGCAAAAGCATTACAAAGCCTTGTTGCACTCAAGGGCCAAATTTATCAATTATATTAACTTGGGTAAAATATCGAACATAAGCCATTTAATTTTTAGTTTTTTTAGTTTACATTGGTTATAAAAATAGAGCATGCGGCAGCCAAAAGGACACTGCGGGAGGCCTTGAGAAACAGATTTTAAACTTTTTAAGGCCTTAATGCCTTTTTGTATCAGAAATATAATCAGTGCTTTTATGTTTAGTTTGAACATTTGTCTCAGAGCAGTCAATCTTTGTACTTGTTTTAGAGTAAGGTTCATAACAAGGTGTGATAATGTCGCGCAATTTAAAATAAAAATGATTATAACTTCATCACGTTGCATGCAAGACTCACAATATGGTCAGAGGGTAACAGCTTTTGGCCCTTTATCAGATGTAACTGCCAGAACTGGCCAGGACTCATCAAAATTACCATTCAAATTTGATTATTTCTTTCAATTTCTGCCTTCTAAACATAGCTTAAGATCCCTCATCGAGTGAGCTCGAATACAACATGGACTATCCATTTAGACTAGTTTCTTTCTGGTTAGTTATTAGTTACTCTTTGAAAAGTTCCAAAATTTCATAATACAATTATTGATCATCTGTGTTTCTCTCAGCTGTTTTGCAAATCCACCCAAATTTGTACTTATATTTTTACTATCAGTAATAGCTACCAAATGGTTAGGCGTGAATGGGACACCAGTCGAAGAGAAACAGCAATACAAATTTCAACAAACATGCCCAATAGAAAAGATAACAAATGTAATTTTGCCTGGTTCCCAAAGGGTTGTTTTGATTTTTTATCCATCCATTTGATCAGAACCGCTTCAAACAAAAATAACGAACTCTTCACCTTTGGGTTTATACAACAGAATTAAAATTTGTTTATTTAAATGAATTTTCACGCACTGGGATGTGTAATAAATAAAGAACATGATGTGTGTTTGAATTGGTGGCTGTTTTACATAACTCTTTGGAATGGCGTAGTCATATTTCGCTTGCGCCAATGGCTTCACAAAATATGACTACGCCATTCCAACTTGTTATTTAAAACACCCACCGATTCAAACACACATCGTGTTCTGTCTATTTATCTAACAAACTAACTGGTCAGTGTGATTCATAAAAACAGGAGTGCAGTGGCTCAGTGATTCAAGCATAATGTACTCCCAACCAAAAGGTCCAGGGTTCAATCCTGACCAGCATTAATTGTGTTGTGTCCTTGGGCAAGGTACTGAATCCTGATTGCCCACATGGGGACACAGTGGCACTATGTACGAAGGCACATTGACAGTTGGTGGTACACTTGCCTTCGACCAATGTTAACCCTACTCGTACGGTGTTAATATGTTGGGGAGTCTGACAGTTGCTCAATGCTGCTCGGTAGTTCTTATCAGGTACACCAGCTTCCTCCACCCATAAAACTGTCAGACACAAGGCGACCTTTGCTGCATCACACATAAGCTACATATGAAATCTAAAAAAGATTGGGTAAGAGATGTGGCCTGCAGGGTATGCTAATGGAATTGCTGACAATTTATTTGCCAAATGCAAGATGGCAGCTGGCGGCTGTGTTTTTCAACAAGATTCAGAAAAATTTCATAGCTCCCATCCAGACATCACACCAAAGCCACATATGAAATTTGAAAATGATCATGTGAGAGGTGCAATCTGTCTGTGGGGTGTGCTAATGGAATTGTGGACAATTTATATGCCAAATCCACGATGGCCATTGGAGGCCATGTTTTTCAATGAAAAATTTGATAGCTCCCATCTAGAGATTACTCAAAAGTCCTGTATGAAATTTGAAACTGATCAGGTGAGAGAAGTGGCCTGTAGGGTGAGCAAAAGGAATTGAGGATGGACAGAGGGACATATGTACAGACATACATACAGATGGACATAAGGACTGACATACGGATGGACAACAGATCACAACTCATCCCATTAGCTCATACTCGATGTTGTCAAGTTGTGCTTATAATATCTTTATACATACTATACAGAGAAGAGACTTTAACCCCATTACACTGACGTAAAAAAATACTGAAATTTCAAACAGCAATTTTTGCAATTATGCAACTGGGAATTTAACCCTATGAACACTGGTGGTATCTTCCATGTTAGTTCAATGGCAGCAATTAGAAGAGTTATTAGGGGAGACCAATTAATATTTTCAACCCAAAGGCTGCACGTTGAAAATATTGATTGGTCTACCCCACACATTCATATAGCAACCATCTTACTTAATGAAAGTATGATGTATGTCGTTCCTGGGCCAAAAAAGGCTGCTCATGTTCAAAGGGTTAACCAATATAATCTTGTAGGACAGAGCTCACAAGATTGAATTGCATTATGGGAAAAATTTGCACTTTAAAATTTTTATATTTTGACATCAGGGTGCATAGTTAAACTTCCTGGTAGGTGACTGCTATAGAATAAAATATAATAAAATGCAACAGATTTCGTCCTCCTATTATAATCAAAAAAAGAGACATACAAATCTTTGAGAAAGACAGCAAATATTGAATTACTTGTATTTACCGATTGTTAAGTAAATACAAACAGTTCATGTTAATATTATTATAGACCACACCAAGGTTCTGAAAGCAACTAAATAACCCTTTAGCTAAAACAATATCCTTGTCTGTCAGTTCCAGCCTTGTCTAAATTAGAAAATTTTTTTTAATAAACTAGAGGCCTAAAGTGAGCCTAGAGTGCTCACCTAGATCAAGTTGTTGGAGGCAGTTTAACCCTTTACCCAACACAGACAATATCAAAATTTATTTTTTTAAATATCATTTTTTAAATTTTTTCAAAAAATTTCAACAAAACCATATCATGTGACCCCTCTTTGGAATGAGCTCGACGAGCTCGTTCCAAAGAGGGGTCACATGATATGGTTTTGTTGAAATTGTTCGAAAAATAATATTTTTTCAGCTGCTGAATTCGCATATTACGCGGGCACATGCGGGCGATTCGTTGGGTAAAGGGTTAAGTGTGAGCTTTTTACTGATTTTAGTAGAGGTAGGAATCAGTTTTAAAAAAGACAGCATTTTCCTTGCCAGTTTGAATTTCCAACTCATAAAGATACTCTTTAGCATGTAACAAATATTTGTCCTACAGCCAACATAGAAAATAAGACATTTGAAAATCTTTTCTATTTTCAGCAACAGGGCTTCCACAAGGGTGTATGAAATTTGTATGATAAGTATCAATTGTATGTCACACAGTAATACTGGAGCAAACCTGCCAAAAATTGAAAAATAGGGGAGGAGTTATGAATTTTGCCCCCCCCCCCCCCCTCTTCAGGAACACAACCAAATAATTGCCTAAGAAACTTTCTTTGTACAACCTTAAATCTATACCATTCATGAAGGCTGCATACCAAACATCAACTCATTGTCACCAGTATTTCATGAAAAGAAGTCTGTTAAGTGTTTTCTCATTACAAACAGTGACTGCATACCAAATCTGGTTCAGTTAGGCCAAATGGTTCAGAAAATACAAAATTTTGGACAAAGTCAAAACTTTTTGCCCATCCCTTCATGAACACACACATACTGCCTGAAAATCTTGTTTTTTAACAAACTTGAATCTTTATCATAAAGTATTGAAACTGGTCGTTTATGAGAGAAGATTTTAAAAGAATTTTTGACTTCTTGGACACTGCCACCGCGCCCCCACTGATAATTTGTGCAAAGTTTGGGTGGCTTTGGGCTAGTGGTTCTGAAGACTGATATGTAAATGTTAACCCTTTTCCTAACATGAAAAGCAGATGACACTTGCAAATAAAATTCTTGAATAACTAATTTTTTTCATTTTTTGCTTCAAAAACATAGCTTATGACCCCTCATTGGAACGAGCTCAATGAGCTTGTCCCAATGAGGGGTCATAAGCTATGTTTTTGACACAAAAAATGAAAAAAATTATGAAAATTGGATAGTAATTTTTGTGAATAATGCTGGCCGGTTTTGGCTGTTACATTGAGTAAAGGGTTAACAGAAGACATACAATAGATGCTAAGTGATGGAATTAGCCTACCCTGACTTTCAGTCAGGTAAGCTAAATACTATAAGTAATTTCTTCTTCTTTTGGAGAAAAAAAAATAAGAGTCCAAGACTTTCTTGGAAAATTTGCCACTTTTGAAAATTTTGTTTTTGCTGAAGGGTTATGGGTAATGCTGCTAAAATTAGTAATGGTAGTAATTAAGCAGCAACATGCATCTATAGTAAAATTACATGGGTATAACTGCAATAACAGATTCATGGTACATTTTTATTATTAACCAGTTAGGCCAAACAAAATTAAATAACTGATTCTCAGGCAATTTTTTTTAAAAATGAATGAGGGAAGGCGGCTTTAATTTTTATTTTTATTCCTGATGGAATGGTCACCGATGTTTTAAGTCCAGCTGTGAGAACCTAAAATTAAATACTAAAGCTTCCGTGTTGATTTCACTGATATTTTTTTTTGTAACAGTGACCATTCAACAAAAAGTAGAACTGAAATGAAGATCAAAAATAATGAGTTTTTAACTGATTGAGTGATAGAAACCACAATCAGGCCTTTCAAAAAAAATGAGGATACCTGTGCAAAAGCCATTTTCCTTGCCCATGTTTCGTATTCAGTCAAATGTCAATAACAGTTTTTTTTATACAAATTTGTTTTATTACAAATTATTGGAGAGTGCCTGTTGGCACTCTCCAATAATTTTTAATAAAACAATGTTTGACTATTTTTGATGAACTAATTTAGACCACCAAATATAATCTAGCCCTCAACCAGTTGAATAAATATTTATTCTGTACATACCTATGAGAATTGTGTTGCATTTCATGAAGAGAATAACAACACTGTATCAAAAAATACCACCTATTGCATTGCAAATCTTGATGCAATATTGCTAAAATTACATCCTATGATAGTTTTATACATTTTGAATTTTGCCTTCGAAATAAATATGATGAACGCAGGCCGAAAAAACGAATGCACCGTTGCCTGAGAATCAAAAGATTAATTTTGTTTAGCCTTACATCAGATTTATTTTTCTTCACAACATTAGAAATATTTCATCTTAAAAACTTTGACAGTGTATTTCTTCTGATCCCTTCCTGCAAAGTATATATAACAAAATACACCAAATCGGTAAATATACAGAATTTCATTTAACCATATCGCTCATGCACTGCTACTTGTGGAATATTCAGGTTGCTATTTCTCCCATAATGCTTACAGGAATTTAACCAATTCAATCTTGTTTGACAGACCTCAATGAGGTTTGTCAAACAAGATTGAAATGGTTAAATTTCCAGTTGCATTGAAGGAAAATCTGCAGATTTAAATTTGGATATTTTGACATCAGTATTCAGGGGGGTTAACTTGTAAAGGTCTAAATTATTTTTCAAAGGCGGTTGGTTACATGAGTATTTTTTTTTCAAAGATACCATGCTACCACCAAGGGGTGGGGGAGGGGTGAGGAGTTGGGCACTGTGGTTCTTAGTTTTGAAAGATATTATTCATAAATGTTTTATTACGATTTATTTGGTGCCACCAAAAAATTCTACTGCAGGGCAAACAAAAGACAATGCATACAGTGTAATTATGTAAAGCTATTAAAGTGGCTTTCAGCACCTTTCAGTAGAGCCATGATAGGCTATCAACTAGTTAGCATCTATGTCTACATCATAACTACAACACAAATATAAAGTAAAGTTCAACCAATTGATTATTATGTTTATGCTACCCACTTTGGAGGATTTCCACCTCTGGTTGGTTGCTGGGTTGAATTTCACCAGGAAAAGAGAACTTGTCTACCACAGTAAACAAGCTCTCCTCCACTTCCTGTGTTCCCAAGAGGAAGATTATTCACAATATTTAGTACTGCAAAAAACCAAGCGGAAGCACAATCACAGTTTCATTCAATGGACCTCTGAGTTGAACCAAGAAGTCCATTAGCTGAAACTTTACTTAAGCCCCTGATACTTTTTCACAGATTTTGAGAATTCTGTTTAGGTTGAAACTGAACTCCATGGGTGTTTTAACAGTCATCCACTCTTTATAAACTGCACTCACATGTGTTTGGATGCAACAGCTAAGTTCCACTATTTCTTATTCAACAATAATGGTCACATGATGGACATGCACCCCTACACTAGTGCTAATACAGTAAGGCCATCATGACTTTCCACTAGTGGGCAATATTTCCAACGATGCAATAATATTAAATTTCAAACACTAATTATATGAATAATCATCAAACATTTCATTAATGAAGCCCCGGGTAAAACCCAGTGCTTCATTAATTAAAACTTTACTGATGATGATTTTTATTACCTGGTAAACACATTCATGAGCATCATTGCCCACACATGGATTACAACCAGCCCATGTCAACGGTACTGTATGGTAAGGGAATCCTGTAAACTGTTAACCACTTAGTTATAACCAATGTATATTGTAAATATTTCACTGATTATAGTTGACTCTGCCAAAGTAGTGGAGCTCTGAGCTGGCCCTCACAGAATAGTCCATGGAGGCATGCAGACTTTCTTCTTCAAGGACCAGTATTTCTGCATAGTCAGCAATATGCCAGGCCATATTTTACTTTATTGAACAAACCAAGGTAGAATCTTGCTGTGCCTGTGGGATTCCAATCCTAACCACACCGTTTATTGTCAAGGAGCTTGCTCATTTTAACTCCTTACATGCTGCTAGTGGATATTCCTGCCCAGGACAGTATTTCTCTTGCCATTGAAATACGTATAATTTGGGCATATTTAATCCAATTTTCACACTGTAAGCTGAATGGATCTTTTTCACCAATGATTTCCTGAGTTAAATTTAGAATAATTTTTCATCAAATCTAGTCATGGCTGCAATATAGCAGCCATGACCAGATTTGATGAAAAATATCTTAAAAATACTGAGCGAGTAAAGAGTTAAGACATGCATTTTCTTCCTTTAACTCCTTGCATGCTGATAGCAGATATTCCTGCGCAGGACAGGAAACGTCTTGACACTAAAGTAAGTATGATTTGAGCACGCTTAACCAAATTTTTACCTGTAAATTGTACCAACTTTTTGACCTGCAATTTCTTAGGTCAAACTTTAATGAAGCAGCAGAGTTAACCTTAAAAATAATGAACAGAATTCTGGGAAAAAATGTGTTATGAATGTCATTCCATAGCTATTTTAGAAAAGTGTCCATCACACAGGAATAGTGCATATAATTATTTTTAGAACCTTAAAGTTGGGGGCGCGGTGGCATTGTGGTAACCGGTTCTAGTCAGATCACCGAAGTTAAGCAACATTGAGTCTGGTTAGTCCTTGGATGGGTGACCGTCTGAGTGATTGATTCGGACTCCCGAGTTGTGTCCTTGGGCAAGGCACTTAATCCCGATTGTCCACATGGGAGCATGATGATGCCGTGTACTAAGGCACACTGCACGTCGATAGTGCGCATATGTCTTCAACCAATCTAACCCTGCCTGTGCTGCAGTTCAGAGTTACGATGTTGGGGTGCTGGCAGGTGCTCGTCTTTGCTTGGTGGTTCTCTCCAGGTTCTCTGGCTTCCTCTACCCATAAAACTGTCACCGACATGATATGACCTTGGCTGTTAAAGTGTTGTTAAACCTTAATAAATAAATAAATATATAATAAATAACCTTAAAGGTAAAACTATCAGTAATAGTATAGTACCTCTTAACCAATCAAAGGAAGGGTAAGTGAGCTGAAATATAATATTACTGAATAACAACTTTTGAACTGAGAATATGCATATGTTACGATGTTGAACCATGAGAGTGCAGTTAGAATCTAGATGGAAATGTCTTTTGATACCATAATTGCTGTGTGTATTAAGTGTTATACAACACAATACAGGCAATGGGAAAGGCACTAGTTATACCGTATGTGTGGTATCCAAATTATACATGAGAACATTGTGTAAGAATGCATCTGATTGGAAATAATGTGTCGGAGTGACGTTATGATGTGAATGAAATGCATTGACACAAACCAGTGTCAAGCAAGAAAGTTATCAGACCACCAAAAGTGATGATTTTCTTTAAAAATAGCAGCTGCATTCTGTCAACTCAAGTTTAATCATGGTATGAAAACAGAACACAACTATAATTTATGCAAAGTTTGGTTGAGTGCTTCTTGGTCCATTGGTTCTGGAGGAGAAAACTGATATACAAAGTGAACCCTTTACCTAACATGAAAAGCAGATGACACTTGCAAAAAAAATTCTTGAGTAACTATTCTTTTTCATTTTTTGTCTCAAAAACATAGGTTATGACCCCTCATTGGAACTAGCTCGACGAGCTCGTTCCAAAGACGGGTCATAACCTATGTTTTGGAGACAAAAAATGAAAAAATAAAAATTAATTGGAGATTTTTGAGAATAGCGCTATGTTACGTTGGGTAAAGGGTTAACGGATGACAGACGCATGAGCTCACCCTGAATTTCAGTCAGGTGATCTAAAAAAGTACTATCATTGGTCATAAAGTATGGTTTAGAACACAAAATTACTTTTAATTTGAAACTCGTGTTAAATGCAGTATTAATTAATCTTGTGTTAACCCAATCCATGAATTGGCTACATCTTCCTGTGTAATTTACAAATTTAGCTGTTGAAAAAACAAAAATTTAAAAAAAAATTCCACTAAACCATATCATGTGACCCCACATTGGAGCGGGCTCATTTCAATAAGGGGTCACATGATATAGTTTTGTGGAAATTTTTGAAAATTTTAAAAAACAATAATTGAAATAATAAATTTTGATATCCTGTGCATTGAGTAAAGGGAGGAGAGCAGCACTGAATAATCATTACAGATGACAAATCATGGAACTGCTTAAAGGTCAGTTCACACCCTATTTGTTATCAGAATCTGGTCTACCAGCAAAGAATGAAAGTGTCAATGACACTGTAGCTCAACTTGTGAAAGGCATGTACCTGTATAGTATTTGACACAGCAATGATACATATCTAGGTAATGACCTGATAACAAAGGTACATGTAAAGTATTGTAAAGGTCTGTACATAAATACTGACCATATCCTGTAACAAATGTACAGGATAAGTATTGTAAAGGTGCGTGACAGTTAGATGCCTCTAGCCAGAGCCGTATTGAAATGTACACTTACTGTGTAAAAGTAGCACTGAATAAATCAAAGTTTGTCTAATTGGCCGCTGGTGGCCATCTTGAAATTTCGGACCGCACCCAAAAACACTTGTTCTCATCCTAGGGTGATAACAAAGGTACTCAAGAAGTTTTGTGAATATCGGTTCATAAATACAGCCTCCAGCCCGAGTCATATTGACATGTGTACTAACTGCGTATAAGTAGCAGTGAATAAATCAAAGTTCATCTAATTTGCATAATTTATGCATGAGAAAAAAACCTGTATTATATGTGATGTATTCCATGTTACTAAACATACATACAAAATTTTATTCAAATCAGAACCTTCATATAGAAGTTCTGTATAAAAAACTGATTGCATCGAATTTCGGTATAAAATGGCTGCCGTCAGCCATCTTGAGTTTTAGACTGCACCCCAAAACACTCATTCTCCTCCCAAGGTGATAACAAAGGTATCCCAGAAGTTTCGTGAAGATTGGTTCTTAAATAAAGCCTCCAGCACGAGCCGTATTGACATGTACACTTACTGTGTATAAGTAGCACTGAATAAATCAAAGTTCATCTAATTTGCAGAACTTCTGCACAAGTAAACCAGAGGCTCAAGTGAGCCTAAAATGCTCACCTGGCTCAAATTGTCAAAACAGATGAGTGTATCAGTAAGTGACCAGAAACAAGAGCAATTGTTTTGATTTGCTATGACACAACCAAAGGCAACTTTTTTGGCCATTCATTTCTGCTGGTCCTAGGAAAGCTTCCTAGCAACCTCTGTTCTGTGAAGAATTAAAAAACAACAACCGAACGAAATTTTTGTTTTGTTTTAAACTACTGTTGTTCTCTCTATCCCTCCCCCCACCCCCACCACCCCCCCCCCCCCCCAAAAAAAAACAAATTAAAAAAAAACAAGAAAAACAAGCGAATTGATTTGAACAAACTTGAATTTGATACCCCTAGAGATGTTACATACCAAATATGAAAGGATTCTCACTGGTGGATCTGAAGAAGAATTTTCAAGAAATTTTCTTATATTGCTCTAAGTTCAATTTTGGGCTTCAACAAGAGCTGGACTTTTGTCCGGTGCATACCTCCACATGGTGAAGCGCCTAGTGTGGGCATACCTATAACCAACAAATATCATTTATGAATATTCTCGTATGGACTGACGGACGGATGCACAGATGGACGGATGCAATCCAGTATACCCTCCCCCCCCCCTTTCCATTTTCTTCAAAAGTTTTCAACAATTTCCAACAATTTCTAAGTCAAAAGGTATGGTAAATTGTTTGGTGTTTGGAAGTTTTATGCAATGAGGCAGAAGCCTTTGTCATAGGCAAACTGCATGCCATATTTCACTGAAATCCGATAACCCCAATCCAGTATCCCTTCCCCCTTCCTCCAATTTTCTTCGAAAGTTTTCAACAATTTCTAAGTCAAAAGGTATGGTAAATTGTTTGGTGTTTGGAAGTTTTATGCAATGAGGCCTTTGTCATAGGCAAACTGCATGCCATATTTCACCAAAATCCGATAACCCATACCTGAGATACAGGCTGAACAGACAAATAATGTCTATTTCCTACAATTTCTAAGTCAAAAAAGGGGGATAACTCTAAAAAGGAGAATGTGAGAAATATTGTTGAATGCTTTTTTTAAAGCCTATACCATAAGCAGTGTTCATGGCAAATTTCATTGCAATAGAACATTCCATACCCGAGATACAGGCTGAACAGACAAAATTTGGCTCGGACGGACACAATTTCTTAGTGAACAAGTGATAAAAAAAAATAATAATAAAAAAAAAAAAAATGAAAGTGTCAATGACACTGTAGCTCAACTTGTCAAGACAAAGACATGTACATGTATAGTATGTGACACAGCAATGACAAACATCTAGGTAATGACCTGATAACAAAGGTACATATAAAGTATTGTAATGGTCTAAATACCGACCGTTGCCTGTAACAAATGTATAGGTAAAGTATTGTAAAGGTGGGTGACAGTCAGATGCTAAACTAGAAAAAAATCTTTGAGTCCCAGAGTGGGTCTGACTGAACCCCAAAATATTTGTTCTCATTGCACAGTGATAACAAAGGCACCCTAAAACACACTCGTTCCTGTCCCAAGGTGAAGACAAAAGTGCCCAAGAAGTTTTGTGAAGATCAGTTCATAAATACGAGCTGTATAGAACTTGTGACAAAAAACTGATTGGACCTAATTTCGGTACAAAATGGCCACTGGCAGCCATCTTGAATTTTGGACCGTACCCAGAAACCCTCATTCTCATCCCAAGGTGATAACAAAGGTACCCAAGAAGTTTTGTGAAGATCGGTTCATAAATACAGCCTCTACCCTGAGCCGTATTGACATGTGTGCTTACATTGTGTAAGTAGCACTGAATAAATCAAAGTTCATCTAATTGGCATAATTTCTGCACGAAAAAAAACCCTTAGAATATGTGATGTATTCCATGTTACTAAACATTCATACAAAAATTTATTCAAATCAGAACTTTCATACAGAAGTTCTGTACAAAAGACTGATTGCACTAATTTTGGTACAAAATGGCTGCTGGTGACCATCTTGAATTTCGGACCACATCCAAAAACACTCACTCTCATCCCACGGTGATAACAAAGGTACCCAAGAAGTTTCGTAAAGATTGGTTCATAAATATGGCCTCTAGTCTGAGCTGTATAGAAGTTGTGTATAAAAAAAATGATTAGACCTAATTTCAGTACAAAATGGCCACTGGCAGCCATCTTGAATTTTAGACCGCACCCAGAAACACTCGTTCTCGTCCCAAGGTGATAACAAAGGTACCCAAGACATTTCGTGAAGATCAGTTCATAAATACAGACTCTAGTCTGAGCCGTATTGACATGTGTACTTACTGTGTGTAAGTCGCACTGAAAAAATCAAAGTTCATCTAATTTGCATAATTTCTGCACGAGAAAAAAACCCGTATTATATGTGATGTATCCCTTGGTACTAAACATTCACACAAAAAATTATTCAAATCAGCGCTTTCATATGGAAGTTCTGTGCAAAAATCTGATTGCACCTAATTTTGTACAAAATGGCTGCCATCGGCCATCTTGAATTTCGGACCGGACCCCAAAACACTCGTTCTCGTCCCACGGTGATACCAAAGGTACCCAAGAAGTTTCGTAAAGATCGGTTCATAAATACGGCCTCTAGCCCGAGCCGTATTGGCATTTGCACTTACAGTGCTGAAAGTAACCCCAAAAAACATCAAAATTAGTCCAATTTGCACAATTTACGCACGAGAAAAAAACCCGTATTATATGTGATGTATCCCATGGTACTAAACATTCATACAAAAAATTATTCAAATCAGAGCTTTCATATGGAAGTTCTGTACAAAAAACAGATTTCTGCATCGTTGGTACAAAATGGCGGCTGGCAGCCATCTTGAATTTCGGACCGCACCCAAAAACACTCGTTCTCGTCCCACGGTCATAACAAAGGTACCCAAGAAGTTTTGTAAAGATCGGTTCATAAATACGGCCTCTAGCCCGAGCCATAGTAGCTTGGCACTTACAGCTCTGAAAGTAACACTAAATAAATCAAAGTCAGTCTAATTTGCATAATTTACGCACGAGAAAAAAACCCGTATTATATGTGATGTATCCCATGGTACTAAACATTTATACAAAACTTTATTCAAATCAGAACTTTCATACAGAAGTTCTGTACAAAAAACTGATTTTTGCATCATCGGTACAAAATGGCCGCTGGCAGCCATCTTGAATTTCGGACCACACCTAAAAACACTTGTTCCCGTCCCAGGGTCATAACAAAGGTACACAAGAAGTTTCGTAAAGATCGGTTCATAAATACGACCTCTAGCCCGAGCCATAGCCAATTGTTGACGTCCGGACGGACGGACGGACGGACGACGGGCCATGACAATAGCTCAAATTTGACTTCGTCAAAGTTGAGCTAATAACTAGTGTGGGCATACCAATGACCAACAAATATTATAAAAAATAATAATTTACTTAAGTTATGAATATTTTCGGACGGACTCACACATGGATGGACGGACAGACGCATGTAATCCAGTATACCCCCATTTTCTTCGAAAGTGGGGGTATAATAAAAAGCCCAAATATTAACCCAGGGACCTGATTTGAACAACCTTTAATCTAACCCTCCCAGAGGTGTTGTACACCAAATATCAAAAGAATCTGACTGCTGGATCTGAAGGAGATGATTTTAAACGATAATTCCCCATATTGCAATAAGTAAATATTTGGGCTCCCTTGGGGAACCCAAATATTAACCCAGGAACTCGATTTGAACAAATTTCAACCTTACACCTCTAGAAATGTCACATACTAAATATGAAAGGATTCTCACAAGTGGGTTTGAAATAGAAAAAATTTTTAAGAAATTTTCTCATATTGCACTAAGATAAAATTTGGGCTCCAATAAAGAGCCCAAATATTCATCCGTGGATCCCATTTGAACAAACTTGAATCTAACCCACCTGAAGATGCTGCATACCAAATATCAAAAGAATCTGACTCGTGGATCTGAAGAAGATTTTTAAAGATTATTCCCCATATTGCACAAAGTTAATATTCAGGCTCCCACCGGAAGCCCAAATATTAACCCAGGGACTCAATTTGAACAAACTTCAATCTGACCCCTGAAGAGATGTTGTATACCAAGTATCAAAAGAATCTGACTGTTTGATCTGAAGAAGAAGATTTTTAAAGCTTATTTCCCATTGCGCCCTAAGTTAATTATTTGGGCTCCTCTGTTGAGCCCAAATAGGAACCGAAGGGGTCGATTTGAACATACTTGTTTTTGACCGTCCTATGGATGCTGTATACCAAATATCAAAAGATTCTGATCAGCTGTTCTGAAGTAAATTTTTTTTTCAATTTTTGCAAATACCTCTATGCTGACTCAGCAATTTTTTAAATGCCCCCACAGAACACCCTGACACAACTGATGGCCATTTTTTTTTTAATCCATTCAAAAGGATGCTTCATACCAAAATAACAGTTCTCTGTTCCATGTAGTTTGGAAAATATGGGAATTTGAATTTTTTTCTATTTTTAGCCCCTGGGGTACCCACAGGGCAATAAAAAAAAAATTCGGGCATCAATCAAGTACATTGGACCCACTTATGCTACATGCCAAATTTGGTTCAAATCGGCCCATCAGTTCTTGAAATAGAAATTTTGGGCAGAGCCCAAAATGGTTAGGTGCCCACAGAGAGCCCAAATATTGATCAACCAACTTCTCTTAAACAAACTTTAATCTTCAACACCAAAGAGTGTTACATACCATATATCAAGGCAATCTCTCTGGTGGTTCATGAGAAGAAGATTTTTAAAGATTTTTAGGCTTTGGCATCATTGACCAGAGCCTGAAGAAGGCAGCCGCTTGTTTGTTTGTTTGTCTGTTGGTGGTTAACATCACATATTTATGCACCATGGCTAATCGTGACACAACATGGAGATGAAGTCAAGTTTAGTCAATCATTGATCTACATGTTGCCAGGCAGCCACTTCATTTCAACAAAATAGAAAGGGTATACCCCAGGGATGGTTTGTGCAATATATGTTTGAATTTGGCTGAATGGCTGTGAAGAAGAAGCCAGGTTTGCAAAAGTTAACAGACGACGGATGCCAAGTGATGGCAATACCTCACACTACTTGCAGTCAGGTGAGCTAAAAACCTGTATTATATGTTATGTATTCCGTGTTACTAAACATTCATTCAAAAATTTATTCAAATCAGAACCTTCATATAGAAGTTCTGTACAAAAAACTGATTGCATCCAATTTCAGTACAAAATGGCCACTGGCAGTCATCTTGAATTTCGGACTACACCCCAAAACAAACGTTCTCGTCCCAAGGTGATAACAAAGGTATCCAAGAAGTTTCGTGAAGATCGGTTCATAAATACAGCCCCTAACCCGAGCCGTATTGACATGTGTACTTACTGTGTGTAAGTAGCACTGAATAAATCAAAGGTCATCTAATTTGCATAATTTCTGCACGAGAAAAAAACCTGTATTATATGTGATGTATTCCATGTTACTAAACATTTGTACAAAAATTTATTCAAATCAGAACTTTCATATAGATGTTCTGTACAAAAAGCTGATTGCACTAATTTTGGTACAAAATGGCTGCCGGTGACCATCTTAAATTTTGGACCGCACCCAATAACACTCGTTCTCATCCCATGGTGATAACAAAGGTACCCAAGAAGTTTTGTAAAGATCGGTTCATAAATATGGCCTCTAGCCTGAGCCGTACTGAATTGTTGACAGACGGACGATGGGCCAAAGTTGAGCTAAAAATGTCCTTAACAAGTTGAGGATAAGATTATTTTTGGTGTTCTCTATAAAGAGAAGAAGAAAAAAAAAAGAATTATTCAATATTGTCCACAGGCACTCTCCAATAATTTGTAATAAAACAAATTTACATAAATAAAAATGTTATTTGCATTTGACTGAATATGAAATATGAGAAAGGAAAATGTTGGCTTTTGCTCTGGTACTCTCCTTTTTTGAAAGCCCCGATAATGGCTCCTAGCACTCAACCAGCTAACCCTTAAAGGACTAATTCTGATTTTAATTACCTTTTACAGCAACAGAACAGGTGCCCTAACATGTAGCCTCTGAGTAAACAGGTATTCTAAGTACTTTAGCAGTTGTTTCTTAAGTACTGGTTGCCTAAATACAGAGACAAGACTTGCCTAGAAGCAACAGCAAAGCAACATGATGTTGACTGTCAATGTGTAGCAAAAATGTATAAAAATCTCCAATCTTTTAAGGGTTAAAGTTAAGAAACAGAATTAACTGGCAGAATGCTTTATTATTTTTGGTTATCAAAATTTGTTCACATGTTCACCCTGTTAAAATTTATGTGACAGTGCCTGCATGCGTTGAATTATAACAAGGCGAATCCATATACAGTACGGTCATTGTGGAAAGGTCAAATTCCACGCGTGGGCAATACTGCCATGCATGTGTTAACAGTAAATCTTTGACTTAAAACAATGGAACTGCCATCAAATTTTCAGGGAAGGAAGCACCGGGTATGACCTGGTGCTTCTTTTATTGAATACTTGCTGAAAACTACTGATTATTAATTGAGAAAAGTGCCCATGGGCAACACAGCCCTGCCCAAGTATGGAATTTGACCATTCTATGGTGGCTGTACTGTAGACAAAATCATTTCATTTGGACGATAATCTGAAGTACATTCCCAGAATATGATACCTTTAATTGGTCGAGTGCTGAATTATTTTTCGTTGTTGAAACTGTTCACATGTCTTTATCTATAAATTCAAGAGTACCCAATAGGCATCTCCCATACATTGTAACAAGACAAATAGCACAGAGTAAATAAGTTCACTTCAAAGATAATGCAAAGCACAGTCACAAAAAATGAAGCTTCAGGTTGCAGAAATTGTACTTCAAAGTAAAGTACAGATATAGGCTTCCAGTATTCTTGTAAAGTTGTGGTACCTGCAATTCAGAATAGAGCCAAAATTGGGGCTTCAAGCACTCAACCATTTATTTCCCATAAATCTCCAGCACATTTTTTTTTTAAAATAAAAAACAAAAATAAATGACTAACCATTGTGATTGAATTATATTCCGACTGACCAGGACGAAACTCCTATCAACATGAAGGAGATATGAGGAAGTACAATTAGTAATATGTCATCTACATGAGATAAATGATCAAATACATGTCTATTTATTTATCACCTCACATACTTAAATGGATTACATTTACTAAAAACTTATTCTGTCGGTGCATTTACCCTTCAAGACAGAATAGACTTCAGCACAATTTATTCAGTTACACAATCTGCCAAACATGTCAATGGTCTGTGATTTTCTCTCCGTTAAACTAGCCAATTAAGGTTGGATTTGAAACCACTGCTCTGGCAGTTTGATAGACATGACGATACTTTGATCACTTGTTAGAATTAAGATCATCAAGAGCAAAAAGTTATTACTGAACAAATCAATGATCATTTTGAAGTATATGAAGTCATGGCTGGGGAATTTTGAAAGAGAAAAACAAATTGAAGATAATTATTTGAAAACTTTTTAATAATAACAAGCTATTAATTGAAAACAGAATATGATTTCATTTTTGGAATTCACTTTGAAAGACTTTCCACAATCCAGAACAAATATTTCCATTAGTTCCCTGAATATCATGTAACTAACTAACCCTGTTCATTTTTAAAGCTTTAGTCTGTGTATATTTTCATGTACTGTGTGATATGGCAGCCTATCAACTTATCATATGCAGTGCCTATGATTAGTTTGTGTATGTTAGCTTATCAACTAACTCTGCACAATATACAGAGTTAGTCATTCTTTTCTTTCTGGTTATAAATAAGATCATCTCTGTTATGGGACTAACCCTGTGCATGCACAGCATTAGTGAGTGTACGCACCAGAAATTAACAATACAATTATCTCACTGCATGGTGATAAAAAGTCCAGAAAATTGTTATTTCGGACGTTCAAGGCCAATAACTCTGCTGAAAATCATCCAACCTGGAACAAACTCTGACTCGATTTGTAAGTATCCATGACAAAACAATATACCAGAAATCAGCCAATTATCTCAATGTAGAGTTAAAAAAAGTCTGGAAAACGGTTATTTCGGAATGATGAAATGATAGAATGATGAAAAGACAGAATGACAGATGGACAACAGTAACACTATATGCCTCCGACCATTTTGTGAATGAGGCACAAACTAATCATCTGATGGGGACCAAACTCAAACTTGCTTTGTAGGTACCCATGGCAAAGCCACATACCAGAAATCAGCCAATTATCTCAATGTATGGTGAACAAAAAGTCTGGAAAACTGTTATAATGGAATGACTGAAGATGGAAAGACAGAATGATGGAAAGAGAGAATGATGTAACAATGGAATTATGGATGGACAAGGGTAACACACTATATGCCCCCAGCCATTTTATGGTGGTGGCATAAAAATTACGGTTAATGGGCATGGGTAAAATTATATGCCCCGGCCATTTTATGGTGGGAATAAAAATTAGGGTTAATGGGAAAGACCTTCAAAATATAAGTACTTATGAGCCCAGGGAGAATTAATCACACTAAACATGAGGGCACACAGTTCAGAGTCAGGTCATTCTGAGTATTTCTTCTCTTCATCTCTAGTCAGAAATGCTGGAATCCTAATAAATCACGAATATGATTTGAGTGGCACATCATGTCCAAAAGCTTTTGAATTGAGGCAAAACAACTCAAATCAAGGACACAGCTTACAAAATTGGCAAAAGTCAATTAAAGTGGAATATTCTAGAACTGAATCAAAGGAGATTCTGAAGTTGAAATTCCTTGAACTCTTCATCAATCATCAGGCCTTCTGTTGAGGCATCTCCTGTAGAGGAGAGCTGATGATAGAAGAAGAGTTCACGAGGAGACACAGATTTTAAGAATATATCGATAAATCAAAAATTTCCAAATCAATCATTCCGATGATTTCAAATCATATCAAATTTCGAAGCTTCAAAGTTTTTTTTTATTTTAATGCACTTCAAAGGTTTTAAGACAGTTCATTTTCAAGATGAAGGCTGGCATTCATTACTACGGCATTCAATGAAACTCATTTCATTCATGTCACATTTTATAGATGTTTTAACACAGCACAGGTGGGGTGTGGGGGGGAGGGGGGGGAGGGGCAGGAGATATCCTGACCTGGTTATCTTCCCTTCTCCACCCTGTCAAAGTTTATATAATGTGTTTCATATATTTTTCAAGACTGTCTGATTTTTATTTCAAATATCAACATTAACTGGAAGAGTGCTAAATTATTTTTGGTCATCCAAATTTGTACACGTCTCTTTGCCTCGTTAAAATTCATGGGAGAGGAGTGCCTATAGTTGTGCTCTCCTATGAATTGTAACAAGGATTGGCTTCCAGCACTCTGCCAGTTAAATAACAAGAGGCCCCACGGGGCCTGAAGCACTCATCTTGTACAGAACACAATTTAAACAGAGTCCAAGAATGAGTCTACATTAAGCAAGCCATCTCCATAGGCTACACTGTCAATCCTTGAGTCCCTCAGGAGTGACAAAAATAATCTGGGCATCATGCCTTTTCTTCAGTTGATCATGAGTAAAATATAGAGCTCCCCTATCAAGCCCCTTGATACAACCTCCGTGGATTAATCTTAGTACCTCTAGAGGGTACTGAATACAAAATTTTTAATTCTTCAGCAAAATGGCCACTTCCGGCTCCCATAGAGAGCCCAAATATTAACCCAAGCTCTTGATTTGAACACAGTTAAATCTGACTTCCCTAGAGATGTTGTGTACCAAATATGAAAGCATTCTGACTGTTGGATCTGAAGAAGAGAAATTGTAAAGAAATTTCTTCGAATTGCACTAAGTTCAAATTTGGGCTACCATAGCGAGCCCAAATATTGACCTATGGATCCGATTTGAACAAACTTGAATCTGACCCCCCCTAGAGATGTTGTATACCAAATGTGAAAGCATTCTGACAAGTGAATCTGAAGAAGATTTTTGAAGAAATTCCCTCATATTGTACTAAGTTAAATTTCATGTTCCCATATGGAGCCAAAATATTAACCTAGGCACTCGAATTGAACAACCTGGAATCTGACCCCCCTAGAGATGTTGTATACCAAATATAAAAGCATTCCAACTGGTGGATCTGAAGAAGAAGATTTTTAAAGAAATTTTCTCATATTGCACTAAGTAAAAGTTTGGGCTACCATAGTGAGCCCAAATATATACCTAGGGATTTGATTTGAACAAACTTGAATCTGACCCCCATAGAGATGTAGCATACCAAATATCAAAGCATTCTGACTGATGGATCTGAAGAAGAAGATTTTTTTAAAGTACCCTCCATATTGAACAAAGATAAAATTTGGGCTTCCGTAGGAAGCCCAAATATTAACCTAGGGACTTGGTTTGAACAATCTAGAATCTGACCCTCATAACAATGATGTATACCAAATATTAAAAGATTTTGACTGGTGGTTCTGAAGAAGAAGATTTTTAAAGAATATTCCCCATTTACCCTATGTTAAAACTTTGGGCTCCTGTAGAGAGCCCAAATATGAACCAATGAGCTTTATTTCAACAAACTTTTATCTGACCCCCCTATGAATGCTGTATGCCAAATATCAAAAGATTCTGATGATTGGTTCTGGAGAAAAGATTTTTTTAATTTTTTGCAAATATGCTGACTCAGCATTTTTTCGATGCCCATTACAGAACACCCTAACATAACCGATGGCAATTTTTTTTTACCATTCAATTCTACTGGTCATAAGGATACTTCATACCAAATAAAAACTCTCTGTTCCGTGGGGTTTGGGAAATATGGGCGTTTGAAAATATTTCTATTTTTAGCTCCCAGGGTTCCCATGGGGATGCGGGAATTTTTTTTTTTGCATGGGTACTTATGACCCAATACTACCACAAACCAAATTTGGTTCATACTGGACCATCGGTTCAGAAAATAGAAATTTTGGGCGGGGCCAAAAATCTTACCCCTCCTATTACAAAGCCAAATATTACTTTACGAACTTCGTTTGAACAAACTTGATTCTACACCTCATATGGAAGCTCCATAGCAAATATCAAGTCATTGTACATACTGGTTCTTGAGAAGAAGATTTTTAAAATATTTTGGAGCATTTTCCCCCACTCCCTCCCTATGGGGCTGGGCATGCTGAGTTGAACAAAACTGAAATGCCCCTTGGGGACCATCACTCACACAAACTTTCACTTGAATTGGCCCAGTGGCTTTGGAGGAGAAGACCAAAACATGGTGTTGACGGACGATGGACGAGGGACGACGGACGGGAAGGGATGAGATTAGCTCAGCTTGACTTTGTCAAGATGAGCTAAAAAGGAATTCACTGAAATATACTTAGTTAATTGTACATTTTAGAAATATTTTGACATGTCCTTGTTATCTTCCCCAACTACTCTCACAAAGTTTATATAATTGTGCTTAATACGTTTTAAGACTGACCTATTTTCATTTTAAAAGTCGTGATTTAACTCCTTTGCTGCCATACAGCACCATAACAGTACATGTCACTGCACCCAGCGGAATAGCACTGTGCTACACAGTAATAATGCATATTGTTTGGATATAGGGAAATACTTTTTTATTTAGAGGAATATTTTGCTGAAACATGGTATGTTGGTAGGTATAGGTCCAGATGCTCAATTGCATATGACACTCATTCATATAAGGTCACGTGACCACGGCAACCAAGAAGGCTGCCACACCAAAGTAAGAAATATCGCCATTTTCTGGTGTTTTGGGTGATGGAGTCAAACTGTTTGTAGCCAATAATGGATTTTTATACTAAATGGCCTATTACTATTGTGGTTATAGTACAAATTGATCAGCAGATTTGAAAAAAAGATATTACAGATAGTCCTTATATTGATTTAGGAAGAGCACATTGAAAACCAAGATGCCTTGCCGTGGTCAGTATGGCTGAATCCAGATGGATCAAATGGATCTTCCAAACCATATATTTGCCAGTCAAAACTAATTGGATCATTTGCTGACTCCGACGACTCTTCTACCTTGAATCTTGCAGACTTTTCGATAGCACCAACATTTCAAACCAAATCTTGTTCTTGAGGGGTTAATATGTCCATATTTTGACCTTGCAGGGTTAATATGTCCATATCACTGACCGTATCAATGAGAGATTCTATATCTTCAGTTTCAGAACCACATTTGTTGAGTGTTAAAAAATACGCTCTATAACCTCACTTGTCTTGAAATGTTTCCGAGTGGAATTCCTCGCAGACATATTGTCTTCTGAAACATGTGACAAAACAAACCAACATACCGTTTGATCCAAGCTGTATTCCAAGGGTGGTTGGAATGTGAAATTTCACTTCACCTTCACCAGCAAACATAAATAGAACACCACGATATTGTAAAATGCAAAAAAAGTAATAGAGTTACTTCCGTTAAAACACTAGTTCTGCTATCCGATTTCAAATTTTCACTTCAGTCACGATCGGTAGCGATTGAGTAATACTACTTTAGTCACATTCGGCAGCGAATGAGTTAAGACTATTTATATAATATTCAAAGTAACCTATTTTTTTAAATTCAGATTTTATAAATATCTAGGTATGGGTGATGGGGAAGGTATCGAGGGCTCCCACACTGTCAAAGTTTATAAAATGTCCTTCACAGTTTCAAAGCTGTCTTGTGTTTACTTCAAAGGTCGATATTTAAGGATATAACATTCAATGAAATTTCCTTAAATTGACATTTCATAAATATTTGGACATACATGAAGGGGAAGATATTCTAGCCTGGTTATCTTCTATGTGCTTCATATGTTTCAAGACTGCCTATTTAACACTTAGCAACAGAATTTTCTCCAATCACTCAATTTTTCTCTTGTTTAACTATGAATTTAATCAATAATATCTGAGCTCTGTCAAACAAGGTATATTTGGTCAAATATCAAACTGCATTATGGGAAATATTTACTGCTGAAAACATGACCATTTTGACATCAGAGTGCAGAGGGTTAAAGCAAAGGTGGATATTTATGAGTACAGTATTCAATGAAACATATTTTATTGAATTCACAATATTCTAAATATTTGACATGGGTAAGGGGGAAGATATTCTGGCCTGATTTTCTTCCCACCCTCCTCCTCGCCCTCTCAAAGTTTACAAAATGCGCTTCAAATGTTTCAAGATTGTATAATTTCTATTTCCAAATGTTGATATTTAAGAGCATAATACTCAATGAAACCTATTTTGATAAATTCATATTTTATCAATATTTTGATACGGGTGAGTGGAAAGATATCCTGACCTGGTTACACCCCCACCCACCAACTCCTCTGTCAAGGTTTATCAAATATGCTTCAGAGGTTTCAAGGGTGAAATATCATGGCACACCTGTACTATAATAAGGAAGGGTTGATATCAAATAAAACTTATAATGGCATTCAAAATTAATTACAATTTATAATGAAAGTGTCAATGACATTGTAGCTAAACTTGACTGTGTGTTGTGTTTGATGAAAAGGATACTGTTCAATGTTTTTGAAAGGATTATGAAATACGCAAGAATTGTTGTAATTGAGAATATGTTAATTTCTGTTCCCTGAATGCAATGTTTTCAATCAAAATAATTTGAGGTGTAGACTGTACTAAAGAATTGAGGGGTGGGTTAATGTGGCCCTCACAGTTAATGTATGTCAACCAAGGTTACCAAGTTACAGTGAAATTATTCCAAAATGTGTCATCCTATCAAGTTACAATGAAATCCCTTCATAAATACGGCCTGCAGACTGTGCCAAAGGTTTTTGGGCTTCAAGCCTGTGTAGCCATCACAGTTGATCAATCGTAACCAAAAGGGAACATCCTTATCTAGACATTATACTGAGTCATCCTACCCAGTTACAATGAAATCCCTTCATAAATAAGACCTGTAGTCTATGCTAAAGGCTTTCAGGTTTTGAGCTTGGGCGGCCATCACGGTTGAATGATCATGACCAAAAGGGGACGTTCTCATCTAGACATTATATGGAGTCACCCTACTAAGTTACTATGAAATCTCTCCATAAATATGACCTGTAGACTGTGCTAAAGGTTTTTGGGTTTTGGGCTCGGGCACCCATCACGGTTGACCAATCGCGACCAAAAGGTGATGTTCTCATCTACACATGACCTCAAACCTGCATATGAAATTTTGTGACGATCGGACAAGAACTACGGGGTGTAGCCTGTGTTAAAGGGAAATGTGAACAGACTCACAGACTTCTGCACATGTGATGGCAAAATAAAAAAAATAAAAAAGACAGAGAAATACAGTAGAATACTGTAAAACCTTAAAAGTCTACCTTTGACTGTTGATCCATTTTCTTGCCTTGACCTTTGTACAAAACACTCAATATCAAAAATCATTATTTCATTTATTTTTTTGTCAAATCTTTCAAAAAATTTCTAAAAAATCATATCAGGTCACCCATCATTGGAATGTGTTCAACAAGCTCATTCCAATGCGGGGTCACACTGTATGGTTTTGTTAAAAGTTTTGGAAAAATAATATTTTTTCAACTGCTCCGTTTATAAATTGCACAGGCAGATGCAACCAATTCTTTTGTTAAATAGTTAAACCATTAAAGACCTGGAAGAATTCCAACAGTTTTCACAATGTCTCAAGGCCCTTAACTCCTTGCTTGCTGCTGGCAGATATTCCTGCCCAGCACAGGATTTATCTTGCCACTGAAATAAGTATAATTTTGGCACATTTACTCAAATTTTACTCCTTCAAACTGAATGGATTTTTTCACCAATGATTTCTTAAGCTAAATTTAAAGGACTTTTTCAACAAATCTAGTCATGTCTGCTGTTAAGCCATGACTGGATTTGATGAAAAAGACCTGGAAAATACTCAGCGGGTTAAGAGTTAAAGGTTAATAAAATAACCATTACTGCAATTAAAAACATTAAGTTAACCCTTTACCCAACGCAGATGATATCAAAATTTATTATTTTAAATACTAATTTCAACAAAACCATATCATGTGACCCCTCACTGGAATGAGCTCATTCCAAAGAGGGGTCACATGATATGGTTTTGTTGAAATTTGTTGAAAAATAGTATTTTTTCAGCTGCTGAATTTGCATATTACATGGGCGGGTGTAAATAAAATCTTTTTATTTTACTTATTTATTTTTTCCAGATGTTTTTTGTTTTTCTTAATGTTAATTTGATGAGAGTTCAGTAAATAAATGTTCAAATCTTCATCTTTTTGCTCAATTTTTTTGGTCGGTAGGGGGAGATATCCATGGTATGGGGAAGGGGGGAGAGATATCCAAAGGGAAGATATTCCAGATATCCTGTCACACTGGTCAAAAATGATTTTTAAAATAGAGAAATTTAAATGGTGACATTTGTGGACAGTGTTGTCCAGGTATGGGCATCACTATCATAAAAGCTTAGAGCATATTGCTCTTTTCAATCAAAATGAAAGTGTCAATGACACTGTAGCTCAACTTGTCAAGACATGTACATGTATAGTATGTGACACAGCAATGACAAACATCTAGCTAATGACCTGATAACAAAGGTACATATAAAGTATTGTAACGGTCTGTACATAAATACTGGCCTTAGCCTGTAACAAATGTATAGGTAAAGTATTGTAAAGGTGGGTGACAGCCAGATGCTAAACTAGAAAAGAAATCTTTGAGTCCCAGAGTGGGTCTGACTGAACCCCCAAAATATTTGTTCTCATAGCACAGTGATAACAAAGGCACCCCAAAACACACTCATTCCTGTCCCAAGGTGAAAACAAAGGTACCCAAGAAGTTTCGTGAAGATCAGTTCATAAATACGAGCTGTATAGAAGTTGTGACAAAAAACTGATTGGACCTAATCTTGGTACAAAATGGCCACTGGCAGCCATCTTGAATTTTGGACTGCACTCAGAAACACTTGTTCCCATCCCAAGGTGATAACAAAGGTACCCAAGAAGTTTCGCGAAGATCGGTTGATAAATACAGCCTCTAGCCCGAGCTGTATTGACATGTGCACTTACAGTGTATAAGTAGCACTAAATAAATCAAAGTTCATCTAATTTGCATAATTTCTGCACGAGAAAAAAACCTGTACTATATGTGATGTATTCTATGTTACTAAACATTCATACAAAAATTTATTCAAATCAGAACTTTCGTACAGAAGTTCTGTACAAAAGACTGATTGCACTAATTTTGGTACAAAATGGCTGCTGGTGGCCATCTTGAATTTTGGACCACGCCCCAAAACACTCGTTCTCATCCCACGGTGATAACAAAGGTACCCAAGAAGCTTCGTAAAGATCGGTTCATAAATACAGCCTCTAGCCTGAACAGTATAGAAGTTTTGTACAAAAAACTGATTAACCTAATTTCGGTACAAAATGGTCACTGGCAGCCATCTTGAATTTTGGACCACACTCAGAAACACTCGTTCTCAAGGTGATAACAGAGGTAGCCAAGAAGTTTCGTGAAGATCGGTTGATAAATACAGCCGCTAGCCCGAGCTGTATTGACATGTGTACTTACTGTGTGTTAGGAGCACTGAAAAAATCAAAGTTCATCTAATTTGCATAATTTCTGCACGAGAAAAAAACCCGTATTATATGTGATGTATCCCATGGTACTAAACATTCACACAAAAAAATATTCAAATCAGTGCTTTCATATGGAAGTTCTGTGCAAAAATCTGATTGCACCTAATTTTGTACAAAATGGCTGGCATCGGCCATCTTGAATTTCGGACCACACCCCAAAACACTCGTTCTCGTCCCACGGTGATACCAAAGGTACCCAAGAAGTTTCGTAAAGATCGGTTTATAAATACGGCCTCAAGCCCGAGCCGTATTGTCATTTGCACTTACAGTGCTGAAAGTAACACTAAATACATCAAAGTTAGTCTAATTTGCATAATTTACGTACGAAAAAAAAACCCGTATTATATGTGATGTATCCCATGGTACTAAATATTCATACAAAAAATTATTCAAATCAGTGCTTTCATATGGAAGTTCTGCGCAAAAATCTGATTGCACCTAAGTTTGTACAAAATGGCCACCAGCGGCCAACGTGAATTTCAGATCGGACCCCAAAACACTCTTTCTCGTCCCACGGTCAAAACAAAGGTAGTCAAGAAGTTTCGTAAAGATCGGTTCATAAATACGGCCTCTAGCCCGAGCCGTATTGAATTGTTGACGGACAGATGGACGACTGGCCTTGGCATAAGCTCAAACTTGGCTTCGCCAAAGTTCAGCTAAAAATGTAAATATCCATCAGTAGAACAGTCTACTCCAGACCTAGGGAGCATGGTGACTCAATGGTTATGGTATTGGACTTTAAACCAGAAGTTTCATGGTTCGATCCCTACCAGAGGTAACTGCATTGTGTCCTTGGGCAAGGCACTTCATCCCTAGTGCCCACATTGGGGCACGATGGTGCCGTGCACTAAGGCATACTGCACATCAATGGTGCACTTGTCTTCAAACAATGCTAACCCTGCTTGTGTGGAGTTAGTACACTGGGGAGTCTGGGAGTTGCTCGCCTCTGCTTGGTGGTTCTCTCCAAGTACTCATCTTCCTCCACCCATAAAACTGTCCGACACAAGTTGACCCTGGCTTTTGAAAGTGTCATTTCACCCCAATAAATGAATAAAAAAATAAATACTCCAGATCTGATGTTGTATTTTTAGTAAAAAACAATCTCAATGTAATAAAATAGTTTATTATACCTCATTTTAAAAGCTTATAGTAAACTGCATTTCGATTTGATTTGCTGTTCTGCAACATTCTCTTTACAGATAATATTCCTGTGTGACATTTTCGACAATGTCTCCCACTCCGGATGGGGTTCCAGTGAGCGAAATTTCAAAAATGACTCTAACCAACTGACCGTTCACGTGGTTTGGAGATGGCTAACCGAATGCTGGGCTACATAAAAAATCTTGGGAAACTGCCTTTTATCATTAACAAGTATTCATATATTGCATGGAATTGAAATATATATGGTCTCTCAAGGCAAAAGTCTAAAAATCTATCAAGACACAAGAAAGGCTGATTAACTGGTAGAATGCTAGAAGCCCATATTTGGGCTTTCTTATGAACTGCAGGTACTGTACCTAAAGTTAAAGGCTTCATATTCTGTGGATGTTTTTCATATTATCTTGAAAGTAAAATTACTTCATTTCCATCGATTTGCATTGTTACACTTTATGGGAGAGTGCCTTTTGGCAGAAATTTGGCAGAAAAAATTTAGCACTCTACCAGTTAAGTTACTCAGACCATTCAAGGTGCAACTTTTGGCTAACCGCTCATCCATCTGCGTAGATTTAAATTTGCATAACCACCACGTGAATGAACCGAACATTCTCGTTAAATTTTGCACATTGAGGTTCCCCAAAAATTATATCAGAAGCAACAGAAAAAGAAGCTTTCATGTTGCACTCTCTCAGTTTGATGATGACTGAATTTAACCATTCAAATTAAATTATTCAAGGTTCCTTCATTAAATACTGTCTCCTGACTAGCTGAAACAGAACCATTTGGTATAATAAAAATAATGAAAGTGCAGGCTTTTAAATTACCCCAATTTCACACCGTTTACAGGTGTGCCCAAATTAGAGAAGGTGTGAAGACATCAAGAAAGTTATATAAATTCTCTGTGCCTCTTCTACATTTGCGAACAACTTACATCATAATATGACCATAGAAACACAAAGAAAGGCATGGAAATAAAACAGAACAGGATAAGGCTGTTATTTCTGATTTTAATGTGCCCAAATTAAGGCAAAATGGTGTGCCAAAATAAATGAATTTAAAGGCCTGAAGTGTCAATGACACTGCCGCTCAACTTGTCCAAGATGGGACTGAACTAAATAGAAAGCTCCAGTAATGCCAAGCTATTCAATCAAGTTTCTACACAAAACACATCACACCAAAGCTATATATGAAATTTGAAAAAAATCGGGAGAGAAATGCGACCTGTAGGGTGTGCTAATGGAATTGTTGACAGTTTATATGCCAAATCCAAGATGGCTACTGGCAGCCATGTTTTTCAACAAAATTTAGGAAAATTTGATAGCTTCCATCTAGATATGACACCAAAGCTACATATGAAATTTGAAAAAGATTGAGTGAGAAAAGTGGCCTGAAGGGGGTGCTAATGGAATTGTTGACAATTTATGTGCCAAATCGAAGATAGCTGTGGTGGCCATGTTTTTTAACAAAACTCAGGAAAATTTGATAGCTTCCATCTAAACATCACACCAAAGCTACATATGAAATTTTGAAAAAGTTTGGGTGAGAAATGTGGCCTGTAGGGTGTGCTAATGGAATTGCTGACAATTTATGTGCTAAATCCAAGGTAAATTCAGAAAAATTAGATAGCTCCTATCTAGATATCACACCAAAGCAACATAACGAATTTGAAAAAGATCGGGTGAGAGATCCGGCCTGTAGGGTGGGCCAATGGAATTGTTGACAATTTATATACCAAACTAAGATGGCAGCTGGCGGCCAAGTTTTTCAATGAAATTTGGAAAAATTCAATAGCTCCCATCTAGACACTACTCCAAAGCCCAGTATGAAATCTGGAACTGATTGGGTGAGAGCTGTGGCCTGTAGGGTGCGGTATAGGAGTTGTGGGTGGACAGAAGAACGTATGTACATACAGATAAACATATGTACGGACAGACAGATGGATGTATGATAGATCGTAACACATCACTAATAATAATGATATGGCTTGAAGGTAACATTGCAAATTGCCTCCCCTTGGAACCAATGTCTCCTGGGGGGTGATATTGGTTCCTCGGGCAGACAACCTGCAATGTCACAGCTGGTGCTGACAGTTTGAAAGTTGACTAAAAAATTTATGTTCTTTTCATACCACAAGATACTATACCAACGAGTATATCACATTACTCATTTTGAGGTTTGGAATAGGGAATGAACAATATATCTGGCATGAAGACAGAGCCCAGGGATTTTTTAATGAACTACCTCAAACCCAAATGGAGATACCGCATGTCATGTTCTACTTCTATACATGCGACAGGTTAAGTGAATGAATGCAAGAAGACCATATTAATGCTCTCTTTAACTCATAACCTGCTGGGCATCTTACTTAAATTTCAAATAAAATAAAATCATGGCTGCCATGACTCAATTTAATTTAAAATTTAATTGAGCCAGGTATTGTTACAGTATTGGTAAGAAGACTACTCCAATCGCAGGAGTACATTTTGTGAAAAATGAAAGTGTCAATGACACTGCAGCTCAACATGTCCAAGAAGGGACTGAACTAAGCAGAAAGATCCAGGAATGCCAAGTCATTCAATCGAATTTCTACAGAAAAGACATCACACCAAAGCTACATATGAAATTTGAAAAAAGACTGGGTGAGAAATGCAACTTGTTGGATGTTCTAATGGAATTGTTGACAATTTATATGTCAAATTTAAGATGGCCTTTGGCGGCCATGTCTTTCAACGAAATTCAGAACAAGAGGCCCCACGGGGCCTGAAGCGCTCATCTTGTACAGAACACAATTTAAACAGAGTCCAAGAATGAGTCTACATTAAGCAAGCCATCTCCATAGACTACACTGTCATTCCTTGAGTCCCTGAGGAGTGACAAAAATAATCTGGGCATCATGCCTTTTCTTCAGTTGATCATAAGTAAAATGTAGAGCTCCCCTATGAAGCCCCTTGATACAACCTATGTGGATTAATCTTAGTACATCTAGAGGGTACTGAATACAAAATTTTTAATTCTTCAGCAAAATGGCCAATTCCGGCTCCCATAGAGAGCCCAAATATTAACCCAGGCTCTTGATTTGAACATAGTTAAATCTGACTTAGCTAGAGATGTTGTGTACCGAATATGAAAGCATTCTGACTGTTGGATCTGAAGAAGAGAAATTGTAAAGAAATTTCTTCGAATTGAACTAAGTTCAAATTTGGGCTACCATAGCGAGCCCAAATATTGACCTATGGATCCGATTTGAACAAACTTGAATCTGACCCCCCTAGAGATGTTGTATACCAAATGTGAAAGCATTCTGACAAGTGAATCTGAAGAAGAAGATTTTTGAAGAAATTCCCTCATATTGTACTAAGTTAAATTTCATGTTCCCATATGGAGCCCAAATATTAACCTAGGCACTCGAATTGAACAACCTGAAATCTGACCCCCTTAGAGATGTTGTATACCAAATATAAAAGCATTCCGACTGGTGGATCTGAAGAAGAAGATTTTTAAAGAAATTTTCTCATATTGCACTAAGTAAAAATTTGGACTACCATAGTGAGCCCAAATACACACCTAGGCATTTGATTTGAACAAACTTGAATCTGACCCCCATAGAGATGTTGCATACCAAATATCAAAGCATTCTGACTGATGGATCTGAAGAAGAAGATTTTTTTAAATTACCCTGCATATTGAACAAAGATAAAATTTGGGCTTCCGTAGGAAGCCCAAATATTAACCTAGGGTCTTGGTTTGAACAATCTAGAATCTGACCCTCATAACAATGATGTATACCAAATATTAAAAGATTCTGACTGGTGGTTCTGAAGAAGAAGGTTTTTAAAGAATATTCCCCATATTACCCTATGTTAAAACTTCGGGCTCCTGTAGAGAGCCCAAATATGAACCAATGAGCTTTATTTCAACAAACTTTTATCTGACCCCCCTATGAATGTTGTATACCAAATATCAAAAGATTCTGATGACTGGTTCTGGAGAAAAGATTTTTTTAAATTTTTGCAAATATGCTGACTCAGCATTTTTTCGATGCTCCCCCCTTACAGAACACCCTAACATAACCGATGGCAATTTTTTTTTACCATTCACTTCTACTGGTCATAAGGATACTTCATACCAAATAAAAGCTCTCTGTTCCATGGGGTTTGGGAAATATGGGCGTTTCAAAATATTTCTATTTTTAGCTCCCAGGGTTCCCATGGGGATGCCGTAATTTTTTTTTTTTTGCATGGGTCAAGTACTTATGACCCAATACTACCACAAACCAAATTTGATTCATACCAGACCATTGGTTCAGAAAATAGAAATTTTGGGCGGGGCCAAAAATCTTCCCCCTCCTATTATAAAGCCAAATATTACTTTACGAACTTCGTTTGAACAAACTTGATTCTACACCTCATATGGAAGATCTATAGCAAATATCAAGTCATTGTACACACTGGTTCTTGAGAAGAAGATTTTAAAAATATTTTGGAGCATTTTCCCCCACTCCTTCCCTATGGGGCTGGGCATACTGAGTTGAACAAAAATGAAATGCCCCTTTGGGACCATCACTCACACAAACTTTCACTTGAATTGGCCCAGTGGCTTTGGAGGAGAAGACAAAAACATGGTGTTGACGGACGACAGACGACGGACGGCAAGCGATTAGATTAGCTCAGCTTGACTTTGTCAAGATGAGCTAAAAATTCAATAACTCCCATCTAGACATTGCCCGAAAGCCCAGTGTGAAATTTGGAACTGATCAGGTGAGAGCTGAGGCCAGTAGGGTGTGATAAAGGAGTTGTGAATGGACAGAGGAATGGACATACATACAGATGGACATATGTACGGACAGACAGATGGCTGTATGATGGATCGTAGCCCATCCCAATAGCTCATACTTCACGGTGTCAAGTTGAGCTAATAATGACCTGGCTTACGGGTAACTTTGCAAATTGCATCCCCTTGGAGCCAATGTCTCCCGAGGTTGCTATTGGTTCCTAAGCGAGACAATCTGCAATGTAACAGCTGGTGCTGACAGTTTGAAAGTTGACTAAAAAGTTTATGTTCTTTTCAGACCACAAGATACAATACCAACGAGTATATCACATTACTCATTTTGAGGTTGGGAATAGAGGATGAAAACAGAGCCCAGGGATTTTTTAATGAATTACCTCAAAGCCCAAATGGAGATACTTCATGTCCTGTTCAACTTCTATACATGTGACAGTTAAGTGGATGAATGGAAGAAGATGATATTAATGTTCTCTTTAACTCATAACCTGCTGGGTATCTTAATTAAATTTCTGATAAAATCAAATCATGGCTGCTATAAAGTAGCCATGACTTAATTTAATTTGAAATTTAATTGAGCCAAGCATTGTCATAGTATTAGTAAGAAGACTACTCCAACCACAGGAGTATAATTTGTGAAAAATGAAAGTGTCAATGACACAGCAGATCAACTTGTCCAAGAAGGGACTGAACTAAATACAAAGATCCAGTAATGCCATGTCATTCACTCAAATTTCTACAGAAAAGACATCACACCAAAGCTACATATGAAATTTGAAAAAAGACTGGGTGAGAAATGCAACTTGTTGGATGTTCTAATGGAATTGTTGACAATTTATATGCCAAATTTAAGATGGCCTTTGGCGGGCTTGTCTTTCAACGAAATTCAGAAAACTTCAATAGCTCCCATATAGACATTGCCCCAAAGCCACATATGAAATTTGGAACTGATCGGGTGAGAGGTGTGGCCTGTAGGGCATGCTAATGGAATTGTGGACAGACAGAAGAACATAAGGATGTACGGACAGATGAACAGACAGCTTGCAACCCATCCCAGCAGCTCATATTTGACGTTGTCAAGTTCAGCTAAAAACCCTGGTTCAAATTCTTTGCATTCAATTGTGTCATATTTTGCAAGATACTGATGAAGCGATGTTAATTTAACATAGCTTTGCTTTGTTATGGTTTATTAGAGAGTTCCCACAGGCACTCTTCAATCCATTGATGTATAAATTTAATTCTTTTCAGATTTATTAGGACCAAGTCCAAAATACAAAGTAAACCACCAATAGGCATCTGAATTTACTCCCCTGTGAAAAGTGTGTTTATGAAATTTCATCCTTTTCCAGGCTTTCATCAGCAGGCTAAGAACCATGGGTGTATTTTGTGTGTATTATTCCCCAAGTATTGTCAATTTGTCAATAACTATCATTACCTATTGATAACTGTTTATTAATCCGTGGTGGCCGCATTGGCATTTCAGCAACACTGTCATCATTTTGGGAGTTTGGCTTCTTGAAAATTTTCATTTGATCAGATAACTGAATTTTTGAACCGTGAAATGGAAAAGGTGAGTAGGAATTTTTTGATGACTTCGGAATTTCCATATGCACATCCATTCTAAATGATTCAACAATATTTTCCTTGGGAACACCTCAGGCAAGTCATTAAACCCTGGAAGGCATCTGTCCTGTCATGTTTCCTGATAGATAGGTCATAATAAACTCCACATCTGAATATATACCCTGCACTCCTAATCACTGAATATAGTTAATATAAACTGGTACAAGGAAACTAATGACATATATACTTGACTGATATATCTCTAGCTAATGATTCATATTCATCTTATACTATGGAAGTATCACATACTTCAGTATGTCATTCAATTATTATTGTTTTTTTTACTTCTTCATCATGCAGGCCTGTAATTCAGAATCACACGACAGCAGCTAACAACCTCCCAAGGAAAAATTCAGGGGGTGGGGGGGGGGGGGGGGGGGTGATTGCCCCCATAGTATAACAGTCATTTCACTGTGATGGGAAATCATGGACCAAGACTATAGGTTTTTCTTTTATATGATTCATGAGAGCTGTTAACCGTTAAAGTTCTTGATTCAACTTTCACAAACTATATGGTCTCAGAACAGGTGGTAATTCAACATACAATCAAGAAGAGGTTCTGTGGACAATGGTCAAATTAGAACTTGGCAGTGGTTTCTGGTCAACCTCTACAAACTATAAATGATGGTAAACCACCAGACTCACAATATGTAGTTTGTTTTATTGGGGTTAACAACTCTTTTGACAGCCAGGGTCGCATTGTGTCAGACAGTTTTATGGGTGGAGGAAGCCGGAGTACCCAGAGAGAAAAACTGAGTAGTAGCAGGCAACTATCAGACTCCCCAATGTACTAATGATACATAAGTAATGCTAGCAGCTGTTTAAGTCAAGAGCACCATCAATGTGACATACACGTTAGAACACAGTGCCACCATGCTCCCACAAGGGCAATTAGGATTAACCCTTTACCCAATGCACACACTATCAAAATTTATTATTTTAATATTTGTTTTTTCAAATTTTTCAAAAAATTTCAATGAAACCATATCATGTGACCCTTTACGAGTTCGTTCCAATAAGGAGTCACATGATATGGTTTCATTGAAATTTTTGAAATATATATTCTTTTTAACTACTTAATTTGTAAATTATGTGGGCAGATGTGGCGGATTCATTAGGTAAAGGGTTAAGTGTCTTGTCATGACAGGACACAATGAACTTACTGCTAGTCAGGATGGAACCATTGACTCCTCAGTTTAAAGTGCAATGTTTGAAAAACTCAGCCACTGCATTCTGGTGGTTTGTGGTAAAAATTCGGAACTAGAGTGATGTCACGCATGCAGCCCCACTGTCCCAGGAATGGCAATGCTTAGACGCAAAATAGTCGGAGCCATTTTTGTGGAACCTATATTGAAACCTGGCCTGTATTACTAGCTGGAAAACACACATATCAACTTTGGTTGAAATCAAATAATCCAAACTGGAGTTATCATTCGGAAACCAATTGTTTACAGAAAGATGGATGGACCGACAGATGGACAGACGAAAGTCATGACTATAGCCCTGACGATAAACAGTCAGGCTAAAAATGCATTTTGTACCAAAGAAAAAATATTGAATGGCCCTGGGTGAGGAGGAGGTGGGGTGGGGGATGAGGGGTGGGGGAGAATGGGGGTGTGTTAGGGAAGTCCATTTTTTTTTCCACATGTGGTCAGTCTAAATCCTTCAGAATGCATTTTGAGCAGAGAAAAAAAAAACTAACTGGCACCATGGGGGTGGGGAGGGGGGTGGATGGTGGTGTTTGTCTGGGTTTTCAACCACAAACATTAAGCAAAACTGTAAAAAAGCATTTTTGCCGAAAGAAAAACTAGAAAAACTGTGAGCACTACTCACTAAATGATACCACCCACTCCCACCAAGAAACATTTTACAACAGTAAAAGTGTGTTTAATGTAGAGAGCACAAACACCGACACCAAAGTTTGAAGGTTTCATTGAAATCCATTCACCAGTTTAAAAGAGGTTGTGGATAGCAAATGTAAACACCCCACCACACAAGCTTGAATTGACAAAGCCCATTTTTAAATATGAGAAACCCTAAAAATGAAAATATCTGAAAACGAACAGGAGGTGCACATCTTCAATATATGTAAAAGAATGTCTGAAAGTTTCAATGTACAGAATGTCAATTGAATTTGACAAAGTTCATTTTTCAATAAAGGAAATTGTAAAAAAAAGAAAATATCTGAAAAGAAAATAGGAGGTGCACATCTTCAATGTATGTAAAAGAATGTCTGAGAGTTTCAATGAAATCCGTTCACTGGTTTAAGAGGAGTTGCGGATAGCAAATGTGTACCCCCAAAGCGTCAAGGACGTACGGAAGTACGGAAGTACGTAAGTACGGAAGTACGGACACCATGAATGCTATATACCGCCCACTTTTCAAGTGGGTGGTATAAAAAAGTGCCTAATTGCCCCCCCTCCCCCCCCCCCCCCCGGGGAGGGGGATACATGAGTTTAAAAAAAGGTTTCGCATGTAGTGGTAGTGACTGTAAATCATTCAAAATGCATATTCGAGGAAAGAAAAAAAAAAATGCCTAATTGGGGGGGGGGGGGGGGGGGGGGAGGAGAGGAGGGGGATAATTTCTGTCTGGATTTTTAACCACAAACTTTAACCAAAACTGTAAAGACGCATTTTTGATAAAAGGAAAAAAAGGGTTCTGCATGTAGTGACTGTAAATAGTTCAAAATGCATATCGGAGGAAATAAAAAAAAAAATGCCTAATTGGGGTGTGGGGTTTGGGGGGGGGGGGGGGCAGTGGTGTTTGGGTCTTTAACCAAAACTGTAAACAAGCATTTCTGACGAAAAGAAAAAAAAGTGCCTAATTGGCCCCCAAGGGGGAGGGGGGTACGTAAGTTTAAAAAAAAGGTTCTGCATGTAGTGACTGTAAATAGTTCAAAATGCATATTGGAGAAAAGAAAAAAAAAAAGCCTAATGGGGGGGGGGGGGGGGGTAGGAGGTGGTGGTGTTTGTCTGGGTTTTTAACCACAAACTTGGAGTCATCCTACCAAGCTACAATGAAATCCCTTCATAATTATGGCCTGTGGAATGTTCTAAAAGTTTTCGGGCTTCGGGCCTCTGTTGCCGTCACAGTTGCCCAAAAGGGGACGTTATCATCTAGACATTATATGAAGTCAACCTATCAAGTTACAATGAAATCCCTCCATAAATATGACCTGTAGACTGTGCTAAAGGTTTTTGGACTTCAGGCCCCTGTTGCCGTCACAGTTGCCCAAAAGGGGACGTTCTCATCTAGACATTATATGAAGTCAACCTATCAAGTTACAATGAAATCCCTCCATAAATATGATGTGTAGACTGTGCTAAATGTTTTGGGGCTTTGGGCTCGGGAAGCCATCATGGTTGAATGATCGCAACCAAAAGGGGACATTTTCATCTGGGCATCATGTGGATTGATCCTACGAAGTTACAATGAAATCCCTTCATAAATATGACCTGTAGACTGTGCTGAAGGTTTTTGGGCTTCGGGCACCTGTGGCCATCACAGTTGCCCAATCACGTCCAAAAGGGGACTTTCTCATGTGTAGAAATTATATGAAGTCAACCTATGAAGTTACAATGATTTCCTTCCATAAATATGATCTGTAGACTGTGCTAAAGGTTTTCAGGTTTTGGGCTCAGGCAGTCGTGATGGTTGATAGATCACGCCCAAGTGGGGAAATTCTCATGTAGACATCATACGGAGTCATCGTATCAAGTTACAATGAAATCCGTCCATATTAAACATGACCTGCAGACTGTGCTAAAAGTTTATGGGTTTCGGGCTTGGGCAGCCATCACGGTTGACAGATCATGTCCAAATGGGGACATTCTCATCTAGGCATTATACAAAGGCATTCTATGAAGTTGCAATGAAATCCCTTCATAAATACGACCTGTAGTCTGTGCTAATGGTTTTCGGTTTTGGGCTCGGGCAGCCATACCGGTTGACCGATCACGACCAAAAGGGGACATTATCATGTAGACATGACCTAAAATCTGCATATGAAATTTCGTGACGATCAGACAAGAAATACCAGGTATAGTCTGTACTTGAAGGTTGAATAAAAAACTTTAACCACAAACTTTAACCAAAACTCCAAATGTCAACTAAACAGGAATAAGAAAAAAAACAAACCCACTTGACCCTTCAGTAAAAAACTTTAACCACAAACTTTAACCAAAACTCTAAATGTTAACAGAAAAAGACAGACGGACAGACGGACGGACAGATGGACAAAAGTCATTACTATAGCCCTCACTGTAAACAGTCGGGCTAAAAATTACCCAGACACCCAAGGGTTAAAAGAGACGTGGTATATTTCCATTAGATTTATCATCCGAACATGTCTTTTAAAATGCCTTAGTTTATCACAATTTTTGCCACTCTCTTTATTTTCAAAACAGACAGGCCACAGATAGCGAGGAGGGGCAATCACGTAAAGATCATTCCAATGCAGGGTGCTAAGTCATGTTTGTGGGGCAAAAAATTAAACTGTTTTGTTATTCAAGAGTTGTCTGCTATTCATGTTTGGTAAAGCTGACATCATCAGATAATTCCAAGATCATCAATCCCACTTCATGGTTCGAAAATTCATTTGACCTGTCATATGAAAGTTTTCAAGAAGCCAATTAGCTCCCAAAATGATGACACTAATGCTGTAATGTAAGTGCTGCTACCACTGATTAATAAACAGCTATCAACACATAACAATAATTACTGATAATATTTGGGGAATAGAATACAACCATCCACCCCCCCCCCCCCACCCCTTTGTGAAAGCCTGCAAAAGTTATGGAATTCCATGCACATATATTTTCCACAGGGGATCACAATTCTAAAAGTCAGATACCTGGTTGTGATTAATCTTGTACATTGAACTTGCGTCTAATGATGCCCAAGAACAATTTAAATTCCATTTTCACAAACTTGATTATATTTGTTCCAATTTATCGGGGAGTGTCTTTTGTTACTCAGCAATCTACTGAAATGAAACAAAGCTATATATACAAAAAACCTTCAATTCATTCCAGCTGAAAATAATGTCAATGTAATGAATGTGAGAACATTATCACAGCATCAACATCTTTTACTCTTTACAGGGCAAATTGCCTGCATCTGCCTGGGTACTTACTAATTTTAACTAGTTGAAAAAAAAAATTAAAAAATTTTTTTTAACAAAACCACATCATGAGAGCCCTCACTGGAATGAGACCATTGAGCTCTTTCCAACGAGGGCTCATAATATGATATGGATTAGTTTTTTATGTTGTGTGCACTGAGTCAGGGCTCGATTTAACTGGATTCACATAGCACTTTTCGATTCAATTTTCAACTATAGTTAATCAATTTCAAATGAAAAATAATGTAAATAATAGAAAATGCTAATCAAAATTTAACCAAGTTTGGAAACTGCTATTCAATTTTTAAAAATTAAATTGACCCTTGCATTGGGTAGAGGATTATATCACTCTCTGCAGTGAGTGGGTTAATTTTCTGGTACAAAAAATATGTCCACTTTAGAGGTGCCAAAAGCATGTGGGAAGGGGTGGAAAGGGGTTCAGATGCTTCCATCCCCTGTCACACTCATTCCAATGAGTAGTCATATGCTATGTTTTTGTGACAAAAAATGAAATGTTTAACATGAAATTTTTTGGAATGTGTCATTTGCACCCTGTGTTCAGTGAAAGGTTAATCAGTGTTTTGTGGTCACTCATCATTATCTATGGCTTTGCCATGACTGTAACACAAGTAAAGATCAAGTTTCAGGTGCCGAAGGCATGCAGGGACAGTGTGGGGGCAAGCCCCTTTTGACCCTCTGTAAAGGTTGAATAAAGTTTTTCGCAACATGTCTGGGCACATCAAAGGAGGAGAGGGGAGGGTACTCGACAGATGTCTGGGATCTTGGCGTTCTTAGTTGTTAGGATGTTTTGTGACGTTCTTTGATATTCTTTGATGATATCCCTCAGGTGAGGACCAGTGTGAGAGGGGGTCCTCTCAACAAAGGTGTTACCTCTCCCCGAGTATACACAAGTATAAAGCCTAATTTACATTTATACTTATGTTGTGGGTTTTAGAGGAGTTGCACCTAGAGATGCATTACGAAGTCCTAAAACAACTTGCTCCCCATAGTAATTAAGCATTGAATATCCACCTTTCCATGCAGTTGGGAGACTAAAAGGGAAAAACCCTTCTTTACTAATTTGGTAGATTTGTTTCACAATGGGTTAAGCTTTCCACTTAACAAAGGAAACAATTTTCAGATATAGGTTAGGCTCTATGGAAGAAGATATAGAAGGAAGTCATGAATAGAAGTTAGGGTAATGTCAGTCATCAGTAATGGCACAAATACATTTACACTAATCAACCAATCATTTACAGGGCAGGTATTGCTTATTTTAAAACATTTAACTTCTCACTGGGCCATCATAAACTGCCAAATATAATGATTTATCTTCGACTTCAATTAATGCATTAATTATGGGAAGGTTTCCAGCTTACATAAAACAAGTTGTCATTCAAAAATAACTCTCATAGAGTCATTAATTTTATGCATTATTTTTTTAGACAATATGAATAGAAGATGTCACTTGAACAAAAAAAAATAATTTTGAAAAACTGAAATATTCATTTTTTGAAACAAAAACATAGCTTTTACCCCTCATTGGAATGAGCTTGAAGAGCGCATTCCAATGAGATGTAATAAGCCATGTTTTGGGAGCAATAATTTAAAAACAGAATAAAACTTTATTCCACACAAAACTGATTTATTTTTTAAAAAAATCTTTAATTAGAGATGGGCAATATACCAAAAAAACGAACTGATATTGATATCATGGAGATACTGAAAAAACAAACTAACCCGATCACTGAATACCGATACTGTCTGAATTTTCAAATTTTTCTGAATTTGCTATTTTTAAGTCCCTGGAATTGAGGCTAGATAACAGCTGAATGGTTCATTTTCATGAAACAAGTGACTGATTTTCTCTACAATTTTGTTAACCATTAATGGACTGGGCAACTGCCCTGAATTCCCACAAGACTACAACATGTACATGTCCAACTGCTTTGCAGTGATTTCTAGTCAAGTCTTGGCTAGCTATTAAGGCAGCCAAGACCTGACTAGAAATCACTGGCCAGGTGTTTTGTCTACCATTAGCAGGACCTCCTAAAGATGGCATGGTCACGGCACATGCTCTGAGATCACAAAAGCCTAAAATAGGTCTTTAAACATTAAGGTGTGTTTAGAACAAGTCACAAAATTACGGTAGATATGATTTGTGGTTGTAAAAGAATGCCACTGTTGAGCTCATTGGCAGTGTCATTTACAGCATTGTGGTAGAATGATACTTCAACTTACTGTTTTTCCTGAAGTGAATTCCACTTTGGTACTATTAGCAAATTTCAGTCAAGTCAGATACTGAATACCACACCGATACCGAGGTGTACCCCCTTAAGATTATTGAAACTGATACCAAACTCACAATTCCAATACCGCCCACCTCTATTTTTAATTTTAATTTTTTTTTTCTGCATGATCCCAGCATGAACTGAGAGGCTTTCCACTGTCATTGTACACACAGAAATACAGAAAGTGCATAATTATATAAATAAACTCATTTAATTTTAAAAATAAAACTATTTTTGTATCCTTAGTTTTGCTCTTCAGAATTCAGTTTCAGGGGACCTTCCTAGTAAAAAATATAAAGAACAGTCTCTGAATCACCAGATTTTGTAGTAATATTGAATGACACAGCAAGGCAATAAAATGTCCAATGAGAGGGTTCAATTGCAATGAAGGATTGCCAGAGAATCAAAACATTTTCTTGGCATCAATACAAATTATTGTTAATGATGCTCGTTGTATTTTGACAATACACTAGATATTGGGTTAATCCTAAACAATCTACTGTTGACTTTTTTATTCATTTATTCACCATTTATTTCTATTCAGATTTACTGATTCATGTTTTATTCATCTATTTTTTAGTTCAATGGTAATTTTCCCTTCTCAAAGCTAGTGTTTGCAAGCAATTGTATAGAGAAAATGGAATGCAATACCAGTGTTAAAAATAAGCTGTAGGATAACCATAAGAAAATTTCTTATTCGTTTATTACTCGATCCCCAATGGTAGAAGTCCCTGGTAATGATTCTTGGAATAATCCAAAATTACAGGTTCAGTCAGTGAAGGAGAATCTGATGAGAAATTGTTCTTCAGGTAGTACTACATGTACAACTCATCCCTTCTGATAATGTATACTTGATAAGGCCACACAAAATAAATTAATTGACTCAGACAACTTCTTTCTCAAATCTGTGAGAGAGAGCAGGTTTTATTTTTTATTTTTTTCTCACATATAGTGAGCATGGACTCAAGAGGCTTTCCACTGTCCATTCACACATAGAATATATACAAAGTAAAAAATATACAAATAAGGCCACATAAAGTAGGTCTTCTGTTTCTCAGGCCATTTCTTGTAAAATTGCATGCAGACAGGTGGGCAATTTTTTATTTTTGTAATTATTTCTTTGCCATCAAAAGTTCATGTTCTTGGTTTGTTTTATGTTTTAGGCTTCATAATCAACAGTACACCATGGGTGGTGGTGTATTTCGTCCCTTGAGTGCAAGAAGGCATTGCAAAGCATTGCAAAGCCTTCTTGCACTCAAGGGACAAATTGATCAAGTTTATCAACTTGGGTAAAATATCAGACATAAACCATTTAATTTTTTATTTTTTTATGTTTGCATTGGTTATAAAAAGAGAGCATGCTGCAGCCAAAAGGACCATGCAGGAGGGCCTGAGAAACAGATTTTAACTTTTTTCGGCCCAAACTCATTTAATTTTAAAAATCAAATGGTTTTCCATCTGTAGTTATGCACTTCAAATTTCATTTACATACATCCAGTCAAAATAGATGAAAAATTTTGAATTTTCCAATTTTGTAGTAACACTGGAAGACATTGCAACGCAATAAAAACATCCAATGAAGGAGGTTCAATTTCAGTGAGGGGTTGCCTGAGGATCAAAGCACTTTTTTTCTTCTGAATTCCATATTTTTACTGGCGTCAAATGATAACCCACAAATGGTGGCCAGGGTCTGTCATGGGAATACACAAGTACATGTGGCAGTTTACAAGGACTATTTGTCATTCAGAAACAGATGCCAGATGGTTGTGGAGAAAGATTTTAAAGATCTGATACCAAGGCCCTGATTCAATTCAAATAAAATTGCATAAAATTAAATCAGAAGCACGATGCAGGAAGCCATGTCAAATTTTTAAATATTCACAGATAGGGGGCTGCGAATATTCGAAATTCGATTCGAAATTTGATTCGAACTTCATTATTCGATTCGATTCGATTCGAACATAGTAATTTGAATGTGTTCGAATCGATGATTGTTTGAAATGGTCCTACTTTTATCATAAACTCGCTCGGAAACCCTCAGATTTCCCATATTTATCACCCGTTGAAATTGATGAATTAAAGCACGTATATTAATAACAACGCGATCTGGATCCGTCATATGTTATACGTTATTTTGTCGCAAATGTCCCGTTGGTACACTCAAGTAATCACTAGATCAATGCATAACTTCGATCAACACTGTGTTCCGTTTTTTTTTTCGTGAGTAGACAGGCGGTTACAATACATCAAAGGTTTTTTGCCGACACTGGTCTGCAAATAAATTGTGGCAATGTAGATTACGCAGAGAAGAGCGCAAGTCAGTCAAACGGTAATTTCAAAGTGATGCCGACAACTCACTGAACTATGTTGTTCACCAATAAGCACGTGAATGCTATGGTAAGGATTCGATCATTTGCTAGCCTGAATCGAGCGTCATTCTGTTCTGTGGAATTATACTCTTTAGAACGTTGTGTGACTTCATTCTTCAATATGGCATCAAACCAGCCTCAATCCGCGGTCCACAAATATATTATGCACCATAAACTCGCAGAGACTTACACGTGTATTGAGTGCAATGTTGTGTATAAAGCACACTCAACTGGCACGACGACACCCCTGTGGAACCACCTTCTCAAGAAACACCCGGCTTTGCACGCACAAGCTATTTCAGCGAAGGCTAGAGAGGCTAAGAAGCGTCCACATGCTACAGAATCTACCAGTGAGGCTGTGCAGTGCAGTAAACGCCAGACAAGTTTGGCAGCATTCACAAGAAGAACATTACACCCCGACCTTAAGCGGAAATACGATGCTGCAGTGTTGAGTTTTGTAGTTGCGGATGGGAGACCATTTGAAGCAGCAGCTGATCGCGGATTGAAGCATTTGTGTGCAGTCTTGACTGACAACTCCTACATCCCACCTCACCCGACCACCCTTTCGCGAAATCTGGGCGATATGAGAGAGAAAAGCGAAGCCAAGCTGTGTCAGGAAATGGCCGGATTTCAATAACTTTTGATCATTGGAAGGCAGACAACGGTTCAAATTTTCTCGTCCTTACAATACATTTCATCGATCATGAATGGCTTTTATCCTCTCGATGTTTGTCAGTGACGAGTCTCAAGGACATTGACGCTGACCATACTGCACTCGCCACAGAGGCCATAGTGCGCGATCAACTGGAAAAGTATGGAATAGCACTTCACCAAATATTTTTCGCCACTACGGACACAACCAATACTATGCCCTGTACCACTCGTGGATTGGGCATATACTGGCATGGGTGTGCGGCACACAAGTTGCAATTATGCATTAATTCCTCGCTCACTGTCCAACCGATGGTCAAAAACCCTATAAATGACGTTCACAGAATTGCCGCCTTTTTCCACTCATCAACTAGGGACTACATGCCTTACACAAACATCAAGTGGACATGGGACTTCCAGAATCAGATCCCCCCAATGGACGTTACGACCCAATTCAATAGCACATGCACGCTCCTAAACTGGACAGAGGTCAACAATGGCCCCATTGCCCGTGCACTTGTCGTGTGCCAAGAGAAGAAGCGATGCGCTAATCCACCGCCGGCACCCCTCTAGATGCAACTCTGTTCTACCAGAGAATCTGTTTTGCCTCTTCTTAAGCCATTGTCTGAAGCAACCACTGTCCTGAGTGCCGATAGTGTAATAAGTGTATCAATGGTCAGGCGGTGCATCATGACCCTGTTGAAAAAGCTCAGGGAAAATACAGCTCGTGGTGCAAAGTCATTCCGCGACAGCCTGATCACTCAGTTGGAAGACAGATTTGACTTAAACCAGGATTACCTCCTCACGGCAACTTATCTGGACCCACACTTCAAGACAACCATTAAAGATGACGATGAGCTAAAAACCGTGGAGTCTTATATTCAGATGCTTCAGCAGTATCACGTTGAGCATGTAGAGCCCACCAAAACACAAGACGTCCACACTGAAACAGATGTTCCATGTCAACAAACGGTTCCAAATAAATCAAGCCAGCCAAAGTCTAAAAGTCTATTAGATGATATGTTCGATGAGATTTCCAGTGAAGAAGTGCAACCGCAAAATCTGAGTGTAAATGACAAGGTTAAAGCAGAAATGAGTCGGTATTCTGCTCTTCCTATTAGCGATAGAAGTACAGACCCACTTAGATTCTGGCAAGAACAGGAAGCCCGTTTGCCATGTCTACGTTCTGCAGCGAAGGATATTCTTTCAATACAGGCTACCAACTGCGCATCAGAAAGGGTCAATTCTGTAGGTTCGTCCGTAGTGACTGATCAACGTCATGGCTTGAGCAACCACAATGTCGCCACGCTGATATGGGCGAGGAAAAACAGCGACCTGCTTGGCTTGAAATTCACGTGATGGTGATCGGACACTGATGGCCGAATAACTCAATAAAAATACGAATACCGGCCACTGAGTTGATACGATATTATATTACGATACTCACTCGCTGCACGGCTGCTGCGGCTGCATGTCATGTGATTAAACATCCGTATTGTTGAGATAGAAATAATACTGAACATAACATTCATGTTCAGTATTATTTCTATCTCAACAATACGGATGTTTAATCATATCCATTAAACAATTCGACAATTAAGTTACATAACTTACCTTGACAGTTCGTCAGATGGATGCAATTTCAGTTTCTGTACATCTGAACCATGAAAATGGCATAATTCGATTTCAATATAAATCATTTGTCTTCTTATTAACGGCTGCACGGCTGCTGCGGCTGCATGTCATGTGATTAAACATCCGTATGGTTGAGATAGAAATAATACTGAACATGACAGTCATGTTCAGTATTATTTCTATCTCAACAATACGAATGTTTAATCATATCCATTAAACAATTCGACAATTAAGTTACATAACTTACCTTGACAGTTCGTCAGTTGGATGCAATTTCAGTTTCTGTACATCTGAACCATGAAAATGGCATAATTCGATTTCAATATAAATCATTTGTCTTCTTATTATTTGCCACCTGTTAGTGTGTTAGTAGAATTTGGGGTTATAACGGCACCTTAACGCCAGGATTTTGAAATTCTCATCAGCCCGATACATATGCCATATCATGGCTGGGGTCCAGACTCCAGACGTGTCAAACGACAAACGAATAGACATTTTTTTCCTGGTGTAGCGTACGATGGTTATTTCTGAGTAACATGCGGAGGATTATTCCCACGAGGCATTAACGAATGGGAATAACCTTCTCGTATTGCACGAAAAATAAACATCCTAGGCTACTACAGGAATGTGAATTATGGTGTTTGTTATATTCTTCAACCTTTTTCTATGATCAGTTCGAACACGTACAGCGAGCATATAAAAAGGAAGTTATCCGAGGAGAAAAATTCCGCCCGACATCGTATTTCTTAACGACGAAATTCGATTCGCGTTTCGATTCGAAATTCGATTCGATTATGCAAATTCGATTCAAAATTCGATTCGAGGAAAATTTGTGATTCGCAGGGCCCTATTCACAGAATCGTATTTTACTTTATCTATCATCTATCATAATGGACACAAATGGTGAGTACTCTTCACAAAAATGATCATTCAACTTTCAATATTTTTTCAATTTTGCCTCCAAAACAAAGCTTATAATCCCTCATTAGAATGAGCTCATTCCAATGGGAGCTCATAAGCAATGTTTTCGAGACAAAAAATGAAAACTTTTACTTACTAAAGAAATTTGTGGCAAGTGTTGTCTCTAGTTGTGTTAAGTAAAGGGTTAAATAGTATTAAAAGTATTAAAACAAATTCAGGGTTTCAGAAGAGTTGTCCTACAAGTGTTGAATATTTCAGGAGAAAAAATCCAAACAAGAGGCCCCAGGGGGTCTGAGGGCGCTCACCTGACATGGTAGCCTAAATATCAACCCAGGGAATTGATTTGAACAAATTGCATCTGCCCCTCCTAAGAAAAGCTTACACCAAATATCCAAAGATTCTGACCAGTAGATCTAAAAAAAAGATTTTTAAAGAATATTCCTCATATTGAACTAAGTAATAATTTGGGCTACCACAGAGAGCCCAAATATGAACCCAAGGACTTGGCTTGAACAAACTTGAATCTCACCTCTGTAAAGATGAAAACCAAATATCAAAAGATTCTGACTACTGGATCTGAAGAAAATTATTTTTAAAGAATATTCCTCATATTGAACTCCCACAGGGAGCCCAAATATGAACCCAGAGACTTGGCTTGAACAAACTTGAATCTTTCCGCCTAAGGATGCTGCATACCAAATATTAAAAGAATCTGATTGGTGGATTGGAAGAAGATTTTTAAAGAATACTCCTCATATTGCTCTCTCACAGAGGGCCCAAATATGGACCCAGGGATTTGATTTCAACAAACATGTGAATGAATCTTCCAAAGATGTTATATGTGAAAAATGAAAGCATTTGGAGAAGTGGTATGGGGGAAGAAAATTTTTTAATGTTTTTCCCATTACTCGCAGTGTTAAAAAATGCTGACTCAGCACTTTTTCAAAGTCCTGGAAAAGTACCCTATGATAAAACCGATGGCAATTTTTTTTTTTACCATTCCTTTCTGCTGTTCCTCAGGAAGATTCACACAAAATAAAAATTCTCAGTGCCATGTAGTTTTGGAGATATGGGCATTTTAAATTTTTTCTATTTTTAGCTCCCATGGGAGTGACGTGAACAAATTTTTTGGCATAAATTAGGTACGTTTGACCAAATAAGCCATCATATCAAATTTAGCTCAAATCGGCATCTCAGTTCGGAAAATAGAAATTTTGGTACAATTCGGGCTCCCACAGAAAGCCCAAATATGAACCCAGGAACATGGCTTTTACGAACTTATATCACCTCCCTAAGGATACTGTACACCAAATATCAATAGATTCTGACTGGTGGATGTGAAGATTTTTGAAGAATATTCATCATATAAATCCAGGGACTTGGCTTGAACAAAGTTGAATCTCCCCCCCCCCTCCCCCCCCCCCCACAAGATAATTCGGGCTCCCAAAGTGAGCCCAAATATGAACACAGGGATATGGCTTGAACAAACTTGAATCTCATCCCCTAAGCATGCCGTATACCAAATATCAAAAGATTCTGATTGGTGGATCTGAAAAAGAGGATTTTTAAAGATTATTCCTCATACTGCACTAATTTAAACATTTGGGCTCCCATAGAGCCCAAATATGGACCCAGGGATTTGATTTCAATAAACATGTGAAACAATCTTCCAAAGATGTTGTATGTGAAATATTTAAGCTTTTGGAGAAGAGTCTTAAATGTTTTTCCCATTATCCACAGTAATGTTACCAGTGTTAAAAAATGCTGACTCAGCACTTTTTCAAAGTCCTGGAAAAGTACCCTGTAATAAAATGGATGGCAATTTTTTTTAACCATTCCTTTCTGACGTTCCTCAGGAAGCTTCACACAAAACAAACATTCTCAGCGTGTGTAGTTTTCAAGATATGGGCATTTAATTTTTTTTCTATTTTTAGGTCCTGTGGTTCCCATGGAGTGACGGGAAAAATGTTTTTGGCATAAATTAGGTACTTATGACCCAATAAGCCCTCATATCAAATTTAGTTCAAATCGGCCTCTCAGTTCTGAAAATAGAAATTTTGGTACAATTCGGGCTCCCACAGGAAGCCCAAATATGAACCCAGGGACCTGGCTTTAACAATCTTATATCTCACCTCCCTAAGGATACTGTATACCAAATATCGAAAGATTCTAACTGGTGGATGTGAATAAGAAGATTTTTGAAGGATATTCCTCATACGGAACTAAGTAATAATTCAGGCTCCCATGGGGAGCCCAAATATCAACCCAGGGATGTGGCTTGAACAAACTTGAATCTCACTCCCCCAAGGATGCTGCATACCAAATATCAAAATATTCCGACTACTGGATCTGAAGAAGAAGATTTTTAAATAAAATTCCTCATTTTGAACTAAGTTATAATTTGGGCTCCCACAGTGAGCCCAAATATGAACCAGGGACTTGGCTTGAATAAACTTGAATCGCACCCCCCTAAGGATGCTGCATACCAAATATCAAAACATTCCGACTGCTGGATCTGAAGAAGATTGTGAAATAAAATTCCTCATATTGAACTAAGTATTAATTAGGGCTCCCAAAGGAAGCCCAAATATGAACCCAGCGCCTTGGCTTGAACAAACTTGAATCGCACCCCCCTAAGGATGCTGCATACCAAATACTGAAACATTCCGACTGCTGGATCTGAAGATTTTTTTTTTAAAAATTCCTCATTTTGAACTAAGTTCAGGCTCCCAAAGTGAGCCCAAATGTGAACCCAGGGACTTGGCTTGAATAAACTTGAATCTCAACCCCCTAAGGATGCTGCATAACAAATATCAAAACATTCCGACTGCTGGATCTGAAGAAGATTTTTAAACAAAATTCCTCATTTTGAACTAAGTTATAATTTGGGCTCCCACAGGGAGCCCAAATATGGACCTAGGGATTAGATTTCAATAAACATTTGAAACAATCTTGCAAAGATGTTATATGTGAAATTTGAAAGCTTTTGGAACAGTGGTTTGGGAGAAGGGTAGTCTTAAATGTTTTTTCCATTACCCAGTGTTAAAAAATGCTGACTCGGCACTTTTTTAAAGTCCTGGAAAAGTACAGTATGATAAAACCAATAGCAATTTTTTTGGACTATTCCATTCTGTTGGTCCTAAGGAAGCTTCACACCAAATAAGAATCTCAGTGCCGTGTAGTTTTTTAAATACGGGCATTTTTAATTTTTTCTATTTTTAGCTCCTGCGGTTCCCATGGGGTGACAGGAACATTTTTTTGGCATAAATTAAGTACTTATGACCCAATAAGCCCTCATATCAAATTTGGTTCAAATCAGCCTCTCGGTTTGGAAAATAGAAATTTTGGGCTGGGCAAAAATTCTTGTCCCTCCCATAATGACGGCAAATATAGCTCCTCAAACTTCTCTTGAACAAATCTGAGTCTACACCTCAAAAGGAAGCTGCACACCAAATATCAAGTCTCACGAGAAGATTTTTTAAGATTTAAGCACACTTTTTGGGGCTTGGCCCTACCAAGGGTCGAGGCAACTTGATTTGAACAAAATCAAAATGCGATGTCATAATAAACTATTATCTCAAATTTCACTTAAATCAGTTCAGTGGTTTTGGAGGAGAAGACGCAAACACCATGTTCACGGATGACGGACGATGGGCGGGGAGCGATCACTATTGCTCCCCTGACTGAAAGTCAGGGAGCAAAAAATAGACCTTTTGAATAATTAATCCACAAATTAGACAAATTTGAATATGATGTTTGGCAAAGGTCTGTGATATGGTTTGGTGAATATGGGTTCACAAGAGTTCACTACAAGTTTGAGAGGGGCACGACAGACTAGGCCACTTCAAAGAATGGAGGATGTTAACATGATACAATGACAAAAATGACATTGTATTAAAAGATTGGCAGCTGAGGTAAAAATTCTCTCCTTCTGTGGGAGTGTTCAAAGAAAGAGATGCTAAAGGGAAATTCACAAAGTCTCATAAATTTCACTTAACATCAATGATAACCTCATTTCCTTTAAAATTTCACACAATCCTTTGATTAATCATCAGATAACATCCTGAATAAAGACCTGGGAGATTTCGAATTCCAATAAATACCTCAGAAAGGAGTACTAAATTATGGAGAAAATAATAATCAACAAACTAGACTTTATGATTCTGGAGAATCAGGCCTTTTCCCGATGAGATTCCATGATTTTTCATGACCCCACAGTGTCTGATTAATTGTTTTTAACTGTCTCACTTAAGTCCCTTCATTGATGTTATGAGAAAGGTGAGTATAGTAGTCTCAAATGATTCAGTTTGATAAAAAAAATTGTTTAGGTAAAAACCATCATTAATGGTGGAGTGGGTTAATTAATATCAATATCGTCATCCGACAAGTTAATGACTGAGAAAGTGAGTTATGTTTGTTTGACACATACTCACTGAGTGCTGTGTCAATTTGAAAATGGTCCATTTTATCTCAAATGTATCCAAAATATTGATGTCTGGCAGCTTGTGGCGGGTTAACAAGTGCTAACAGACAGGAATATTTATTCATGCAACTTGTAATTTCAAACCAAAAAGAGCGAACGACCATTTTTACTTAAAATCTACAAGATGTTTTCAGAGAAATCCAGGGAGAACATGAATTTTAAGCTTTTGATGGGTTTCATTGTTTATCCAGGCCAAAACGGGTTAAGGTTTTGGTTTTTTTAATACACTTAATACTTACAAAAATAATTCTTAGTGAATTCTACTTCCACTTATGTTGATTTCTCCTCTTAATTTTGTGTGCTGCGGGTACGCAAACACAGCCCATTTCATCAAACTTTTGATGTTTGAGAACCTGCATGGGGTTAACAAATGCTTACTGGAATATTTTGTGCATGCAATTTGTAATGTCACACTAAGATCTGAGAATGGCCAATTTTTCTTGAAAATCTACGTGAAGTTTTTAGAGAAATTCTTTGATAACATGAATTTTTAACATTTTGAGAGATATCTCTCTGTAACCAGCTCTAAACAGGTTAATGCTTGGTTTTATGAATGAAAACAGAAAAATGATCCTCGGCGAATTCCACTTCCAATGAAGGAGGTTATGTTTATCTCATTGGTACACAATGGGTGCAATGGGTGCCCAAGAACAGCCAATTTTCACAAAATTTCCATGCTTTGCAGCTCCTGGAGGGTTAACAAATGCTTACAGGAATATTTTGTCCATGCAACTTGCAATGTCACTCAAAGACCTGCAAATGGTCAATTTTTCTTGAATACTTACTAGATTTTTTGGAGAAATCCACAGAAAATGGGAATTTTAAGCTTTTAAGGGGACACCTCCTTAACCATCGAAAATGGGTGAAGACCTTGATTTTTTAAAACCCTTACTACTTACTAAAATTTTTCCCTATCAGTTTTGTGTCTGGTAAAAGAAGTTAGGTTTCTCTGTGGCATTCTGATTTGTTGTTGTTGGTGTCCATTAACAGACTATTTTTTCAAAATGTTTACATTTAGCAGCCCATGGAGGGTTAACAAATGCTTACCGGAATAGAATATTTTATCCATGCAACTGGTAATGTGACACCAAGACCTATCAATGGCCATTTTCTGTTGAAAACTTACAAGATGTTTGTAAAGAAATCCAGGGATAACATGTTTTTTAAAGCTTTTGATGGGTATCGCTATTAACCACCCCAAAAGGGGTTAATGCTTGGGTTTTTTGAATACCCTTATTACTTACAAAAATGGTACTTTTCTTTGTGGCATACCCACTGGGTACTGTTGCTGTCCAAAATGTGTGGACCCCCCCCCCCCCCCCCCCCCCCCCCAAAAAAAAGGAGTCTTTTCCAGAAGGAAAAGCCTAGTTACAATGAGATAACTCAAAACTGAACTTTGGTTTTTACTTTTTTGTTGGGGTTCAAGAACACTTTCAACAGCAAGGGTCATTATAAGCATGTTATTAACTGAAAATAGAATAGGTTTTCATTTTTTTAATTCACTTTAAAAAAATTACCACAATCCGGTGGAAGTATTTTCATTAATTCCTTTGTAACATGTAAGCAAACTAACCCTGTGCATTTTTACAGCCTTACTCAGTGTATATTTTCATGTAGTGTGTGATATGGCAGTTATTAATTTTTTATAACCAGAAAGTGTGAATAAACAAAATTCATTACTGAGTAACTAACTCTGTGCACTGTGCAGCTTTAGTGTAAATCTCATCTGTATCAATACTTTACCCAGAGTAATGGACAAAACCAGCCAGTACTATTCTACAATGAAAGTGTCAATGACACTGCAGCTTAACTTGACTGTGTGCTGTGTTTGATGAAAAGGATAATTTTCAGTGTTTATGAAAGGTTTATGAAATACAACAAGAATTGTGATAATTGAGAATATGTTAATTTCTGTTCCCTTTATGCTTTGTTATCAATACAAATAATTTGAGGTGTAGACTGCACGAAAGAACTGAGAGGTGGGTTACTGTTAATGTGTGTCAACCAAAGTTACCAAGTTACAGTGAAATTATTCCAAAACGAGTCATCCTATCAAGATACAGTGAAATCCCTTTATAAATAGTGCCTGTAGACTGTGCTAAAGGTTTTCAGACTTTGGGCCTGTTAGCCATCAAGGTTGACCCATCAAGTCAAGTTAAGCTAAAAATGTTCAAACTCAGCTTATGATCCCTCACTGGAATGGATTTTGGAAAGATTTTTTCTAGTGAATTCCAAAAATGAAAACATATTCTATTTTCAATGAATAACTTATTCATATCACGTTAGACAGTTTAATAGGTGTAGGAATCGGGAGTATTAAGAGAGAACCGCCTGTGCCCTTTCAAATTGGCAATGAACTACTGTGGCAAAAACAGGGTTTGAAGTGAACTGTTAAGGATAACTGAACCATCAACGTGCAGTATGCCTTAGTACACAGTACCACTGTGCTGCTACTTGGGCAATTAAATTGTCTTGTCATGATGCATGTTACCACTGATCTTTCAATCTGAAGTCCATTGTACTAACCAATGGACCATGACACTCTACAGAAAACCAAACTTTTGCCAATCCTATATATGTCATCATAACACCTCATACCAACGCTGGATTGTTTGTTTATTTGTGTAAATAATACTTTCAACTGTTAGGGTTATATCATGCTGGACCAGTTTTATGAGTGAAGAATGCCAGAGTATATGCAGAAGAAACCACAGTGCAGTGGCAAATAAACCTAAATCGGATACTTTGTCTCATAAATTTACCAGTTAATTTCCAAATTAAAGCTATTTTAATATTTTTTGGCAATTATCAACAGTACAGCTTCAGCAATTTTGACAGAAAAAGTCAAGACAGATGAGCAACAAAATACAGTGGGTTTACTTTTTTTTTACTTGAAGCAAACCTTCATCAGTGAGAGGCATATTATGTCAGGCTCTTTATGAACAAAAGAAGTCAGCAGACATAGGCCTGGGGAGAACCACAATATAATGACACTAAAGCTGGCTGCCAAAACAGTACTTTAGAGAGAGGAAACCAGACAAAATTGTAAGTAAAAGGTCACTGGTACCTTGACCTTTGGCACAATAACCGAAATATAAACAGAATTCTTCCTCTCACCGTACCCAACCCACATGTCAAGTTTATTTTGGATTGGCTCAACAAAACTTTTGCTGAAGAATGAAAACTAGGTAAATTTGCAAGTTAAAGGTCCAAGTGATCTTGACCTTTGGCACAATATGCCTGAAATAAATAAGAGTCTTCCTCTCATCATATCCAAGCCACATGTCAAGTTTGGTCTTGATAGGCACATAGGAACTTTAAAGACACAGTGGAAACCAGGAAAATTTTTAAGTTAAAGGTCAGTGATCTTGACCTTAGCATAATGACCAAGAAATACATAGGGTTCTTTCTCTCATCATTCCTAACCTATATGTCAAGTTTGGTTTCATTGGCCCAGCAGAGTTTTAATTAGAGAGCAGAAACAAGGAAAATTTGTAAGTTAAAGGTCACTGTGGCCTTGAGCATTGTCACAATGACTCCAACATAAATATGTTTCTTCCTTTTATCATACTCAACCCACATGTCAAGTTTGGTTGCAATCAGTCCAGCAGAATTCTTAATTAGAGAGCAGAAACCAACATCTCAGAAATTTTCAAGTTCAAGGTCCCTGTGACCTTAACCTTTGGTACAATGACACAAAAATATATAGGGTTCTTCACCTAATCATACACAACCAATTTCAAGTAGAGAGTGCAAACCAACTCGATCTACAGATGAACATCCAAACAGACAGAGCCACAGCTATATCCCTCCTCCCCACCCCACATTTTTCCAGGGGATACAAATGATAAGTCACTACATCACCCTACTAACTTTGTGAGATTGTTAACAGCATGTGTAACATCAACATTACATACACTTTCAAAACATTGCATCACCACATTTTTGCCAGATCACATGTAACGTGTTAGGATAGGATGTCTGACTCAAGGACATAACACAAGTTACGGTGTTAAACTCTTTTGTGTCAAAGCTTATCAATAAAGCCCTAATACTGCAGTTCATTCCTAAAAATTCTTTGATTAAGCCAATTTATTTAATTATTAGTGTTCAAGGTTACATTCAGCATCTATGGCTACATCACAAACATAACATAAAGTCAGGATTATTTATTTATTTATTTATTGGTGTTTAAGGTCACATACTTATGCACAATAGCTTATCATGACCATGACAGTTTTACGGGTGGAGGAAGCTGGAGTACCCGGAGAGAACCACCAAGAAGCTGCCAGCTCCCCAACATCGCAACTCCGCACTGCAGCACAGGCAAGGTTAGATTGGTTGAAACATGTGCATCATCGACGTGCAGTATGCCTTAGTACACAGCGTCATCGTGCCCCATGTGGACAATCGGGGTGAAGTGCCTTGCCCAAGGACCGAACGTGGGAGTCCAAATCGATCGCTCAGATGGTCACCCATCCGAGGACTAACCGGGCTCGATGTTGCTTAACATCAGTGATCTGATGAGAACCGGTTACCGGAATGCCACCGTGCCCCCAAAGTCAGGATTTAAAATTATGTTGCAAACATTAAAGGATTCTCACAGCATTGGATACTGGGTCCTATTATATCAGTAATGCAAGTCTTGTTTACCACAGTAAACAAGCACAGCTTCACTTTCAGGGTTTGTCATGGCAAATTGAGCTATTTTTGCAATATATTGTGATATACTAGAGGAAAGGGCTCTCTGAGCCCTTTCCATCGATCAGTATATCACAAAACAGTACATCATCATCGAAAGTGATATGCCCCAAAATAAGTTCAAGTCAGGAGCATACTCACTTGAAAGACCTTTAATGCTAATCTCTCAACCAACAGTTTCTGGTCGAAACGTAACTTTCGAGGTATGCGAAGACTGACACATAATGAACGTTTACATGCCGTTGGCATGTTGGAAGCTGACAACAGAAGACTACAGTGGCTCAAATTCTCAATGTTACTCAATCGGTGATTAGCATGTTGTGGTCACGCTACCATCAGCCAGGCAATGTTGATGACAGGCGTCGGTCAGGTCATCCAAGTGGCGACAACTGCTAACCAGGATCATTTCATCTGAACCACATCATTATGTAACCACGTATCAAAGTGCCTCAGAAATTGGACAGCAGCTGCACCGAACGACAGAAGTGCGAGTTAGTGGTCAGACTATCTGAAATCGTCTCCACAGCTGGAATTTGTTCGCTCGACGACCTCGAATAATTCCACGTTTGACTTAACGTCACATCGCAGCAAGGTGTAATTGGTGCGAAGCACGACAGCCCTGGGACAATTGTCGGTGGAGCAACATCATGTTTTCCGATGAATCGAAACTTCCACGACAGGCGAAACAGAGTATGGCAGAAGCAGAACGAACGATACCATGAAGTAACTGCTAGGCAGCACGATCGTTTTGGTGGTGGATCGGTTATGGTGTGCGGAGGCATAACCATGACAAGCAGAACAGCATTACATCTCATCCAGGGACGTGTCACAGGGCAGTACTACCGTGACAACATGTTAGCAGCTCATGTGGTGCCATTTGAGCGACATCACGGCCGTCGATTAATTTTCCAAGATGACAATGCAAGAGCACGCAGGGCCCGTGAGTTCCTCCAGAAGCAGAACATCACCACCCTGCCTTGGCCAGCACTAAGTCCAGACCTTTCACCAATCGAGCATGTCTTGGATATGCTTGGCAGGCACATATGACAACGCTAACAGTCCCCACGAATGTGCAGGAGATCGCCGCTGCTCTGCAGGAAGAATGGAATAACATCAGTCAAGCTGATATGGGACGTTTGTTGAGGAGTATGCCACATTGGATCTGCGCTTGTCTTGCGAACTGAGGAGGATTTACAAAGTATTGTGGCCTTGGGCTGAATGTGGTAAATTCTCTGATTGACTGTCCATGTCTTCTACAGCTCACTTTGTGGGATGTGTGCTTGTCAGAAACCCAACTATAGCTGAAATCATTCACCAGATGTCACAGTGCAATGCCTCAACTGTCTTTTTGATGAAAATATAAATATATTTCTTCATATATCTCACTTTTATCAAATATCCCTACTTTTTTGAATAGTGTCTATGGATTTCAATGACAAGAGAAACCTCATGCTGGGCAGGAATATCCACCAGCAGCATGCAAAGAGTTAAAGACCTGGACAATAATCCACAATTTGTCACACATCACAAGCTTCACTATATGGCTTTGTAGCTGTTTCAAGATATAGGCAGCTGACAGCAAGACTTGAACAGACTCCATTGCTAAGGTGTGGGGAATTCAACCAGCAAGTAACACAATAAGCTGTAATTTGAAAAAAAATTGACTTTTGCTTGTACGTGAAAGAAAAAAAAATCCACTGTATGCAAAGTGTAGGACGTCAGAAGCTTACTTAAATCTGTAATGCACATGACATTTCAGAAGACTCGACACTGCAAAGACATAAATGAAGTTGCCCAGAAGTTATCAGATGTAAAGAAAAAAACTGTGATATCATTTCTGATGTACATGTGGTTTCTAATTTTAACATTGCTGCTGTTCAAATGAATGACCAACACAAACAACAACTGTGCATTATTTTAGCAATAACTGGGTATTATTTGATAAAAATCTTTGTATTGTTGGAAATAAATTGCAATTATGTTTCCAATAAAACCTGCATCACATTTATTGACAACAGCACCCTGAAAGAGATATTGCATGGATGTGTATATTATCAATAGAAACATGTAAACATAAACTTCACCTTTGTCCTTCTCAGAAAGCTAATTTTGATGAATATGGAAAATTACATTACACCAAATTTACTATGAGTGATTGGATAACTAAATTGTGATGAAAACATGCTGCCTGCCTTTTTTTGATAACGGCTATAAATTCTCATCTGTGATTTTGTCAAATGGTCAACCTTTTGTTCAAATTCACAGCTTCTTGTCCCTTCAAGGGTTAATTCGGGGTTAATATATAATTCAGGGTTAATATAACTGCAGGGTGAGTTGTCACCAACAGAATATTGAGAACAAAAAATATCCAACACTTTTTGGTTGTGATGCATTCAGAGAGATAGCTTTGAGTAATTGGAATGTCACAGCATCCAAGCCGCGTCGTATTCAGTACTAATTAATGCACATTGTACACTGGGTCTGTGCACAGGTCCCTGGTGGAATTTCTATATAGAATACCCTTGGTTTCCATAGGAATAAATTGCCCAATCTTTTAAAACAAGTGATAGGTCCATCCACTTCATGGTACGAAAATAGACTAACCAGATACTGGGTGGGTACACATATGGGAGACAGATAGCATAAGTAAGTGATAGTATCATAACAATTGGGAAGTGGATTCAATTTGAGATTTGATGCAGTTTCAAACATATTGACTGATTTGAATTGAGATTCGATTCTAGTGAAAAACTGTGACTCGTTGGGCCCTATGCATATTGTACAAAAGATCAAGGTAATGAAACTAAGACAGTGAGAAACTAGAGACTCTAAAGAGCCTGTAATCACTCACCTGGCAGAACTACATATAAAAATGGGATTTCCCATAGGCTTTCTATGGTAACTATGAGCTGAAATTGTGGCCATGTTTGCAAAATTACATCAACATTACATGAGGATCATTGGTAGAAAGTGTCCCAGTCCTCAATCATGTGAGGTTTCAAAACATTTGACTTCGTAGTTTCAGAGAAGAGTTTTCAAAATTGACCAATCAGAATCAAAGAATGCTTCTGGCGGCCATGTTTTTCATCCAACAGGAATAAAATGAGTAACTGTTGTAGAGAACCTCTCATAGACCATGCCTGACAAGTTTGGTTCACATTGGCTCGGTTGTTCCAGAGAAGAAGATGAAAATGTGATTTTCTATAGGATTTCTATAGTAAATATAAGTCGCAATTGCAGCTATAATTGCAACCCAACGAAGATTAAATGAGAATCACTGATAAAGGGTGTTCTGGTCATCAGTCACATTAAGTTTCAAAACATTTGGCCTTGTAGTTTCAAAGAAGATTTCTTGAAAATCGACACATTTGTGAATTCTGTTTCAATAAAAAAATCAGTAAAAGAAGGTTAATATTTTGAAAATTATTATTTTTTCAGACAGTTTTCTCATTCCAATAGCTTTGGATAGGTAAAGGGTTACAGGAAACACAACATTTTATTCGAATAATTTGTCATATCTTAAACGATCAGGTCAACTGGTCAGCTCTACATGATGGGAAAGCAGAATAAACAAACTTCCATGCTTTCCAAACACCTGTCATCAATCAGTATTTCTGATAAGTAACTTGAGAGTAATACATGTTTTAACATAATTACAGCTGCACTTGTTTACAATACTTGGGTTTTTTTCCCCCAGTCCTCAGTGGAGAAAACTGGAACCAATCCTTACCAGATTCTCAAAAAACAAGTATTTTGCAGACAGTACCGATCTTTGTGCAGACAGGAGAGGCATTGGGTTAGGCATTAAAATATAGCCTCTGGCGGCCACATTTTTCCATCTTCTCATAGACCATTCCTGTCAAGTTTTGGTTCACATCGGCTCAGTAGTTCCAGATAAGAAGCAGAAAATGTGATTTCCCACAGGGTTTCTGTGATAACTATCAGCTGCAACTGCGGACGTGTTTACAACCCAATCAACAGTAAATGAGAATCATTGGTAGAGGGGAGTCCCAGTCATTGACCATGTGAAGTTTCAAAACATTTGGTCTTATGGTTTCAGAGGGGAAGATTTTTCAAAATCCATCAATCAGAATCGGAGAATGTCTCTGGTGGCCATACTTTCCAACCAATGGGAACAAAAAGAAGATTGTTTGTAGAGGGCCTCCTATAAACCATTCCTGTGAAGTTTGGTTCACATCAACTCAGTAGTTCCAGAGAAGAAGATGAAAATGTGATTGCTCATAGGGTTTCTACAGCAACTATAAGCCGCAATTGCATCCATGTTTGTAACCCAATCAACATTAAATGAGGATCATTGGTAGAGGGTGTCCCAGTCATCAACCATGCAAAGTTTCAAAACATTTGGCCCAGTGGTTTCAGAGGAGAAGATTTTTCAAAATCCACCAATCAGAATAAAAAAATGCTTCTGGCAGCCAGGTTTTTTGATGCACGGTAACAAAAATGAGGAGCATATGTAGAAGACCTCCCACAGACTATCCCTGCCAAGTTTGGTTCACGTCAGCTCAGCAGTTCCAGAGAAGAAGGTGAAAATGTGATTTCCCATAGGGTTTCTATAGTAACTATAAGCTGCAATTGCGGCTTTGTTTACAACCCGATCAAAATTAAATGAGGATCGTTGGTCGAGGAGGTCCTAGTCATCATTTATGTGAAGTATCACAACATTTGGCCCAGCAGTTTTCAGAGGAGAAGATTTTTGAAAATCCTCCAACCAGAATCAAAGAATACCTCTTACGGCCATGTTTTTCAACCCACAGGAACAAAAGGTGGATCATTTGTAGAGGACCTCCCATAGACCATTCTTGCAAAGTTTGGTTTATGTCAGCTCAGTAGTTCCAGAGAAGATGAAAATGTGATTTCCCATAGGGTTTCTATAGTAACTATAAGCCGCAATTGAAGCAATGTTTGCAACCTGATCAACATTAAATGAGGATCGTTGGTAGATGGTGTCCCAGTCATCAACCAGGCAAAGTCTCAAAACATTTGGCCTTGTGGTTTCAGAGAAGATTTTTCAAAATCTACCAATCAAAATCAAAGAATGCCTCTAGCGGCCATGTTTTCAAACCCGCGGGAACAGAATGAGGATCGTTTGTAGAGGACCTCCCATAGACTCTCCTGGCAGGTTTGGTTTACATCTGTTCAGTAGTTCCAGAGAAGAAGATGAAAATGTGATTTACCATAAGGTTTCTATTGTAATTATAAGCCGCAATTGCAGCCATGTTTGTAACCTAATCAACATTAAATGATGGATCGCTGGTAGAGGGGGCCCAGTCATCATTTATGAGAAGTTTCAAAACATTTGGCCTTGCGGTTTCAGAGGAGAAGATTTTTGAAAATCCACCAACCAGAATCAAAGAATGCCTCTGGAAGCCATGTTTTTCATCCGATGGGAACAAAATGATGATCGTTTGTAGGGGACCTCCCATTGATCATTCCTGCCAAGTTTGGTTCACACCGGCTCAGTGGTTACAGAGAAGAAGATGGAAATGTGAAAAGGTTATGGACAACAGACGACGGAGGCCAAGTGATGTTAAAAGCTCACATGAACTTATAGGCTGAGCTAAAAAAACAATTTCAGCCAAAGTACTGCCTACCACCACATGCAATGACTACAATAAAACCTGTTTTGAGAGACCACTGTCATGAGAGACCATCTGCCTTGAGAGACCACTGTGACCTTTCCTCGATCAAAAAGACTAGAAACTTGATGACATAGGTGCTATAACCTTTAGTTCTCTACCTTTCAATTTGTAGAGCCATAGAGCACTTCGTGTGGATATCAGGCTTATAAAGGCAAAAAGGGTGGTCTCTCAAGACAGGTTCTCCTGTACCAGATTCCTTTCATCAATACAGTGAAAGTAGTCTTTGTAGCAAGTAAGGATCCAATTCCCAAGGAAGGACTCTGTGAATCTCAAATTTTAGATCAAATTGAATCCCAAATTAAATCAGACAAATCATTTGGAATCAAATCAAATCTCAAATCGAACCTCATGGCTCTTCAAATTGTAAATATGGTATCTTACAATGGAAAATATTTCTTTATGGAAGTATTTTATTCAATGCCGACTCATCTGTTTGGGCAAGTTAGCCCTTTACCTAACATGAAAAGCAGACGACACTTGCAAACAAAATTCTTGAATAATTGATTTTTTTCATTTTTTGTCTCAAAAACATAGGTTATGACCCCTCATTGATGAGCTCATTCCAAAGAGGGGTCATAACCTATGTTTTTGAGACAAAAAATGAAAATATAATGAAAATTAATTGGCAATTCTTTAGAATAGCGCTGGCCAGTTTTGGCGTTATGTTGGGTAAAGGGTTAATCAAAAAAGCAGGATATTCCAGAACAGAATCAAAATAGTTTTGGAAGCAGAACCTCCTTGAATTCTTCTTCTATCATCAGGTCTCCTGTATGGAAGAAGAAATTCAAGAGGAGACAGTTTGTAGGATTTTTATAATCTCAACGATTTGAAAATTTCCAAATCAGCTGGACTCGAATCAAAATAAATCAAATCATTGGGATAAGTTTGAATCAAATCAAATTTCAAAGCTTTTTAGCACCCTAACCCAAGGCATAAATAGCCACACATTTCCATTACCTCAACAACTAATGCAATAACTACAGAGTAAACTCAACTGAAAAAAATGTTTTGGTTCAACAAATTAACTGGTTGAGTGCTGGAAACCACCATCATGGCTCTATTGAAAATTGCTGAAAGCCTCTTTAGTGGCTTTATGCTGTATTTATTAGCTTGTTTGCTTGACAGCAGAAACACTCTCTAATATATTGTAACAAAACAATTGTTTATGAACAAATTCTTGCTAAAATAGGACAGCATGGTATCCTTGGAAATAATAGTCATGTTACAAATCACCTTTCAAAAATAATGTAGCACTCTATCAGTTTTACAAGAACAAAAAATTCAAAGAGATAAAAAAACTACCATGAACATATTATAAATCTGATATAAGAATAAGATGTTACTGGTATGTTTAAAGTATATACTCTTTAAAAACTAATGTCATTAAAATTATGGATTTAGTATGAGATGCTATTAGTAATATTTAGGATCTAATCTTAAATCTTAAAATGCTGTTAATGTTACAATATTAATTGATAATACAATGATTCATGCACCATGACAAAAAATTAGTTTATCTAAAGGATATGTTTTTATCATATTAACGTTCTTAACCCTTTACCTAACATGATAAGCAGACGACACTTGCAAAAAAAATTCTTGAATAACTAATTTTTTTCATTTTTTGTCTCAAAAACCTAGGTTATGACCCCTCATTGGAACGAGCTCGACAAGCTCGTTCCATTGAGGGGTCATAACCTATGTTTTTGAGACAAAAATTGAAAAAAATAATGAAAATTAATTGGTGATTTTTGAGAATAGCGCTGGCCAGTTTTGGCAATTATGTTGGGTAAAGGGTTAAATTAATTCTACAATTAATATTTTTCTGTCTATGGAAGTAGAAACCTTGCTTAAAAATCAGATTTCATTTTGAACTTTTATGTTTTTGCCAATTCATTTAACTATTTATGAGCAAAACCCACTAATTTTTGTACCATGGAAGCAAGAAAATGAAAGGAAATAATGTATTATGCTTTATTATATACACATATGTGTGAATGATGTATCGAGTAGGAAGTAAATGACACACGTTCATGCCATGTGTTGGAATGTATGATTTGCTGAGTTGCAGTAAATCTGCATGTGTAGGTTGGGAGAAAACTGGGGGCTTGGGATGCTGGTACAAAGAGATGCTGAGAGTGAGGAATTTTAACCCACATGCAATCTGGACATAGATCCGTGAAAATAGTTTGGTGATCACTTCATGGCTGGTTCTGCAATTCCTACGATAATCCCAGATATATATGCATGATACATGATGGGGAGTTGTGCAGCTCCAAATGGGGAAAATCTGTAGTCGCCAAATGGAGCTGATACCAGTGGACTGTGAAGAGCCACAAGAAGATACATAAGCATACAAGCTGTGCTGCTTTCAAAATGTTATTAAATCATCATATTTGACTGTTTTTAAGTCCAGTTTAATGGTAGGAAAAGGGGTCAAAACAGGTGATACAGGGACGGAGGGGCTGCAGAGGCTTTTGCCCCCTCACTTTTTGGCCAAACAATACTCAAAATATTTGAAAATGGTAAATGAAATTGCTTTTTAATCTGCTTGTCATCCTTAATATCAAAGAACTTACTTTTGAGTCAACAATTATATGAATCGTGGTCATCAGTGGAAATACTAAATACCCCAACAGAATGTCAAGAGTACACAACGTAGGCCTATTGTGCGATATGGGAAATTTTACTGAATCAGTAGACCATCAGATCCAAATTCCTAAAATCACCCAGATTGCTTTTAAGATCATATTTTTTACATAACTTTCAAGGAGAGGGTTCTAGAACACCCACTTGCACTTCAGTCCCCCCCCCCCCTCCACCCCAACACACTTTTCAAATCACATCACAACCCCTGGATAAAACCATGTATGCAATGCAACACAGCATGCAAACAACTAACCAATATCATTTCCTCCACTTCAAATACCCAATAATTCTTTCCAAACACAGACTGGTGTTATTCAAACAAGAAACCAATTTAAGGCACATGACTCCTGAAAAAAATCTGAGTAGGGCTAGTTTTCGAACTCTATTCTCGGGTAGAATCTCGGGTAGAACCCACAGACTAAATTTGGCAAAAATTGGATGGCATTTGTTCAAGTTATCATGCTGACACTGCTTGCTAGTTGAAAATTCAAACAAGAAAACAATATAAGAGGCATAACTCCTTACTAAACATTCAGGCAGGACTGGTTTTCAAATGCATCCAAGAGTCTGGAGTAGAACTTACAGACCAAAGTTGGTAAAAATTGGATAACCCTTGTTCAGGATGTTGCACAATATTTAACTCTAAACCAGCTGAGTATTTTCAAGATATTTTTCATCAAATCTAGTCATGGATGCTACAGCCATGACTAGATTTGATGAAAATTTTATCTAAATTTAACCTCAAGAACTCAATAGTGACAAAATCCATTCAGTTTACTGGTGTAAAATTTTATTAAATATTCAAAAATTTTACTTATTTCAGTGGCAACAAAAATCTTGTCTTCGGCAGGAAAAGCCACCAGCAGCATGTAAGGAGTTAATCAAGTTATTGTGCTGTCACCGCCTGCAAGTCAGAAATTCAAACAAGAACACACTCTAAGAGACATAACTCTTAGAAAAAAAAACACCCAAAAACTTGTGCATGACTTTGTTATCCAAAATATTCTTGAGTAGAATTCACATACCAAATTTGGTAAAAATTGGATAATGTTTGTTAAAGTTATTGTGCTGATACCACACCACCTACGAGTCAGAAATTCAAGCAAGAAAACAATCCAATCAGCATAACTCCTTAAAACAAATTCAGGCAGGACTGGTTTTTAATATCATCAAAAGCATTCTTGAGTAGAAATCACCGACCCAATTTGGTTAAATTGGATAACATTTGTTCAAGTTATCTGGCTGACACTCTGCAGGTTGGAAATTCACAAGAAAACAATAAAAGTGGAATATCTTCTGAAAAACATTTAGGCAGGACTGGTTTTCGAACTAGAAGGCATAGACTGAAGTAGAAGGCATAGACTGAATCTGGTAAAAATTGGATTGGTTAACATATGTTCATGTTTTTATGCCGACATCGCATCATAGATGGATGGACAGAGGGGTGGTAAGACAGATGGATGGACAGATGGATGCCCACCGACCTTCATCAAAATATAGGACAAATTGTTGACACAATTGAACCCAAAAGATACATGTACAACACAGCGTTTGGATTTTATCCAACAGAGTTTTGAGTTAACTCCCTTCTCACTGTACTCGTACTTTCTCAATTATCTGATTCAAAACAAATTGTGAATAGAAAACTCATTTCCTCTTATTTGACAGAGCTCAGAGAGTTCTACTAAAAAGATACTCTGGACTGTTCTTCTGCGGCTTGATATTAGTTTGTGATGGCATAATTTGTCCACCCTGATAGAAATTTTTGCTGCAGCCGAAAATGAAAACTGCCGCCATGAAAAAGACAACATGCAGAAAGGATTATTATTAAAAATCTGAAACACCAGTAGAATGAAATTTCCGGCCAGAAGATAATTCTCCAATTCTTTAAGTAGTCGAGTACAAGAAGCTACTGAAAAGTGTAAATGCCTTAATTGTTTGTTTATTGGGGTTTAACAGCACTTTTAACAGACAGGGTCATATCCTGTTGGACAGTTTTACGGGTACAGGAAGCCAGAATACCCACCAAGTAACAGCGAGTAACTGTCAAACTCTACAACTTACTAACTTAACAAGAGGGGCAATGCAAAGCGTATGTCAATGCCCTCGACCCGCTAAAAATTTCTAAAGTCAAAAGAGTGAAAAAGGCCATAACTCTGTAAAAAATGTGTGGAAGAAACTCACACTATGCAGGTATCGTTCCCCCATGATGCTCTATCACACCAAATATCATTCAAATTGGAATAGCAGTGGCTGAGATACAAGGGAAAATGTTGGTATGGACATGGTTACTTGTTCTTACTTGTGGGGTTTTTCCCATGTTAAACCCTAACCACACAAGGTCAAAAAATTAACTCCACAGTGCAAAAAATAACCCCACAAATGGCCACTGTACTAACCCAACCCCACAACTACCACTGACCCTACATTGTAAACCCCACAATGTACCTCTGCTAACAGATGGACAAATAGATGGATGGATGGACAGAGATCTCCACTAGATACCCCTTCGACTTTTCAAGTTGGGGCATAATAAGAGCAGGGTTAGTATCGCTTGGAGGTAATTACTGTCATCATGCACTACACCTTAGTACATAGTGCCATTATGCTCAGAAATAGGCAATCTGGTTGAAGTGTCTTGCCCAAGGGCACAATGTAGATGACCATATCAGGATTGAACCATTGACTTTTCTCAAGACCAATTATTGAACCATTAAGCCACTGCACACCAAAGTGCCATAAGTAAAATGGCTTCTTAGTCAGAGGATGTGGTTCATATTCTCTGAGAAGTAAAATTATTTGGTTCATATATATTGGTCCTGTGACAATTTATTGGAGAGTGCCTTCAGGCACTCTCCAATAAATTGTTACAATGCAAACTAGAGATGGAAAAATACCATACAAAAATGAACCGATACCAATATCATGACGGTACCAAAATGAACCAGTCACTGAATACCAAAAGTATCTAAATCTTCAAATTTTCCAACATTTGCCTTGTTGAAACCTGGAAGCAGCTGAAGTTTGCATTTTCATAACAGAAGTGACTGGTTTTCTTTTCAGTTCTGTTTACCCTTAAGGGTCAAGGGAATTGTTCTGAATTCCCACTAGACTACAGCCTGTGCACGTCTAGTTGCTTAGCAGTGATTTCTAATCAAGTATTGGCTGCCTTAACAGCTCAGGTGATTTGTGTATAGTCAAAAGTACCTCCTAATGATAGCATGTTAAGGGCAAATGGTCTGAGATCACAAAAGACTGAAATAGGTCTTTGATGGTTATGGTGTGTTTGAAAGAAGTCTCAAAAATTACAGTAGAGATGCTTTGTGTTGGCAAAAAAAATGCACATGTTGAGCTCCTTGGCAGTGAGATTTGTGGCACTGTGGTAGAATGTGATACAAGAAGTTATTCTGTATTTTCCTGGTGGAATTCCTCATTGGTACTATCAGCAAATGTCAGTCATGTCAGATACCAAATACTGAACCGATACTGTGGTATACCCAAGTAAAAACTAGAGGTACTGTGAGCAAGCTCACAAAGTGATCCACCCCCCCCCCCACCCCCCCCGTGCTTGAAATGTATAAGTTAGATTACCTCCCCTTGGAAATGTCAGAACGGAATTATATTGTTTCATGCACATCTTCATATGGAGTTCTTCCATTGTGTAAAGTTTCATGAAAATTTTAGGAGGAGTTGCGCTTATAAGGATGGACATTAGGTTAGAGCACTGGACTTAAAAGTTGAAATGTTGGCAGTTTGATCCTGACCTGTACCATCTGTACTGTACCTTGGTCAAAGACACTCAATCCCAACTGCTAATGTAAGTACATGGTAGCATTGATAGTCCACTCTCCTTCAACAGTTGCAAACTCTGCTTGTGCAGGGTTAGTAAGCTGGAGAGTATGACAGTTTCTCACCACTACTTGGTTGTTTTCTTGGGTACTCCAGCTTCTCAACCCGTGAAATTGTCTGACATGATGTGACTCTGGATGTTGAAGATGTCAGTAAACCCCAATAAACAACTGCCTGGGTGGAATCCAACCAGGCTGCTGTTTTAATAGTAATCCACTGTCCACATGTTGTAATATTGTGATCACTGACACAGATGCAATACATTACTTTAACCCCTAAGGGCCTGGAGCCTGGAGATTTTTATAAATATTTTGCTACACCCCGACAGTCAACATCCTGTGGCTTTGCAGTTGTTTTAGGCAGGTCTTGGCTGCCTATATAGACTTGCCAAAAACCAACTGCCAAAAAATATAGAATTCAACTTGTGAGTTAACCCTGAAATGGCATATTGGGGCACCTGTTCTGTTGCAGTAACATGATTCAAGTTAGAATTAGGTCCTTAAGGGTTAACCTTATCACTGAAAAATTTAAAACAATTATAGATATGGGATATTTGTTCACTACATGTGCAAGATTGCTATCCATTGTTATGCATGAACCTCACCAAAAAATGACTATAGTGTACGTTACAGTTAAAGTAAAAAACAAATGGGTCATGACAATATTAAAAATTTTAACTTTTGCTCCAATTTTCTTTCAGAGAGAGATGAAATGTCAACATTTTTGCATATCTCCTTGTTTAACTAGAGTTCATTAAACAAAAAAATGAAATAATGAACCATTTCAAACTTCTTAGCTTAGGTAATTGTTTTTTGGTTTATCCATATAGTCTATGATTCTTAAATATAAAAAAAATTATGTGTGATGTTTTTGTGCTAGATACATTCAACATTTATGGCAAAATAGCAGTGATGGGGTAGGTTTTGCCGCCAACAATAGCAGATGTACTCACCAATCTAATATATAGTATTGTATTTCATAACTAATTTAAAATATAACTAGCAAAGATGATATAAAAAAATGCTAGGGTTAAGCAGTATATAGTACCAGTCAAAATAATGAATTTAATAACTTCAAGAATATTTTTATATCTTATTTATGGATGCTACCTGCTTCTGTTATCATTTTATGAAAAGCATCTCACAGACAGCTTCCCTCAAAATAACAAAGGTTACCTAGCCACATTTTTATCAATTTTTTAAAAAGTCTATTGTAGTTCCCACAAATGACATTCACGGATCAACCAGAATTCAATCTATATATAGATTTGGAGAAGACAGAAGCATTTGACTAACTAGATGGCAAACAATATTTGCAATAAATGCTATTTGCTTGTTTCTTTTGAGGTTTACTTGTGCCATAAAGTGACTCCCAACCTATCTGATATGAGATTTCCTCCAATGCTGAGACTATTAGAAGAGAGCTGATATCTTATTTTCGAGCCATTTTAAAGCATCTGAGGTCAACAACTGACCATTTACCTAACAAACTGGACACATCAGCCCATGAAATTTACAAACCGAGCAGTTGAAAAAAAAAATTCAACAAGACCATATCATGTGACCCCTCATTGAGCTTGTTCCAATGAGGGGTCATATTTGCTTTTGTTGAAAATGCTTCAAAAAATTTGAAAAAAAACATAATAAACTTTGATATTGTGTGCACTGGATAAAGGGTTAATGTACCAAATAAATTATAATGCTTGTAAATATTATCAAGTACAGTGGAACCCTGTTAACTGAATGCTCATTTTGCCAGTGAAAATTATTCAAATAACAGGAGTATTCAATTAGAAGGGATTTGGTCTGTTTCCTGTATTCTTGTGATAAACTGAGCATTTATTCTTGACAAAGCCCAAGATATAATAGAGCAAATGCCTGTATTGGATGTAGTATGGCCAAATAATTCTATAAATAAAGGGAATTTAGTGATTATATGCAATTAACCCATCAGTTAACACAGGCTTAAATTTCAGAATCGATTTATACAAATGATTCTCGCAAGAAAACCAATGAGAATCAACTATGATTCACGAGAAATCTTCATTTGATTCTTGTCCTAGATTCTAAAAGTGGTTTTAAAAAGACAGAATACTTATTATTTGCTTGCACTCTCATAATAAGGTGACAAAGCTTCATTTAGCAGTGGTGTCTAGTGAAATTTTGGCTGCACACATAGGTAGCCAAGACTTCACTAGACACCACTGCCACAGTACTGTAATCCACCAAAACCTGTACATGATGGAACATGTGTTCTACACATATGACTATGACATGAAACTCACCAAAATTAAAACAGGGCCCTTAAAGGTTAAACTTCCGTAAGTATATAAATATTAACTTTTGATTTTTACTCTGACTTATGCATGTACATGTTTAACTCACATGGGTATAACAGTACTCTCAAATTCTATATATTTAAGTACTAAAAACTGGTTCTAACAGCAGGAATTCATGGGAAGCAAAACTGATTCTTGTGAAGGGTGACAAATTTTATGTTCTGAATTTGTACTGAAGTTACTGTAAATGGTTTTGGGCTTGGAAGTTATATGCAATTACCAGGGTTATTTAATAGAGAAAATAATAGATATCTAATATGGCTCCACTGTACTATCTCAACAACCTTTTGTTACTAATTCATATCTGAACAAATAAAACACACAAACTTCTAGATTTTGATCATTGAAATGAATAGGAATGCAGTCAAATTCTCAATATGGAGATTCACAGGAATACAATGAGAATCAGAATTCTGGATTCCCAACAAAAAAGAAGGGCTGATTAAAATTATCCAGGGAGAAGAAATTGAAAAGTAACTTTCTTGTAGTTATGCAACAACATTGCCTGACTGATACTGCATGCATGTTGGTGAATGTTATTTGATCCATGCTCAAAACCATTATCAAGCACTTACAGGCCCCTTTGCTGTGGTCTCATGATTTTCATAGATTTCTGATGGTTGATTCTCAGTGGAGTTATCCTGCAGACTTATATAAAAGCCTGGTTGGTTTGGCTTTATTGTTGCATCTGTAATTGATATGCTATTCCATTTATCCAGTAAAAAGCTATATCTATGCAGGAAACTAAGGCTATTGAAAAAATACTTGTTTCTCAGGCACCTCTCTTGATACTGAAAATTTGCCTCAACCCACGTTTTCTAACCTGGAAATCTCTTTGATGATATTATCTTGCATTTGTAGGACTAAAAATTCAACCAATTATATCTTGTTTGACAGAGCCCAGTCAGCTCTGTCAAACATGATATAGTTGGTTAAATTTGCGGCTGCATTTTGGAAACTTTTAAACACACAAAACACTGTTTTTTTCAATATAATCTTGTTAAAGAGTTGAATTTTTAATTCATTTTCAGGATTGATGGACTGACTTGAGGATTAATAACCTCAACACAGTCAGAGAAAAAGCCTCCCTCCCTCACCATAAAGTTGAAGGAAAACTGCCTGAGAAACAATTTTTTTTTAATTGGCCTAAAAGTATACAAAATATAATTTTTCTTAAGTTATCGCCTCTTGATGGCCTCAACTCATTTTAGTGAGGTGTAAATTCTGTTTAAGACACAACTATATCTTGATATTGGTGGGTTGTGACACCATTTGCCTGATAAGATTAGACATCTAAATATTGTGTAAAGTCACTTCCCAAACTCTTACACCACCAGGTCTAATGCTGTAAGGAATTTGATGTTGTTATGGCCTGGAGCCAGTCTAGTCCTTAAAGAGAACCTATGGTTCACTTTTCCCACCAACTGATATATTCCAGATGAATGAATCTGAAAAATACCATCAATATGCTTTTTCTTTGAACCAACTAGAGCTGAAACAGTTAACTGATTAATCGATTAATCAATGATCAACATCTTGATCGATCCAAAAAGTAATTGATTGATTAACCGTTACTTTTGAATTACTGTATATAATGGGTTAACAAAGGAACAAACTTACTCCAAAACAGGCAGACATTGTCACATTGATGCACACCAATTATATGAGACAGAGTAAAGCATGCAAGTTACTTGCTGACATACTTGTTTACTTGCATGATCATCATACTGTATCTGTAGCTGGAAATGGTCATTCTTAACCCTTTACCCATTGCGGGTAGCAGACGATATTTGCAAATAAATTCATGAATTACTAAAAAAAATTTCAATTTTTATCTCAAAAACATAGCTTATGACCCCTCATTGGAATGAGCTCATTGAGCTCGTTCCAATGAGGGGTCATAAGCTATGTTTTTGAGACAAAAATTGAAAACATAATAAATTTGAATGGAGATTTTTGTATATAGGCCCAGTCGGTTTTGTTTGTTATGTTGGGTAAAGAGTTCATGCTGTAAATCATCAATGGTATGACAATTAATCAGATATCTATTTGGACAAGAGATTAATCGGTTAACCAAGGTTAATCCAAGTGATTAATCGATCAAGAAAACCCCTTAACTGTTTCAGCTCTAGAAACAATGCAAGAAATGTTGCTCGTGACTTTATTTGTCAAAATTTTGGATGACATTACCATACCACAACCAGTCTTATGATCACACTGCATAGTTCCATTAATTGTATAAATAATATCTTGACGGTTTCAAAGTAAATTAAATACTTATGGATTGGATTATCTATAACATGTGGACAGAAGAAAATATGTATATATCTATTAGGGAAGGAACATCACATTACATCATTGGTAGTCTGCGTGCAAACTCAACAAAAAGTGCGTCAACAAACAATAGCGTCAAATTCCATAGAGAAATAGACTGGTGGCCTGAGTGCTTGGACGCTTCCCTTTAAGTTTCTATATTTTCTGTATAAGCTTAGTAACCAAACCTTTATATCAAGGTACTTCTCTCAACCATTTTACCCAACATAATGACCATAAGCAGCCAATGCTATTCACACGAGGCCCCAAGAGGCCTCAATCACTCACCTCACAAAATGGTTCAAAGAAGTATTTTGGGTCACATTCAGTTAGTCATGGTTCATCAACACTACAGAGGAATGAAGTCATGAATTTATTCATAACTCTAGTGTCCATGTCAGATGATTATTATCATGGGCCTTCCTGACTATTTACAATTCTATCAGCTGTAGAGAAGCACTGCCAAACTTCCAAGGGTTGTTATGTCACTGAAACCCCCCTCCCCCAATAGAGATCCCAAATATTAACCCAGGGACCCAATTTAAACAAATCTGAATCTGCATCCTCCCCAACCAACCCCCCCCCCCCCCCCACAAGATGTTTTATGCCAATTATGAAAGCATTTGGACTGGTGTATCTGAAAAAGAAGACTTTTAATGAAATTTCCTCATATTGGACTAAGTTAAAACTTGAGCTGCCATAGGGAGCCTAAATATTAATCCAGGGACTCGATTTGAACAAACTTGAATCTGCATATTCATATGCATATTGATGGTTCTGGTGAGGAAGATTTTTTTAATTTTGGAAAACAATTTATGGTGCTATCAGAGTAATGCCCCTTATGGTGCCCCCAGTGGGCATGACAACTTTAGTGCCCCATGTGGGTGTGACAACTTTATTTGAACAAACATGAATTGACATATGATAAGGCACATGCACATAAAATTTGGTTCAATTCGGCCCTGAGGTTTATAAGTTGATAATGTAAAGTTCACACCAGATGGAGGGACGGACGGAGGGATGAAGGACAACAGACAGAAAGTGACCACTTCAGCTCCCTCTGATTTTCAGTCAGGTGAGCTAAAAATAGCAACCCAAACTTTTTTTTTAATTTTGGTCTCAAAAACATTGCTTATGACCCCCTACTGAAACAAGCTCACTGAGCATGTTCCAATTAAGCATCTTAAGATATGTTTTGGAGGCAAAAATTTAGATTTTTGATTGAAGTTGAAGAATTCTTTCGTAAGTGCCATCTGTTATTTGTATTAGATAAAGAACTGTGAAGAAAATATAACATGAAGAGTGTGGTCTTATTTAACTGGTAGAGTGCTGGAAGCTTATTTTTGGGCTTTATACTGAGGTGAAGATACTGCAACTTGAAGGCTTCATACTCAGAGGATGAGCTTTGTATTATATTTGAAGTTAAATTATTTAGTCTGTAAGGCTTTGCCTTGTTACAATTTATGGGAGAGTTCCTACAGGCACTCTCCCATAAATTGCAACAAGGCAAAGATATGTAAATAAATTTTGATGGCCAAAAATAATTTAACACTCTACCAATTAGACATGTCCCTATGAGAAGAAATTAATTGTAAAACCACAGAATAAGGCAAAATATCCTTAAGTGCATGCACACAGCCAGGATTCTCTATAACAGGGGGTGCCCTAGCCAGTTTTGGGGAGGCCAAAGATAATATTTGAAAGGCCATTGTGTGAGGTTTTGGGGGTCTCCCCTAGGCCTAACTAGGGCCCTTCAGACATTGCCCTGACTGGATTGTCCTAGTGTACGACTAGACTCCCCCCCCCCCCCCCACAACACCCTCAACCCCTGAAAAAAATTTGTGCTCTGAGAGAATCTGAGGCATTTAGAGCATTTGTAGCCACTATACTGGAGAAGATTTTGAGGCTTTATGTTGTGTGAAACTAACATTGGGTCAATGTTTCGGGGCCCAGCAAAAGGTTTAGGGTGAGCAAAGCCCCCAACCCCCATAGCTACACCACTGCTTAAGTGTCTCTTTACTGATTTTTCAGAGACGCTTAAATAAGTTGCACAATTTATATTTATATACCCAACATTTATGTTCCCAAAGATGCAAGTAATGATATTGAGCTACTTGCAAAATACCCATCAAAATGGCTCTTCAGGAAAAGAAACCTTTGAAAGAAACACTGAATTTTAAAATTATTTTAGGGTAAATAGAGATACTATATGCTATATTTGTGAACATTATTCATACCAAAGTGCAGATCATTTACCAGACAAAACAATCCATGGTATTCAAAAGATATTTTTACCCTTCCAACAATGATTACATCTGATGCAGCAACTATGATATACTCTTGCAGTTTCCAAGAAGATAATATTTTTAACAAACAATTAACCCTTTACCCAACATAATGACCATATCTTCCAGCACTATTAACAAAATTCACCATTTAAATTTCATAAGTTTCACAATTTTTAACTCTAAAACTTAGTATAAGGCTCACACCTGAAACAATCTCAATGATTTTATTCCAATGAGGATCCATAAGCTATGTGTTTGAGGCCAAAAATGACTTTTTAGTTATTCAAGAAAGTTTCTTTAAATGGTGCCTCTAGCTATGTTAGGTAAAGGGTTAATATGTAGATGTGTTCTGTATGCTACAGTGGGAAAATTGTTGAAATCGGCATGTCTGATTTGTATGTGTTATGTACACAATGTGCTTATACAGAATCTGTTATCACATCAGAGACTCATTTTTGGGGACTTGCAGCTATGAGTCATGCTTGCACGATCAGTAGCTGTTTCAGGGCTTCGTGGTGGCACAGTACTGCTGTGTTTTAAGTGTTCTGCACATTGATGGTGCACTTGTCTTCAACCAATGCTAACTAACCCTGCTTGTGTGGAGTTAGTATGTTGGTAGTCCCACAGTTGTTCAGCACTGTCGAGTGGTTCTCTCTGGGTACTCAGGCATCTTCCACCATAAAACTGTCTGACACGAGGTGACCCTGGCTGTCAAAAGTGTCATTAAAACTCAATAAGTAAATAAAAAAATAACAGGACTTTAAATTCATGTAATAATTTGAACAGATTCTCGCAAATGATTCTTTCAAGAAAAATTATGAGATCAACTTTGATTCTCACAAGATATTCATTTGAGTCTTGGCATAGATTCTAAAAGTGTCCTTAACCCTTTACCTAACATGAAAAGCAGACGACACTTGAAAACAAAATTTTTAAATAACTAAATATTTTCATTTTTTGCACCAAAAACATTGAGCTCGTTCCAATGAGAGGTCAAAAGCTACGTTTTTGAGAAAAAAAACAAGAAGAATGTTACTAAGGTAACACATGCCCCCCCCTCCCCATACCCCCGTGACCTTCACCTAGCAGATACAGTGGAAAGTATTATACGCGACACACCTTCTGACTGTCCTTAACATTTGTAAAAAGTTTAACAATTGCACTATGATTCGTTTCTGAGTTATGGCTGAGACACGAATATTGACCGATTTTTAGTGTGACCTTGAAGTGTGACCTTGACCTTGAAGGTACGAACCCGGCTATGGTGTGTGACACATCCTCCCATGGTCCTTTATAATTTGTGAAGTTTGATGACTGTAGCCCTAATAGTTTTGGAGTTATGCTTGAGACACGATTTGTGACCCTGAACATATGAAGGTCAATTGTGACCTTCACATTGCAGATGCGGTGGAAACTATTATACGCAACACACCTTCTGACTGTTCTTAACATTTGTAAAAAGTTTAACAATTGTACTATGATTCGTTTCCGAGTTATGGCTGAGACACGAATATTGACCGATTTTTAGTGTGACCTTGAAATGTGACCTTGAAGGTACAAACCCGGCTATGATGTGTGACACATCCTCCTATGGTCCTTTATAATTGTGTGAAGTGTGATGACTGTGGCCCTAACAGTTTTCGAGTTATTGGCTCCGACACACACACACACACAGATGCACAGACACACGGACACACGCACACTTCAATCACTATATGCCACCCGACTTAAGTCGGGGGGAATAATAAAAATGAAAAACTATTTTTTGCTCCCTCATCATAAGGTAACACTATAACAATAACATGATTTTTAAGGGCATTGTGGTTCATTAGCGGCCCAACAGAAATGATTAACAGCCAGAGGTCCTATTAGCAGCCCGAGATGTAGTCAAGGGCTGCTAATGGGACAGATGGCTGTTAATCATTTCTGGACGGACGCTAATGAATTGTAATGCCCTTAAAAATCATGTTATTACTATTATTGCCACCATCTGTGATTTCCTACCAATACCAACTTTTACTGGTTTTCATTTAATTCGCTATTATCGCTGGATTGAGACATTTTGAACCGTACTCGAAAGCAGATGTGTCGTCATGTGAGCCAAACCAATGTTTATGTCGAAAGCACAAAACATAAACACTTGTAAGTTGTAAGCCCAGCATCAGAGACGAAACATGAAATAAGATTAAAATGTTAGAGGATAGTACTCACCTCCACACAGACCGATCAACGGGATATTGAGAGATTTGTGCACCAAAACCTTTTTTTGCCCTCAATTTATGAAGAATAATTTTGCCCTTCGTTGACCCAAACGTTTCAGTTGAAACGAGACGCTAGCAAAACATGGGACGTAATTTGTGTCATGTGACTATTTTCAATATGCCATTGTCAATAAAGTGAATATCACTAAAGTGAAGTGTTGATTGTTTTTGTGATTGTAGGGAGGAGTAAATAAATTATGTACTCGCCAATCTGGCAAACAGGGGTTGTTTCTGATGTGAAATATGTTGGATTTAATTTCTCATTCCATCCATCGACGTCCTACTGGGCCACCGGGCGCTAATGAAATTGAAATCCATTAGTGCCCGCTGGCCTAGTATGTCACATGATCTGCTGAGCATTACGGCTTTTGATCACCCATGAAAACATTGTTAATCCACTAGGGAACACCTGGTAAAGTGGTAATAATTTGTCTTAGCAGTGGTGTCTAGTGAAGTGTTGACTACCTGCAGGCAGCCAACACTTCACCAGAAACCACTACCAAGGTACTGTAACTTCCACCAATAAGACCACCACAAGCCTGTTTGTTGGAATAAATGTTCCACATGTACATACAAAACAAGAAGCTGACAAAAATTGGAATTGACTGCAGTAAATATTTTAATGTATAAATATAAGGTTTGTTTTTTATTAGGGATTGTGGACTGACTGGCTGTACTACAAGGATGAGGCTATAACAGTAGTATCAAATTCTAAATCGAAAACTAAAAACTGATTCTTGCAGGAGTTTGCGAGAATCAAAACTGATTTTGCAAATCAGGATGAAGTTTAAGGCCTGTATTCCTCCCTGAAAATGTGTTGAGTCATGATAAAAGAGTGTATACAAGCACTATGAGCACAATAACACTTTTATCTACCATTCAGTCAACAAAACCCCAAATCATGACTCTCAAAAATAGCCATCAACAAATAGAAAACCACATTCAACTGCGTTTTCAATTCTTTTAAACCAATGGCATGTGAAGAAAAAATTGTACATGTACGTGGTGATAATAAATAATCAAACTCCGGCCAAGTATGTTTTTTCCATTGAACAATAATATTTTAAACCAAATTCATTTCAATTCGCATGGTCACCAAAATGACAGTTGGATGGTTTGCAAAAACTAGGAATTAAATTTTAGTCATGCACAAGGGTAGCTTTAACTCTTAAAGGCATATATCCAACTTTTACATCCTCTGACCAGGTGCCCTTAACCTGCCATCCTAATAAGGTTCCACTGAGAATAGACAAATTACCTAGTGAGTGGTTTCTAGTCAAGTCTTGGCTGCCCAAGACTTGACTAGAAATCACTGCTATACAACAGGACATATACAGGCTGTGGTCAGTTGTGAATTCAGGACAATCGTCCAGGCCTTTAGGTGTTAAACATGTTACTTCCTTCATAATTTTTAGAAGTGAGAAAACCACAATGAGACTGACATCACGTTTCAATATTTTCTCAGAGTGACTTTCAGTTATTGTGATTTGTGTTTTGCATGGATTGGTTATGTACTGGATCATGCCATTCCCTGGAACATGAAAGAATGTTGAGGGAAACTGGATGCATCATTTGTTGCAGCATTATAAGTTTTTGAAGGAAATGACTTTTGATTACCAAAGCCACTGAAATAATCCAGCATATATGCATTCGTTTCTCATGACATAATGTGACTTTTATTGCTACTACAATAATGAGACAAGATCTTTTATCGCTGAATCATTACCACTACATATATTACTGTTTACAAGTGTGTTTTCAAGTAAAGGGCAGATAAAAATATTTATCAACTCTCACTTAATACAATCGTGCTTTGTGCATGAACTTACCATTACCATCAGTATGCTATCATTTAAATAACAAGAGGCCCCACAGAGCCTGAAGTGCTCATCTTGAAAAGAACACAATATAAACAGAGTCCAAGAATGAGTCTACATTAAGCAATCCATACCCATAGGCTACACTTTCAATCCTTGAGTCCCTCAGGAGTGACAAAAATAATCCAGGCATCATGCCTTTTCTTCAGTTGATCATAATGTAAAATGTAGAGCTCCCCTATGAAGCCCCTTGATACAACCTATGTGGATTAATCTTAGTTAACCACCTCTACAGGGTACTGAATACAAAAGTTTTAATTCTTCAGTAAACTGGCCAATTCCAAATATTAACCCAGGCTCTCGATTTGAACACAGTTGAATCTGACTTCCCTAGAGATGCTGTGTACTAAATACGAACGCATTCTGACTGTTGGATTTGAAGAAGAGAAATTTTAAAGAAATTTCTTCATATTGCACTAAGTTAAAATTTGGGCTACCGTAGCGAGCCCAAATATTAACCTATGGATCCAATTTGAACAAATTTGAATCTGACCCCCCTAGAGATGTTGTATACCAAACATGAAAGCATTCTGACTAGTGGATCAGAAGAAGACGACTTTTGAAGAAATTTCCTCCTATTGTACCAAGTTAAAAATTTCAGGTCCCCATATGGAGCCAAAATAATAACCTGGGCACTCGAATTGAATAAACTGGAATCTGCCCCTTCTAGAGATGTTGTATACCAAATATGAAAGCATTCTGACTGGTGGATCTGAAGAAGAAGATTTTTAAAGAAATTTCCTCATATCGCACTAAGTAAAAGTTTGGGCTACCATAGCAAGCCCAAATATAATCCTAGGGATCTGATTTGAACAAACTTGAATCTGGCCCCCCTAGAGATCTTGCATACCACATATGGAAGATTTCTGACTCGGGGAACTGAAGAAGAAGATTTTTTAAAATTATCCCCACATTGAACAAAGTTAAAATTTGGGCTTTCGTAGGAAGCCCAAATATTAACCTAGGGACTTGGTTTGAACAATCTTGAATCTGACCCTCATAACAATGATGTATATCAAACATTAAAAGATTCTGACCGGTGGTTCTGAAGAAGAAGATTTTTAAAGAATATTCCCCATATTACCCTACATAAAATATTTGGGCTCCTGTATTGAGCCCAAATATGAACCAATGGGCTTTATTTTAACAAACTTGTATCTGACCCCCTATGAATGCTGTATACTGAATATCAAAAGATTCTGATGATTGGTTCTGGAGAAAAGATTTTTTCAAATTTTTGCAAATATGCTGACTCAGCATTTTTTCGATGCCCATTACAGAACACCCTAACATAACTGATGGCAATTTTTTTTTACCAATCAATTCTACTGGTCCTAAGGATACTTCATACCAAATAACAGCTCTCTGTTCCGTGTGGTTTGGGAAATATGGGCGTTTGAAAATATTTCTATTTTTAGCACCCAGGGTTCCCATGGGGGTGAGGGAATTTTTTTTTTGCATGGGTCAAGTACTTATGACCCAGTAATACCACATATCAATTTTGGTTTAAACCGGACCATCAGTTCAGAAAATAGACATTTTGGGCGGGGCCAAAAATCTTACCCCTCCCATTACAAAGCCAAATATTGCTTCACGAACTTTGTTTGAACAAACTTGATTTTACACCTCCAAAGGAAGCTTCATAGCAAATATCAAGTCATTGTACACACTGGTTCATGAAAAGAAGATTTTAAAAATATTTTGGAGCTTTTTCCCCCACTTCCTCCCTATGGAGCTGGGCATGCTGAGTTGAACAAAAATGCAATGCCCCTTTGGGACCATCACTCACACAAACTTTCACTTGAATTGGCCCAGTGGCTTTGGAGGAGAAGACCAAAACATGGTGTTGACGGATGACGGACGACGGACGGAAAGCAATGAGATTTGCTCACTTGACTTTGTCAAGATGAGCTAAAAACAGTTGCCTGTAATTAGTAAAATGCATGCCATTGAAATAGCTGGGAAACTGTACTATTCAATACATTCACTACGTGGACTGCAACCACACAGAGACTTTTCATGCAAGAATGAATCTGTATTGGGAAAATGTGCACCCTTTACCTAACATGAAAAGCAGACGACACTTGCAAATAAAATACTTGAATAACTTTTTTTTTTTTATTTTTTGTCTCAAAAACATAGGTTATGACCAACAAGGGAAACCTTGATTGAGCAAGATTTTGTTTATAATTGATTTGTTACAATTTATTGGAAAGTGCCTTTGGGCAGTCTCCAATAAATAGTAAGAAAACAATTTGCTATAAGCATTTTCTTCTGCTCAGCAAACATCAAGCTAATATATGCAGTATAAAGCCACTATTGTGGCTTGCAACACTTTTCAATAGGGCCATGATAGTTGATTCTAGCACTGAACCAGTTAAATGAATAGCCACTTTGCCAATGAAAATTATTCATTTAACAGGAGTATTCAATTAATAAGGATTACATCAAATTTCTTTATCTAGAGATAAACTGAACAGTTATTCTTTTTTCTTGTTACAAGATATAATAGATTGAATGATTGTACTGGATGTACTGAGGCCAAGCAGGTAAAGTAAAAAAGGGAATCTGGTGATCATTAGAGTAATTTCTTGGAATGTTAAAAAAATTTCTATATCCAGCCACTATCAAGATGAAGAAGTGCTTGCTGTGTTCATCTTGTTAGCTACATCAACCCTTTTACACAATGTAACCACTCAAAACCAGCCAGGGCTATTCACAAAAATCACCATTCAATTTTCATTATTTTTTCAATTTTTATCTCCAAAACATAACCCTTCACTGGAACGAGCTTGTTGAGATCGGTCCAATGAGGGGCCATTATCTATTTTTTTGATGCAAAAGATGAAAAAATATAAGTATTCAAGAATTTTGTATGCAAGTGTCATCTGCCTTGCATGTTAGATAAAGGATTAAACCAATTTTAGTTACATATATCCGTAAGTTACTTACAAATTATAAAATGATATATAAAAGTCAGATATAACTACACAGAATGACATCACAAAAGTGACATCCTTGGTAAGATGCATGCAACTCAATCATATCTTGCCAGAGCATTTGTACAGTGTTCTCAACAGAATGGAGGAAGTGAGAAGCATCTTAACTATCAGGCGATCAGACTAATGAAATTCACCAAAGAAAATCAATGAGAATGCAGGTTTTCAATAATAAATTTGAAAATTTCCTGTGCCCCCAACTCGGGCTCTCCCCCAACAATGCATATCAATGACCACTACTGCAATTACAAGCCCCTGTTCCCCTACTTTTGGAAAGCATCACTGACTTCAGCCTCTGTGGGAGATGGAAATATTTCAAGAAAATGATGTTTATAAAGGTTATACTTCCAAGTTGAATTATTTACCACTTGAAATGTTGGTATTTTGACTACAGTGTGCAGAAGGTAAACAGTTATTGCTTTCTAGAAAACTTTTAACATGCTTTCTTCCATATTCTGACCAATCATTTGGTATTTTAGGTTATGTCTCTGAGTGCTAGCATTGCATCAAGAAAGTTTTCATACATTCTTGCATATCATCTTCCTATATGAATAATGGATGGGAAAGCAATCCAATCACTGACTGCATGGTCCCCCTTACAGATGCAATGTGTGGCTTGCTTGTGTATTTTGTATCAGTGGTTTGTTTGTGTGAACATTTTTGTGGAGAAGAGTGACTCGCTCTCCTGCTCTGATATTAGATATGTTTGATTTAATGTGTTTGGATTTTTTGGGCGGTGTGATCTTGTTAATTTCACTATAAACGGGAGATTCATTTGAGATCCTCCAGATAAATTATTTTTGATTCACAATGAAATAATTTCCATCTTTCTTGGATTTTCAACACCACAAGTGAAAAGATTATGAAGAGATGTGAATAAAGAAAAAATTCTTTACCTTCATACTCATATCTTTGTTGCTGTTTTTTCTTTGGCATTTGCTTGAAATTTTCATTTTCATAATCTTTCTGGTAACATAAAAAAAAAATACAGAATGCTATTATATTTCTAGTGAAAAACACTTTCCAAATGTCAAGCAACACAGGAAAAAGTTTCTGTAAGGTCCTGTATGGGAGATCAGAGGATGTGATTGAAGAGAAGGTGTCTTTGGGAGAGATCCAGAATGGCTTCAGGAAGGGAAGGATAGCTATCAACCATCTTTTCACACCATCTGAAATTATAGAATCTGCAAAAACCAAAAGGAACAAGAGTGCTCGTATCGCTGAAACAATACAATTTCCCCTACCGGACTAATGAGCATTAATAATTATACAAATGTTATAACCAAGATGTGATCAGTATGAATTCCGTTGAAGCATTTCCAAAAAAAGTCCAGAAAACTGATATTTTGGCGCTTTTCCATATTTCCAAGGGCCATAACTCACACAAGAATAATGCAATCACCATGAAACTCAAACTTGATCTGTAAGTCATCGTTCTATAGTAGGTTACCAAGAATGAAATCATTCGGTTGAAGCATTTCCAAAAAAAGTCTGGAAAACTAAAGTATGACTGACAGACTGACTGACATACTGACGGATGGACAGAGTACAAATGAAACTTGATCTGTAAGTCATCATTCTATAGTAGGTTACCAAAAATGAAATCATTCCGTTGAAGCGTTTCCAAACAAAGTCCGGAAAACTAAAGTATAACCGACAGACTGACTGACACACTGACGGATGGATGGACAGAGTGTAAATGAAACTTGATCTGTAAGTCATCGTTCTATAGTAGGTTACCAAAAATGAAATCATTCCATTGAAGCGTTTCCAAAAAAAGTCCGGAAAACTAAAGTACGATCGACAGACTGACTGACAGACTGACAGATGGATGGACAGAGTGTAAATGAAACGTGATCTGTAAGTCATCGTTCTATAGTAGGTTACCAAAAATGAAATCATTCCGTTGAAGCGTTTCCAGAAAAAGTCTGGAAAACTGATATTTTGGCGCTTTTCCATATTTCCAAGGGCAATAACTCACACAAGAATAAGGCAATCAGCATGAAACTCAAACTTGATCTGTAAGTCATCCTTCTTTTGTAGGTTACCAAAAATGAAATCATTCCGTTGAAGCGTTTCCAAAAAAAGTCCGGAAAACTGATATTTTGGCACTTTTCCATATTTCCAAGGGCCATAACTCACACAAGAATAATGCAATCAGCATGAAACTCAAACTTGATCTGTAAGTCATCGTTCTATAGTAGGTTACCAAAAATAAAATCATTCCGTTGAAGCGTTTCCAAAAAAACTCCGGAAAACTGATATTTTGGTGCGTTTCCATATTTCCAAGGGCTGTAACTCACACAAGAATAATGCAATCAGCATGAAACTCAAACTTGATCTGTAAGTCATCGTTCTATAGTAGTTTACCAAAAATGAAATCATTCCGTTGAAGCGTTTCCAAAAAAAACTCCGGAAAACTGATATTTGGTGCTTTTCCATATTTCCAAGGCCGTAAGTCACACAAGAATAATGCAATCAGCATGAAACTCAAACTTGATCTGTAAGTCATCGTTCTATAGAAGTTTACCAAAAATGAAATCATTCTGTTGAAGCGTTTCCAAAAAAACTCCGGAAAACTGATATTTTGGTGCTTTTTCCCATATTTCCAAGGGCTGTAACTCACACAAGAATAGTGCAATCAGCATGAAACTCAAACTTGATCTGTAAGTCATTGTTCTATAGTAGGTTACCAAAAATGAAATCATTCCGTTGAAGCGTTTCCAAAAAAAACTCCGGAAAACTGATATTTGGTGCTTTTCCATATTTCCAAGGGCCGTAAGTCACACAAGAATAATGCAATCAGCATGAAACTCAAACTTGATCTGTAAGTCATCGTTCTATAGTAGTTTACCAAAAATGAAATCATTCCGTTGAAGCGTTTCCAAAAAAAATCCAGAAAACTAAAGTGTGACTGACAGACTGACAGACTGACAGACGGACAGATGGACAGACGGACAGATGGACAGACTGACAGACTGATGGATGGACGGAGTGCAAACCTATAGTCCCCTCCGGTGATGCCAGTAGGGGACTAAAAAGATGTTTTATGGTATTTCTGGATGTTAAAAAGGCATATGATAGAGTAAGGAGGGAGGGTATGTGGTGAAAGCTTGAGGCCTTGGGCCCAGGAGATGAGTTTGTTGGAATTCTGAAAGCATTATACAAAGATGTACAAAGTGAACTTAGTCTGGGTAACATAACAACAAAACAGCGCATATGGAAATAGGATTAAAGCTGGGCTGTATCCTTTCGCCAATTCTTTTTGCATTGTATATCAAAGATTTAGGAGGTGAAGGTTCAGCTGTTGGGGATCTGAAGATTCCAAGGCTATTTTTAATAGTTGAAATGGTACTGTTGTCAAAAAGTGAAGAGGGGCTAGATAATATGCTTGCAATTGTTGGAAGATAAGGGAGCAAATAGAGACTTGAACTAAATGAAAATGAAAGCAAAGTTATACCCTTGCGTCATAATGTGCAACCTACTTGAAGGTGGAGAGCAGGGAGGTTCTGTATTCCGGAAGGTAGCAGAAAATATTTTTGTGAGGAAGAGACAGGTGACTGAGTATTCAGAGCAAAGAAGTCTTTGGGTGGCCAGCTTGATAAAGAGAAGACAGGTTCTGAAGAGTATAGCGATGGCACCTTGGGAGGGGGGGTGCTGATGTTTAAGCTAAGAGGTTACAATCGCTACAGCTTAGGGGAAAAATTGGGAAAGACAACAAAAAGGAGCAGCAAATGTGTAATTTAGGAGCAGTGGAGGCCCTGGAACACTTTCTATTAGAATGCCCAAAACAAGCATATGCCCCGACCCACTAAGAGAGAAGTGGACCAAAATGTTCATGAAAAAAACAAGATCATAAAATAATGTATGCAATAGCAAGTTTTGAGAAAAAGTTAATGCTGGGATTGTCTGGTTAACCGAAAAATCTATTCGGTGTTGCAGAAAAAAACTGAAAGTGACAACTGTGCATGTCTCAAAAAAACATACTTTTGGTTTTATGTATTTACATCTAATACACTGTCATAACCATAAAAGTTCTTTCTATCGATGATGAAACATAACATGTTGGAAAGGATGATCAATGTCCCATATTTGTATAAAACAAATATCAACAAACAAAATTCAGAACACTAAAAAAATGCCATTCTGTAGAAAATTGCTGGAGCCAGGTAATCGCGTTCACGACAGTATCAGTTTAGGAACACCAAGTATTATGGAAAAGTGGGCAGAACTCTCACAATTATGGACAAAATTTACCAAACATTAAACTCATCTGATATATTCTAAAAATGAGTGCCCATATACCAAGTTTCATAAAAATCCAATAATATTTGTTTTTGTTATCGCATTCACAAGATCATAAAGTTCCAAACAGCGAGAATTATGTAAAAAAAAAGGGGCCCGGGCATAACTCACACAAAAATGAACAAAATTCTCTGAATATCGAAATCTTTTAATATATTCTCATAGTGAGTGCTCATACCAAGTTTCATCCAAATCCGATAATATTTATTTGAGTTATCACGTTCATAAACAAGAGGCATCTCCATCTAGACAGCTCCGCCGAGGGTCACTGCTTTTAGGGGAAGCTTAATACAAGACAAGAAGCCAAGTGTTACTGCTTATGACCTTAACCTTCATGATATGACAATGGTTCAAAGTCATGACACAAGGTTAGGTTATAGGTAACAATTGTGTGAAGTATGAACAAGATCTTTCACAAGACAAGGGCTGTATAACAATATCAAAGTCTTGTTGTCTTTAACCTTGACAATATGACCTTGGATCAAAGTTGCGACACACTTTTGTGTCATCAAAAATAATTGTACAAACTATGAATAAGCTCTGTCAATCACACCAAGTTATATGGACTGGATAAGGGCTGTATAACAATATCCAAGTTTGCTGTCAGTGACCTTGACCTTGATGATATGACCTTGGATCAATGTCGCGACACACCTTTGAGTCATGAGTAATAACTGTACCAAGTATGAATAAGATCTGCCAATTAGATCAAATTATACTGGACCAGACAAACAAAATATTGTCGATGGATGGACAGGCAATGGACAGATGGACAGGCAGATGGAAGGACGACGGACAACTTAGCATTAGAAAAGCTCCATTGATATTCTGTCAGGAAGAGCTAATATTCAGTGGTTAAGAAATTATGGCCCGGACAAACAAATGTCAAGTTTTTCTAAGTGACACCTTATCATAGAGCCTGTGACCGTGAACCTTGAGAGGCACATACTATATTATAATTTGCGACACACTGTCTTTTGATATTACATATTGTTATGAAGTTATGAAGTTTCATTAAAAGATATTCAGTGATTAAGAAATTATGGCCCAGATAAATAAATGTCAATGTTTTTCAAAGTGTCACCTTATCATAGGGCCTGTGACCTTGACCTTGAGGGGCACATACCATATTATAATTCACAACACACTATCTTTTGATATTACATATTGTTATGAAGTTTCATTAAAAATATTCAGTGGTTGGACCCCATTCCTATTTCCCACTCCTACTATATGGTGGGGATAATAACTTCTCTCTTGTAGTTCTGGAGACTTTTTACTTTATTTAATGGTGCTTAATGCCACATCAACATCTAAGGTTATATCATGGGGATTAAACCATATTTACTGTTAAAGAGAGACACAAGTATTTTAATGGGTTTTATATATTTTTAGCTCCTTGAGTCCCGATAGGGGTACGGGATAAAACAGAAAATGCCATTAAACAATACCACATAGCACATCTGGTTCAAACAGGGAAAAGTAGAATTGTTGTCCGAGAAAATTTCTTTGAACAAACATGGATTTTCCTCACTGAAAGGATGACTGCATTCAGTTCTCCAGGCAATTTATCTGGTCATTTATGAGAAAATTTGTCAGGTATGTGGGATTTTTGAGGCATTGTCTCCACTCCACATTGGTTAGCAACTTTTATAAGTTTTATTAAACAAACTTGAGAGGCCATCCCCAAGGATAATTTATGCCAAGTTTAGTTTGAATTGGGTAAGTAGTTTAGCTAACCCGTTACATAATTATGTAATCATTTCACTACTAAAATTATAGATCAACAGAAACAAATTAGTAATCAAAACTAAAACTCACAGTGTCTCCATCATCTTCTTCATCATCAAAGTCTGATGAGTCCCATTCAGAATCATTATCAGAAGAGTCTAAAGTATACAAAGAATATGTTAAATCAAAATCTTATAGCAAATCAAATGGGATTTCAAATACCTGCCCAGTTGTCACCAATGGGCAAGAGAAACTATACTAAACTATGTTAACACTCAGCAACTGAAGGACCTAAACTAGTATTGGCCCCACAAAGTAGATCTTCTGTTTCTCAAACCATTTTTGTAAAATTGCATGCAGACAGGCATTTTTAGGCTTTCCTAAACCCAGTTTGGGAAAGACTCTTGTTATTTTTCTTTTTCAAAATTTTTCTTCACTATTTTTTTTTTTTTAATTTTTTTTTTTCCTCACTGAATTTTGTCTGTTGAACTCCCCAAATACAAGCTGTACGATTTTGACCAAATATGGCACACTTATGTAATGTCATAAAATCTAGTCAGATGCGGTATCGTCATATCTGTGAAAACGCGTATTTTCAAAATATTCTGCCAAAACCTTCAAAATTTCACCATATTTTGAATGTCTCAAAATTGTTTACAGTTATTGAGCTCAAATTTTCCACACATTTACAGCATAATATGATACACCACAATCACCACTCAAATCTTTCAACATTAACCCCCACTGGCCAAAAATTACATGAATATAGATTTTTTCTTCAAAATTGACCAACTTCAAGGGCAAATTTCTCTATTAAGAAGGTTGTTGTAACAATTATTTTGGTTTGGATAGATGCAACAATGATTGCGGAAGAAAGGTACTGTTTACTTTTTAATCTCAGATTTAACCCTCAAGCACAATGATGGCAAGGATATGAGTACCGTTTGAAAATGCCAAAATTAGCCAACTTTGGTTGCTTTTTCTACCGTTTTAGAAAGGGTTAATTTCAAACACTTTTCTTTCATGTTCGAATTCACAATTGACTACTGAGCATATTTGCTGTTGTAAGTCTGGTTGAAAAGTTTAACCCTATCCCATTCTGGTTGCATAAAAGTAGGTCCCGTCCAAAAAAACTCCAATTTTATCAGAATTTGGTGACTTTAGGTGGCAATTTACTCCATTTTTAATTGCTTGAGCTCTGGATGTTTTCTGTAGCTGCTTGCAGCAGTCAAAGTATAAAGTATGACAAATTTTGTTCTATATATTATTATTAAAAGTTTAACTCTTGGCAGATTTGAGACTTCCCATAAGGGTACTGTCGGAATAATTGTTATTTTCGCCAACTTCAAGGGCAATTTTCTCTAATTACAAGGTAGTTATAACAATTATTTTGGTATGGCTAGATGCAACAATGATTGTGGAAGAAAGTTACTGTTTACTTCTTAATCTCAGATTTAACCCTCAAGCAAAATGAGGGCGAGAATAAGAGTACCATTTGAAAATGCCAAAATCAACCATCTTTGGTTGCTTTTCCTATCATTTTGGAAAGGGTTAATTTCAAAACCTTTTCATGTACGTATTCACAATTGACTACCGGGCATATTTGCTGTTGTAAGTTTGGTTGTAAAGTTTAACCCTATCCCATTCTGGTTGCATAAAAGTAGGTACCGTCCAAAAAAACTCCATTTTTTTCAGAATTTGGTAAGTTTAGGTGGCGATTTACTCCATTTTTAATTGTATATATATACCACTTAATTAAAAGTCCTTTCTGTTTAGGCCAAATGGTTGTAGTGTTTTAAGTGTGAATATCTCAATGGACTTCACTCAATCGGCGCTGGTCCATATTTGTAGAAGATTCCGGGTCGGAGTGTAGTACTTGTATAATACGGTAGCGAATGTCGGAAAAAGAATGATTGGGGCCATTGAAGTGAATGGCAATGGGTGTGTCCCGTATATGTCTAATGTCCGCCATATGTTCTCGGATGCGGATACTGGAATTTCTTTTTGTTTCACCAACATATTGTTTACCACATTGGTTGCAGTGTATTAAGTATATGCAATTCCTGGTTCGGGCGGCTACTATTTGGCCGGTAACCATGTTAAGGTCAGTGTGGACCTATTTCAATGTGATTTGTAATATTTGGCCGCTGGCCTGGATGAGGGTATCTTTTAGTCTCGTTTTGGTAATGTCATTGCGGATGGTTCGAGAACTAGGTATTGTGGGTCAAAGTCCAGTGGGTGAGAGGTTGGAGGATGCACATTTATCTAGGAAAAGGCTTGATGTTCGAGTTTCAATTGTTTAATGCATAAGTTTCTGATAGTTCTGTATATTGCCTTATTTTTCTCACTAATGAAGGTGACCGGAGCCGTGATGGTGCCCAAACCCGTATGTGATCTCTTGGCATTCGGCTCGTCTGTGTCCGACATTCTAACGGTAGTGTTACTAATGCTAGAGCTTAAGCTCAAGGTGCTGATCGAACTAGATACTGTGGCCGTAGATAGACTAGCCATGACTATTGCAACAAGTCTAAATATATATAGCAAATAAAACAACTCAATAGAGTTCAAGGGGACCTGTGCATAGAAATCCCGTGAATGAGTCTGATAGGTACGCCTAACCGGTTTCGTTCTGATTGGAGAACTCGTCAGAGGCAAAGGCAACTACTTGTGGCTCAGCCTTATATACTATCTCGGCTCAGTGTGGCGGATGCAGAGTGATGACGTGTTTGACAAATGCTAGGGGTGTTTGTATTGGCACTTACTGATTTTGGTGAGAGGTACATCCAAAGTCGATGTATCGAATGACGTCATCCCATTGTTTCAATTGTTGAGTGGAAAAACCCAAATGTAGGGTAAAGGGAGGTAACAATAGTGGGAATAACACAATGGAATAGATCTAAACAACCGATGATTTGAATTTTTCAGGTAGTGACAGAGAAATGTGATGTTAAGGCTAAAGTAGTCGGAGCAGAAGGAGCTGTGAATAGAGGGATAGGTACAGACAAAAAGGAAAGGAGCGATTCAGTATGTTGGGATACGAACATCAGCATTTGTGACAGGAAACTGAGAATGTGAGGTGGAGATAAAATAAAATAAACAAATATACTGACTTTGTTGTTTGGTGTTATCATTTAATTATTCCTTTAGCCTCAATTATAAGGAGTTAAGTTCATAACACGCGGAGCGATCTTGTCAGTGAAGGTTTGGTAGTGACGTGTGGCTTCTGCATATTCGAGTACTTTTGCAGTGTTGTACAGGTCTTTGATGTTGGTGTCAGGTGGCGTGTTCCCCACATGGCTGTAGATCCGAGGGTGTGGGCTGCCAAAGTCCGGATTGATAATGTAATTCTCGAACAACGTTGGAGATAGGATTCTGTTGTGGATGACTGCCTTATTAGTTTCAGGTGCAGGCCGGGTTTCACGGTGCGGTTCTGTGGTATTAGCTGAAGAAATAGCCGAAATCGGTAAAGGCGAGATTGGGTCAGTTAGCGCAGGTTCCGTAAGGCAATTAATTGCTGTTCTGAGCTGGCTGTAGTAGGATTCTAATGAATCGGTTAGGGTCTCTATGGTTTTGGCAGTGGGTGAAGTCGGTAACGGTGAAATTTGTTTGGTTCGCACGAATCCTATCGACGCTGAAGCTGTTCTGAGCAGGCAGGTGTCGTTCCAGGCCTTGTCTAAATTGGTATATAAGACTACAAAACTCACAGAAATAGGTGGCCATATCACCACTGATGAAAAACGTAACCTGTCCTCCCTTGGCTAGGACTGTGGTTACGTCGCTCTTATTGTGATGTAATAGTGTCGTGCAATTTTTCCTTTAAAAATAATAATCGGGCAGGTAGCGAGTCAAACAGAAAGTGGAGAAAAGAAATCAATATATATATACCACTTAATTAAAAGTCCTTTCTGTTCAGGCAAAATGGTTGTAGTGTTTTAAGTGTGAATATCTCAATGGACTTCACTCAATCGGCGCTGGTCCGTATTTGTAGAAGATTCCGGGTTGGAGTGTAGTACTTGTATAATACGGTAGCGAATGTCGGAAAAAGAATGATTGGGGCCATTGAAGTGAATGGCAATGGGTGTGTCCCGTATATGTCTAATGTCCGCCATATGTTCTCGGATGCAGATACTGGAATTTCTTTTTGTTTCACCAACACATTGTTTACCACATTGGTTGCAGTGTATTAAGTATATGCAATTCCTGGTTCGGGCGGCTACTATTTGGCCGGTAACCGTGTTAAGGTCAGTGTGGACCTATTTCAATGCGATTTGTAATATTTGGCCGCTGGCCTGGATGAGGGTATCTTTTAGTCTCGTTTTGGTAATGTCATTGCGGATGGTTCGAGAACTAGGTATTGTGGGTCAAAGTCCAGTGGGTGAGAGGTTGGAGGACACACATTTATCTAGGAAAAGGCTTGATGTTCGAGTTTCAATTGTTTAATGCATAAGTTTCTGATAGTTCTGTATATTGCCTTATTTTTCTCACTAATGAAGGTGACCGGAGCCGTGATGGTGCCCGAACCCGTACGTGATCTCTTGGCATTCGGCTCGTCTGTGTCCGACATTCTAACGGTAGTGTTACTAATGCTAGAGCTTAAGCTCAAGGTGCTGATCGAACTAGATACTGTGGCCATAGATAGACTAGCCATGGCTATTGCAACAAGTCTAAATATATATAGCAAATAAAACAACTCAATAGAGTTCAAGGGGACCTGTACATAGAAATCCCGTGAATGAGTCTGATAGGTACGCCTAACCGGTTTCGTTCTGATTGGAGAACTCGTCAGAGGCAAAGGTAACTACTTGCGGCTCAGCCTTATATACTATCTCGGCTCAGTGTGGCGGATGCAGAGTGATGACCCAAATGTCACTATTGTTACTATCCCTTTACCCTACATTTGGGTTTTTCCACTCAACAATTGAAACAATGGGATGACGTCATTCGATACATCGACTTTGGATGTACCTCTCACCAAAATCAGTAAGTGCCAATACAAACACCCCTAGCATTTGTCAAACACGTCATCACTCTGCATCCACCACACTGAGCCGAGATAGTATATAAGGCTGAGCCACAAGTAGTTACCTTTGCCTCTGACGAGTTCTCCAATCAGAACGAAACCGGTTAGGCGTACCTATCAGACTCATTCACGGGATTTCTATGCACAGGTCCCCTTGAACTCTATTGAGTTGTTTTATTTGCTATATATATTTAGACTTGTTGCAATAGTCATGGCTAGTCTATCTACGGCCACAGTATCTAGTTCGATCAGCACCTTGAGCTTAAGCTCTAGCATTAGTAGCACTACCGTTAGAATGTCGGACACAGACGAGCCGAATGCCAAGAGATCACGTACGGGTTCGGGCACCATCACGGCTCCGGTCACCTTCATTAGTGAGAAAAATAAGGCAATATACAGAACTATCAGAAACTTATGCATTAAACAATTGAAACTCGAACATCAAGCCTTTTCCTAGATAAATGTGTGTCCTCCAACCTCTCACCCACTGGACTTTGACCCACAATACCTAGTTCTCAAACCATCCGCAATGACATTACCAAAACGAGACTAAAAGATACCCTCATCCAGGCCAGCGGCCAAATATTACAAATCACATTGAAATAGGTCCACACTGACCTTAACACGGTTACCGGCCAAATAGTAGCTGCCCGAACCAGGAATTGCATATACTTAATACACTGCAACCAATGTGGTAAACAATATGTTGGTGAAACAAAAAGAAATTCCAGTATCCGCATCCGAGAACATATGTCGGACATTAGACATATACGGGACACACCCATTGCCATTCACTTCAATGGCCCCAATCATTCTTTTTCCGACATTCGCTACTGTATTATACAAGTACTACACTCCAACCCGGAATCTTCTACAAATACGGACCAGCGCCGATTGAGTGAAGTCCATTGAGATATTCACACTTAAAACACTACAACCATTTGGCCTGAACAGAAAGGACTTTTAATTAAGTGGTATATATATATTGATTTCTTTTCTCCACTTTCTGTTTGACTCGCTACCTGCCCGATTATTATTTTTAAAGGAAAAATTGCACGACACTATTACGTCACAATAAGAGCGACGTAACCACAGTCCTAGCCAAGGGAGGACAGGTTACGTTTTTCATCAGTGGTGATATGGCCACCTATTTCTGTGAGTTTTGTAGTCTTATATACCAATTTAGACATGGCCTGGAACGACACATGCCTGCTCAGAACAGCTTCAGCGTCGATAGGATTCGTGCGAACCAAACAAATTTCACCGTTACCGACTTCACCCACTGCCAAAACCATAGAGACCCTAACCGATTCATTAGAATCCTACTACAGCCAGCTCAGAACAGCAATTAATTGCCTTATGGAACCTGCGCTAACTGACCCAATCTCGCCTTTACCGATTTCGGCTATTTCTTCAGCTAATACCACAGAACCGCACCGTGAAACTCGGCCTGCACCTGAAACTAATAAGGCAGTCATCCACAACAGAATTCTATCTCCAACGTTGTTCGAGAATTACATTATCAATCCGGACTTTGGCAGCCCACACCCTCGGATCTACAGCCATGTGGGGAACACGCCACCTGACACCAACATCAAAGACCTGTACAACACTGCAAAAGTACTCGAATATGCGAAGCCACACTTCACTACCAGACCTCCAGTGACAAGATCGCTCCGCGTGTCATGAACTTAACTCCTTATAACTGAGGCTAAAGGAATAATTAAATGATAACACCATACAACAAAGTCAGTATATTTGTTTATTTTATTTTATCTCCACCTCACATCCTCAGTTTCCTGTCACAAATGCTGATGTCCGTATCCCAACATACTGAATCGCTCCTTTCCTTTTTGTCTGTACCTATCCCTCTATTCACAGCTCCTTCTGCTCCGACTACTTTAGCCTTAACATCACATTTCTCTGTCACTACCTGAAAAATTCAAATCATCGGTTGTTTAGATCTATTCCATTGTGTTATTCCCACTATTGTTACCTCCCTTTACCCTACATTTGGGTTTTTCCACTCAACAATTGAAACAATGGGATGACGTCATTCGATACATCGACTTTGGATGTACCTCTCACCAAAATCAGTAAGTGCCAATACAAACACCCCTAGCATTTGTCAAACACGTTATCACTCTGCATCCGCCACACTGAGCCGAGATAGTATATAAGGCTGAGCCACAAGTAGTTACCTTTGCCTCTGACGAGTTCTCCAATCAGAACGAAACCGGTTAGGCGTACCTATCAGACTCATTCACGGGATTTCTATGCACAGGTCCCCTTGAACTCTATTGAGTTGTTTTATTTGCTTTCCATTTTCAATTGCTTGAGCTCTGAATGTTTTCTGTAGCTGCTTGCAGCAGTCAAAGTATGACAAATTGTGTTCTATATGTTATTATTAAAAGTTTAACCCTTGGCAGATTTGAGATTTCCCATAAGGGTACTGTCGAAATAATTGTTATTTTCGCCAACGTTTACATGTACTTTCTCAGCACTGGAGCCATATTGTCTCAAAACCTTTTCCATGAGAGGATTGGGCCTTCATCCAAGAACAATTTTGCTGTTATATATTTTATTCAAAGTTTTAACCTTCACCCAGTTTTCGGGCCTTGAATTTGAGTGCCCCAAAATTCTTCATAAAACTGGCTAATTTGGAGCTCACTTTTCTTCCATTTTCGAAAGGAATATCGAAAAATGATTTACATGTTCGTATTTACAATTGCCTACTGAGCATATTTGCCGTTGTAAGTTTGGTTGTAAAGTTTAACTTTATGCTCGTTCTGTTTGTATAAAGATAGGTGCAGTCCAAAAAAACTATCGTTTTTCAGAATTTGGTAAGTTTAAGTGACGATTTACTCCATTCCTAATTGATCGAGCGCTGAACGATTTCTATGGCTGTATGCAGCAGTCATAGTATGACAACTTTTGTTTTATATGTCATTATTAAAAGTTTAACCGTTGGCAGATTCGAGACTGCCCATATGGGTAAGGTCGGAATAATTGATATTTTCATAAAATCACTGAATATTGATAAGCTTGCAGTGGTAGTTTGGAATAGAATATCCGAAAATGCTTTTGAAATTCGGATTCACAGTTCAATTCCAAGAATATTTTCTGTTATAAGGTTGCTGTAAAGTTTAACGCCATCCCTGTCTCAGATGCATAAAGATTGGAGCCGTCAAAAAAAACTCGCATTTTTTCAGAATTTCGTAGGTTTAAGTGACAATTTACTCCATTCCTAATTCATCGAGCGCTGAATGTTTTCTATGCCTGAATGCAGCAAGCATAGCATGACAACCTCTGTTTTACATGTTATTATCAAAAGTTTAACCCTTAGCATATTTAGGAATTCCCATGTGGGTATAGTTGTTATTTTCGTAAAATCAATCCCTGAATATATTGGTAACCGTGCAGTGGCCTTTCGGTGGTGCTACATGAAGCCGCAAATAGTTAAGGTTGAAAAGTTCATCAAATAGACAGGTATAATGCCTAACTCAGCCGGTGTCAGGTAAATAATGAATGGAAAAGTCGTTGAATTGAGAATAAAGTAGGGATGAATCGTGCCCTCGGTTTCCATCTTATCCACGGTATTTCCACGCGGTCTCGGCACTTGACAAAGATACTAAACTGTCGGGCAGGGACAGTAGAAAATATTCTGAGAATTTCAAGTTTCTGCCTTGCATGGTCGGGACATAATTGGTGTATATCCGACACTGCATCTGTTCCATTTCAATGTCAAATTAGCCAGATGACAGTTTTTCTCCACCGGATCGAGTTGTCAGTTTCTGCCGGGACAGTCTAAAATAAGCAGTTTAACTCAAAACTTTCTGTCCCATATGAATATGCGAATATTTAAAACTGAACAGTTCATCAAATAGACAGAAATAATGCCAAACTCGACCGGTGATAGGTAAATAGTGAATGGAAACGGCATTGCATTGGGAATGGAGTAGGGACGAATCGTTCCCGCGGTTTCCACACGATCCACGATGTTCCCACGCAGTCACGCCACTCGACAAAGATACTGTCCTGTCGAGCAGGGATAGTAGAACAACTTCTGAAGATTTTGTGTATCTGCCTTCACTGGTCTGGACGCAGTGGGCATATAAGCGACACTGCTGTCTGTTCAATTTTAATGTCAAATTAGCCAAATTACCGCCTTTTCGTCATTAACCCATGCGCGATTTCTGTCCACTTTTCATTTTTGGCAATTTTTTAACTGTTATCCACGAACAATTTTGCTGTTATATGTTTTATTCCAAGTTTTAGCCCTCACCCAATTGTCAGGCCTTGAATTAGAGTACCTTCAACTTGAACATGTTCATTCAAATAGCAAGATTCAATATTAGTCCATGTCTCTTTTCAGACACTCAGTCTGTGATTGATGTTTACACATTAAGAGCATAATGTTATACACTAAAATCACCACTCAAATATTTCAGAATTAACCCCTATTGACCACAAATGAATAAATCATTTTATCTTCAAGATTTACTAACTTCAAGGGCAAATTTCTCATAATTGCGAGGTTGTTGTAACAATTATTTTTGTAGGCATAGATGCAACAATGCTTGCAGAAGAATGTTACTGTTTAGTTTTTAATCTCATCTTTAACCCTCAAGCAAATGAGGGTAAGAGTACCATCCGAAAATGCCAAAATTAGCTAACTGTGGTTGCATCTTCCTGTCATTTTGGAAAGGGTTAATTCTAAACTAGAGATGAGCCGATCAGTAAAATGCCCCATAAGACGAATGCCGATTATTTTAGACAACAATCGGCAGATACCGAATGCCGATGTCAGATGGTTTCTTTATTATTCAAGTTGACTGCAGAAACTGGGTGATTTACAGTAATCAGAATCTCCATCAACCCGGAAGATAACACACTTTTACCATACTGACTCGTGTCGAAGCCCATACTCGTGTCGAAGCCCACCCCCCCGCTTTTTCAGATTTGTGAACCAGGGTGCCCTACTCGAGTCAAAGCCCACCCCCCAAGTTTCAAATTGGATGAAAGTTGTTTGAGACAAGACGTCAAATTTAAATTACAGGCATCAAATGGAAAAACAGGTGACTTGTTGCAACACTGTACTTACCAAATAGAACTGCAAAACTGTATTATGTATATTTTTTGGAGTTGAGATTTTTGTGTTGTTAAATTCGTCTTTTGTGTAATACATTATGTCTGTGTTCAGTGTAATAAGTCTTTATTAAAAAATTATCCCAAGCAAAATTGACTTGTTTATTTTTTTGTCGACCTCGTTTTTGGAAGCTGTCACTTGTTTCAAATGAGAGTGCAGGCTGCTGTCAATAGTTGTCTGAAACACGCCCACAACATATAGTTTTCACAGTTTTCACAGTGGTCGAATATCATCAGAAAGATACTGATTGAACACTGCCACTTTCAAGCGGGGCACAACTCATTGTAAAAGAACACTGCCACTTTCGAGCGCGCACATCTCATTGTGAAAAACAGGTATTCAGAAATTAATGAGAAAGTGGTAATTAAAAATAAAAAAAATTACAACTCTGGTATTTGCGAATTTTTTGACAGTATAACCAGGAATATGATTTATGACATATTGGTTCAATAAATCATTCTCATTTATCATTTCATCATGCTCTGCAACTGTGAAGTTATGACTTTCAGGGTAAAATCAAATTTTCGAATTTGCCAAGGGAGGCAACTATTTTGTTATTCATATTCCGCTGTGTAAATTTTATCTGGTCTTCATATGAAGAATTTTTTTATTGATTTTGTGTGAAGGTTTATTTTGTATTATTCATAATAAAATGTACATATTAAAAAACAGCTATTTTTAAACAGACTATGTTTGCCTGTTTTCAAGGGGGTGGTTTGCAGTGTTGATTGTCAACTTACGTCCATTTCTGGCTTCGAGAGTAACCTGCACAAAACAAACAAAAAAAAAAAAAAAAAAATGAAAACACCACATGGTTTTCTGCTTGTTTTATTCATTAAATTGAGGATTAAAACCCGAAATCTGAACTGTATGTACAAGATAATTATGAGAATTTTTAAAGCAAATTCTATAAAATTGGTAGGTGGTTTCCAAAGAAACGTAACATACCCAGTGGATACTTACTTGTCTTAAAGTTATATCGACAATTTCCGACGCATCCCAACGCGACTTGCAAGCACTTGCCTCCCCCACCCCACCCCATCACCACCACTTTGCAATTTATCCACTGCAAGCACCCCCTGGGCTTCGACACGAGTCAGTACGTTAATACTCACTTAAATAAATTAAATAACAGACATCAAAGGGTTAATTTTATGTCAATGAAGCACCATCAGTGCAGAATATTTTCGATTTAAAATAAACAGCTAACAACTGAGTCGAGAACTCATTACGTCATTTACATGCATCGTCACGGTAAATTATGTTCTGAACCTTTGATGCGGTTTACATCAACAATGGAAACAATTCATTTCAAAGTCGGGTCTTTGCCGAATCGCCCCCTACACAGGCTTTGAAGTCGACTATAAGTTATTTGTTAGAAAATGTTTAGTGAAAATCAAAAGCCGTTGTTGGAACCACACGTTTTAAAGTGGGAGTTTCTTTTCGGTAAACCCATATATGGGATTGTGTCACACGAGTTATGACGTTGCACTGCATTATCTATTTTTATCATGTGCTCCACACAATTCAACATGAGAAACATTCAGTGGCTTCGTGTTGATAAATTCCACCCGAATGGCCTGATATTAAACTTCTTGCACCCAAACCTTTCACAATTAACATGGATTACTAATATGGAGGAATTATCTGTCCAATATATATTTAATGAGACGATATTAAACTTCTTGCACCCAAACCTTTCACAATTAACATGGATTACTAATATGGAGGAATTATCTGTCCAATATATATTTAATGAGACGATGAGCGTGGTTGAAAGAAATATTGCAACATTTTGCAGAATGAAGTACAGTTTGGGCAGTGAAGAGAGTCCGTATTCACATGATGGATAAAAACAACTCAGTACACAGTCACACAATCAGAATCTTTAATATAATATTCTGCCTTTTCTTTCACGAACCATCATTTACATGGTATCAGTAACAGACGAGTTACGTACCGATCGCTTGCCACTGGTTGTCCCATGAAGTGGAAGAAAGTTCATCCATAACACTTTCACTTTCACTGAGTTTCAGACAATCGGCGAGGGCCGATGTTGAATCATGAGTGCCGATGGTGAACCGATGGGTGCTTATCGGCCGAGTGCCGATGTTACACCGATTAATCGTCTCATCTCTATTCTAAACACTTTGTTTTGCTATAGATAGAGATGCCTAATGAACAAATCCTCTACTGTAAGTTATGCTTTGGGGCTAAACACAACATAAGCTTTGGCCATGTAAAGAATAGTTCTGTCAGAAAAAAATTGATTTTCAGTGAATTTTGCAAACATCTGTACTCATTTCCTCTAATTGCAAGGTTGTTGTAGCAATTATTTTGGTATGGATAGATGCAACAATGATTGTAGAAGAAAGTTACTGTTTACTTTTTAATCTCAAGATTTAACCTTCAAGCAAAATGAGGGCGTGAATAAGAGAACTGTGAGAGAATGCCAAAATTAGCCAACTTTGGATGCTTTCTGTCTATCATTTTGGAAATGTTTAATTTCAAACACTTTGCTTTGCTCTATGTAGTCTGCATTTTCACATTGGAAAGTTGGGAAACCCCGTTATTTGTCCAACAAATTACAATTCTCTGGTTTGTTTTATTTTTTATTAGTGTTCAACCGATTACCAAAAATGGCCATTAACTGATTACTGATTATCTGATCTCACAATCAGCTGATTCTGATGCTGATTACAACTGTAATACCATGCACTACCAGACAAGTGTTTACAGTCGTTCACTACGAGATAAGTCGAGTCTCAAAAGAACTACATTAAATTGAACATAATTTTTCATTCCCAACCATCCCTCTCACACACACACAAAATGTAGCCCAGTCATTGTTTTGACTTGTAATGCACAGGGTAAACGGACATTTCCCCACCTGGAGATTTCCCCACCCTTCAGTTCTGAGGAAAACGGATATTTCCCCACCCGGATATTTCCCCACCGGAGATTTCCCCACTCTGACATTTCCCAACCGGACATTTCCCCACTCTGCTTTCACGGTTCCCCACCGGACATTTCCCCACACTGTTTATGAAATTCCCCACCGGACATTTACCCCACACTACATTTATAATTTCCCCATCCTCGTTTTAAAATTTATCGCTGGACATGTCAATCCCACCTGGGGAGTTACGCCATCAAATAATAGTTCGTAGTTATTTGTAGGGTTGGTTGAAATTGACTGGTGCCTATTTATGCGTGGATGAAGTATTGTGTGGCGGAAATTAATTGTTCCGTTAACAAATTCTTGCAAATAGAACCTTGAAATGCCTTGAAAAGGTCTTTAAAAGTCCTTGAATTGATCGAACCATGTTTTGTTCTTTTTACGATATATATTGTGGTGTTAGTATTCTTCAACCAAAAGTCAGCAACTGAAAAACCTTATCGCAATATTAGCCTTACTCTTGTACAATAATAAAAAGAAAAGGAGATCCGGCGAAAAGTTTTGAACTTCAATTCCCGCACTGTATCAGGTCCTTCCCCCAGAAAACTTACAACTCGCTCAAGTTTTCTGAGGAAGTGTCTGGTACCTAGGTATACAAGTACCGCTATATAAAAACGATATCCAGCGAACTTTATTTTCATGGAGGGATCACCAGTTCGTATGTCATATAGTACGGTGATATAATTTTTAGGTTCTTAGGTAACAAAATGCTAGTTCACTGTTGCTTATCTTTTCGAGAGAGAAACGATCCCGGTGGGGAAATGTCCGATGAGGAATATCAATGCAGAGTGGGGAAATGCCCGGTGGGGAATCGTAAAGGCAGAGTGGGGAAATATTTGGTGGGGAAATATCCGGGTGGGGAAATATCAGGGTGGGGAAATGTCGGGTGGGGAAATCTCCAAGTGGGGAAATCTTCGGGTGGGGAAGTGGGGAAATCTCCGGGCGGGGAAATGTCCGGGATTCATGCACAGAGCCACATATACTAACAAAGTGGTTGCAACTGGTAATTTTACTGTGATGTCAACCTGTCGAGACAGCAAAAGTTAATGACATGCTGAACCGTGTTTTCTAGGGACTGATAAGTGAGTTTTGTTGCAGATCACATCAAAGAGAAAAATTGGAAATAATACATACCACCATGTGTATTGGAAGACATTTTACCCAATTATTAACTTTTAATAAAATACATATGTTGGTGTCATACTGTAAACAGAATGTCTCTGGGAATTGTGTAACATAACAGCCAAGGGAAACCGAAACCAGCTTTTCAAAACAGACTATAATTCCATGAATTTTTACAGTGATAATAACTGACTTGCAATGTGCTTTGTTGAAAACAAACAACAAAGATTAATGGAGTGATCAATATCTTGTTTTTTCTGCTGAGCTTGAATTTGTGTCACTTTTTTTTTATATTGATTATCACTCAACCTACGGACATTAATTCACTAAATGAAAACTTACACCACAGAATCAAAACATTATCAAGAATTTAATCAAAACAGAAGCGGGGACACCTTGCTCATTTGCATTGCACTGGAGTCATGACACAATGACCAGCTGCTGTTTTGTCATGGTTTCTTTGGAGGCGTAGTCTATGCTTAATTCTTGACAGATGACTGAAGCAACATGTGGTGTATAATTGCACATGGGTACTGAGAATTTTCATTTGTTTTGTAGACAGTCAAAAATAGGTGATAAATGAATAAGGGGAAAACACTGAACAATGAGTTATTTGAATAAAATATCACTCACTATGTTGTAATGATATTAAGAATAGTATTCATCTCTATTGCAGAAGATAATAAAATGTGGTTTATAAATCATTACAAAATACTTGGCAACAATCGGTTGAACCGATGCTGTAGGAGCCATTGCTGTTGTCATCCGATTGCCCACAATTGGCTGATTTTGGTGGCTGATTCCGATCATCGGTTGAACACTGTTTTTTAATTTAGTAATTGTTTCTTTGCCATCAAAAGTTCATATTCTTGGTTTGTTTTATGTTTTAGGTCTTATAATCTACAGAATAGCATAGATGGTAGTGTATTTTGTCCCTTGAGGGCAAGAAGGCTTTGCAATGCTAAATGCTAAAACATTGCAAAGCCTTGTTGCACTCAAGGGGCAAAATTATCCATTCATTAACTTAGGTAAATTTTCAGACATAAACAATTAAATTTTTATTTTTTTAAGTTTGGATTGGTTATAAAATGGGCATGCGGCAGCCAAAATGACAATGCAAGAGGGCCTGAGAAACAGATTCTTAACTTTCTTAGGCCTAATATCGAGGCTATATGGGGGTGAGAACAAAACACACAGAATATTCAATATGGTTATTTTACTTTAGAAAAAGATCACATCATTTGACACTATGTACTAACACTGTATATTATTTTATAGTAGAATGAACCACTTAACAATACATATTATTTTATAGAATATAAAATAATGCATCATTTGAAACTACTTATTATTTTATAGAAGAATGCATCACTTGACACTATATATTACTTTATAGGGGAATACATCCATTGACACTATATATTATGTAATAAGAGAATACATCACTTGACACTATATATTACTTTATAGGGGAATACATCCATTGACACTATATATTATGTAATAAGAGAATGCATCACTTGACACTATATATTACTTTATAGGGGAATACATCCATTGACACTTTATATTATGTAAAAAGAGAATGCATCACTTGACACTATATATTACTTTATAGGGGAATACATCCATTGACACTATATATTATGTAATAAGAGAATGCATCACTTGACACTATATATTACTTTATAGGGGAATACATCCATTGACACTATATATTATGTAATAAGAGAATACATCACTTGACACTATATATTACTTTATAGGGGAATACATCCATTGACACTTTATATTATGTAACAAGAGAATGCATCACTTGACACTATATATTACTTTATAGGGGAATACATCCATTGACACTATATATTATGTAACAAGAGAATGCATCACTTGACACTATATATTAATTTACAGAAAAATGTATCACTTGACAATGCATTCTATAGAAAAATGCATCAGTTAATATTGCACATTATTTTATGGAGGAATACACCACTTGACACTTATATTATTCTCGATAACAAATAAGTGTAACAAATAAGTGTACAAGCAGATTTTTTATATGAGGTGGCTCTATTGTGAATCACCTCATAATGGGGTATCCCTCCCCCCCCCCTTCCAATATTCTACATCCATCATCACTGTGCTCTGACCTGCCCGCCCCCACCACCATAAAAACTCTGGCAATGGTGGGCTGTAGTCGGCCCCTCCTGGTCTCATACGCCTATGGTTCTTGAAAAAAATTAAATGACACCACCCTCACCCCTCGTAAACGAGCTGTATGTATTCCATGGTTCTGATTTAACAGGTTTTCATGGTTCTGGTAAAAGTTTATCTTTTCTCTCATATTTATGTATTTATGTATTGGTGTTTAAGGTCACATACTTATGCACAATGGCTAATCGTAACCGTGACAATTTTAAGGGTGGAGGAAGCCGGAGAGAACCACCGAGCATCGACGAGCAACTGTCAGCTCCTCAACATTCTAACTCTGTTGAAGCTCCGCTCAAGCAGGGTTACAGGGGTTGAAAACATGTGCACCATCGACGTGCAGTACACCTTAGTACACGGTGTCATCATGCCCCCATGTAGGCAACCGGGATAAAGTGCCTTGCCCAAGGACACAACGCGGGTCATCTTTCTCTCATCATCTCAAATGTTTTTGGTTGCCACAAAGTCTTATTGTCAAGTGGTTCTGATATGAAGTAAAATTCGAGCTAAACCGTAGTAGGCTACTAAGAACAAAAGAAGGCCTCACAAAGTAGATTTGTTTCTCAAGCCATTTTTTGTAAAACTGCATACAGACGGGCAGTTTTTTATTTTATTTTTTATTTTTGTAATTAATTCTTTGCCATTAAAAAGTTCACTGCTCTTGGGTTTGTTTTATGTTTTAGGCCTCATAACCTACAGAATAGCATAGGTGGTAGTGTATTACATCCCTTGAGTGCAAGAAGGCTTTGCAATGCTAAAGCACTGCACAGTCTTGTTGCACTCAAGTGGCAATTTTATTAACTTGGGTAAAATATCAGACAAAAAACATTTAATTTTTATTTTTTGAAGTTTGCATTAGTTTTAAAAGTAGAGCATGCGGTAGCCAAAAGGACCATGTGGGAGGGCCTGGGAAACAGATTTTTAATTTTTTTAGGCCTAAGGTTTATACAACAATCGGTAGCTGTTTGATTAAACTTCTGATCACTAATCCTATTGCAGCAACCGTTTAATTACAAATATTATTGCCACTCGTTTTAATTGCTGAACAAACTATAATTATGAATTATAGTTACATGTACAAACTCTATATACATGTTGAGGTATGACTTCTATACCCATAGTCAGTTAATTGGGAATAAGTGTCAAAATTGTCAGCTGTCTGAATTCAATGAACTATTATTTCTTGAGATGCAGAAAAAACCTGTTTCTAAATTTCAACTGTCTGAGTTTTCAAAACAAGGCTGTTATTGAGGGCATAGCTAGGATTTCTCATTGAGGGGGGGGGGGGGGGGGGAGGCATAATCTATTATTTTTTTTTTTCTGGGGGTGGGGAGGGGGTAGGCAGGTGGATATATACCGCAGGCATATCCAAAGGCCATAGGCCTGAGGTGGGTTGGGTATGGCCCTCCTGCTGGTGGGGGCCCAGGGGAGCCTGTGAACCTCCACCAATGGAAGGGCCATACCAACCCCACCTCAGGTTTACTTATCCCCTCCCTTGAAAATTCAATGCCCTGAGAGTGAGTCTGGGTCTCTCTGGTGCTTTAATTTTCCCATTTTGAGGGGGGCACTGTAATTTTTAGGAGGTAATGGCCCCCTAGTCCCCATCCTGGCTATGCCACTGCTGTTGTCTATAATATCAATCAACTGAATGGAAAGATTCATAAAACCAATAATCAACTGGAGAAAGATCACCAAGGAAAATGAATTCCAAGATACCACACAGGCTATTCTTTTTTCCAACATTTCGCTAGTAGGCCTCTATTTGGGCACTTTGATGGAATTGCAGATCAGTCCTGCTTCACAATTTTTGAAAGTGAGAAGTCTCTTTGACAGAAGTTTTATTCATTTGCCTGGAGGCGATGGAAATAAACCAGGTGCATAGTCAGGGGATGGGGGTGGGTGGGGGTATCTTGCAAGGACTCTTCCACATATCATGCTGGACATCACACACTATAGAATCTAGGCTATGTGCCTGAAACAGACCAGGACCGTGACGTGAACCGCCGACATTAGCATTGTTGATGCAGTGCTCCACTGTACATGTATGGTTCATAATTGTCATAATTTGCCTGTAGTACACACTGAGTGGCTGGGATAAGAAGGTGGATAAGTATTGATTGATTACGACAAAAACACCCATGTAGCGTAGTTTCCATTCACATAGTGTGCTCAGTTCTGTGAAAAAGCTTACTGCACACTAGAGACATATTTCAGCTTGAATGCCTTAAGAATTTTTTTCAAAGCCTCTAGGCCTAAATACTAAAGTTACATTACTTTAATTTAATGTGACAGGGCGAAGCGTATGGAGCAAAATGCTTTCACACGATAAACGTCTCATACAGGTGTTGTTTGAAAGTTGTGAAAAATAAAAAAACACACTATCACTGTTTTTCTTTCATTCAAATACGCTTTTCTTTAACCATTTAACTCAGAAATGCATGTACTTTCAGAATATCAATTCAAACCAAACGGTCGACTTGGTAGTGAGTGAACGTTGAACTGTAAAATTGCTTTTGACTGATTTTTGATGTTGGGTAAATAACTTCTTTTGAAGTACATTTGGATACCACTGCTGGACATGTCTGCCTTTTTATTTATTTATTTTTATAATAATTTTACCAATTAACAATAATATTTTTATTGACACCCCAAACAGTAGCACGGAAACTGGGGGGAGGGGGGGGGGAGTAAGTCAGATACAAAATTTTGCTCCGACCCCTACACTTTTGAAAATGGAGGTAGTTTTAATGATTTAATTATTAATTAACCCTTCACTGTAATAAGATCTGTAATAACCCAACCAAAATCAAATTTTTTTTCGCATCAACTTAATTATAGCCCAGGTTGTGAGCTCTCATTGGACCGAGCTCATTCCAGTTAAGAGTTGACAGACATGTTTGTGAGGAAATAATTTTTAAAAAATAATGGAATCTTCATAGCAATTGAGCCATCACTTTCTGAAAATTGTCTATTTTTTCAAGCCTATATGATTTTATTTTCTTTTAACCGAAACTGAGGGCAAAGTAGGCTTATATGCCGACACCAAGTTGTACTGGAGGACATTTTACTGGGAGGGGAGGGGGAGAGGGGGTGGTTGACAAACTTATCCAGCTGAATCCTTCATGACATTCAATGATGGACCTTGAAATACTTTGCTTTTCTTAGTTACCAAGGATTTGTGTGTAAAAGTGCACATCAATTTTACAACATAAGGTGCCATAGGCTATATTTCCATAAATAAGAAACAGGTGGAGTTGAGGCTGTAGGCTTAATATTTCTCATTCTCAGTTTGATGCACCAAGGATTTACCCACACAGACCAGGTCTATTCTTGTGCTAGTGTTGACCTGTTCACATCCATTTACATCTCCGAACAAGGAGTCATCGTGTCAAATTTTAGAGGTGGGGGTGGGGGGGGGGGGGGGGGGGGTTGGTAATTTCTGTTTCTCTAAGGACATGTAGCCTACTCTCTGTTTTATTTGTAATTACAGTTATGGCAAACTTTCGATAAACTGGAACTTTTTGGATCCATGCAGCGTCTAATCTTTTATTTTTTATTTTAATTTCCGATTTAATTGCATATGAGATTGCTGCCTATACTATACTGCCTCAGTCTGAGCATTTTTATTCTCATCACATGTTGGAAGTTGAATAATAACGCTTTTTATTAAATCTTAGGCTATTTCTATTGAAAGCTAACAAGACTCAACTGGCGCACAAAAACGCTCAAAAGCTGATTTCTGAAACCTACAATATGATCAGATATATAATTTATTTGCGTTTCCCAAGGCTTTGGCAAATGAGCGACAACGGCATTTGGGCCTATGGGTTCAAGATTCATCCAGAAAGTAACTTGGGTTTGTAAAATAGTTTATGACCACATAAAAAAACTGAATTAATTGCGGTCTTGCTACATCTACTTCCGACTTGCAGTGTAATTTGATACCATCTAACAACAGTGCTCAAACTTCACCGTCTTGGGGATAAGTCTATCACTCAATTTCCGTGAATATTCGTGTAATGGATTAAATGCACGTTGCTCAATTTTCTAAGACATTGGAAATTATATTAATCACTTTCACTGAACTATCATTCACAACGTTTTTCACGTGTTGGTATCCGTGAAATGATTCGTGATATTTTCCACACATACATGAAACCGGGAGTCTCCACAATGATTGTCCTGTAACCCAGATTGTCTGTAGAAATTTAAATTTTATAGTAAATTTCCTTTCTTATTATACCTACCACAATTGTTTACTACAGGTTTGCACTACAGTGGAAGTCCCTAACTCGGAAAATATACTCTCTATTTTGATCTTTCCCAAGCAATTTGGGAAAGAGAAGTGATGCAAAAGCACCAAGAAAAAATAAGCCGAAACTGGGTCGAGCGCCATCGGCGAAAACCCAGTAGGGAAGGCTCTTCTCTTAGTACAACTCCACGACTTCCATTGCCAGTGCGCAGACACGTAGCTAAAGACACATTCTTTTGAATCCGCCAATGTTGGAGTTATGTGATCAGCGGGGAGGAAGGATTCTTATCCGAATAAGAAGATGGGAGGTCCTCCATGTAAACAACTGTGGTAGGTATAATAAGAAAGGAAATTTACTATAAAATTTAAATTTCTTATCAACCTACCTTACAATTGTTTACTACAGGCTGAATGGACAATAGGATGGAGGGAATCACATAACCAACCCACACATAACTCAATTGCACTGGAACCGTGGACAGAGGAAGAGATCCCTAGTCCCATCAAACCATAGCATTACAAACATTAGTAAAAGACAATGAGAGATGAGGCGTATGGTAATGTGCGACACACAGACAGAAAGGGCAGTAACAGCACGGAGTTGGAACTGACCCTGTAAGAAGCTGAATGGCTGGGATAGATAACAGCCTGAGCAGAAGAAAGAGGGTCTGTAGGACAAAGGTCCTCTGTCTGCTCCTGCAACTGTCGCAGATAAATGGAGAAGGTAGCATTTCTCCAGTAGGCTGCCAGCATAACATCCGACAACATGACGGAGTTAGTATAAGCCCCAAGAGGAAGACAATGCACGCACCTCGTGGCAGAAAAACGATTGGTAATACAATCGCCAGTAGCTGGACAAGCGGAAGCTGCACGTATAGCAAGACAAATCCATCGAGAAATGGATTCAGGAGAGATCGGGCATGTGAGAAAACGCATATCCACCCAGGATAAAGGCACAAACGCCCCCCCTCCCCCAGCAAGAAAGTGTCCAGAGTAAACTGCAAAGTCCTAGGCCTTTTCAAGGAAAAGAGCTGAACAAGCTTGGAGAGGCAAGGATGAGTGCCGAAACGATGCGGTACCACATATGAAAAAGGTCTCTAAAGCATGGACTTGTACCCATTGCTGGAGACCCCCAGAAACAAACATATACCAGAAACTCCGCAATCGGTGTGATCGAAGGAGTAACAGAAGCAACAGAGAGATCGCACACCATCGACAGAAGAACATTCTACTTAGCCACAGAGGCTAAACCAGTGGAGTGAGTGCCTCCTTGAAGAAGAAAAGCAACTCCACTACTCGTCTCTAAAAACCACTACGGAGGAGACAGGACCCGATAAAAGACATGCGCGAAGGCACAATGAAGTCGGGTCAACCTGAAACCTCCTTGGGCGACTTTGGCAAAGAAAGTAGTGACACAGAGGGAGACATGCCAGAACCGCCGCTAACAGAGAGTGATCCACATCCACTGAGAAGACAGGGGTGTGATCGAAAGGATTCGACAAATGCAGGTTCATATCTGGGCTAGAACCTGAGGCAGAATCGGAGCCGGCAGGAAGGCGTAGCCGACAAGACCATCCCAAAGGAAGGCCAGAGCGTCCATGGCGAAAGCCAGAGCATCTGGACACGGGGACACAAAAGTGTCCCCCTGATGGTTCCAGTGAGTCGCAAAGAGATCGAAGTGGGGGCGACCCCAGAGATCGCGAAGAGACTGGAACACCGCCATGTGGCGCATCCACTCGATGGAAAAGACCCTGCCCCCTGCCCCTCGGGGCAGGGAGTCGGCTAGGACGTTCAGACAACCGGGAATGTGACGAACCACCACTCCGGCATTGACATCCTGAGCAAGCAGTAGAAGATCTCGAACCAAATCGTACATGGGAACATAGAGCATTCCGCACTGGTTCCGAATGTAAACAACCACCATAGAATTGTCAGACCACAGAAGGACCTGACAATTCGAAAAGCGGGGGATCCACTGTCGGAAACACAGAAGAAGAGCAAGAAGCTCCTTCTGGGTGACATGAAGAGCTGCTAGATCCTGGTCCCATGACCCGTGAAGGAAAAGACCAAGAGGATCCAACGTCACACCCCATCCGAGATCGCTGGCAATTACCGGCAGAACACGATCGGACATGGGGAAGTCCAACAGAACTCCCTGCATAATCCACTGAACATCTGTCAGGGGAGAAGGTGACGAGGAAGAGACGTACTCCGGTAACAGAAGTACCAGAACCAGAGGATCGACATTCGGTCTCCAACGACTGAGCAAAAAGTGTTGGAGACGTCAGACATGCAGTTGACCTAGAGGAATGAAATCCGTCACCGAAAGACCAAGCAGTCTGGGAAGACTCCGAGCTGATGAAGTCCATCCCAGATGACAAGACAGAGAAGGGACCAGGTCCGACTTTTCTCTGTTGACTCTGAACCCTGATGATGGGGGCGCATTGTGTCTAGCACAGCGTAACTGCGAACTCATTCCAAGCTAGCTGCGTAACAGGCATGTGTGTGAGAAGATGCATGAGCGCCTTGAACAGCATACACAAAACAAAAACCTGTTTGTCGTCAAACTCATCTGGGAGCAGATAAGCAGCAAAGCAGAGACGATGCGATTGAAGAGAGAATGCATTCCAGCACCCCCCTCTCGATAAGCCCAACCTGGACTCCAGAGTCTCCATATGGCTGAGGAGTTGGAGTCCTGATCCAAGACTGTCACAGTCTGGCAGACTGACAGATTGGCAAAATCGTAGGAATGATAATGCACCAGAGGCAAAAAGTGTCAACCTTGATGAAGAACGACGTCTTCATAGCCTTGGAACTCAGCTTAGAGTCCAAAGCGGTAAATGCTTCAACCACCTGTACCGACAGGCAAGGTCGAAGGTGTCCAGAAGCATGTTGCTCCACAGGCTGTAGGCGTGTGACCGATGACCGTAGCCGGGCTGACAATGTCGGCTGGTTTGATGGTTGGAGACCTGGAAGGAACCCAAACACAAAGTCAAGAGCTTCCCCCAAGTCAGACGACTGTTGGCTCTCGACATCAGGAATGTCAGACTCATCCCATGAGTCGGAAGACACATAGCCCATCATGGGCAAAACAGCCAATACCTCACATGGTGCGGACACACCAGGGGATCAGATTTCCAATCCCGGGAGGCGGCACCACAGGGGACGCCCGGAAACCACTCGTAGCCTCGCTGGAAGCAACAGAAAAGGCTCTTGGACAGAACCTAAGTGAGCAAGGAGAAGGCCTCCCTAAGCTCACTGACTGTCGGAACGGAACGACGTGGGAACGAACCGACAAAGTCGCTTCACTCCTGACCCATTAACCAGCGAAGGGTCACGATCCTCAAAAACACCCGATGTGGGGCTGCAGCCGAAAACATCTGAAGGCAGATGTGTAGTGGGGTATCACATACCCCAAGGATCAACAGAGCGGAAACTCAGTAGAGTCGCCGCGGACCTCTGCGGGACAGAAGGTCCAGGCTGCACAAAAAAGCGTTGGTCACACAAAACTGGTCATGGGACCAGAGTGTGTGGACGGAAATGCCACGGAGCTCATGGTGACCCCACCATGAACATCCGAAATCCAATGAGAAAAACTGAGAGACCACAGTAGAGGGTTTGGACGGCAGCCCCATCCAACTTCTCTAAGTTGAAGTCAGGGAAGGCTGAGGCCAATACCCCACGTCTACACTACCAGACATCCCTGCAGACCCCTGCAGGGATAAAACTGCTGTGCTCAACGGCTGAGAGGACACAGCATGGGGGTTCGGTCGGCATAGACTTCCAACTTCGCTGAGTTGAAGTCAGGGAAGGCTGAGGACGATACCCCACGTCTACACTACCAGACACCGCTGCAGACCTCTGCAGGGAGAAAACTGCTGTGCTCAACGACCGAGAGGACACAGCAGGGGGTTCGGTCAGCAGCCACTTCCGACTTCGCTGAGTTGAAGTCAGGGAAGGCTGAGGCTGATACCCCATGTCAACACCACCAGACACCTCTGCAGATCCCTGCAGGGATAAAACTACTGTGCTCAACGGCTGAGAGGACACAGCAGGGGGTTCAGTCGGCAGCCACTTTCGACTTCGCCGAGTTGAAGTCACACACAACCACACTACAGACATCACTGCAGACCCCTGCAGGGATAAGCTGAGGCCGGCTAAAACGGTGACCGATGACGTTGTAGACAGAACAGCAGTAGCTGCAGATACGACGGGAGCTGTTGGAACTGGCAGAAAAGGGGAGAGAGCCACCTAGCTCGGCCTCCAAAGGAGGAGTCACAAACCTAGTGACAACCTCAGATGTCGACTGGAGAGGGTGCATACTTCCAGAACCAGGCATCTCTTCACCAGAAATCCAACAGCTCCCGCAGTATCCACCACGGTAAAAAAAACATATCCCACGGATGGGGAATAACTCTCACCAGACGTGGTCGTGTCGGGAGGCACCGAAATGACAGCGTTCCCCACCCCCCACAGGCGTGGGAGAAGCTGCACATCCCCATGGAAGGGGTGTAACTCTCACCAGACGTGGTCATGTCAGGAGGCTCCGAAACAACAGCATTCCCCACCCCCCGTGGATGCGGGAGGAGCTGAATATCCCCCGCAGAGGGGGAATAACTCACACCAGATGTGGTCGTGTCGGGAGGCCCCGAAGCAATTGCCCTAAAGGAAAGGAACTGGAAATAACAGAGGTGAGAGCAGTAGAAGAAAATGGTGAACTCAACAGATACATAAAGGAGAAGAACACTACCAACTACGAGAGAAGGTGGCAGAAAAAATAACCGGTGGGTACACGATAGAACCCAGATGGCTGACAGGGACCTAAAAAAACAGAAATTCAGACCTCAACAGAGTGATGAAATCCTGTCCATACAGTCCCTCATTGACACCTAACTCCAATAATAATAATAAAATTTATCAACCGAAAAATTTTACTGCCGAACCGCGTTGACACGATGTCGAAAAAACATTTGCGAAAACGGAATATATAAATAAAATTCAATGAAAATGTGGTTGAAAATATTAACGAGAATATATAAAACACAGTCCTGTTATTATACGATCTTCAGATCCGTAATTCCAGTCACGGGAAAACCATTATCGACAAGTTGAATTATCACTGTTTCGTGAATCAAAATGGCGACACGTCCTCCACGTTTCGCGGACAAAAAAAGAATGGCTTGATGATTGCTTGCACACTGGTTAACGAAGTCGTGGAATTGTACTAAGAGAAGAGCGCCCCTACTGGGTGTGCGCCGATGGTGCTCGACCCAGTTTTGGCTTATTTTTTAGTGGTGTTTTTACACCACTTTTCTTTCCCAAATCTCTTAGGGTCTTCCACTGTGGTGCAAGCCTGTAGTAAACAATTGTAAGGTAGGTTGATAAGAAATTCTTGGACAATAAATGGCCATAACTTCATAAAGTAAAGTTGGTCAAACCAGGCGCTTAACCAGGAATCAAAATGAGAGTGAGCATATGGACCCAAGCATTTTTATGCTATAAGAAAATCACACAGATAGAAGAGTTGCCTTGTGGATTGGTATGAAGATGGTGTCCCTCCCAGGGCTGGGAGGAGTTAACGTGTTAATGCATTAAAATATTTTAACTGAGTCAGAAAAAAATTAACACGTTAATAACGCGAGTCTTCAATATGAGTATTCCCATGATTGCCACTTACTTGGATGCGCGTTTCGAAAGCTTGTCATTTGTCAAACCACATGTGGCCGCATTAGTGAAGCGAACGGTGAGAGAAGAAGTCGGCAAACTAGCGACCAGTGAAACTGATGAAGTCAGTAATCCTTCTTCCTCGCAAGACGTTCAACCTCCACCCATGAAACAAGCAAGAAAATCATTTCTTGAAGAACTGCTTGGATCGAACTACCAAGAATCATCTGCTGATGAAGTTGCTGAGTGTGATAAGTTCCGGACTGCTCCTGTCACAGCTGCCCCTTTGAAATGGTGGCAAGACCACGGAAGACTCCTTCCAAAAATGGCGGGACTTGCGAGAAGATACTTAGCTATTCCTGCTCCGCCCGCATCGTCGGAGCGGCTGTTTTCGACATATGGCCTGGTGTTCGAGCAAAGACGGATGTCTTTGTCTAAAGATGTGGCTCGGACAATAATATTTATGCATGAGAATTCGGAGTGAGCGACTATCACTTAACTTGACTTAACTTAAGAGTATAGAACTTTTGAGCGCTCGAAGCACGCACTCATCGAACTTTGCCGGAGTCCGGAGTTTTTCCAGTATTTCAAAGAACACTGTTCATGAGTTACTAGTCATTTATTTGTTCATTAAAAGATGTAACATCATGTTACGTTGGACAATTGTCGATATTACTCATTATATGTACAAAAGACCACAGTTAACGTTTTATTAACGCGTTAACACGTTATTTCGTTAACGCGTTAACTATGTTAAGAAAATTTTAACTCCTCCCAGAACTGGTCCCGCCCGCATTCATTGGGATGAGGGTTATATTCAAAAATATCTCGGCCTCCCCAGGAAAATGTTTTTAAAAATACCCCAAATTATGCTATTTTGAAGTGCGAAAGAATGTCAAGCATGGTATGTCATCTGTAATTTAGTTACTTGACTCCACATGTAGATACTTGGACAAAGATCTAAAATCATACGTGACCTACACTTTCTGTGGATTAGACTGCATACCAAATTTTGTGTGTTGAGTACACAAAAGGTTATCATCTGGAAACACAAAATCATGGAAATCTGACACAATAGAGGGCAATAAATGCTTGCTTTAATGCCAGATATATGTCACAATCAAACTTGATCTGAACTTTCTGTGGCTGAGGCTGTATACCAATAATGGATTGGTGAGTTGGGTATACCTGAAGTGAGAAGGTTCTGCTCCACAGTTTTCCAGGCATTTCCAAACATGAAATACTATATACTCTCTTTCAATGAAAATATTCTTTCACTTACTTAACAGTGTTAACACATATTAAATTTTCTAAATCCACCCAAAACATTGTCTGATAAAGTAGAAATAAACAATCTGGATGTGGGTGAAATAACTCACTGTCAAATGTAAGGCTTCAACCTGAAAAATTGCATGAAAAAATGCCCAAACCAATCATTTTCAGCCACACAGCAGCCTCAAAAGCAGAATATTGTCAGTACCCCACCCACCTATCCCTGGAGCATATTACCCCAGGTTCCTAAAATGTGAAAAAAATTATATGTTTAACTTCTCATTTTAAAGTTAACTCCGTGTAATTTTTCGAAGCCACTGTTTTCCATAATTCCTTTGGTAAATTACCCTTCTCCGTGACCAAAACATTAAATTCTGTTGTCTTGTCCAGCAAATAGCCAAACGCAATTATATCTGATACTAAAAATACATCTCCAGTTTACATCACATTAGTTTCACCAAATGCCCTCAGTTTAGAATTTAACCATTTTACCCCTGTGCAAAAGTGTGAAAATGTTGAGCAGAACCTCAGCCACAAATCAAATCTCTTGGAGATTCTAAGACAATATAGGACAATAACTCCTTGATGACTTTCAGACAAATGTCACAAGTTAATCTGATCTACATTTGTGGATGAGGTCATACACCAAATATGGATTAGGTGTTTTGGGTACAAATGAAGTTATTATCTGGAATAAACAAAATTTGAAAACTCAAAGAGAATAAAAGGCAACACATCTTTGATGGAATGTCGGTCAAACCTCTGAATTAAACTTGATCTGCATATTCTGTGGATGAGGCCATATACCAAGTACCAACTGGCTGCACTGAGTGAAGCTGAAGTTATCACCCCAAAACCCCAAATTCTGGCAATTCCAAAACAATAAAGGGCAATAACTCTTTGATGGAATGTCGGACTAACCTCAGAACAGAAGTTGATATACATTTTCTCTGCTTGAGACCATATTTCAAATATGGGTTGGTTGTGTGAAGTGTAGCTAGGTTATCATCCAGAATCCAAAAATCAGGGAAATTGTAAGCCAATGAAGGGAAACAACTCCATAATGGAATGTAAAACAAATGTTAAATCAAACCTGAACTTCATTTTCTGGGGATACAGTCATATACTAAATAGAGATTGGATGCCACAAGAAAAGAACAAGTTACAATCAGAAAACCAAAAAGTGAACAAAGAAATCTACAGCCAATGCTATACCATAATACGCCTCATTTACATGGCGTATAAATATTAAAATCACTGAAATAGTTGGTTAAAAGAATGAATTACCATCAAAGTCTTTCTGTTGATCAAATTTATCTGGTTGTGCTTTTCTTGTCACACTGCAAAGATAAGATATATATGAGTTAAATGCAGTACTCCACACTTAACCCTTTACCCAATGTAATGGCCAAAATGGGCCAGTGCTTTTCACAAAAATCACCAATTAATTTTCAATATATTTCCATTTTTTTTTCTCAAAAACATAGGTTATGACCACCCTTTGGAATGAGCTCACCGAGCTCATTCCAATGAGGGGTCATAACCTATGTTTTTGAGACAGAAAAATGAAAATGAAAGTGTCAATGACGCTGTAGCTCAACTTGTTAAGACATGTATAGTATGTGACACAGCAATGACAAACATCTAGGTAATGACCTGATAACAAAGGTACATATAAAGTATTGTAATGGTCTGTACATAAAAACTGACCATAGCCTGTAACAAATGTATAGGTAAAGTATTGTAAAGGTAGGTGACAGTCATATGCTAAACTAGAAAAGAAATCTTTGAGTCCCAGAGTGGATCTGACTGAACCCCAAAATATTTGTTCTCATAGCACAGTGATAACAAAGGCACCCAAAAACACTTGTTCCTGTCCCAAGGTGATAACAAAGGTATCCAAGAAGTTTCATGAAGATCAGTTCATAAATACGAGCAGTATAGAAGTTGACAAAAAACTGATTGGACCTAATTTCGGTAAAAAATGGCCACTGGCAGTCATCTTGAATTTTGGACCGCACCCAGAAACACTCACTCTCATCCCAAGGTGATAACAAAGGTACCCAAGAAGTTTTGTGAAGATTGGTTCATAAATACAGCCTCTAGCCCAGCCGTATTGACATGTGCACTTACTGTGTATAAGTAGCACTGAATAAATCAAAATTCATCTGTCTGCACAAGAAAAAAAAAAAAGTATTATATGTGATGTATTCCATGTTACTAAACATTCATACAAAATTTATTCAAATCAGAACTTTCACACAGAAGTTCTGTACAAAAAACTGATTGCACTAATTTTGGTACAAAATGGATGCTAGTGGCCATCTTGAATTTCAGATCACACCCAAAAACACTCGTTCTCATCCCACGGAGATAACACAGGTACCCAAGAAGTTTCGTAAAGATCGGTTCATAAATACAGCCCCCAGCCCGAGCTGTATTGACATGTGTACTTACTGTGTGTAAGTAGCACTGAAAAAATCAAAGTTCATCTAATTTGCATAATTTCTGCACGAGAAAAAAACCTGTATTATATGTGATGTATACCATGGTACTAAACATTCACACAAAAAATTATTCAAATCAGCACTTTCATATGGAAGTTCTGCGCAAAAATCTGATTGCACCTAATTTTGAACAAAATGGCTGCCATTGGCCATCTTGAATTTTGGACCGGACCCCAAAACACTCGTTCTCGTCCCACGGTGATATCAAAGATACCCAAGAAGTTTCGTAAAGATTGGTTCATAAATACGGCCTCTAGCCCGAGCCGTATTGGCATTTGCACTTACAGTGCTGAAAATAACACTAAATACATCAAAGTTAGTCTAATTTGCATAATTTACACACGAGAAAAAAACCTGTATTATATGTGATGTATCCTATGGTACTAAACATTCATACAAAAAATTTTTTAAATCAGAGCTTTCATATGAAAGTTCTGCGCAAAAATCGGATTGTACCTAATTTTGTACAAAATGGCTGCCAGCGGCCAACTTGAATTTCGGACCGGACCCCAAAACACTTGTTCTCGTCCCACGGTGATAACAAAGGTACCCAAGAAGTTTCGTAAAGATCGGTTCATAAATACGGCCTCTAGCCCAAGCCGTATTGAATTGTTGATGGACAGACGGACGACTGGCCATGGCATAAGCTCAAATTTGACTTACGTCAAAGTTGAGCTAAAAATTAGTTATTCAAGAATTTTGTTTGCAAGTGTCGTCTGCTTTTCATGTTAGGTAAAGGGCTAAAAGATTATTGGCAAAAACCAGTAACCTCCAGCAATTTTTTTTTTTAACTGGTAGAGTGCTAAATTAAATCTGGTCACCAAAAGGCACTCTCCCATAAATTGAAACAAGGCATATCCATACAGATGAAAAAATTTCACTTTAAAAATAATATGAAGCACACCCACAGAGTATGAAGCCTTTGAATTGTTGAACCTGCACTTTGGAATAAAGCCAATATATGGGTGTCCAGCAGTCTATCGGTAAAATGTCAACAAACATTTGAGACACAATCTTGTCAGAAAATTCCTTTTATATAGCATCTTAGAATTACAATCAGTAGCCAATACTCATTGAGTCAAACATGCAATCAAACTATATGTACATGTACTTCCAGGAATCAAGCATTTGCCTATTAGGTACATATAGAATATACCCATTGTAGCTTGGTGTACCAACTGTTCACCATGAGTGGTTAAGTGGTGTTAACCGTGAGCCTTCAGTGTGTGGTTAACACCACTTCATCACGAGTGGTGAACATTTGGTACACCAAGCTACTTTGGGTATATTTTATTTATACCATGATCATCAGATTATTAAGAATCAATTGACTTTTCCCCCTAAAACATCTAGACTGATACAAATTTGCATCAGCCACAATTACTTCTGAGAGCATGTGCAATCATTCCATTCAGAAGGAGAACATTTTTAAGTGCATTCATCGAAAACTGATTACACATGCTGAAGCCAACATTTGATAAAAGTAATTAAATGATAAATAAATCACCAAATCAGCAAATTAAATTAGATTAGATCTTTTTTTGTCATGATGATATTTTTTATACAGGCCTACCATGCATTAAAGCTGAAAAATAAAACAAAGAGAATAACGTTATGCACAGCACAAGAATGTAATACCATGATGTCATCATGGTCTTCATTCATTAAAGATCAATTCATAGACGCTGAATGGTTGTACAAATATATGCAAACAAGTCAAGAAAGGGAGGAATATTGTAAGATAAATTGGTTATTACAACTGTGTGGGTTTCCAAGATGATAAGACAAATTTGTCATCACCACTATGTGTTGATCACGAAACTTGTATCACTTAAGCCATGGTGATGTTAACATTACACCTAAAGGGCTCACTGCGATACCAAATATGAACACCATCTCGGCTTGAAATAAGTTTCTCGGTCAACATAGTGGTAATAACATATATTTAGTAACAGGCCTTACCTAACATAATGGCCAAATCTAGCCAATGACTTAAAAACAAAAATCACAATTTGAATTATTATTTTTTCAATTTTATTCTGCAAAACACATCTTATAACCTCTTATTGGAATGAGGTCACGGAGATCATTCCAATGAGAGTCAAAGGATGTATTTTAGAGGCAAAAAATGAAAATATTTAGTTATTCAAGAATTGTCTTTGAAAGTGTAGTCTTTTAGTTATGTTTGGCAAAAGCATTAACCCTTCTTTTTTAATTACTTACTCAGCTGGCACAGATTGTTGAGGATGTGTTGGAGCAGATTTCTTCCCTTGTACACCATTAACAACCCTCCATAAATCTCTGAAATAAAATTGAAACATTAAACAACACTATGAGAGAGCAATTCTAACCCTGCGACCAGGTATGCATAAATTTCTGCACAAAATGAAATGTGGCAGCCGATAAACAAATGGCACTATGAAAAGCCAATTGGTACAGAGAAAAAGTAACAAATTAATCCCACAGCCCCTCAAACCAGTAATGAAAGCCCTATAGGACCTAAATTATTAATGAATCTCACTACACTGTCCTTCATGGGGACAGGCACAAGTTCAATTAAGTGCCCACTTGCACTCACAATTGCAATTAACTAGCACAAAATACCACATCCACATTAATCTTGAGTGGACACTTCTTACTGAACACAGGGGTGTAGATCTACCACAAGGAATATAAGAGCACACCCATTATAATTTAAAATTAATTTTAAATGAATCCATCGACTGTGGGTACAGTTTGTTTATTAGGGTTTAACAACATGTTCAACAGCCAGTGTTATATTGTGTCAGACTGTTTTACAGATGGAGGAAGCCAGAGAATGCAAATAGAACCACCAAGTAGTGGCAAGCAACTGTCAGCTCTCAAGCTTACTAATCTGAGTTACATGTAGCCAAGGCTGAAGGCAAGTTCACCATCGAGGTGCAGTATGACTTAACACAGAGCGCCATCGTGCCCCCACATGGGCAATTAGGATTTAGTTTCTTGTCAAAGGACAAAGCACAGAGGGCACTAGTCAGGAGAGAAGCATCAACCTTTCGGTTTTGAGTCCAATGTTCTAATGGATGAGCCACAAAGTGCATGGCTGGTATAATTAAAGATGGAGTACTTCTATCAAAACAGACGAATTGTTGAGATGGTAAGATAAATGAAAGTGTCAATGACACTGTAGCTCAACTTGTGTTAGACATGTACATGTATTGTATGTGACACAGCAATGACACACATCTAGGCAATGACCTGATAACAAAGGTACATGTAAAGTGTTGTAAAGGTCTGTATATAAATACTAACCGTAGCCTGTAACAAATGTACAGGTAAAGTATGACTAAACTAAGTTCTAAGAACGTTGGCAGCGGCAACATTTTTTGACGGAAATTGAACAAAAAATCTCTAGCTCCCATCTAGAGGTCTCCCCAAACAAGCATACCAGGTTTCAAAGCAATCCAATCATAAATGTGCCCTGTAGGGTGTGCCAAAGGGAAATATTGTGGTCCGACTAAACTAAGTTCTAAAAACGTTGGCCGTGGCAACATTTTTTGACGGAAATTGAGGAAAATCGATAGCTCCCATCTAGAGGTCACCTTAAACAAGCATACCAGGTTTCAAAGCAATCCAATCATAAATGTTCCCTGTAGGATGTGCCAAAGGGAAATATTGTGATTTGACTAGACTAAGTTCTAAGAACGTTAGCTGCAGCAACACTTTTTGACGGAAATTGAAAAAAATCGATAGCTCCCATCTAGAGGTCACCCCAAACAAGTATGCCAGGTTTCAAAGCAATTCGATCATAAATGTGCCCTGTAGGGTGTGCCAAAAGGAAATATTGAGGTCTTTTGACTAAACTAAGTTCTAAGAACGTTGGCCACGGCAACACTTTTTGACGGAAATTGAAGAAAATCGACAGCTCCCATCTAGAGGTCACCCTAAACAAGCATACTAGGTTTCAAAGCAATCCAATCATAAATGTGCCCTGTAGGGTGTGCCAAAGGGAAATATTGTGGTCTGACTAAACTAAGTTCTAAGAACGTTGGCCGCGACAACATTTTTTGAGGGAAATTGAAAAAAATCGATAGCTCCCATCTAGAGGTCACCCCAAACAAGCATACCAAGTTTCAAAGTGATCTGATCATAAATGCGACCTGTGAGGTGTGCCAAACGAAATTGTGGACATACGTACTAACGTATGTACATACATACATACATACATACGTACGTACGTACGCCAATGGACGAGAAGTGATGGCAATAGCTCAGCTTGACTTTGTCAAGTTGAGCTAAAAATACATGTGCTTGTGATATACTTGTAGACTAGAAATCGAATGGAACTTTGAATCAAATACAGGCGTCTTGAAGTCCCAACTGATGAAATTTTCCAACCACATCATCAAGGCTTGCCTTCTTCGAAGGATTGCTTTGATGATGTAGTGGAAATATTACCCAATAAGCCAGTAAGGATTTTTGTTCAAAAACAGAAATAGGTGCAGGAATTGTGTACTAGAAACTGCACGGGGCTAGCCACTAGCAACCATGAGCTCATTATTACTTGAAACATCAAATTTGCTTTCAGCAGAGGTAGTGACTAGTGAAACTGGAATTAACATTGATGGTGGCATGGGTACAAATGCTTTTTATGTTAAAATAGTGAAAATTACACTCAGACTTTATTTTAACCCTTTACCCTACGCAAGCGATATCAAAATTTATGATTTTAAATATTATTTTTTCAAAATTTTCAAAATATTTCAACAAAACCATATCATGTGGCCCCTCATTGGAACGAGCTAGATGAGCTTGTTCCAATGAGGGGTCACAGGATATAGTTTTGTTGTAATTTTTTGAAAATTAATATTTTTTCAACTACCAAATTTACATATTATGCAGGCAGATTCGGCCAATTTGTCAGCAAAGGGTTAAACATTATTTATGTACAATTTCTATCTCAGCTATACACTTTGTGACTAAAATGACTGATACCAAGCGAAATGCCAGTGAAATGATTTGAAGGAAAATGAATCTGGCAGCTGATTTTGAATCGAACTGAATACCAACTTAAGACTCGAAACAAATCAAATCTTGAATCTTTGCAGGGTCCTAACTAGATATGACAGAATTCTTCTTTCATTTCGATATGATCGATCCGCAAGTATACAGAAGAAGTCTCCTTGGCTACGAATCGAAATTAAGTATTTTTATTGTTTACTAATCATATATATTTCATTTTCAGGTTATTTTATTCAACTTTGTGGGGAGGTAGTTTAGTATAGTAACTGGGACAAAGTTAGGAGGTCTTAAATAAAACTGTGAGCGCTAAGTTGTCGAACGGTTCGTCGTGTTGCCTTTTGTCGCGTGTTTACAGTTTTCCCTGTCCGATCGCGTAATTTTGTTTTGATGATGGCGAGCAAGTCTGTTCAGACGGAGGTAAGTATGGAGGTAAATACGTGTAATATCGCGGTCCAGGTCAACGGTGCCAACGGGGTAAGTATTGGTGTGCAGACAGAGGTCACTGGGGGTGTCGGTCAGAGCCGGGTTGGTGGGGCCACCGATGGCGATATTGGGCTTGAATTTTGTAAACAGTGTTCTATGATGTATGGGGACTGTCGTTCGATGGGATATGGAGAGGTATGTGCAAACTGTCAGGAAATCCTCCGCCTACTTGAGACAATTGTTAAGTTTGAGGGGGAGATTGCTGAGTTGAAGGGAAAAACTTAGTAGGGCGGGGCTGTCTGGAGTTACGCCTGTGAAAGTAGCTTTCCGAGAAGGATGGATGGTTGTCGGTGGTTCCAAGAGGAAACATGGGGGTAGAACCTTTGATGTGAATGAGGTAGGTGATGAGGTGGGGGCTGCTAGAAAAGTACGTAGGACAGATGAGGGGGGCCCAGGCCGGAGCAATGCTGTAAAGCGTTTGGCGTGGACTATCAAAAGTGGTAGGAAAGGGGGGCCAGAGAAGCAGGTAGATAGGGGTGTAAAGCCCAAAGGCAGTGGGCAGTGGGGAGTGCAGCACCAGAAACAGATTTGATGTGGTCGATTCGGAAGAGTCAGAGGAGGGGATGGAGGTAGTTGCAACAGATAGTAGCTTGGGGTCTAGGCCAGGAAAAAGGAGGAGGGATCCGGGAGAAGACCAGGGGAGTAGTCCAGGTAGTTCAGGGCCTGGAAAGAGACGGAGGGACAAGGATAGGAGTAATCCTAGGTCAAAGATACCGATACCGATAGTGATTCCGAGTGGGGCTGTTGGAGAGGAAGAGGACGCTGTAAACAATAGGAGACTAGAGGAGATAAATAGGGCGAGGGCCAAAAGTAAGTTGGTGGTTGCGGGAAGTAGCATAGTTCGGGGGATCGACAAGGTTGTCTGTGGTCCGGACAGTAAAAATAGAACAGTTCTGTGCTTTCCGAGGGCTAAAGTGGAGGACCTGAGGGATAGAGTGGACGGTATTGTAGCTGGGTCGGGGCCTGATCCGGTAGTGGTATTACATGTGGGGTCCAATAACATCAGGGAGAGGAAATCAGTTCGTTTGGTGGACACATACAAGGACCTAATTAGTAAGCTACTTACCAGGAATGCTCGGATCATCATTTCAGGGGTGCTCCCCGTTATGGGTGGTTGGAAAGAGAGGAACTCGCGGATTATGGCACTAAACGAGGAGCTGGAAGAGCACTGCAAAAACTTGGGAATACATTTCATTGACCACTGGGATTCATTCTGGGGACAAGGAGAGTTGTATGGGCGAGATGGATTGCATTTAAGTAGGATGGGTACAGACCTGTTGGGCCAAAAAATTTTACAGGTGGCTGGGCCTTTTTTGGAGAAAAGGGGGGTAGGGGACCACAGCCGATAACCCAGAGGGGCACAAATGCTGGGAACATAGGAAGAACAACAAACATGCACAACACAGGGACATACCAGGGGTATAATAATGTGCCAGTGATGACAAAAAAACAAAGATTCATTAAGTTTGGGTACTGCAACATCCAGGGTCTGCACAAGAAAGTAAGCGAAATATCAACAATGATGGACGAAGGAGACTTCGATATAATGGGTCTAAGTGAGACGTGGATACGACGGGATGAGCGGGTTGATCAGATGAAGGGTTGCGTGTGGATAGGAGCTGGGCGAACTGAGGGTCAGAAATGGGGTGGGGGTGTTGGCATCTACGCTAAAGAGGAATTACAGCCCTCATTGATTACAGATCTCACAGAAGCAAGGACTCAGATTCCAGTATCCAACGAAATAGTCTGGGCAAAAATCAAGTTAGGAAGCAGGAGTGTTGCCGTTGGTGTTGTATACTTGGCAGTGGAGGGAAGTAAGCCCGAGTGGAATGATTCAATATATACAACTCTTAGATCGAATATCACAGAGCTTGAAAGCAGAGGGTTCAGTATTGTCCTAATGGGGGACTTCAATGGGCACATCGTGGATAAGGAGGAGGGCATACAGGGAGGTGATAGGAAAATTAACACGAATGGGAGGAAGATGTTGGACCTATCAAAAGAGCTTGGTTTAAAGATCCTGAACAGGGATGCGAAATGTAAGGGTAAATGGACCTGGGAGAGGAACAATAAGAAAACAATAATTGATTATATACTCACTGACATTAGCGTATGGAGGGAGGTTACAGATGTAGAAATAGATGACGAGGGAGAAAATGACTTGGGTAGTGATCACAACCTGATAACAGTTAAGATTATGGGCAAAAAGACGAATAGAGACAGAAATACCTTTAAGGAAGTTTGGGGACTAAAACAAGGAGCCGACTGGAAGCAGTTTCGGGAAAAACTAAAACCAAGTCTTGAATGTATACCTAGGGATGCAAATGTCCAGAGTATTTCAGATGGCATAGTAAATAGCCTAACAGAGGCAGGGAAGGATTGTATAGGAAGGGTGAGGGTCCCAACAAGAGAGCTTGGATACAGGGTTAACGAGGGACTGAAAAAGGCTATAAAAGAAAGGAAGGTAAAATGCGCTGCTTACAGAAGAAGTAGGAAGCTTAAAGGGGTGGATAACAATGACACGAGACTAATGAAAGGAGAATATGAACTGGCACGGAAAAGTCACAATCTCCTTCATGATATTATCACTAAAAAGCTTTTTATTAAATATGGAAAAAATATGTTGAAAAACTTTCTTTGAAATGAGATTACTAGAAATGGTTATGTGCCGACATTAAATTCACAGTCCAACAAGGGCAATGACACTAGAAAAAATACTTGAACATGGCCACTTTGCAAACTTTTTCATGATATGATCTTCAAAAGGCAATATATTGAATTTGAAAAAAAGTCTTGAATGGTTTTCTTTGAAATGTGATGACAAGATTTGGTAATGTGATGACAAGAAAGTCCAACTCCAACAAGGGCTTAACCCTTTATCCAACGTAACAGCCAAAACCGGCCAGTGCTATTCACAGTAAATACTATCCAGTTTTCATTATTTTTTCACAAAAACATAGCTTATGACCCCTCAATGGAAAGAGCTTGTTTAGCTCATTCCAATGAGGGTCATAAGCTACATTTTTGTTATAAATGAAAGTGTCAATGACACTGTAGCTTAACTTGTGTGTTGTGTTTGATGAAAAGGATAATGTTCAATGTTTATGAAAGGATTATGAAATAAGACAAGAATTGTGATAATTGGGAATATGTTCATTTCTGTTCCCTGTATGCTATGTTTATGATAAAAATAATATGAGGTGTACACTGTGCTAAAGAGCTGAGGGGTGGGTTAATATGACCTCACAGTTAATGTATGTGGTCCTCACAGTTAACGTATATCAACAAAAGTTACCAAGTTACAGTGAAATTATTCCAAAATGAGTCATCATATCAAGTTACATTAAAATCCCTTCATACATATGGCCTGTAGACTGTGCTAAAGATTTTCGGGCTTCGGGCCCCTGTAGCCATCAGTTTCCCAATTGCGTCCAAAGGGGACGTTCTCATCAAGACATTATATGAAGTCAACCTACCAAGTTACAATGCAATCCTTTAATAAATATGACCTGTAGACTGTGCTAAAGGTTTTTGGGCTTTCGGCTCTGGTAGCCATCATGGTTGAATGATCACAACCAAAAGGGGACATTCTCATCTGGGCATCATCTGGAGTGATTCTACAAAGTTACAATGAAATCCCTTCATAAATATGACCTGTAGACTGTGCTCAAGGTTTTTGGGCTTCGGGCCCCTGAAGCCGTTACAGTTGACCAATCACGACCAAAAGGGGGCTCCGGCAGCCATCATGGTTGAACGATCACAACCAAAAGGGGACATTCTCATCTGGGCATCATCTGGAGTGATCCTACAAAGCTACAATGAAATCCCTTCATAAATATGACTTGTAGACTGTGCTCAAGGTTTTCGGGCTTCGGGCCCCTGTAGCCGTCAGTTTCCCAATTGCGTCCAAAGGGGGCGTTCTCATCTAGACATTACATGAAGTCAACCTACCAAGTTACAATGAAATCCCTTCATAAATATGATCTGAAGACTGTGCTAAAGGTTTTCAGGCTTTAGGATTGGGCAGCCATCATGGTCGAATGATCACAACCAATAGGGGACATTCTCATCTGGACATCATCTGGAGTGATCCTATGAAGTTACAATGAAATCCCTTCATAAATATGACCTGTAGACTGTGCTCAAGATTTTCAGGCTTCAGGCACCTGTAGCCATCACAGTTGACCAACCACGACCAAAAGGACCTAACAAGTTACAATGAAATCCTTCCTTAAATATGACCTACAGACATGCTAAAGGTTTTTGGGCTCGGGCAGCCATCAAGGCTGAATGATCATGACCAAAAGGACGTTCTCATCTGGACACTATTTGGAGTCATCCTACTGAGCTACAATGAAATCCCTTCATAATTATGACCTGTAGACTGTTCTAAAGGTTTTCAGGCTTTGGGCCCCTGAAGCCGTCACAGTTGCCCAATCGTGTCCAAAAGGGGACGTTCTCATCTAGACATTATATGAAGTCAACCTACCAAGTTACAATGAAATCCCTTCATAAATATGACCTGTAGACTGTGCTCAAGGTTTTCGGGCTTCGGTGCACCTGTAGCCATTACAGTTGACCAATCACGACCAAAAGGGGATGTCATCATCTAGGCATTATATGGAGTCAACCTAACAGGTTACAATGAAATCCTTCTATAAATATAACCTTTTGCCTATGCTAAAGGTTTTTGGGCTCGGGCACCCATCAAGGCTGAATGATTACGACCAAAATGGGACGTTCTCATCTAGACATTATTTGGAGTCATCCTACCAAGTTACAATGAAATCCCTTCATAAATATGACCTGTAGACTGTGCTAAAGGTTTTTGGGCTTCGGGCACCTTTAGCCGTCAAAGTTGCCCAATCATGTCCAAAAGGGGACATTCTCATCTAGACATTATATGAAGTCAACCTACCAAGTTACAATGAAATCCCTTCATAAATATGACCTGTAGACTGTACTTAAGGTTTTCGGGCTTCAGGCTCAGGCAGCCATCATGATTGAATGATCGCAACCAAAGGGGACAATCTCATCTGGGCATCATTTGGAGTGATCCTACGAAGTTACAATGAAATCCCTTCATAAATATGACCTGTCGACTGTGCTCATGGTTTTCGGGCTTCGGGCACTTGTAGACATCACAGTTGACCAATCATGACCAAAAGGGGATGTCATCATCTAGGCATTATATGGAGTCAACCTAATAGGTTACAATGAAATCCTTCCATAAATATGACCTTTTACCTATGCTAAAGGTTTTTGGGCTCGGGCACCCATCAAGGCTGAATGATCGCGATCAAAATGGGACGCTCTCATCTAGACATTATTTGGAGTCATCCTACCAAGTTACAATGAAATCCCCTCATAAATATGACCTGTAGACTGTGCTAAAGGTTTTGTTTTCGGGCTTCGGGCTCAGGAAGCCATCATGGCTGAATGATCGCAACCATAGGGGACATTCTCATCTGGGCATTATCTGGAGTGATCTTAAGAAGTTACAATGAAATCCCTTCATAAATATGACCTGTAGACTGTGCTCAAGGTTTTCGGGCTTTGGGCACTTGTATTTATTTATTTACTGGTGTTTGAGGTCACATATTTATGCACAATGGCTAACCATGACCGCGACAGTTTTATGGGTGGAGGAAGCCGGAGTACCCGGAGAGAACCACCGAGCAACGACGAGCAGCTGCCAGCTCCCCAACATCGTAACTCCGCACTGCAGCACAGGCAGGGTTAGATTGGTTGAAGACATGCGACCATCGACGTGCAGTACGCCTTAGTACACGGCGTATCGTGCCCCCACGCGGGCAATGGAGATGAAGTGTCTTGCCCAAGGACACAACGCGGTTGCCGCAGGTGGGATTCGAACCGAGGACCTCTCGGCTTGCAGCCTGCACCTCTACCTACTGAGCCACCGCGCTCCCTCGAGCACTTGTAGCCATCACAACTGACCAATCACGACCAAAAGGGGATGTCATCATCTAGGCATTATATGGAGACAACCTAACAGGTTACAATGAAATCCTTCGACAAATATGACCTATTGCCTATGATAAAGGTTTTTGGGCTTGGGAACCCATCAAGGCTGCATGATCGCGATCAAAATGGGGCATTCTCATCTAGACATTATTTGGAGTCATCCTACCAAGTTACAATGAAATCCCTTCATAAATATGACCTCTAGACTGTGCTAAAGGTTTTCGGGCTTCGGGCCCCTGTAGCCATCACAGTTGCCCAATCACGTCCAAAAGGGGACTTTCTCATCTAGACATTGTATGAAGTCAACCCACCAAGTTACAATGAAATTCCTCAATAAATATGACCTGTAGACTGTGCTAAAGGTTTTCGGGTTTTGGGCTCGTGCAGTCGTCACGGTTGGCACATCATGCCCAAATGGGGCAATTCTCATCTAGACATCATAAGGAGTCATCTTACCAAGTTACAATGAAATCCCTCCACATTAAACATGACCTGCAGACTATGCTAAAAGTTTTTGGGTTTCGGGCTTGGGCAGCCATCATGGTTGATAGATCATTCCCAAAAGGGGATGTTCTCATCTAGGCATTATACAGAGGCATTCTACCAAGTTACAATGAAATCCCTTCATAAATACGACCTGTAGACTGTGCTAATGGTTTTCGGGTTTTGGGCTCGGGCAGCCATACCGGTTGCCCGATCGTGACCAAAAGGGGACGTTCTCATCTAGACATGACCCCAAACCTGCATAAGAAATTTCGTGACGATCAGACAAGAACTGCGGGGTGTAGCCCGTGCTAAAGGAAAATGTGAACAGACATCACAGACTAACAGACTTCCGCATGCGTGATGGTAATAGCTTATCTTGACTATGTCAAGTTAAGCTAAAAATGAAAACAAGAGGCCCCACGATGCCTGAAGCACTTACCTTGAACAGAACATGATATAAACAGAGTCCAAGAATGAGTCTACATTAAGCAATCCATCTTCATAGGATACATTGTCAATCCTGAGCCCCTCAGGAGTGACAAAAATAGTCTGAGAATCATGCCTTTTCTTCAGCTGATCATAATGTAAAATGTGGAGCTCCCCTATGAAGACCCTTGATGCAACCTATGTTGATTAATCTTAGTTACACACCTCGGGAGGGTACTGAATACAAAATTTCTAATTCTTCAGCTACATGGACAATTCTGGCTCCCATAGGGAGCCCAAATATTAACCCAGACTCTCAATGTGAACAAAGTTGAATCTGACCTCCCTAGAGATGTTGTATACCAAATATGAAAGCATTCTGACTGTTGGATCTAAAGAAGGAAATTTTTAAAGAAATTTCTTCATATTACATTAAGTTAAGATTTGGGCTTCCATCGCGAGCCCAAATATTAACCTACAGACCCGATTTGAACAATTTGAATCTGACTCCCCTAGAGATGTTGTATACCAAATATGAAAGTATTCTGATTAGTGGATCTGAAGAAAAAGATTTTTAAAGAAATTAACTCATATTGCACTAATTTAAAATTCGGGCTACCATAGGGAGCTCAAATATTAACCCAGGGAACCAATTTGAACAAACTTGAATCTGATGCCCCGAGAGATGTTGAAAACCAAATATGAAAGGATTCTGACAAGTGAATCTGAAGAAGAATATTTTTGAAGAAATTCCCTCATATTGTACAAAGTTAAATTTCAGGTTCCCATATAGAGCCCAAATATTAACCCAGGCACTCGAATTGAACAAACTTGAATCTGACCTCCCTAGAGATGTTGTATATCAAATATGAATGCATTCTGACTGGTGGATCTGAAGAAGAAGATTTTTTAAGAAATTTCCTCATATTGCACTACGTTAAAATTGGGCTTCCATAGCAAGCCCAAATAACACCTAGGAACCCGATTTGAACAAACTTGAATCTGAACCCCCTAGAGATGTTGTATACCAAATATGAAAAAGCGTTCTGACTGGTGGATCTGAAGAAGATGATTTTTTAAAATTTTCCCCCATATTGAACTGAGTTAAAATTTTGGCTTCCGTGGGAAGCCCAAATATTAACCTAGGGACTTGGTTTGAACAATCTTGAATCTGACCCATCAAACAATGATGTATACCAAACATTAAAAGATTCTGACTGGTGGTTCTGAAGAAGAAAGTTTTTAAAGAATATTCCCCATATTGCCCTAAGTTAAAAATATGGGCTCCTGTATTGAGCCCAAATATGAACCAATGGGCTTTATTTTAACAAACTTGTATCTGACCCCCCTATGGATGCTGTATACCAAATATCAAAAGATTCCGATTCTGGAAAAAAATTTTTTAAAAATTTTTGCAAATATGCTGGCTCAGCATTTCTATGATGCCCTCTACAGAACACCCTAACATAACCGATGGCAATTTGTTTTTACCATTCAGTTCTACTGGTCCTAAGGATGCTTCATACCAAATAACAGTTCTCTGTTCTGTGTGGTTTGGGAAATATGGGCGTTTGAAAATATTTCTATTTTTAGTTCCTGGGGTTCCCATGGGATGCAGGAATTTTTTTTTGCATGAGTCAAGTGCTTATGACCCAATAATACCACATACTCCCAGGTACTTGAGGGGCCATAAGTCATCATTTTGAATGAAGGGCTTAATATTAATAGCCAGAAGAAGGGTCAGATTAAAGGGTCCTACTAAACACCGAGGGATACTGAGGTGATAAAAATAAGTAAGCAAGAGTTGTTTTAAAATTTAAATATACATGTATGTGCAGACATATAATTTAGTCCTTTGAAGCAATATATGTGATGTAACCATTGATTTATTTGTGAAGCATGGGGTGACCAAATATCGCGGAATGACCAGCACCAAATTGAAACAGTCCAACTCAAATTCTGTAAATATGTTTTGCAAGTTCATTCAAAAGCCTCCAATGCAGCAGTCATGGCAGAGCTTGGGAGATATCCACTATACATTGAAGTACAGTGTCGATTTGTAAATAGCTGGCTTCAGGCAAAAAGTAATGATAATCGTCTTTTGTCTTGAGCTTATGATGAACTACATGTAATCAGACATTCGGGTATCTCTAAAATAGAAAATATCCTTTCAAAGGCCGGATTCCGAAATGTCTGGGTGGATCCTTCGTCCACTCCAGCAAACTTTATCGGGCATTTAAGGACGTGTCTCTAGGATATGTATGCCCAGACATGGAAAGATGATTGCGCTTTAGAAAAAACAAGATCAGACCACTCGAAGCTACAGTTTTATTATTCTATCAAGAATGGCTATGCACGTGAATGGTACTTAGACATCCTCGACTTGAAATATAGAAAATGTGTCACAAAATTTAGAATAAGTATACATGAATTGGAAATCGAACGCGGTCGATACAATAGGCCCAAACCTGTCCCGCACGAACACCGATACTGTAAACAATGTGAGCTAAACCTTGTTGAAGACGAAATGCACGCGCTTTTCGTCTGTTCTAAGCACAAAGAAGTACGCCAGGAACTTGCCAAGACAGCATGCAAACGATACGCAGCTTACACCCATCTCAGTACTCGCGACAAGGTTCGGTGGCTTTTCAACTGTCAAGAAATTGATGTGACATATGCCCTTGGACACCTTTTATCTGCGATCTTCTCCAACAGGGATCACATGTAATTGATAAACTCACCTGACGATGCCATGAAAAATATCCCCTCACCCCCCACAAGTATCAGTGCGTGGGGGCGAGGGTGCGGGTGCGTGTGTGCGTGTAAAGAAAGGCGTGCACGGGAAATGTCTCCTTGATTTATTTCTAGCATATTGTAACTTATATGTATCTCTATATTATGTGCTATACCCATTAATGTTGTGGTTGTGCAATAAAATTTATCTTATCTTATCTTATCTTTGTGTAAATGCAAGATATATTGACTGCATTATCGCCAAAAACTGCCCCTCGGTATTTAGTAGGTAGCTTTGTAATTAACAGGCTACCTCGGTGTATGGATGAAGCGCATAAGTGCTAATTGGGTATCACAAGACAGATCACTGTAATATTTGATAAAAATAAAACTCCCATCAACTTTTATCTCGGCTTTGGAGTGGCAGAACTTTTGCCAATTGCCAGTGTTGGCTTTATGCCATTGTTAGGGTTTTGTGGTGTACTGTGATAAGTATCGTTCAGCTGTGCTCGATAAACCCAAAGCTGTAGCTTGTATTTAGTATATGTGTATGTACAGTATATTTTTTAGCTATTTCAGCTCAGTGTCAATGGCTTTAATTTAGCCTTGGTTTTTTGTTGATACATTTGGTTTTCGAGGTATTCACCCTCTTTACCCTGACCAGGTTTTTTGGCAATTGCCACCATCTTAGGTATAGTCAAACGTCTGTCAGCCAAAGTTTGATTTCTAGAATTGTCAGAACCTTAAGTCAGTAATCTTTTATTAATATGCTGATCCCATTGGTCAGCTGTGAGTGCTGACCACATCTCTTGTCTTACGGCAGGTTTTTTTTTTTTTTGCATCGTTGGCGAGTGAAAAATCACTCCAAAAATATTAATTCCTAATGTAACGATATTGGTCCATAACAGTGTCTTCAAGCCTGTCAATCAAATCTGGCAATTTCAAAATTCTCCATTCATTTTCCAATTTTTATAATATTATTCATATTCTTGCAGTTGTTATTTGTCCATAATTTTGAGAAGTCAGTTTGTGTCTGTCTTGGTTCGAATACTTTGGATTTTAGTTTAGGCAAAAATGTCAATGCCAAATATTTGCTGTCTGTAAATCGTTGACAGGTCAGTTGAAATTTCTTCATATACAAATGGGTCCTCGGTCGTGAGAAGCCATGTATCTGAATTGCAGATAATGCTGATCATGTTATTTGCAGTTTCTTTGTTATGTATCTTGTGAAGATTGTAGAGTGCATTCTCCTTCAAATGTCTGGTACATATTAATATGTGTTGAGTTTGGGAAGCAGGCTTTGATTGTAATTGCCAACAGCCAAAACAAGAACTAATTAACAAGTCAAAATGTGATAAAAATTCACACTTACCGAGCTGCAGCCACTGTAAATACTAATTACCAAGCTACTTACTAAATACTGAGGGGAAGATTTTTCAGTGAATGCTATTACTTTAGAGCCCATAATTCTCAAATATGGCATTAAAACAATGCACATACTGCTTAAATCTATTTATATACTCATAATACACAACTCCATACCCTTTTCAGTGTTTTCAACCCCATTTCCATCCTTATTTTCCTTCACCTCGATATCCCTCTGTGTTTAGTATGACTACAAATCATATAATAAAAAGTTTAATAAACTAAAAAAATAAAATGCAAATCATAATTTTTAATATCTATTTCAATCCCTCTTCAATATCTTAATGACAATTTGCCCCGAAATATCCTAGGCCATTTTATCTGCTGTCCAGTATATCCTAGGTAGAAGCATCCTATGCCAAAATGTCCTATATTTATTCCAACATTTACTGTAAAAACCTAATCTGCAATTTAATAGATAAAACATTTCATGAGATTCATTTTCTAAAAGTGTATATGTCATGTTAGAAATTCAAACATACCTCAATTTGTCCATTTTAGAGGGCATTCTATCTTCAAAGTGAATTTTAAGTCCAGACACAAATGACAGAAATAAATGTGGTGTTGGATAAAACTTCTTGATTTACAGCTAACTGTCAAGAAAATCCCACACAGAAGTGGTATTTCATTGTGTAATTAGCAACACTGCGGCTAGCAAGCAGCTATTATCTATGGATTAAGCCTAATTAAGCAGTTGTTGTACATGTTTACACATGATATACACAATGGTTGTTGGTAAGTAAGTGATGATTGAATGCTCCAAATACTGACATAATCAATCCCCTTATATTTTGATAACTCTATGTACATGTAGTTCATGTTGTATTGTATGTCATTGTCTGAACTAGTACTTTACCATTCATCTGCTGCAAAGGTCAACCTCATGATAGGGTAATTTTTTATCTGTTATCTTTTTCAAATTACAGCAATATCTATTGGGCCTGTTGCAACTGATAGCAAATTTCTTAAGACTATCTACATACAATTCTAGCTCTAACTAAATCTTTACCTGCTGGGTACGACAGATGGATTTTCCCACCAACTACAAAAATACACTGTTATCAAGTAAAGGTATGCTGCAGGATACTGTTCACAAATGATACTTGTATAAGCAGTACAGCAGGGACCACTTAATTGGATATCTCTTAAGTGAATAACCCTGTTAATTGAATATAATTTCCCAACATAAAACCATTTACCATACCTCCAGTACAAATTTGACCTGTTAATTAAAGATAGATTATAATGTAAACTCCTGTTAATTGAATAAAAAATCTGTCAAGAAATTACCGAAATCTCCCCAGTTTTCCTTTGTTTTAGACCTGTTTGGCCTCAGTACATCCAATACAGACATTTAATCTACTATATCTTGGTTGACAGAGCTAATCAAGCTCTGTCAAACAAGATAAAATAGAATAAATGCTAAATTTTTCTGTGGAATACATAAAAGTGACACAATCCCTGTTTATTGGATACTCCTGTTAATTGAATAATTTTCATTGGCAAAGAGGCTTTTCAATTAACAGGGTTCTACTGTAGTAGTCCTCTCATCAATGAATTCTTTACATTCCATTTTTTTCCTTCACACAAACATTTTTTTAAATTAAAAAAATGCTGGAAAAATTCGTTATGTAATGATTTAGCAAAAAAAAAAAAAAAACTAAAATTTTTCTTTTTAAATTTATAAATTTTTTTAAAAAAAAAAAAACCCAAAATTCATATTAAAAGTGAAAAAACAATTAAAATTAAATAAATTTTAATTAAGAAACAATGATAAATAAGTAATTCAAAACTGAATTTTTAAAGCAGTCCTGACTTGATTTCATAAAAAACTTCAAGAAAATACTAAGCAAGTTTGTTAATTTACCCTCTGTGCACTTAAATCAAAATCTAGAAATTTTAAATAGCAAACTTTCCTCCAAAAATAGTAATTGTTCAGATCTTACCAAGGATTCCCATGCCAGTTCAGAGAAGCAAAGATGTGCCATTTATTTTGTAGCTTGCAAACACACATACCTAGAGGAGGAGACATGCCCCAGGGCATACCCCATGGTGTATACCACCAAACAATGACAAGAGGAGAAATGAACCATAATACTGTGAAAGCTATTCCCATAAACAATCCTTATTCCAAACTGTACTGAGATCCGACAACCCAAACTAGAGATACAAGGCAAACAGACAAAAAAGTTGGCTATTTCACGAGACAAACAGCAAAATTATTGTCTTTGTTTTACAGCAAAAATAATCCCCCCCCTCCCTCCCAGGTAATTGTGAAGGCCAGAAACACCTGTTACTGAAGTCTAGTGATGATCAGACCATACACATAAGAGATATAGACCAAAGACATGATGCCACATGTGGGGAGGTGTATTTTCTTTGCTTTACTGCAGGGGCATGACTCATTTGAAAGCCTTACCCCATAAACAATTTTCAATCCAAATTTCATTTATTTATTTATTTATTTGTGATTAAGGTCACAAATTTTTGCACAATGGCTAATCATGACCACAACATGAGTATCAACTCAAGACCAGGAGTGAGAGTTAATAAGCCATGTAGCCCATTTTAGAGAGGGTTTGCACCTCCCAAGCATTGGTGACTGGGTCCTATTTTATCAGTAAAACAGAGCCTGTTTACCGCAGTGAACAGGCACTGCTTCACTTCCCGGGGTTCTCACGGGGATCCAAATTTCATTAAAATCCGATAACCCAAACCTGAGATACGAGGCGAACAGACAGAAAATTGGCTATTTTACGAAGCAAACAGCTAATTTTCAAAGTTAAAAAGGAGGATAAGTCTAAAAAGTGAAAAGTAAGAAATATTATTAGAGTCTCATTTGAAAGCCTTTCCCATAAACAATCTTCATTCCAAATTTCATTGAGACCCGATAACCCAAACCTGAGATACAAGGCGAACAGACAAAGAATAGACTATTTTTGTATATTCAAAGGGCAGAGCCAACCACACAGAAAAAATATTCCAACAGCAAAATGGCTGAAGCCCCTTAAAGATCTCATGATAGTGAACACCTGTATGAAATTTCATCAAAATTTGTGCAGTAATGTTGAAGTTATAATGCGAACAGATATCTGAGTACGATGGATGGACAGATAGATGGACAGATGGATGCATGGATGCAGGATGGATGGATGAACAGGCACAATCCAGGGGGTATAATAATGACTGGAGCATGCTGGTCAGTTCTCCAAAAATGCTGTTGAGTATTGGTATCATATCAATACCAAATACTATACTTATACCAAGGTTCATCACCCCTTAAAGATGGAAACTAACAACAAGCTTGAAATTTCAAAACCACCCAGCTCTAACCATTTCTGTACCAACTTTGGTTAGGTTAAAAAAGTTAAAAAAAAATCTGTTTCTCAGGCCATCCTACATGGTCCTTTTGGGTGCTCTCTTTTTATAACCAATGCAAACTTAAACAAGAGGTTCCACGGGGCCTGAAGTGCTCACCTTAGACAGAACCCGATATAAACAGTGTCCAAGAATGAATCTACATTAACCAATCAAGCAATCTCCATAGGATACATTGTCAATTGTTGAGCCCCTCAGGAGTGACTAAAATAGTTCAAGTGTCATGCCTTTTCTTCAGTTCATCATAATGTAAAAAGTGGAGCTCTCCTATGAAGGCCCTTGATACAAACTATGTGGATTAATCTTAGTTAGACATCTCTAGAGGGTACTTGATAAAAAATTTCTAATTATTCAGAAACATGGCCGATACCAGCTCCCATAGGGAGCCCAAATATTAACCCAGGCACTCAATTTGAACAAACTTGAATCTCACCCCACTAAAGATGTTGTGTACCAAATATGAAAGGATTCTGACTAGTGAATCTGAAGAAGATTTTTGAAGAAATTTTCTCATATTGCACTAAGTTAAAATTTAGGTTACCACAGGGAGCCCAAATATTAACCCAGGGACCCAAATTGAACAAACTTGAATCTAACTCCCCTAGAGATGTTGTATACTAAATATGAAAGCATTCCAACTGTTGGATCTGAAGAAGAAGAGTTTTAAAGAAATTTTTTCATATTGCATTACGTTAAAATTTGGGCTACCATAGCGAGCCCAAATATTAAACTAGGGACACGATTTGAACAAACTTGAATTTGCCCCCCTCCCCTCCCTGAGTTGTTGTATACCAAATATGAAAGCATTCGGACTGGTGGATCTGAAGAAGAAGATTTTAAAAAATATCCCCTATACTACAATAAGTTCTGCACTAAGTTAACATTTGGGCTTCCATAGGAAGCCCAAATATTAACCTAGTCACTTGGTTTGAACAATCTTGAATGTGATCCTCATAACAAGGATGTACACCAAACATTAAAAGATTTTAACTGGTGGTTCTAAAGAAGAAGATTTTAAAAGATTATTTCCCATATTACACTAAGTTAAAAATCCGGGCTCCTGTTTTGAGTCCAAATATGAACCAGGGGCTTCATTTTAACAAACTTGTATCTGTCCCCCCTCCCCTCCCCCCCCCCCCCCCCCCCCCCCCCCCATGGATGCTGTATACCAAATATCAAAAGATTCTGAGCATAGGTACTGGAGAAATTTTTTTTTGGAAGTTTTGCAAATATGCTGACTCCGCATTTTTTCGCTCAATACCATATATCAAGTCCTTGTACCCACTGATTCATGAGAAGAATTTTTTAAAAATATTTTGGAGCATTTCCTTCCCCCCCCCACCCCCCCCCACCCTCTCCCTATGCAGCTGGGCATGTTGAGTTGAACAAAAATGCAATGCCCCTTGGGGGCCATCACTTACACAAACTTTCACTTGAATTGGCCCAGTGGTTTTGGAGGAGAAGACCAAAACATGGTGTTGACGGACGACGGATGGACAGACAGACAGACAACAGATGGAGAGCGATTAGATAAGCTCAACTTAACTTCATCAAGGTGAACTAAAAACTAAAAGTTGAATGGTTTATGTCTGATATTTTACCCAACTTAATAAAATTGATAGATTTGTACCTTGAATGCAACAAGGCTTTGCAATGTATACTATCCAAAACTTGAGTGATGTCTCGCATGCAGCCCGACTGTCCCAGCAATGGCAATGCTTAGACACAAAGTAGTCTGAGACATTTTTTGTTAACCGTTTACCTAACAAATCTGTCATATCTGCACTCGTGATATACAAAAATTGCTATTCAAATTTTATTTTTTCATTTCTCTACCCCAAAACATACCTCATGACCTATTAATGGAACAAGCTTGATGAGCTTGTTCCAATAAGGACTAATAAGCAATGGTTAGAAGTAAATGAAAGTGTCAATGACACTGTAGCTCAACTTGACAAACTTGAACTTGGTAAGTTATAAATGAAATGGCAAAATTGAAGATCATTGGGACCAATGTTGGTGAAATTTAAAAATAACAGCATTGTGTGTGCACAATGTTAGAGTAATCCATTCCTTTTTAAATGTAAACTGTAAGTCGCCATGGCTAAAGGAAGAATGTTGATACACAAATGCAGTAAGTTCAGAGGTTATTCTAAACAACAACTTTTTTCACAGAAATGAATGCTAATCAATAGCTCTTATCTAAAGGTCTTGCCTAATGAGCACACCAAGTTCAAAAACAATCCTATGATAAATGTGGCCTGTAGGCCATGTCAAAGAATGTTGATGCCCAAATGCAATAAATTCAAAGATTGTTGCTAACAGCAACAGTTTTTGATGGAAATGAAAAATCAGTAGCTCTTATCTTTGTCACCCTGCATAAGCATACAAAGTTTCAAAACAACTTGATAATGAATGTGCCCTCTCAGGCATGCCAAAGGAAGATGTTAATGCACAAATGCACTAAGTAGAAGGTCATTGCTTGTGGCAATGTTTTTTTTATGGAAATTCATAAATATACCCTGCAAAGAGTGCAAAAGGGATAAGTTGATGCACAAATGCAGTAAGTTCAAAGGCTGGTGATAACGACAATAATTTTTTTATGGAAATGAAAAAAAGCAATAGCTCACATCTAGAGGTCACCCCGAACACACGTACCAAATTTCAAAGTGATCCGATCATAAATGTGCCCTGAAGGGTGTGTTAAAGGGAAATATTGAGGTCTGACTAAACTAAATTCAAAGGTCAGAGGCAACATTTTTTGACAGAAATGGAAGAAAATCGACAGCTCCCATATAGATGTCACCCCAAACAAGCACGCCAAGTTTGCAAGTGATCCAATCATAAATGTGCCCTGCAGGGAGTGTCAAAGGGAAATATTGATGCTTAACTGCACTAAGTTTTTACTAAGTTCATCGAAGGTCATTGCCAGTGGCAACATTTTTTTGATGGAAATCGACAAAAATCGATAGCTTCCATCTAGAGGTAACCCCAAACAAGCATACAAAGTTTCAAACTGATCTGATCATAAATGTGCCCTGTAGGGCATGCCAAAGGAATATATTGATGCCTGACTAAACTAAGTTCTAAAAACGTTGGCCGTGGCAACATTTTTTGACGGAGATGGACAAAAATCGATAGCTCCCATCTAGAGGTCATCCCAAACAAGCGTGCCAGGTTTCAAAGCAATCCGATCATAAATGTGCCCTGTAGGGTGTGTCAAAGGGAAATATTGAGGTCTTCTGACTAAACTAAGTTCTAAGAACGTTGGCCGCGGCAACATTTTTTGACGGAAATGGAAAAAAAATCGATAGCTCCCATCTAGAGGTCACCCCAAACAAGCATGGCAGGTTTCAAAGCAATCCGATCATAATGTGCCCTGTAGGGTGTGCCAAAGGGAAATACTGTGGTCTGACTAAACTAAGTTCTAAGAACGTTGGCCATGGCAACATTTTTTGACGGAAACTGAAGAAAATCGATAGCTCCCATCTAGAGGTCACCCTAAACAAGCACACTGGGTTTCAAAGCAATCCAATCATAAATAGGCCCTGTAGGGTGTGCCAAAGGGAAATATTGTGGTCTGACTAAACTAAGTTCTAAGAACGTTGGCCACGGCAACATTTTTTGACGGAAATTGAAGAAAATCGATAGCTCCCATCTAGAGGTCACCCTAAACAAGCTTGCCAGGTTTCAAAGCAATCCAATCATAAATGTGCCCTGTAGGGTATGCCAAAGGGAAATATTGTGGTCTGACTAAATTAAGTTCTAAGAACGTTGGCCACGGCAACATTTTTTGAGGGAAATTGAAGAAAATCAATAGCTCCCAGCTAGAGGTCACCCCAAACAAGCATGCCAAGTTTCAAAGCAATCCAATCATAAATGTGCCCTGTAGGGTGTGCCAAAGGGAAATGTTGAGGTCTGATTAAACTAAGTTCTAAGAACGTTGGCTGCGGCAACATTTTTTGAGGGAAATTGAAGAAAATCGATAGCTCCCATCAAGAGGTCCCCCCAAACAAGCATGCCAGGTTTCAAAGCAATCCAATCATAATGTGCCCTGTAGGGTGTGCCAAAGGGAAATATTGAGGTCTTCTGACTAAACTAAGTTCTAAGAACGTTGGCCATGGCAACATTTTTTGACAGAAATTGAAGAAAATCGATAGCTCCCATCTAGAGGTCTCCCCAAACAAGCATACCAGATTTCAAAGCACTCCAATCATAAATGTGCCCTGTAGGGTGTGCCAAAGGGAAATATTGAGGTCTGACTAAACTAAGTTCTAAGAACGTTGGCCATGGCAACATTTTTTGACGGAAATTGAAGAAAATCGATAGCTCCCATCTAGAGGTCACCCTAAACAAGCACACTGGGTTTCAAAGCAATCGAATCATAAATATGCCCTGTAGGGTGTGCCAAAGGGAAATATTGTGGTCTGACTAAACTAAGTTCTAAGAACGTTGGCCGCGGGCAACATTTTTTGACGGAAATTGAAGAAAATCGATAGCTCCCATCTGGAGGTCATCCTAAACAAGCATGCCAGGTTTCAAAGCAATCCAATCATAAATGTGCCCTGTAGGGTATGCCAAAGGGAAATATTGTGGTCTGACTAAACTAAGTTCTAAGAACGTTGGCCACGGCAACATTTTTTGAGGGAAATTGAAGAAAATCGATAGCTCCCATCTAAATGCGACCTGTGAGGTGTGCCAAAGGAAATTGTGGACGTAAGTACGTTATGTTAGTATGTACGTACGCCGACGGGTGAGAAGTGATGGCAAGCATGCCAAGTTTCAAAGCAATCCAATCATAAATGTGCCCTGTAGGGTGTGCCAAAGGGAATGTTGAGGTCTGATTAAACCAAGTTCTAAGAACGTTGGCCGCGGCAACATTTTTTGAGGGAAATTGAAGAAAATCGATAGCTCCCATCAAGAGGTCACCCCAAACAAGCATGCCAGGTTTCAAAGCAATCCAATCATAATGTGCCCTGTAGGGTGTGCCAAAGGGAAATATTGAGGTCTTCTGACTAAACTAAGTTTTAAGAACGTTGGCCACGGCAACATTTTTTGACAGAAATTGAAGAAAATCGATAGCTCCCATCTAGAGGTCTCCCCAAACAAGCATACCAGATTTCAAAGCAATCCGATCATAAATGTGCCCTGTAGGGTGTGCCAAAGGGAAATATTGAGGTCTTCTGACTAAACTAAGTTCTAAGAACATTGGCCATGGCAAAATTTTTTGACGGAAATTGAAGAAAATCGATAGCTCCCATCTAGAGGTCACCCTAAACAAGCACACTGGGTTTCAAAGTAGGGCTGTCGCGATTATTCGATTAGTCAACTAACCGTCGACTATTGAAGTAGTCGACGTTTTTTATTTTTAGTCGATCGTCGTTCATTTTCAAGGTGGTACACGTCTGCTACACGTCGGGGCTAAATTGCATTGTTTTGAGAGGTGAGTGATCAATGAAGGTGAATAACTTTAAATATCTAACCATAGTTAACATTCATATCCGGAAGACTGTACGACTGTCACTGACTCGAGAAGAATAGATTCTTCTGAATTTCTCCAGTCTTGTACACACGAATGCACCCATTCGAAAACCCAAAGCGCGGAAGTGACAAAATTATGACGAAAGTCAGAACGTCAGATCACTTCTCAAAGTTCGGAACTTCAGACTAAGATCCAATTTTAACAACTGACGAGGGAATGCATAGATCTCAATGTTCAAAATTTCGAGAAACTTATTGCAGAAAGGAAACATATGCAGGAACGTTCTTTGGTAAATTCATTTTAATTCATCGGCTTCAATCTAGTTCAAACTTGGACCCGCAGTCAGTAATATTATTTTTGGGGTTGGTACGTCCTACAGGACGTACCAACCCCCAAAATTATATTACGGACTGTGGGTCCAAGATTGGACTACATATAGCTTCAGTCGGGACTGATTTGTTGTCCCCACAACCCCATTTTGTCTGAACACACTGGTGCCATTGTCATTTTCAGAGTTTTACGAACAGAAGAATGATTTGCTAAAAAATCATGGGAAGCGACTATTAATCGACTAACCGTTGATTAATGGTCACGATTAGTCGATTACAGAAAATGATAGTCGCGACAGCCCTATTTCAAAGCAATTCAATTATAAATATGCCCTGTAGGGTGCGCCAAAGGGAAATATTGTGGTCTGACTAAACTAAGTTCTAAGAACGTTGGCCACGGCAACATTTTTTGAGGGAAATTGAAGAAAATCGATAGCTCCCATCTAAATGCGACCTGTGAGGTGTGCCAAAGGAAATTGTGGACGTAAGTACGTTATGTTAGTATGTACGTACGCCGACGGGTGAGAAGTGATGGCAATAGCTCAGCTTGACTTTGTCAAGTTGAGCTAAAAATGAAAAAATCTGATGTTTCAGAAAACTAATTTGCACTGTTGGCTTCAACTTGTGTTAGGTAAAGGGTTAAAGATGCAGTACATAAAACATTGTTGGGCTATAGGAGTCAATTTATTTTTTTTTTGGATGTAATAACTCCCAATCCTTCAAAATGCATTTTGGGAATAATTGCCAAAGTGACATATGGGGGTGGGGGGTAGGGGGGGGGTAGGGGTGGGGTGGAGGGGAGGAGGGGGGGGGTTGTTATAGTAGTCAAATTTGGTTTGTTTGCATTTAATAACTCCAAATCCTTCAAAATGCATTTTTGGAAAAATTGCCTAAACGACCATGAGGTGTGGGGGGGGGGGGGGGGGGGGGGGGTGGAACTCATACTTGGCCTGTATTACTAGCTGGAAAATACACATATCAACTTTGGTTGCTGCTGTAGAGGCATGTACTGAAACGAATTGAAATCCGTTAACTGTTGTTTAAGTTATGCCATAAACAAAGTTCGGACAGACGGATGGACGGATGGAACTCTATGCTATATCCCCCCCTTGTGGGGGATAAAAAGTAACAAAGTATGTGGTAGAAGCCTAATTTGAAATTTAGAGAAACTAAGTTCGAAAACCGCTTTGAAAAGGGTTAAATTATTGCCAATATTATTTGAAACCACTGTATACAGATTCAGTAGACCTTGCCCCAAATGAAAAACAATGATGTTGTAACACAGTGTTTGAAGAATGAAAGGTACAACCTTGAAAGCAAAACTTTAATCCGAAACTTTAAGCTGGGAATACTAAGTAAAACTGACTGTCAAAAAAGGGTTAAATATTTCCTAAAACCGATAAAACAAATCATTGATGTAAATGCAATCATTAAGTTATACTGACAATGCAAGAATTAAAGTAAGAAAGTATGTGGCAAAGCCTAATTTCAAATACAAAGAAACTAAGTCTGAAAACATCTTTAAAAGGGGTTAAAATCATGCCAATATAAATGATAATCACTGTAGAAAGGTTCCGTAGACAGTAGAAATTGTCCCAAATGTGAAACAGTGACATTGCACTAAACTGTTTGAAGAATTAAAGGTGTAACTTTGTAAACAAAAAAACTTTAACCAAAAACATTAACCTGGAAGTTGCAAGTTAAATTGCCATACAAAAAAGGGTTAAATATTTCCCAAAATAACATGAAACATAATGAGAATGCTACAATCAATAGTAATTAATATTAATTTAAAAGAAAAAAAACTGTAACCTTGACTAAAAAACTTTAACCACAAACTTTAACCAAAACTCTTTATGTTAACAGACAGATAGATGGACGAAAGTCATGACTATAGCCCAGACTGTAAACAGTCGGGCTAAAAAGTAGGGGATATCCAAACTGATGTTGATATTTTCGGAAAATGGTATTGGATACGCATGATTGGACACATCAATATGTTACCAAGTTTAGTGTGGATCATGAATGTCACTGGCCCACAAAAACTTTGTGCAAGTTTTTCACACGAGCGTCCCGCCACTGTCTGTGGGGTATGTCATCACAGCAAGGTGTCATTGGTGAGGAGCACGACAACACTGGGACAATTGTCAGTGGACAACATCATGTTTTCCGATGAATTGAGGTTCACTCTAGACTTCCATGCCAGGCAAAACAGAGTGTGACGGGGGTGGAGCAAACAATACTATGACGTAACCCTTAGGCAGCACAATCGTTTTGGTGGTGGATCGGTTATGATGTGGGAATATTACATGTAATACAAGGACATGTCACTACTGTCGAATTGTCCGAAAGAAGTAGGACAATATGGTCCGACAGGTGAGAGATCCAAAGCCGAAATCTCAATAGAAGAGCAAGGGGCTCTTTCTGGTTGATATGAAGGCCCACCTGATCGCTGTTCCCCTCGCTGTGACTGGACAGACCGAGAGGATCCAACGTCCCACCCCAGCCCCGATCGCTGGCATCCGCAGTAAAGGATGCGATCGGTCAAAGGAAAATCCAACGAACAACCTGTGTCAGCCAGGGAACATCGGCCCAAGGGTGGATGTGACAAAGCAGGGACCGAGGAATAGGAAGTTCCAGGTCCAGCGGATCTACATTAGGATGCCAATGATCCTACAGGAAGTGTTGGAGACGTCGGACAAACAAGCAACCAAGCGGAATGAGATCTGTCACCGAACCGCAAAGGCCCAGCATCCGAAGGAAAGTCCTGGCCGAGACTGAGGAAGATTGAAGCAGGTTCTGAGTCAAGGCGGAAAGAATCGTTGCCCGAGCATTGGGGACCGACACCACATTGTGAAGAGTGTCGAAATCAATCCCCAAATGATGAAATTGCTGAGAAGGAAGGAGATCCGACTTCTCGCGATTGACTCTGAAACCCAGCGACGCTAGTAGGCAAAGAAACTGCCGGACACCTGACTCCAGAACAGCAGCATCGTGGTGCCGTTGGAGGATGTCGTCCAGGTTGTCTGACGAAGTCACAACCGACTGAGTACGGTGAAAAGCAAGCACATGTGACATCAGCCGGGTGAAGGCCCAAGGAGCCAGGTTCAAACCGAACGGGAGAGCTCTGAATTGATAGACTCGATCCCAAAACGAGAACTGAAGGTATTTCCGTGATGCCAGATGAATGGGTATATGGAAGTAGGCATCCTTCAGGTCGATAATGGCAGCAAAGTCGCCCTGATGAACTGAACGTTGAACCGACCGGAAAGTTTCCATACAGAAACGAGGTTCTATAATGTACTCGTTCAGGATACTCAGATCGATGACAGGACGAAATTGGCCGTTTTTCTTCGGCACCAAGAAAAGTCTCCAGTAAAACCCTGGTGAAAGGGTGTTCTTGACCACCTCGATCACCCCTTTGGAGAGGAGATTGTTGATCTCCTGCACCAGAAGGTCCCGACGTAGAGAATCGGAAGGGACCCGAGTCGGGAGGGGCATCCGAGATAAAATGGCGATGGAAGGACAGTCGCAGACCAGATTGTATGACGTCGAGGACCCAAGTGTCCGACGTTATCTCTGTCCAATGGTCGTAAAACAGCGACAGCCTTCCCCCGACTGGAGGCGAATCGAGGTGAGGACCTTCACTTGCGGCCTTGACGAGGCCCCCGAGAGGAGAAATCACCACCTCGGGAAGCGACAGAGTCCTGAGACTTTCCTGCCTGAGGTTGCCAGTGAGCCTGGCCACATTGGCGCTTCTTCTGAGCAGAAGAAGCAGACTGAGCCGAAGGCGTAACCGACGTCGCCGACGAGGCAGATGCAGCAGGACGCTTGGCGGGCCTGGAACGACCACCACCCGCAACAACAGGTTGGTCCAGCTGTCGTAGCAAAAGCAGGGTCCTTCGAATGACAAAGAACCTCGCCATGGACAGCTTCCACGGAACCATGGAACAACTGAGGTCCAACCAAAGAGGCAGACCTGAGAACAGCACGCTGCTCAGAAGGAAGGGATGTAGAAGAATCCAACACCGCATCCCAGCGTGCCAGCTCCAAATTAGCCATGTTACAGGTGTGAACGTGTGTCAAGTTCATAAGAGCCTGTGGCAAAAAGGCACCTGAGCATCATCAAACTCCCCTGATGGAAAATATTCAGCCAGGACAGCGACGACATGGTCTGCAAGAGATAACATAACCAGCATCTCTCGGGACAGGCCCACCATAGACTCAACTACCGACATCGGGAGAACTGCCGACTTAGGCTTAGTTAACCTGAGGGAAGAAGAATCCTCATCCACAGTAGCCATCCCTTGGAAGACTGGTGGACAGATGGAATCGTAAACACGAAACCGCGATGGAGGCAGAAAGGCATCAGCTCTAGAAAAGAAAGAACCCTTGAGGGCCTTAGAACGCATTTTGGAGTCCAAGCCCTGGAAGGACTCAACAACCTGAGCCGATTGCAGAGGACGCAAAGCCCCAGAGCTAGAAGGCTCAACAGGGTTACGTCGCTCCACAGAGGACCGTGGCCGGATGGTCACAGATGGCTGATCTGAAGGTTGAATGTCCGGCAATAAGCCAAAGGCAAAATCTAAAGCCTGCCCCAAGACTGACGAGGGGGGCCCATCACCTTCAAGAAAATCATCATCCTCTGTTGCAGAAAAGACGTAGCCCAACTCAGGCTGACCAGCAGAAACCTGTGAATACTGTGCAGTATCCAAAGGGCCAGGCGAGATATCTAGGCAACCGACAAAAGGAGGTTATGCCTCAGGATCTACGGGGAAGCCAACTTGAGGGTTGCTAGAAAGCAACCTGGTGAGCGCCAAAATGTCCTGACGCAGGTCACCCTGAGAATCTGTTGCAGCAGCATCGCCCAACGGAGTGTCTTCCCAATGGACCCTTCTGGTAGAAGAACCGAAATCCTCAGAAGGGACCGACGATGAATGTCGATGGGCAGACAGAATAGGGAGACGGTGAGAAGACACCGGAGGATAGTCCCGATTGTGACGCCCAGGGGCAATCACTGACCTCTGCGAAACAGAAGGCCCTGCCTGCAAATCATCTAAAGAGACCGACGGCATACGTTGATCGGTAGCTGGACCTGGGACACGGTGAGAAGACACTGGAGGATTGTCCCAAGAATGACAGGAACCTGCCATTGGCCTCTGCACGGCAGAAGGCCCCAACTGCCCATCCTCTGAGACCGACGGCAAGCATCAATCGACATCCAGACTCGGAACAAAGTGAGGAATCCCCGGAGGAAGGTTCTGAGAGTGACAGCTAACCGGGGCTGTCACTGACCTCTGCCGAACAGCAGGCCCTGGATGCCAATGTCCCAACCCCATCCTGCTAGTCAGCACACTAGCACGGGAAGGAGGAACAATAAACGATTCGTTCGAGGGGTGAGGAATCGCTGCCGAAGCAACCAAATGGCTCAACCGACTCGGAGCAAACCTAGCCAGATGAGATGGAGCAGACAGCAAACCCACACAGCTTCGCCGTGAAGCCAGGGGAGGCTGAGAGCTCATAGACACACCAGCAGATACAGTCTCGGACCCCCGAGACTGTACACCATCCCCAGAGGAGATGGAAGAGCCACCATCATACAGAAAAGGATCTGAAGTAACAACTTCCTCAGCAACTGTCGACGGCGTAGGAGGCAAATCGGAGAGTGTCACCGAGCTGACTTCAGAGAAGATCTCTACGAAAACAGATGCCTCAAGAGTGACATCAGAAGAGACCACGGTCTCCACGTCAGGTATCACCACACTAGCACTGTCAACAGTTGCTGAGGAACTCGCCACAGAAAAAGACAGATCAACATCCTGTGTGACAGAGTCACTACTTGAACTCACAGAAATATCTGATAAGGCACGGCTACCCTCACCCTGAGAACGAGGAGTTCTAGCTCTAGACAGAACCACCTTGTTACCAGAAGCCCAGAATTTTGAGGACCAAACCACACAAATACCACATGATTGGGCACGAGTACAATTGTTGCAAGTGACACATGTGGAATGAGAGTCGTCCACATGTTTCACCTACAAGCAAGAGGAACAAGGAATAGTCTTAGGCATAATATGAAAATGATATATGAAATCAAGCTTCCTGCCGACAGAAAACAGAACAATGGTTGTGTTCACACGTGGGGGAAAAACAAGACTATGTGTGAAAAAGCAAGCAAAAATTATCAAAAATATCATCAAATAGTAATAATTTAGAAGCTTGAAAAGGATACAATCCACTTGCACATAATCAGATGAAGATAGCACATACAAATAAGTTGTTCATGAAGATAACAGCTAAAAAACAGCATGAGTCACCAGAGGAACAAGGAATAGTCTTAGGCATAATATGAAAATGATATACGAAATCAAGCTTCCCGCCGACAGAAAACAGAACAATGGTTGTGTTCACACGTGGGGGAAAAACAAGACTATGTGTGAAAAAGCAAGCAAAAACTAGAGAATTGTAATTTGTTGGACAAATTACGGGCTTTCCCAACTTTTTAATGTGAAAAGGCAAACTGTATTGTACACAAAACTATCGATCAGTTTTGAAAACAGAAAATTTAGTGGAAATCAAAGTTTTTGTGATGCTGCTAGTTTTTATGCAGCCAAAACAGATATTTGAGATACAGCAGGACACCAAAACATTTAACACAAAATTTGCTCTTCAATAATTACAGAATATTTTTTCATAGAAAGCAAAATAAGCGATGTCCTTTCTGCTTTGAAAAAAATAAGTACATATGAATTATAGGCGTACGGGCCGGGGTTTCATGAAGAACTGTGCCCCAACCCACTCCTGAGTCAGGAAGGAGCTGATTTTTCAGCCACTAAGCCAGAAAATTTCGGACAATTTAGTTGCCAGAAATGACCACAAAACATTTTGGTTTTCCACACAAAATGTTGTTTTCCTATCTCATCACTTAGAAGTTTCAAATAAACTGACCATTATACTGTACAAGTTGATTCAGTGGAACCATATCCACGTTAATATTATTCATTTATAATCACACAAGTACATATAAAGAGTTCTATTACTACATATTACGGGAGCGCGGTGGCTCAGAAGGAAGAGATGATTGTTGCAATCCAAGAAGTCCTCTGTTTGAATCCCGCCTGTGGCAACCACATTGTGTCCTTGAGCAAGACACTTCATCCCAATTTAATTTCCCATGTGGGGGTGGGGGGGGGTGGGGGGGAGGTGGGGGGGGATATGATGGCGATGTGTACTAAGGGTACTTTGAGGGTGCACTTGTCTTCAACCAATGCTAACCCTCCTTTTGTGGAGTTAGTATGTCAGGGAGTCTGAGTCGCTTGCCATTGCTCGGTGGTTCTCTCCAGGTACTCAATGGGGGGGCTCTCCCAGACCCGCATTTGGCATTTACTCCTGAGATTCAACTTTTTCGGGCTAAAAGGGTTCACACCCCCCCCCCCCCCACCCCCTGTACGCCTATGCAATGAATACCTGAACTTGAATAAATACCTATATTATGGTCATGATATAGCTGAAGATGCTGAAAGTGACCTTAAATATCAATAATTAATTTATTCTCTATCATTCTATCTGTTTGTGAATGTGTGGGTTTTGTCAACAAACGAGGTTAAGCTTCCTACTCCATGATTTCATAATTTTTCCAACATATCTGTTTCAGATACAATGAAATACATGTAATGTGAGTTACTGAACACACAAATTGTAAGGAAATATCGTTTCCGAAAGTTTGCGCACCACAAGAAAGGGTCCCGCGCATTTCGGCTACAACCGTATCAATATTGCAAGACAACACGACACCCATTTTCAACAGAGCTATCAAAACCATATCAACAGGTGGTTTGCACTCCACACCACAAGTCCAATCACAACCTCTTTGTCTTTCCTCAAATATCATAGGTATTAATTTGCACACGACTCTCAATTTCTCACACGGCTCGCCAGGTTTCACGCGGCACCATCAAAGCACCCATCTCCCACACAAATCTTGCATAATTTTTGCGATCAGTCACCTTTTGCCATAAGCCGATCTCGAATAAACATGCACACGAGTCGCAACTTTTCCAATTCCCAGAGTGCACACAACACCAGCAAAGAACCCCTCTCCCTCACAAAGCTTGCGACCTGCGTCTTGTTCAGTTCTGTCATCGGCTGCGCTCGAGAATTTTATGTGTTTTTCCAAGTGCCGTTTTCTATTACACACTTTTCCGTGTCTTGTGTTACACTCTTCATCCATTCCGTGATGCTTTATTTATTCAACCATCATATCGTCTAATTCATCATTCTGCACACCTCAGACTGGTTTTTCTCTGTGTTTTTTTCTCCAAATGGATCGGAACTCAATTTCTCGTGTTTTAGTGGGACGACAAATCCTCATGGAGATGGTCAAAGTGTTTTTTGGTATTCCTTCTTCATACATTATGGACTCGCACCAATTCATACGACTGCTCACATTCATGCTTAACGAGGAGTACCCACAGGTAAGCCGTGCTTTGGACTGTGACACCCGGTGTGAGTGTACGTGTTTTTTCTGTCAATAGACTTCAACATCTCTTTTTTTGTGCTACGGACTTCTCGACCATGGCTACCCATACGGAGCCCCAGGACGCTTCGCGCATCACAAATGTTCGTATCAGTGACTCACAAACTGCGCCGGACGTTGTATCTCCAGTCGTCATCAATTCGTCCGATGCCAATTCAGTGGTGGGAGCGCCCCCCATTCCTCCGGACGTTTTCCGCCAACCTTCACCGTTCCTAACTGACAGCGTGCAATCTTCTATTAGTCATCGACATGACCCTCCATTCATGTCGACAGTCGACTCCAATGCAGAGCCTCCGGCTCTTTCAACAGTCTCTTCACCTGGAAGACAGTCAGCGTTCACACGCTCTGCATCTTGTACCACCTCCAGCGCCATGTCTCCTGCAGGCCTGATAACGTCTTCTCGTCACGGAGGCCGTACTCTTCGCGCATCGAACACTCCTAGTCAAATAAACAATGCGCCTCGTTCCAGGCCACACACTTCATGGGATCCAGACAATCCAAAAAATTGGACAGTGCATCGCCTTCGCAGAGAACTATTCGACATGGGAATCAGGACTCAACCATCTACAAAAAAGAGCCTTCTTTTCCAATTGTATCAGGATAATCTGCTTACTCAACCACCTATTCGTGGACCAGACGCCGAATTTACCCAAAACAAGGACACATTGCCACCTGCACATGCCTTGGCGACACCCGGTTACGGGCCAACGTCCCTACTCCTAGGTAGGGGCGGCGGCGCCCTCACCCCTACTGTGACACACCAACCCTTAGTGACTCCTTCACAGGCGGATTTCCAACCAGTTTCGTCACACCAGACACATGCCACTGACAATACTTTTGTGCCACAGACATCAGTGCCACACTCACATAGACCTTCCACCCCAGTGTTGGACGAGAACCCTCTTTTGCCTGGCGACAATGATCTCCAGAGACAACCATTCCCAACAAACTCTCCACTCGATTCTGACAATACCAATGAACAAAATTCTTTGCACAATCACCTTAATATATCACATGTTTTCGAGCAACTGCAAAGCCAGCAAAACCAAATCTTTCAATTACAGCAACTGATATTAACACTTCAGCAGAATGCATCGACCAGGCAGGCAACCATACCCCGTCATCATGCGCAGCCGGCTGCGCTGGACCTTGCACCCTTGCTTCAAAATACTGCATCAGGTATGCCATCAGTTCAAAGCCTTTTACATACAACAGGCACCCCGCTTTCCGACCTTCCGGATATCGAAATAAATGTAGAGGCTAACCTGAAGGCTGACATTGTGGCTGGCAAAGATGTTAATCTTGCTAAACTTCTCATGCCCCCACTGCAAAATCTGTCCAAACACGTTGACGCAAAACACGATCCGCGCTTATCAAAGCCCCTCTCCCTACCAGAGTTCATTCGGGCTTTCAGCAAATATAGAAACCTTATGTGCGAAGCATATCCCAGTCGCAGACCCGAACTCGACGCATATCAAGCCGATATTATAAACATTGCTGCACAATATGGGGATCTCTTTTATAATTACCACCTCGCCTTTTCAGCAAAAGCAGCTGCTTGGCTGCAAGAGGGCTCAAAAATCGACTGGGCCGTTCGGGACAATAAATTGTTTTGTACCATCTTTGCCGGCCAAAAGGCTCAGTCATGCTTTTTATGACACGGCCAGGATCACACTGCAAAATTCTGTCCCCTTAGTTTCGAAAGACCAGCTTCATCTCACAACCGCCCTGATTTTTCAACCAATTTCAGACAATCTCTCCCCTCCACATCTTCAGCCCAGGAACCTTGCTTAAAATTTAATTCAGTAAAAGGTTGTAATTTTGGCCTTTCCTGTAAATTCCAGCACATCTGTATCAACTGCAACAACCCTCATCCTCGGTCTCTCTGCCCAAAAAATACTTTCCGCGCTCACGGGAGTCACCTGAATCACAACCCACAGAAGTGACTACAGCCGTCACTCGGCACAAACTCTTGCACTTTCGCCGCCTCCACTCCCATCAACATCTCCATTCTTTCTAGGGCACTCTCTGCTCACCCTGACCAACAATTCGTTAGCAATTTGATCACAGGCCTGCAACAGGGTTTCCATACTGGGGTACATAATCCTCTACCCGTATCCTTGGAACTAAAAAATCTACGTTCTGCGCTCGATGACCCCAATACAGTTTCTAACTTGATAAGTTCGGAAGTTTCAGCTGGTTCTCTCATTGGCCCATTCTCGGCACCACCCTTTCCAACCTTTCGCATCAGTCCTATCAGTTTGGTAAAAAAGAAATTTTCAAACAAACAGCGACTCATCGTCGACCTTTCAGCCCCCCATTCATCAAAAACCAATGCCTCCATCAATTCACTCATTGACAAAAGTGAATTTTCTTTGTGCTACCTCACCATCGACCATGCAGCACAGGTCATTCAGCGCCTTGGCCCGAAGGCATGGCTATGCAAGACCGACATCAAAAACGCCTTTAAACTTATTCCTATTCACCCAAGCCTTTGGAATCTTTACGGCGTCAAATGGCGCAACCTCTATTACTTCTACTCCCGCTTATCCTTTGGTTGCCGCTCAAGTCCAAAAATTTTTGATCACCTGTCTGAGGCCATCTGTTGGATAGCACAAAACATATTCGGTCTTCACAACATATTGCACCTCCTTGATGACTTCCTCACAATCAGCCCCTCGGATTCGAACCCCCATTGGGTCTGTAACTCCTTTTTACACGTTTTCGACTTACTGTCCGTACCCCTCTCCACCGACAAAACGCAGGGACCCACCCACTGTCTTCAATACTTGGGCATCACTCTAGATATCGAAAGGATGGAAATGAGTCTGCCCGAAGAAAAAAGAGTTCTGATACTGCAAAACATCAACAAATTTCTACACAAAAAATCTGCAACCAAACGCCAACTGCTTAGTCTTTTGGGCTACCTAAGCTTTGCTTGCCGAGTCGTTGTGCCAGGTCGCACTTTCATATCCTACCTCATCTCACTTTCTTGTTCAGTCACCGAACTTTGGCACCACGTCACCATTTCAGCAGCGTGTCGCAGGGATTTAGAAATGTGGTACCATTTCCTGACACACTGGAACGGCGTGTCACGATCCCTTCACAACCCTCTCGAGTGACCTCAACCTGTTTACGGACGCCAGTTCCACCCTGGGTTTTGGGGGTTTCTTCAACGGCAAGTGGTTTCAGGGCCCCTGGCCCCTTGACTTGCACCCTCACGGTGAGCAACGTTGGTCCATGGCCCTCCTGGAACTGTATCCCATTACAGTTGCCTCCGTGCTTTGGGGCCATCTTTGGTCTCAGAAGAGAATCATTTTTTCTTGCGACAACGAAGCAACGGTCAGTATTATCCGCAAAGGTAGATCCCCTATTAAAGCCATCATGAGCCTCATGCACCGCTTAACCTTCGTTGCGATGCAGCATAACTTTACATATTCATCCCAACACATCCCAGGCAAAACAAATTTAATTGCTGATTCCATCTCTCATTTTCAGGACTTCCACCACCTGACACCAGAAGCAGATCTCAAGCCTCACCCTTGCCCCCCAGCAGTGGACGTGTTCATGGACTAGACTCTGTTGTGCGTGCTCTTTGGCTAAACTCCATCTGTGCAACTACCCGAAAGACCTACCAGACAGGCTTTTCCTGCTTCACAAAATTTCTTTTTTTGTACCACCATATAGCATTACTCAATTCATGTTTACCTATGGTCACCGAAGACCTACTGCTTCAATTCATCGCATATTGTTTCAGCATGTTGCATTTGAACCACTCAACTATAAAACTTTATCTGTCGGGGATTCGCTTTCATTATTTGGCACAGGGCATGCCCGATCCTCTCGCCTCTCCATCTGGTATGGCATGGCCGAGAGTCCAACCGATCCTCAAAGCCATCAAAAAACAAAACCCACCTTCGCGCATGACCCGACTGCCCATAACCTTCGAAATTTTAACTCACCTTGTTCGTCGTTTATCTAACGGGCCATTTTCTGCTTACACTAACTTGCTCATGCAAACTGTCCTGCTAACGGCCTTTTTCGGCTTCCTCCGCTGTGGCGAATTCACCTGTCCTTCCAGACACTTTGACCCATCGGCTTCCCTATGTATTCAAGATCTCACATTTTCTCCTGATACTTCAAAAGCCATGCTCAGACTAAAATCTTCAAAAACTGACCCCTTCCGTTCTGGTATCACAATTCGGTTTTTTCGGACCAATCATCCTTCATGCCCCGTCTCATTCCTTTCATATTTTTCACACATCCGAAAAGTGAGCGGAGCGCTGCCCCTGGACCCTCTTTTTGTCACAGAAACACAACACCCTCTCACTCGCACCTACTTCGTCGACAAGTTGCGTACCTTACTGGCTCTGTTAGGTCTATCCCCGCAAAACTACTCCGGGCACAGTTTTCGCATCGGTGCAGCCACAGCAGCATGCGAAACACGTCTCGAGGACCACCTTATTCGCACACTTGGTAGGTGGTCATCGGATTGCTACACTCACTACATCAAAACTCCAGATCACGTACTTCATCAGGCCCAAACATCTCTCTGTCATCCCAAGGTTACGGGCCCTTCAAGCGGCCAACACAGTATGAGTGACTGGTCAAATTCAACCTGATACCTTCGTTGTCGGAGCACTAGCACGTCCATATACCACCACCTATCCATGCGTGCCACCTCTTTTCCATTTTCAAATACATGCGCCTGGTTCATTTGCAACATGCACCTTCCTTCATATTGTCGTGACAAAAGATCTGACTGGCGTCAGCATATTATGCGCAAACTTGGAGTTTGGCATCAGCCCATGCTCCGGCGTTGAGCATCGCAATTTCCCACAGTTTAGTCCAGCTCAAATGATCTGACATGCGTCAGCACTAGCTTTGCGACATAGATAGGTTCCAGCACCGCGCGTTTTTTCGCAGAAACTCTTTTATGTTTTATCTGCTTAAGCCCAAGCCATCCGTCATACTTGCACAGCGGTCCTTCCCTGGCAGCTCTTTACCAGCGTCAAGGCCAGGCATGTGCATCCTGACTAGCGTCAGGTCATTCTGTATAAATACATATTATTATTATTGCTTCCTCATCATTGGTTATGTATTTTTCTTTCTTTATCGTGGCTTCCGGTGGTGTCCTTGACTTCATGGGGGCTCTCAGCTGGTTCTAACCAGCTTCGTTTGGGCCTAATGTTTCACAGTCTCTCCCATTCAGTCTAGACACGACCAGGTCCAGGGCAGCACAGATGTTCGCATGGGCATGTGCAGTCATGCCGCACCCCATGGGCTCGGTATCTCAAGCACATCCCCAGGCTTGCCTCTCGGCAGCCAGGGACTTGGCTAAAGTAAGAAGTGGGGACTTCGGTCGGAACTCATTGCTAGGCTTGCTTGGATTACCTCCAACCATGCACGGCAATGGGGGACTGCCCAAGTCCCCACTGGGGGAGCCCCCATGATTTTGCCCAAATTACCGACTCAATCGGTATTAAGTGTATATATGTCATATAATCATACCTAGCTGCACGTAGCAGCAATATACATTGTAAGCTTGCATCATCTGCTGCGCCTTTTCTCAATAAATATTCATTCTGGCCACCTATAGTTTTGTTTCTTTTGTGGTGAGCAAATTGTAAGGAAATATCGTTTCCGAAAGTTTGCGCACCACAAGAAAGGGTCCCGCGCATTTCGGCTACAACCGTATCAATATTGCAAGACAACACGACACCCATTTTCAACAGAGCTATCAAAACCATATCAACAGGTGGTTTGCACTCCACACCACAAGTCCAATCACAACCTCTTTGTCTTTCCTCAAATATCAGAGGTATTAATTTGCACACGACTCTCAATTTCTCACACGGCTCGCCAGGTTTCACGCGGCACCATCAAAGCACCCATCTCCCGCACAAATCTTGCATAATTTTTGCGATCAGTCACCTTTTGCCATAAGCCGATCTCGAATAAACATGCACACGAGTCGCAACTTTTCCAATTCCCAGAGTGCACACGACACCAGCAAAGAACCCCTCTCCCTCACAAAGCTTGCGACCTGCGTCTTGTTCAGTTCTGTCATCGGCTGCGCTCGAGAATTTTCCCAACACCACCGGGAAGCCACCTAAACCATGGGGCCTAGGGCCTAATGTTTCACAGTCTCCCCCATTCAGTCTAGACACGACCAGGTCCAGGGCAGCACAGATGTTCGCATGGGCATGTGCAGTCATGCCGCACCCCATGGGCTCGGTATCTCAAGCACATCCCCAGGCTTGCCTCTCGGCAGCCAGGGACTTGGCTAAAGTAAGAAGTGGGGACTTCGGTCGGAACTCATTGCTAGGCTTGCTTGGATTACCTCCAACCATGCACGGCAATGGGGGACTGCCCAAGTCCCCACTGGGGGAGCCCCCATGGTTTTGCCCAAATTACCGACTCAATCGGTATTAAGTGTATATATGTCATATAATCATACCTAGCTGCACGTAGCAGCAATATACATTGTAAGCTTGCATCATCTGCTGCGCCTTTTCTCAATAAATATTCATTCTGGCCACCTATAGTTTTGTTTCTTTTGTGGTGAGCAAATTGTAAGGAAATATCATTTCCGAAAGTTTGCGCACCACAAGAAAGGGTCCCGCACATTTCGGCTACAACCGTATCAATATTGCAAGACAACACGACACCCATTTTCAACAGAGCTATCAAAACCATATCAACAGGTGGTTTGCACTCCACACCACAAGTCCAATCACAACCTCTTTGTCTTTCCTCAAATATCAGAGGTATTAATTTGCACACGACTCTCAATTTCTCACACGGCTCGCCAGGTTTCACGCGGCACCATCAAAGCACCCATCTCCCGCACAAATCTTGCATAATTTTTGCGATCAGTCACCTTTTGCCATAAGCCGATCTCGAATAAACATGCACACGAGTCGCAACTTTTCCAATTCCCAGAGTGCACACGACACCAGCAAAGAACCCCTCTCCCTCACAAAGCTTGCGACCTGCGTCTTGTTCAGTTCTGTCATCGGCTGCGCTCGAGAATTTTCCCAACACCACCGGGAAGCCACCTAAACCATGGGGCCTAGGGCCTAATGTTTCACAGTCTCCCCCATTCAGTCTAGACACGACCAGGTCCAGGGCAGCACAGATGTTCGCATGGGCATGTGCAGTCATGCCGCACCCCATGGGCTCGGTATCTCAAGCACATCCCCAGGCTTGCCTCTCGGCAGCCAGGGACTTGGCTAAAGTAAGAAGTGGGGACTTCGGTCGGAACTCATTGCTAGGCTTGCTTGGATTACCTCCAACCATGCACGGCAATGGGGGACTGCCCAAGTCCCCACTGGGGGAGCCCCCATGGTTTTGCCCAAATTACCGACTCAATCGGTATTAAGTGTATATATGTCATATAATCATACCTAGCTGCACGTAGCAGCAATATACATTGTAAGCTTGCATCATCTGCTGCGCCTTTTCTCAATAAATATTCATTCTGGCCACCTATAGTTTTGTTTCTTTTGTGGTGAGCAAATTAGTTGTTTATTTGATATGGTTTAAACCATCCAGAGAGCTAGTATACACAGTGATGGGTACAGTTCAATCAAAATGAGTTGATTAAAGGGATGTTGAACAGCTTGATAATATTTCTTGCATTACATTACTACTTTGCTATTTATTGACAGAAGGATTTCACAGAGGGTTTCCCTGACGGTATTTATTTATTGGTGTTTACGGTCACATACTTATCCACAATGGCTAATCGTGACCGTGACAGTTTTACGGGTGGGGGAAGTCGGAGGACCCAGAGAGAACCACTGAGCATCGATGAGCAACTGTCAGCCCAACATTCTAATTATGTTCAAGCTCTGCTGAAGCAGGGTACCAGCGGTTGAACACATGTGCACCACTGACATGCAGAACACCTTAGTACATGGCATCATTGTGCCCCCCATGTTGACAACCGGGATAAAGAGCCTTGCCCAAGGACATTACGTGGGTCATCCCAGACAGGAATCAAATTTGGGACCTCTATCATAGAAGCCAAACAGTCTATCACTGAGAAAATGTGCTTTCTTACCTGGCAGTATTCATATTTGTACGGCCAAACGGGGGTTGGATAACACGGAACACCAAAACATATAACACAAAATTTGTTCCCCATTGATTTTTGAAAGCAGTTATGGAAAGCTCAAAGAGCTCTTTCCTTTTTGTTTTTGGACAAGTGAGTATTCACTCAGTCATTTTTTGCAGACAGTGCTATTTTTAAGTGACCAAAGCACATGTTTCATTAAGTCCCAGAACATAACTAAAGCCGGATTTATTGATTAAACATCTCTGCATATTGCAAAGCAAAGTGTCTCAAATTAACCCATTCCAAAATGATAGTAGAGAGTAACCAAAGTTGGATAATTTAGGTATTTCCAAATGGTACTCTTATTCTCGCTCTCATTGTGCTTGAGGGTTAAATCTGAGATTGAAAAGATATATCAATCTTACTCAGGGAAGGTGAGTACAGAAAAGTACGAAATTAATCAGAAAATGAATTTTGTCTGACGGTACTAATATTTGTACGAGCAAAACTGGTTCTGGATTTATTTATTTATTTATTTATTTATTTATTTATTTATTTATTTATTTATTTATTTATTAGGGGTTAACGACACATTAACAGCCAAGGTCATATTATGTCGGTGACAGTTGTATGGGTGGTGCAAGCCGGAGTACCCAGAGAGAACCACTGAGCAATGACGAGCAGCTGCCAGCTCCCCAACATAGTGCCTCCGCACTGTAGCACAGGCAGGGTTAGATTGGTTGAAGACATGCACACCATCGACGTGCAGTATGCCTTAGTACACGGCATCTAGACCAGTGAAGGCAGATGCACGAAATCTTCAGAAGTTGTTCTACTATCACTGCTCGACACAACAGTATCTTTGTCAAGTGGCGTGAGCGCGTGGGAACAACATGGATTGCGTGGAAACTGCGGGGACGATTCGTCCTTATTCTATTCCCAATGCAATGCCGTTTCCATTCACTATTTACCTATCACCGGTAGAGTTTGGCATTATTTCTGTCTATTTGATGAACTGTTCAGCTTTAAATATTCGCACATTCATATGAGACAGAAAGTTTTGAGTTAAACTGCTTATTTTAGACCGTCCCGGCAGAAACTAACAACTCGATCCGGTGGAGAATTTATTTATTTATTTATTTATTGGTGGTTAAGGTCACATATTTATGCACACTGGCTAATCATGACCGCAACAGGTTTACGGGTGGAGGAAGCCGGAGTACATGGAGAGAACCACCGAGCATCGGCGAGAACTGTCAGCTCCCTAACATACGAACTCCACACAAGCAGGGTTAGCATTGGTTGAAGACAAGTGCACCATCGACGTTCAGTACGCCTCAGTACACAACACCACCGTGCCCCAGGTGGGATTATCCGGTGGAGAAAAAAACATCATCTGGCTAATTTAACATTCAAATTGAACAGTTACAATGTCGGATATACTCCAATTATGTCCCGACCATGCAAGGCAGCAATTTGAAATTCTCAGAATGTTTTCTACTGTCCCTGCCCGACAGTTTAGTATCTTTGTCAAGTGCTGCGTGTGGAAATACCGTGGATCAGGTGGAAACCGAGGGCACGATTCGTCCCTACTTTATTCTCAATTCAACAACTTTTCCATTCATTATTTACCTGTCACCGGCTGAGTTAGGTATTATATTTGTCTATTTGATGAACTTTTCAACCTTAACTATTTGCAGCTTCATTAAGCACCACCGAAAGTCCACTGCACAGTTACCAATATATTCAGGGATTGATTTTAATAACAATTATTCCGACTATATCCACATGGGAACTCCTAAATATGCCAAGGGTTAAACTATTGATAATAACGTATAAAACAGAAGTTGGCATGCTATGCTTGCTGCATGCAGGAATAGAAAACATTCAGCGCTCAATGAATTAGGAATGGAGTAAATTGTCACTTAAACCTACGGAATTCTGAAAAAAAGGAGCGTTTTTTTCGAAGGCACCAATTTTTATGCATTTGAGACAGGGATGGAGTTAAACTTTACAGCAACCTTATAACAGAAAATATTCTTGGAATTGCACTGTGAATCCGAATTTTGAAAGCATTTTCAGATATTCTATTCAAAACTACCACTGCACGCTTACCAATATTCAGTGATTTTAGGAAAATATCAATTATTCCGACCGTACCCATATGGCAGTCTCGAATCTGTCAACGGTTAAACTTTTAATAATGACATATAAAACAAAAGTTGTCATACTATGACTGCTGCATATAGCCATAGAAAACGTTCAGTGCGCAATCAATTAGGAATGTAAATCGTCACTTAAACTTACCAAATTCTGAAAAACGATAGTTTTTTTGGACTGCACCTATCTTTATGCAAACAGAACGAGCATAGGGTTAAACTTTACAACTAGACTTACAACAGCAAATATGCTCGGAAAGCAATTGTAAATACGAACATGTAAATCATTTTTCAATATTCCTTTCGAAAATGGAAGAAAAGTGAGCTCCAAATTAGCCAATTTTATGAAGAATTTAAGGGCACTCAAATTCAAGGCCAGAAAACTGGGTGAAGGTTAAATCTTTGAATAAAATATATAACAGCAAAATTGTTCTTGGATGAAGGTCCAATCCTCTCATGGAAAAGGTTTTGAGACAATATGGCTCCAGTGCTGAGAAAGTGCATGTAAACATTGGGGAAAATAACAATTATTTCTACAGTACCCTTATGGGAAGTCTCAAATCTGCCAAGGGTTAAACTTTTAATAATAACATATAGAACAAAATTTGTCATACTTTGACTGCTGCAAGCAGCTATAGAAAAAATGCAGAGCACAAGCTAATAGGAATGAAGTAAATTGCCACCTAAAGTTACCAAATTCTGAAAAATCTGAGTTTTTTTGGAAGGTACCTACTTTTTATGCAACCAGAATGGGATAGGGTTTAAACTTTACAACCAAACTTACAACAGCAAATATGCTCGGTAGTCAATTGTGAATACGTACATGAAAAGTTTTTGAAATTAACCCTTTCCAAAATGATAGAAAAAAGCAACCAAAGATGGCTAATTTTGGCATTTTCAAATGGTACTCTTATTCTCGCCCTCATTGTGTTTGAGGGTTAAATCTGAGATTAAGAAGTAACAGTAACTTTCTTCCACAATCATTGTTGCATCTAGCCATATCAAAATAATTGTTACAACTACTTTGTAATTAGAGAAATTTGCCCTTGAAGTTGGCGAAAATAACAATTATTCCGACAGTCCGAAGTCTCAAATCTGCCAAGGGTTTTAAACTTTTAATAATAACATATAGAACAAAATTTGTCATACTCTGACTGATTCAAGCAGCTACAGAAAACATTCAGAGCTCAAGCAATTAAAAATGGAGTAAATCTCCACCTAAACATATCAAATTCTGAAAAAATTGGAGTTTTTTTGGACGGTACCTACTTTTATGCAACCAGAATGGGATAGGGTTAAACTTTACAACCATACTTACAACAGCAAATATGCTCGGTAGTCAATTGTGAATACGTACATGAAAAGTGTTTGAAATTAACCCTTTCCAAGATGATGGAAAAAGCAACCAAAGTTGGCTAATTTTGGCATTTTCAAACGGTACTCTTATCCTCGCCCTCATTGTGGGTTAAATCTGAGATTAAAAAGTAAACAGTAACTTTATTCCGCAATCATTGTTGCATCTATCCAAACCAAAATAATTGTTACAACAACCTTGTTATTAGAGAAATTTGCCCTTGAAGTTGGTCAATTTTGAAGAAAAAATCTATATTCATGTCATTTTTGGCCAGCGGGGGTTAATGTTGAAAGATTTGAGCGGTGATTGTGGTGTATCATATTATGCTGTAAATGTGTGGAAAATTTGAGCGAAATAACTGTAAACAATTTTGAGACATTCGAAAAATGGTGAAATTTTGAAGGTTTTGGCAGAATATTTTGAAAATGCGCGTTTTCACAGATATGACGATAGCGCATTTCACTAGATTTTATGACATTACATAAGTGTGCCAAATTTGGTCAAAATCGTACAACTTGTTTTCGAGCAGCTCAACAGACAAAATTCAGGGAGGGAAAAAAAAAAAAAATAGAGAAGAAAAATTTTGAAAAAGAAGAATAACAATAGTCTTTCCCAAACTGGAAAAATATCATCAAATAGTAATAATTTAGAAGCTTGAAAAGAATACAATCCACTTGCACATGATCAGATGAAGATAGCACATACAAGTAAGTTGTTCACGAAGATAACAGGTAAAAAACAGCATGAGTAACAAAAATGTCCGACCAGTACAATGGCGGAAATAAAAGGAATTGATGTCACGGTTGTTGCGCATACGCTTGGTAAATGCAAGAGGTGTGCAGAGAGAGTACCTGTAATGTCGAGCGCCGGTCTCGCTCAACCCTTTTTCGATCTTTTTCGTACTTTTGCAATCTATTACTTTTCCAACTTGTTTGGAAAAGTTTCTTAAAAGTTTGAGTTAGTTCCGAAGAAAGGCTTGCACTTACATTACAACCAACTGTAAACAATTGTGAGTAGGTTGAAAAGAAATAAATATATTTCTTCATATATCTTACTTTTATCAAATATCCCCTACTTTTTTTTAATATTATATATAATTGTTTGGAATTTCAAACAGATAATCTGACTCGCCAACAGCTCTATTGTTTTAGACTTCCTAGCTTACTGACAAAATGTCTTTGGGCTATTTGCCATGAAAGCGAGTTGTCGCATTGATATAATGTCGCTCACACCAGTTGACCCTTGAGCAATTAGTCATCTAGACAAAGCATCCAATAGACGGGTTGGATTTTTGGCGATTTGTACCGTACAGGGAATACACACTCTTAACCCACCAGCTTGAGGTGAAATTAAGTTGGACGAAAATATTTTGCCCCCAACACCTCCTCACCCTGCCCCACACACACACACTTCATGTAGCCTGGTCTTGGACAAGACCATTCTTCACTTGAAAGAACTTTCATTGAAAATGAAACTCACTGAAAAATGCTGTTGTCTTGGATTTCCTTCTTGTTTCATTCACACTCACAGTAGATACATATATGTCAACTGGAGTGCTAAATTCTCAGGGAGTGTCCCATAAAATTTTTTTTCTTTCCATTTCTTTCATTTTGCTTGTGTTATTAACCCTCTGAAAACTGATGTCAAAGTATTTCGAGCAACTAATTTTTCCCACAATGCATCTAGATATTTAACCAGTCCACTCTTGTTTGACAGAGTTCACGGAGCTCTGTCAAACGAGACTGAATTGGTTAAATAGTTCCTAGTTGCATCATGGGAAAACTTTGCAGGTAGAAATTTTCATATTTTGACATCAGTGTGCAGAGGGTTAAACACACTCTACTCCCATCTTATCACTAAGCCTACCCAAATGTAAATCAATCTTTATATACACAAGGATTTAGCTGTGAATGAATATTCAACATTGCGATAATGTTTTACTGGAAAGTTTATAGTCTGTTGAGATTTAACCCTAACATGACCAGATGATACAACCTGTCTAGCAGATGACAAAAAAAACTTGCTGAAATTGTAAAAAATTTCACTTTGCCTCAAACACATAACTTAAAACTAGAGCTCAGGGTTTTTGCGGTTTGCACTTATACTTTTATATTCAACCATACAGTTCGATTGTTATGAATAAACAGAAAAAAACATATGGATATAAGTGAGCCTTCTGCTGAGCTGCAGTGGGATATGTATCAATTAGAGATCTGAATGAGAAAATGAGTCAATATTTGAACTGAATGAATCAATGTATATTGTTTAACTCTTAACCTGTTGAGTATTTTTTAAAATATTTTTCATCAAATCTTGTCATGGCTGCTGTAAAGCAATCAGGATTTGATGAAAAATTCACGAAAATTTTACTTAAGAAATCATTGGTCAAAAATTTGATGCAATTTACAGAAGAATATGTGGTTAAATGTACTAAAATTTTACTTAATTCGGTGGCAAGGGTTTTCCTGTCTTGGGCAGGAATATTCATCAGCAGCATGCAAGGTGTTAATTCCTTATTGTATTTTTTAATTCATAAGAAAATACTATTTAAATTAAGGTGGAAATTTTAAAGATGATGGAATTTTCACTCCAACACTCATAAATTCAACTATGAACCTAAATTATTATAGATAAAACAGAGCAAAATATATATATACATGTAAGTGAAATATACTTAATAAAAGACTCCTTTATTAAATATATTTCACATGTAACCATATGTTTTGCTTTGTTTATTATAATAAGAACTTTAAGGCCTGTGATTTGATACAACATCTTAAAACCATGGCAAAAATTCCATACCCTCTCAACTTTAATGGGTATTCTTTTCAAAGATACCACGCTACCAGACACGGGAGCTTTAGTTTAGCAAGATGTTGTTAATAAATTTGTTACAATTTATTGTAGAGTCTGTCTTGGCACACCCCAATACTTTTTACTGCTGGGAAAACAGCAAGCTAATGCATTGTGAAGCCAGTAAACCCACTAAAGTGGATTTTTCAGCAACAATACCGAATCTGTAACCCAAGTCTTCTGTTAATACCCGATTTGATACCAAAACCATGGCAAAAATTCCATACCCTCTCAACTCTAATGGGTATTCTTTTCAAAGATACCATGTTACCAAACATGGGAACCTTAGTTTAGCAAGATGCTGTTAATAAATTTGTTACAATTTTCTGAAGAGTTTGTCTTGGCACTTCCCAATACATGTAATTTTTACTGCTGAGCAAACAGCTAGCTAAAGAAGTACCCACTAAAGGGGATTTGAGTACTTTTGAATGGAGCCAGGGTAGCGGCTTCTGGCATTCAACCAGTTAAACAATTTCCTTCTCAATGAAATAATTCTCCATTAGCTCCCTTACCGGCCTTTTCCATCCAGTCTGGATGTTGGCAGCCCCTTGGCCGGTTTACAAGATAATTCAGGCGGCATAATTTCCCCATATCTATTCTATCTTTAATAGAGACTGTCGGTTAACCGAGGCCACAACTCGGTTTCGGTTGTGAAAAAAAAAAACGGAGTTGCACCAAAATTGCAGTCATACAACCGCCATTACGTTTTTTTAAATTTATCATTAATACAACACCTAATCTATGTATCCTGGAACAAGGGATGAGCTAATTTGAAAACGCAGGTGTTATTTCTTAGAACTAACCCATATCATCCACGATCGGGTGTTGGGGGGGGGGGGGGAATTGAATGCGCCAAGCGCCATGAATGGATATCAACTGATTACAGAAATGAAAGTAGAACTTGGTAACCAACCGCGGGCACCACGTGAGAGTTACAAGTTTTCTTGAGTTAAAATGGTGACTGAAGATCCGAGTCCCATGTACGATAATCGAAATGACCTGAAATCAAAATTTTGTCCCTGCGTGGGACATACAATGATACATCATTGCGTGTATATATTTTTTAAAAGCACAATTTAAGCACATGGATATACGTTTTGTATACGCTCTGATCGAAGTGTTATTTAAAAACAAAGTGTCAGCAAAAACATCGAATCACACAAGACACATATCAAGTTAATTAGAATTTATTAAAGTTAACCACCGTTTCAAAACCCCCCAAAAAATGTGCAGGAGATGGACAGTTCATCCATAAAAACGTCGAAATTGCTTACTGTTACGCTCTGTTCCAATGAAAAATTGGTTGCATTGAAATTCGCCCCGCAATTTGCCTTGAAAGTTTTTCTTTGAAAACTTGTGTTGGAAAGGGGTTAAATGTAATAAGGCTATGATAGAAATCACACATATTAGGATGGATAAGAATGGCAGGCCTTCATAGCATCAATCGCACGTGCCATTGTTAGATGGTTGGCAGAAATTGTCATTTTTCTGAACAGAGTATTATCACCCAGCGCAGCAGGTAAGGGAGACAACTGAAATATTTTGTTATTTACCTTGGAAATAAATTAACTAAAATTGTTAATGACGCTTAATTTACGAATGATGTTGAAAACTTGTTTAACTACGCTTTTCAATTCAATTAGGACATTCAGATATCATGAATGACCCAGCTTCTTATGTGAACTTGAAATTTATTTTAAATACTTTAAATATTTTTTTTAAAAGAATATACCTTCTATTACAGAGAAGAACACTCTCACCATGGGTGATGGTAAATTTCAAATCCACTGCATTGAGGCAAATACAAAATCAACTGCATGGTAACCCTAGTCATCACTGTTAGGGAAAGAGTTAGGGTATTCAGAAAGCATGAATGACGCAATATTTTGTAGGGGAGGGGGAGGATTTAAACCTACATGACTTAGTTTTGTGTGTGTATGTATGTTTGTATAACTTTTATTTTTTTCCACAATCGTGTCCTCTATGTACATTTATTATGTCATATACGTTTTATTTTTTTTCTGTCTTCTCCCTCATGTCCATTGACTTCTCCCTCCTGGCCCCTGACTTCTCCCTAAAGTCTCTGGAGGGAGAAGTCACTTCCCGCTAAAATCAGCTGCCAGGCTGACCCCTGATAGACACCTATGAAGTAATGGTTACAATACTGTAAATGATTTGTATTGGTAACATTCTCCAAAGTTCCCCTCTGACTGTTCAATATAAACAACCATTTCTCCACTTCCTCAGGCTCCATGGAGGTGTTTATTGCATAAACTAAGAGTGAAGTAACAGGCCATTGCCACTCTTAAAATTGGCCCTTGGAGCTCGTTTCAAACAGAGTTTTCAACAAAATTAATTCTATTCTGCTAAGGAAACTTCATATAAGACATAAAAACACAGTTTTGAGAGATGGTTTGATACTTTTGAGCATAAAACCACCCCTTGAGATGCTATTTTGTTTGAACAATGAAAGTGTTAATGACACTGCAGCTCAACATGTCCAAGAAGGGGCTGATCTAAATAGAAAGATCCAATAAAGCCAAGTCACTCACTGAAGTTTCTACAGAAAAGACATCACACCAAAGCTACAAACAAAATATGGAAAAAAATGGGCAAGGGATGAGGCTCGTTGGGTGTACTAATGGAATTGTTGACAATTTATATGTCAAATCCAAGATGGCCGATAGCGGCCATCTTTTTCAACAGAATGCAGAAAAATTTGATAACTCCCATCTAGACATCATGCAAAAGTTACATATAAAATTTGAATAAGGTTGGGTGAGAGGTGTGGCCTGTAGGGTCTGCTAAAGAAATTGTTGACAATTTATAAGCCAAATCCAAGATGGCCACTGCTGGCCATATTTTTCAACAAAATTCTGTAAAATTTGATAGCTTCCATCTAGACATCACACCAGAACTGCATATGAAAAGATTGGGTGATAGATGCGGCCTGCAGAGTGTGCTAATGGAATTGTTGACAATTCATGTGCCAAATCCAAATGGCTGCTGGCGGCCACATTTTTGAATGAAATTCAGAAAAATTTGATAGCTCCCATCTAGACATCACATCAAAGCTATATATGAAACTTAAAAAAGATCAGGTGAGAAATGCAGCTTGTAGGGTGTGCTAATGAAATTGTTGACAATTTATATCCAAATCCAAGATGGCTGCTGGCAGCCATGTTTTTCAACAGAATTCAGAAATATTTGATAGCTCCCACCTAGACATCACACCAAAGCTACATATGAAACTTGAAAAAGATTGGGTGACAGAGGCAGCCTGTAGGGTGTGCGAATGGAAATGTAGACAATTTTTTGCCAAATCTAAGATGTTTTTCAACAAAATTTGAAAATATTTGATAGCTCCCATCCAGACATTGCCCCAAAGCCACATATGAAATTTGGGACTGACTGGGTGAGAACAACAGCCTGTAGAGTGTGCTAAAGGAATTGGTGGACAATTTATATCCAAATCCAAGATGGATGCTGGCACCCATATTTTTCAACAAAATTCAGAAAAATTCAATAGCACCCATCTGGACATCTCACCAAAGCTACATATGAAATTTGAAAAAGATCGGGTGAGAGATGCGTCCTGTAGGGTGTGCTAAAAGAATTGTTAACAATTTGTATGCCAAATATATGATGGCTGCTGGCGGCCATGCTTTTCAACGAAATTAAGAAAAAAAATCAATAGCTCCTATCTAGACATTGCCCCAAAGCCACATATAAAATTTGGAACTGATCAGGTGAGAGCTGTGGCCTGTAGGGTGTGCTACAGGAATTGTGGATGGTCAGATGTACGACAGATCGCAATCCATCCCAATAGCTCATACTTTTCATACGTTGTCAAATTGAGCTAAAAATGAATTATGGTCACTTAAAGGTCTAGGGTACCAAGTTTGGTTGAATTTAGCCTGTAGATCTCTAGAAGACTGGAAGGTAAAAGAACAAACACTGGTGGCAGCATATAGGACACAGGTTGTAGGAAAGCAGAGGTTGGAAAACAGAGGTCAAGACATGGAAAAAGATAACTCTGAAAGTCAACACACCGGTTATTCGGATACTTGGAACGGGAGCGACAAAAAGAATGCAGGGCAGAGAAAGTGGCAGGAGAGACAGGGGTGAGTACACTTCTAGCTAAGAAAAACATATTCAGAAGAAACAATCGATCAGAATGTTTTTTTGACTCAGTTGTGTATTGTTTAAGGTATGCTGTTACAGAATTTCAGCCATGAGCAATGGCTATTAAATCAAGGAGGTTATCATTTCCACTGTCACTTTACAAATTTTTGATAAATAGTGCAAAATAATCGCCTGTCACATGTTAAATTTGGCAATCTGCAGCAGTTTCATTTGCCCATTGTCTTTCGAAATGTCCAGTAAAACAATTGTGAAAGTGGTAGCTCCAGGCAATCAACAGATTTGTTTATATTATACATTTTGTAAACACAGGGTTCAAAACCCACGGATACTGGTATAATGGAACTCGGAGTTGACAAGTGCTGCGGACACAAAAAACACGAAGTTTTAAAGAAAATGTTCTATCGTTACCTGTTTGTGAATGCAATTGTTAGTTCATTTGTAGCATCATTCCATTCATTTTAGGGACTTGTAGAGATGTATGATGTGAGTTTTGTTTGCTAATGCATCTACTGCTCAACTGACTCATATTTACCATCTATTTCAGATATACCACACTCTGAGAAATGGAAGCTCAGCACAGAAAGTACTGATGTTACTATTGTGACAACAAAGAAGAAACCTTGCAGGATATGATAGAACACTGTGTACAAAACCATGAAAACAATGTCTTGAAGTATAGACAATTGTATGGTGGCTGGGAAAGGACATCATATGATTTTATTTTTCTTGTATCTCGATCAATCGATTTATTATCTTGATTGATCGACTTAGTATCTCGACCAATTGAGTTTTCTATCTCGATTGATCAACTTAGTATCTCGAGCGATCGACTTATTATCTCGACAGATCAACTTAGTGAAAAGGATTTTTCAAGCAGTGTCAGTAGTATATAAGGGACGATTCATGCCTCATTACCAGGGGCTTTACAGCAGCTAGTGATAAATTCCCATACGAACCAGAGCTTTTGCCAGAACAACCTTTTCCTGTCAGTAGTATATAAGGGACGATTCATGCCTCATTACCAGGGGTTTTACAGCAGCTAGTGATAAATTCCAATAGGAACTGGAGCTTTTGCCGGAGCAACCTTTTCCTGTGTAAAACTTTGGCTGCTTGAAGTTATCTCTTTCACCATTGTTTTACTGGAAATTTCGAAAGGGAATGGGCTAATAAAACTGCTGCCGAGCATTAAATTTAACATGTGACAGGCGATTATTTTGCATATTTCATCAGAAATTGGTCATGTGACAGTGGAAATGATAATCGTCTCAGTTTAATAGCCACTGTTCATGGCTGAAATTCTGTCACAGCATATCTTAACCAATACACAACTAAGTCATAAAAACATTCCAGTAGATTGTTTCTCCTGGATGTGTTTTTCTTAGCAAAAAGTGTACTCACCCCTGTCTTTCCGACCCTTAATAGCCACTGTTCATGGCTGAAATTCTGTCACAGCATATCTTAACCAATACACAACTAAGTCATAAAAACATTCCAGTAGATTGTTTCTCCTGGATGTGTTTTTCTTAGCAAAAAGTGTACTCACCCCTGTCTTTCCGACCCTTTTCTCTGCTCTGCATTCTTTTTGTCACTCAGGTTTAGAGTATATATGAATAACCGATGTGGTCAAGTGAGCTAAAAGGGTGCAAATTGGTGAAAATAAATTAACTCTCCACACACAGACATCAAAGTAGCAAAATACAAATTTATCCTCTCTTCCTAAACTATGAATTTACCCAAATTAGTCTTGTGTGATCTCAATGATCTCTATCAAACAAGACTGAATTGGTTAAATTTCAAGGTGCATTACTGCGTGGAGGGCATGAAAAAAATTGCTGCTTGAAATTCCGTTATATGTATTTTGATATCAGTGTATAGAGGTTTAAGTTTTACCCAATTCAGAACTTATTAACCCTTTATATAACAAGAACAGAAAATAACTGCAAAAAAAATTGGTGAATAACTAAAACTTTGTATTATTCATCAGATAGTTGCATCTAAGCACTTAGTTCTACGAACTGCACCTCAGAAGAAATCAGCGACAGTACTTGTCTTTTTCAAATTTCTCGGATGCCATAGAATTAAGAAAGGACGCTGGTTTTATTTACATTGGCCTGGCGGGGGTTCGAACCCACGCCGAGAGAGTTTCCTTCAGCACCAACCGCCTAGCGAAACTATACTGAACCACGCACACCACTCGGCCACCAACAGAGGTCTGTCGGTGGCCGAGTGGTGTGTGTGGTTCAGTATAGTTTCGCTAGGCGGTTGGTGCCGAAGGAAACTCTCTCGGCGTGGGTTCGAACCCCCGCCATGCCAATGTAAATAAAACTTTGTATTTTGAAATCTGATGTCTTAAAAACACAGCTTATGACAACATACAGGAGTAAGCTCAATGTCTTATACAGTACTGGAGAGTGAATTAATTAGAGTGAATTAAAACACTTGTGGAATGCAGTTTCCACCCAGATAATACCAGTTGATTTCTGTGGTAATGCATGAGAATGGACAAGTACAGTTTTAGCAAATGGACCTCTGGTCTCAACCCAGAGGTCTATTGGCTGAAACTCGGCTGGAAGTGCAATGCTTTTTCCCAGACAAAGAGCTTTTATCTGGTGGAAACTCCTCTCCACAAGTCATTTAGTGATAATCCACTCTCCATGCAGTGTAAGGTAAAAAATTAAAAAAATAATAAAAGGTGAAAATTGATTTGGGGGAATAGTTTTGTCTGGTTATACATTACAAAGAGGTTTAATGAAGACTTGAATGTTTCCAAACAGAACTTGTACATAAAACATGGCTCCTCCTATCAGTGAAGCCTCGAAAGATACTAAGCAACTTTACCTTTCACAAATTATTAGTGGAAAACCTGAAGCAACTAGAGGGGACTCGACCAAGCAAACCCATATTGCTCTAAAAGCATATCCTGAACTTTCTTTGTAATACTATGATCCTGATCATTGACCTCCAAAATGAATAGGTGTGCCTGCTTTTATTTCCTTGAGTGCACACAGATAACATACACCAGTGTTATAGGCTCCTGAGAAAATTCGAAATTCAATTCAAAAGTCCATATTTGAAAATTTTCGAATATACTTCGGCCATAACAGTGAATTTATTTATTGATGTTTTTAAGGTCACATATTTATGCACAATGGCTAACCATGACCGTGACAGTTTTAAGGGTGGAGGAAGCCGGAGTACCCGGAGAGAACCACCGAGCAACGACGAGCAGCTGGTAGCTCCCCAACATCGTAACTTCGCACTGCAGCACAGGCAGGGTTAGATTGGTTGAAGACATGCGTACCATCGACGTGCAGTACGCCTTAGTACACGGCGTCATCGTGCCCCCACGCAGGCAATGGAGATGAAGTGTCTTGCCCAAGGACACAACGTGGTTGCCGCAGGTGGGATTAGAACCGAGGACCTCTCGGCTTGCATCCTGCACCTCTACCTACTGAGCCATCGCGCTCCCCCATAACAGTGAATGTTTACAGATTGTAATTGATCACATTATTTTATATTGAGTATTATTCTGAGTAGAAACGTAACTGACTTGTAGAGGTAACAGTGTTTGTAGCGATGTAGCTACAACTGTACAACAGTTGTACGTAGCTACATTGCTACAAATACTATTACCGCTACAACTGTTCATTTCAACTTATGGTGCATTATGACCAGTGACCATTTATAAAAAGTTTTGAACTTTGAAAAATTATTCAGCTGTTCAACTTCAATAAATGATTTTTTCCACAACATGCATATGATCACATTATTTTATATTGAGTATTGTTCCGTTTGACCACAATTACTGGATACATCGTCAAAAGTAAGGTTTTCTAAAAGAATACCTCTGATTATTATATAAACAGAAGTAGAGCAGGCTTTAATTTACAAGCGAATCTACTCCCTTCGGTATTGAATTATCATTTTGTTTTAGTCATTCTGCATTTTTATGTAAAAATGAAAGTGTCAATGACACTGTAGTTTAACTTGTGTTGTGTTTGATGAAAAGGATAATGTTTAATGTTTATGAAAGGATTGTGAAATAAGACAAGAATTGTGATAATTGGGAATATGTTAATTTCTGTTCCCTGTATGCTATGTTTTTAATAAAAATAATATGAGATGTACACTGTACTAAAGAGCTGAGGGATGGGTTAATATGACCTCACAGTTAATGTATGTGGCCCTCACAGTTAACGTATGTCAACGAAAGTTACCAAGTTACAGTGGAATTATTCCAAAACGAGTCAACCTATCAAATTACTTTGAAATCCCTTCACAAATATGACCTGTAGACTGTGCTAAAAGTTTTCAGGCTTCAGGCCTGTGTAGCCATGATGGTAGACCGATTGCAACTAAAAGGGGGACGTCCTCATCTCGATATTATACTGAGTCATTCTACTAAGTTACAATCAAATACGACCTGTAGTCTGTGCTAAAGTTTTTTGGGTTTTGGGCTTGGGAAGCCATCATGGTTGAATGATCGTGACCAAAAGGGGACGTTGTCATCTGGGCATAATCTAGAGTGATCCTACAAAGTTACAATGAAATCCCTTCATATATATGACCTATAGACTGTGCCCAAGGTTTTCGGGCTTCGGGCCCCTGAAGCCATCACAGTTGACCAAACATGACCATAAGGGGATGTCATCATCTAGGCATTATATGGAGACAACCTAACGAGTTACAATGAAATCCTTCCATAAATACGACCTATAGACTATGCTAAAGGTTTTGGGGTTTTGGGCTCGGGAAGCCATGAAGGTTGAATGATCGCAACCAAAAGGGGACGTTCTCATCTAGACATTATTAGGAGATATCCTACCAAGTTACAATGAAATCCCTTCATAAATATGACCTCTAGACCGTGCTCAAGGTTTTCGGGCTTCAGGCCCCTGTAGCTGTCACAGTTGCCCAATTGCGTCCAAAAGGAGAGGTTTTCATCTAGACATTATATGACGTCAAACTACTAAGTTACAATGAAATGACCTGTAGACTGTGCTAAAGGTTTTCGGGTTTTGGGCTCAGGCAGCCATCTTGGCTGAATGAGCACAACCAAGAGGGGACATTCTAATCTGGACATCATCTGGAGTGATCCTACGAAGTTACAATGAAATCCCTTCATAAATATGACCTGTATACTGTGCTCCAGGTTTTTGGGCTTCGGGCACCTGTAGCCGTCACAGTTGACCAATCATGACCAAAAGGGGATGTCATCATCTAGGCATTATATGGAGTCAACCTAACAAGTTACAATGAAATCCTTCCACAAATATAACCTATAGACTATGCTAAAGGTTTTTGAGCTCGGGCAGCAATCAAGGCTGAATGATCGCGACCAAAAGTGGAAGTTCTCATCTAGACATTATTTGGAGTCATCCTACCAAGTTACAATGAAATCCAAATTTTATAGTAAATTTCCTTTCTTATTATACCTACCACAATTGTTTACTTCAGGCTTGCACTACAGTGGAAGTCCCTAACTCGGATATAATACTCTCTATTTTTGTCTTTCCCAAGCATGTTGGGAAAGAAAAGTGGTGCAAAAGCACCAATAAAAAAATAAGCCAAAACTGGGTCGAGTGCAACCGGCGCAGACCCAGTACGGGACGCTCTCTCCCAAGTACAACTCCACGACTTCCGTTGCCAGTGCACATATACCGTCTCTAAAGACTCATTCTTTTTGAATCCGTAAACGTTAGAGTTATGTGATCAGCGGGGAGGAAAGATTCTTTACCCGTAAAGAAGACGGGAGGGCCTCCATGTAAACAATTGTGGTAGGTATAATAAGAAAGGAAATTTACTATAAAATTTAGATTTCTTATCAACCTACTCACAATTGTTTACTTCAGGCTGAATAGACAAAAGGCTGGAGGGAATCGCATAACCAACCCCCACATAACCCCAGTGCACTGGAACCGTGAAGTAGAAGGAAGAGGTCCCGAGGCTTATCAACCATAATGTCGCAATCATTGGTAAAGGACAATGAAAAGAGACATATGCGCCTGTGTGACACACAGACAGAAAAAGGGCAGTAACAGCACAAGGCTGAAACCGACCTTCAAGAAGCCTAATGGCTATGGCAGACAACAGCCTGAGCAGAAGAAAGAGGAACCAGGGCAAAAAGGTCCTCCGACTGCTCCTGCAACTGGCGCAAATAAAAGGTGGAGAAAGTAGAAGCATTTCTCCAGTAGGCTGCCTGCATAACATCCGACAACTTGACGGAGTTAGAATAAGCCCAAGAGGTAGACAGTGCCCGCACCTCGTGGGCAGAAATACGATTGGTAATACAATCGCCAGCTGCTAAATGACTATAAGCCGTACGAATAGCAAGACAAATCCATCGAGAAATGGATTGAGGAGAGATCTTCTGTCGACCCGGAATGAGAGACAGAAAAAAACCGTTTTCTGCCTTTCCGTATGAAGCGTGTCCGATCAAGATAAATGCGAATAGCACGGACCGGACAGAGCAAAGGGCGAGTACCCTCAACAGAAGGAAGAGCCCTGATACAGATAGGAGGAGGAGTAGTATCTGGTAACTGATTCTTAGCCAAAAAGGAGCAATCAGTGGTAAAAGTAACACTGTTGGGAGAGCTCCTAAAAAAGGCCGGGTCAACCGAGAGGGCGTGAAGCTCACTAACCCGTCTGGCCGAAGCAAATGCCATCAGAAAAGCCGTCTTATATGTGAGAAAATGCATATCCACCTGGGATAAAGGTTCGAACGGCGCCCCCCCCCCCCCCCCCCCAAGCTAAGCAGCACCCACGAAAGATTCCATCGTGGAGTAAGCTGCAAAGTCCGAGGCTTTTCAAAGAAAAGTGCTGAACAAGCTTGGAGAGGTAAGGATTAGTGCCGATACGACGCTTCCCCACATAAGAAAAAGTCTCTGAAAGCATAGACCTGTAACCCTTGATGGTAACAGGCTGGAGACCCCGAGAATCAAACAGATATACCAGAAACTCCGCAATCTGTGAAATCGAAGGATTGGCATAATCAATAGAGTGATCAGCACACCATCGACAGAAGACCTTTCATTTAGCTGCATAAGCTAAACCAGTGGAGTGCCTCCTTGAAGAAGAAATGCACTCCACTGCTCGTCTCGAAAAACCTCTATGGAGGAGACAGGACCTGACAAAAGATATGCGTGAAGGCACAACGAAGTCGGGTGGACGTGAAACCTCCTCGGGCGACCTTGACAAAGAAGGTCGCGACGTAGCGGGAGACGTGCCGGAACCGCCGCCATCAGCGAGCGGAGCTGATTGATCCACACCCGCTGAGGCGACAGGGGAGCAATCAGAATGATTCGACAACTGCAGGTTCAAATTTTGGCGAGAACCTGAGGAAGAATCGGAACCGGCGGGAAGGCGTAGCCGACTAGAACGTTCCAATCGAGTGACAGAGCGTCCATGGCAAAAGCCAGAGGATCTGGACACGTGGACACGAAAGTGTCCACCTGATGGTTCCAATGAGTCGCAAAGAGGTCGATGTGGGGACGGCCCCAGAGATCGCAAAGCGACTGGAACACTGCCCTGTGAAGCATCCACTCGGTGGAAATAACCCTGCCCTGTCGGGACAGGGAGTCGGCTAGGACATTCAGACGACCGGGAATGTGACGAACAACCACTACGGCGTGAACATCCTGAGCGAGCAGTAGAAGATCCTGAGCTAACTCGTACATCGGAACCGAGTGCGTGCCGCCCTGGTTCCGAATGTAAGCAACCACTGTCGAATTGTCGGATAGTAGAAGGACCTGGCGATTCGACAGGTGAGGGATCCACTGCCTGAAACTCAGAAGAAGAGCAAGAAGCTCCTTCTGGTTGATGTGTAGAGCTGCTTGATCCTGGTCCCACATCCCGTGTAGGGAAAGACCGAGAGGATCCAACGTCGCACCCCATCCGAGATCGCTGGCATCTGCCGTCAGAACGCGATCGGACGTGAGTATGTCCAGTGGAACAGCCTGCGTAATCCACTGAACATCTGTCCAGGGAAGAAGGTGAGGATACAGAGAGTCCGGAAACGGAAGCGCCTGATCCAGAGAATCTACATTCGGCCTCCAACGACTGAGCAGAAAGTGTTGGAGAGGTCTGACACGCAGCCGACCTAGAGGAATGAGATCCGTCACTGAACCGCAGAGACCGATCATCCGGAGAAAACTCCGAGCGGTCGCGGACCTGGACTGGGACAGAGTCAGAGCAAAAGCTGAGAGAATCACAGCCTTGGCCTGGGGAACCGCCACCAAATTGAATTTGGTTTGGAAAGACATCCCCAGAGAGACAGAAAGACATGACAAAACGACTGAGAAGGGACCAGGTCCGACTTCTCCTCGTTGACTCTGAATCCTAGCGACGTGAGCAAGCTCAACAGAGTGGCGACATCCGATTCCAGTAAGGCAGCATTGGAATGCCTCTGGAGGATATCGTCCAGATATGCCGAAGTAGTCACCCTGGACTGTGTGCGATGGAACGCTATCACATGCGACATCAGTCTGGTGAACGCCCAAGGAGCCAGGTTGAGGCCAAAAGGCGTGGCCTTGAACTGGTAAACTCGCCCCAGAAAAGCGAACCTGAGATACCTCCGTGACGCCCGATGCATCGGAACGTGGAAGTAAGTGTCTCGCAGGTCGATGCTGGCTGCGAAATCTCCCTGGTGAATTGATTGGCGGACCGACCTGAAAGTCTCCATGCTGAACTTGGGAGCAATGATAGACTGGTTCAGGATACTCAGATCGATAACCGGTCGGAGTCGGCCGTCCTTCTTCGGCACCAAGAACAGGCAGGAATAGAAACCCACTGACTGAACGTTCTTGACGACCTCGATCGCCCCCTTTGCCAGGAGATTGGCAATCTCCGTGGACAAAAGTTCCCGACGTAAAACGTCTGAAGGAACTGTGGTTGGAAGAGGCACCCTTGACAGAGTGGGGTGCCGCCGGAAGGATATGCGCAGCCCGGACCGAACAACATCTAACAGCCATGGATCGGATGTGATGGTGGTCCAATGGTCTGCGAACTCTGCTATCCTTCCTCCAACCTGGGACGAGTCGAGGTGAGGACCTTCATTTCGAGCCCCGACGAGGCCCACGAGAGGAGAAACCACCTCCTCTGCTAAATGAAGAATCCTGAGACTTCCCTCGATTCTGCAGACCCCTACCTTTACCCCGTGAGTAAGAAGTAGAGGCGGCGGCAGAAGGACCAGCCTTTTGCTTCACAGAGGAAGCAGAAGGGTACTTGTTAGGCTTGGAACGGCCCTTGCCTCCCCAAGAAGGCTGATCAAGCTGATGAAACAGCAGCTGATCTTTGGAATGACGTAGAAGGTCATCCCGGACCGTCGACACGGAACCATGGTAAAGTTGCGGACCTGCCAAAGAAGCAGATCGAAGAGCAGCACGCTGCTCCTCGGGAAGGGATCATCCTGTGTCCAGCACAGCGTCCCTTTGAACCAATTCCAAATTAGCCGCGTTACAGGCATGCGTGTGAGTAAGGTGCATAAGCGCCTTGGACAGCACACGCAAAGGAGCCTGTACCTCGTCAAACTTATCTGGAGGCAGAAAAGCAGCCAAAGCTCAGACGACGTGATCTGAGAGAGAAAGCATGCCAAGCATCTCTCTAGATAAGCCCAACGTGGACTCCAGAGTCGTCATTGGAATGACGGCAGACTTGGGCTTGGAAAGCCCAAGGGAAGTGGAGTCCTGATCCAGAACCATCAAAGTCTGGCAGACCGACGGATTGGCGGAATCGTAGGAACGATAACGCACAGGAGGCAAAAAGGTGTCAACCCTGGTGAAGAACGAAGTCTTCAAAGCCTTGGAATTCAGCTTGGAATCCAATGCTGAAAAAGCTTCAACCACCTGTACCGACTGGCACGGTCGAAGGCACCCAGAAGCAGGTCGATGATCGCGGCCAGGCTGACACTGTCGGCTGGTTAGCAGGTTTGAGATCTGGCAGAAACCCAAACACAAAGTCAAGAGCTGCCCCCAAGTCCGAAGACTGCTGGCCCTCGACCGCAAGCATGTCGGACTCCTCCCCAGAGTCGGAAGACACATAGCCCATCGTGGGCAAGCCAGCCGACGCCTCCCATTGTGTTGGAACACCAGAGGAATCAGAAACCGGCCTGTTTCCAATCCCGGGAGGCGGCGCCATAGGAGGTGCCTGGAAACCACTCATAGCCTCGCTGGAAGCAACAGGAAGGCTCTTAGAAAGAACCTGAGTGAGTAAGGAGAGGACCTCCCTAAGCTCACTGCCCGTACCGACCGGTTCGACAGGGGAGCAAACCGGCAAAGTGGCTTCACCTCTGACCCTCTTAACCAGCGAAGGGTCACGATCCTCCAAAACACCTGATGCGGGACGACGGGCGGCAGCCGAAACATCTGAAGGCAGACGTGTATAGGGGTACGATGCACCCCGAGGATCAATATGGCGAGAACTCATGAGAGTCACCGCGGACCTCTGCGGGGCAGAAGGTCCAGGCTGCACAAAAGGCGTTGGTCCCCCAAAACTGGTCGTGTGGCCAGAATGAGTAGACGGAAACGCCACGGAGTTCATAGTGTTTCCACTACGAACATCCGAATCCAAAGACACAACTGTGGTGCTCGACGGCGAAGAGACCACAGAGATGGGTTCGGCCGGCAGCCCCTTCCGACTTCGCCGAGTTGAAGTCAGGGAAGGCTGAGGCCGATATCCCACGTCTACAGTATCGGACATTCCTGCAGTCCCCTGCAGCAAAAAGCCGAGGCCGGCTGAAACAGACGACGAAGCAGACGGACCAGCAGTAGTAGTAAATACGTCGAGAGTCGTTGAGGCTGGTGAAATAGTGGAGAGAGCACACCGGCTCGGCTCCGAAGGAGGAGTCACAACCCTAGTGACAACCTCAGATGTCGACTGGAGGGGGACCGTAGTCCCAGAACCAGGCATCTCTTCACCAGAACACTCAACGGCTCCCGCAGTATCCACCACAGGAAAAGACTGCACATCCCCCATGGAGGAGGAATAACTCTCACCAGACAAAGTCAGCTCGGGAGGCCCCGAACGACCACGTTCTCCTTTCCCGCGGGAGCGGGAGGCACGGCCACGAGAACGAACGACACGGTTTACTGACGCCCAGAAGGTGGAAGACCATGTTCCACAGACACCACATGGCCGCTCGGCCGAACACCCATTACAGGAGGAACACGACGAATGCACATCGTCCACATGCTTTGGCAGCAGACATTGCCCACAAGGAATTGTCCTGGGCATGATAGAGGTGAGAGGAGCAGAGAAGGTGAAATCAGAAAACAGAACACCCCCAAAGAAGAGAGAAAGGTGACAGAAACAAAGACCCCAGACGGTCGACCGGGAACCACACAACAGGAAGACTACTCTCAAAAGAAAGAAGAAACACTGTAGGAGTGGTACCCCGCTGACACCTAACTCTAACACAATTAGAAAATTTTGCAAAAAAAGCATTAACAATAATTGTGAAATAATCTAAGTCCGAACCGCGTGGCACACGAAATTCGCGCGCGACTCGAGAGAGATCAAATAAAAATACATTATGGACATATAATAGAAAAGAGAATATAAAAAAAACACTGTTCCTGAGAATACAAAGGATACACTGTGGTATAATGAATCAGGAATCATCAAACATCAAGCTGGTGGAACACTGATAAGCGTGCAAAAACATCTCGACACGAAGCGGATTATAAAAAGAATGAGTCCTTAGAGACAGTATATGCGCACTGGCAACGGAAGTCGTGGAGTTGTACTTGGGAGAGAGCGTCCCGTACTGGGTCTGCGCCAGTTGCACTCGACCCAGTTTTGGCTTAATTTTTTATTGGTGCTTTTGCACCACTTTTCTTTCCCAACTTGCTTGGGAAAGACAAAAATAGAGTGTATTATATCCGAGTTAGGGACTTCCACTGTAGTGCAAGCCTGAAGTAAACAATTGTGAGTAGGTTGATAAGAAATCCCTTCATAAATATGACCTGTAGACTGTGCTAAAGGTTTTCGGGCATCGGGCCCCTCTAGCCGTCACAGATGCCCAATCACGTCCAAAAGGGGACTTTCTCATCTAGACATTATATGAAGTCAACCTACTAAGTTACAATGAAATCCCTCCTTAAATATGACCTGTAGACTGTGCTGACGGTTTTCGGGTTTTGGGCTCGGGCAGTCATCACGGTTGACAGATTGCGCCCAAATGGGGAAATTCTCCTCTAGACATCAGACGGAGTCATCCCACCAAGTTACAATGAAATCCCTCCATATTAAACATGACCTGCAGACTGTTCTAAAAGAATTTGGGTTTCAGGCTTGGGCAGCCATCACGGTTGCCAGATCATGACCAAAAGGGGACGTTCTCATCTAGGCATTATACAGAGGCATCCTACCAAGTTACAATGAAATCCCTTCATAAATACGACCTGTAGACTGTGCTAATGGTTTTTGGGTTTTGGGCTCGGGCAGCCATACCGGTTGACCGATCACGACCAAAAGGGGACGTTATCTAGACATGACCCCCAACCTGTATATGAAATTTCGTGATGATCAGACAAGAACTACGGGGTGTAGCCTGTGCTAAAGGAAAATGTGAACAGACTAACAGACTCACAGACTAACAGACTTCCACACGCGTGATGGCAATAGCTTATCTTGACTTTGTCAAGTTAAGCTAAAAATGGCTTCACGACTGAATGGAGTTGATCTGATTTCAAATGAGTCTTTTTTCCACGAAAACATGTGACAAAAGTGAGGTATCAGCCTTATCAGCCAGGTTCATGTAAAAATGTTTATTGCTGCAGCTTTGAAGCTACAAAGGCAACAATTCGAATAGTTTCAAATCAATAATAAGTATATTGGTTTATATCTCAATTTATAGTGTGGGAAGTGGTGAGGCGAAAAATGCACACTTAACTGTGTGTCTTTTAATAATCGAGGTTATTATTTTAGAAAACAAGAGGCCCCACAGGGCCTGAAGCGCTCATCTTGAACAGAACACAATATAGACAGAGCCGAAGAATGAGTACATTATGCAAGCCATCTCCATAGGCTACACTGTCAATCCTTGAGTCCCTCGGGAGTGACAAAAATAAACCGGGCATCACGCCTTTTCTTCAGTTGATCATAAAGTAAAATGTAGAGCTCCCCTATGAAACCCCTTGATACAACCTATGTGGATTAGTTTACACACCTCCAGAGGGTACTGAATACAAAATTTTTAATTCTTTAGCAAAATGGCCAATTCCGGCTCCCATAGGGAGCCCAAATATTAACCCAAGCTCTCGATTTGAACACAGTTGAATCTGACTTCCCTAGAGATGTTGTGTACCAAATATGTAAGCATTCTGACTGTTGGATCTGAAGAAGAGAAATTTTAAAGAAATTTCTTCATATTGCACCAAGTTAAAATTTGGGCTACCATAGCGAGCCCAAATATTAACCTATGGATCCGATTTGAGCAAACCTGAATCTGATCCTCCTAGATATGTTGGATACCAAATATGAAAGCATTCTGTCTAGTGGATCTGAAGAAGAGGATTTTTGAAGAAATTCCCTCATATTGTACTAAGTTAAATTTCAGGTCCCCATATGGAGCCCAAATATTAACCCAGGCACTCGAATTAAACAAACTGGAATCTGACTCTCCTAGAGATGTTGTATACCAAATATGAAAGCATTCCGACTGGTGGATCTGAAGAAGAAGATTTTAAAATAAATTTCCTCATATTGCACTAAGTAAAAATTTTGGCTACCATAGTGAGCCCAAATATATACCTAGGGATCTGATTTGAACAAACTTGAATTTGACCTCCCTAGAGATGTTGCATACCAAATATGAAAGCATTCTGACTGGTGGATCTGAAGAAGAAGATTTTTTTAAATTACCCCCCATATTGAACAAAGTTAAAATTTGGGCTTCTGTAGGAAGCCCAAATATTAACCTAGGGACTTGGTTTGAACAATCGTGATTCTGACCCTCATAACAATGATGTATACCAAACATTAAGAGATTCTGACTGGTGGTTCTGAAGAAGAAGATTTTTAAAGAATATTCCCCATATTACCCTATGTTAAAAATTAGGGCTCCTGTAGTGAGCCCAAATATGAACCAATGAGCTTTATTTCAACAAACTTGTATCTGACCCCCCTATGAAAGTTGTATACCAAATATCAAAAGATTCTGATGATTGGTTCTGGAGAAAAGATTTTTAAAAAATGTTTGCAAATATGCTGACTCAGCATTTTTTCGATGCCCATTACAGAACACCCTAACATAACCGATGGCAATTTTTTTTTTCCATTCAATTCTACTGGTCCTAAGGATACTTCATACCAAATAACAGCTCTCTGTTCCGTGTGGTTTGGGAAATATGGGCGTTTGAAAATATTTCTATTTTTAGCTCCCAGGGTTCCCATGGGGATGCAGGAATTTTTTTTTTTGCATGGGTCAAGTACTTATGACCCAATAATACCACATACCAAATTTGGTTCATACCGGACCATCGGTTCAGAAAATAGAAATTTTGGGCGGGGCCAAAAATCTTACCCCTCCCATTACAAAGCAAATTATTGCTTCACAAACTTTGTTTGAACAAACTTGATTCTACACCTCAAAAGGAATCTCCATACCAAATATCAAGTCATTTTACACACTGGTTCTTGAGAAGATTTTAAAAATATTTTGGAGCATTTTCCCCCACTCCCTGCCTATGGGGCTGGGCATGTTGAGTTGAACAAAAATGCTATGCCCCTTTGGGACCATCACTCACAAAAACTTTCACTTGAATTGGCCCAGTGGCTTTGGAGGAGAAGACCAAAACATGGTGCTGACGGACGACGGATAGACGACGGATGGACGACAGACGGATGGATAACAGACGGAGAGCGATGAGATTAGCTCATCTTGACTTTGTCTTTTGATGATGTATCCATTAACTGTGATTCGATTTGAAATTCGTTTCAAAATTCGATTTGTTTTCACCAATTCAATTTGATATTCGATTCAATCAAAATCGGCAATTTGCAGGTCCCTACAGTGTTAGTGAAAGCCCTACAAACTCTCTAGCGGCTATTATTGGTGTGTGTATCTTTGTTTGAACAAACTTGATTCTACACCTCAAAAGGAAGCTCCATAGCAAATATCAAGTTATTTTACACACGGGTTCTTGAGAAGATTTTAAAAATATTTTGGAGCATTTTCCCCCACTCCCTGCCTATGGGGCTGGGCATGTTGAGTTGAACAAAAATGCAATGCCCCTTTGGGACCATCACTCACAAAAACTTTCACTTGAATTGGCCCAGTGGCTTTGGAGGAGAAGACCAAAACATGGTGTTGACGGACGATGGATGGACGACAGATGGACGGACGACGGATAACAGACAGAGAGCGATGAGATTAGCTCATCTTGACTTTGTCTTTTGATGATGTATCCATTAACTGTGATTCGATTTGAAATTCGTTTCAAAATTCGATTTGTTTTCACCAATTCAATTCGATATTCGATTCAATCAAAATCGGCAATTCGCAGGTCCCTACAGTGTTAGTGAAAGCCCTACAAACTCTCTAACGGCTATTATTGGTGTGTGTATCTACCAGAAACAAGCTATTAACTGAAAATACAAAGTTTTAATTTTTGGAATTCACTAATAAAAACCTTTCCACAATCTATTACAGTCAGGAGCCATAACTTGATAAGCTGAGTTTAAATGCTTCTTGAGATTATCATTGGCTGGTTTTGGCCATTGCGTTGTATAAAGAGTTGCTATTATTGAGATTTACATTTAGGCCATACAGTGCACCAGGTTAGTTATGCAGTTAATAATGAATTTTTTTTATAACCAGACAGTGTGACTAACCCTGTGCAGTGCACATGGTTAGTCACATTTTCTGGATATAAAAAATTGGTAACTGCTATATCACACTGCAGTGTAAATGAAAATGCACACACACTAAGGCTGTGCATGCAGAGGGTTAGTTGCATAACAGAGAAGATCTTATTTCTAACCAGAAAGAAAAGAATGACTAACCCAGTGCATTGCACAGAGTTAGTTGATAAGCTAACATACTCTGGCTTACCATAGGCATTGCACAGGATTAGTTGACAGGCTGACATATCACACACATGAAACTATGCACTTACAAAGGCTGTAAAACTGTTACAAAGGGCGCAGGATTCAAGCATCTGATGGAAATACTTATACTGGATTGGGGAATTTTTAGCTCAACTTTGACGAAGACAAATTTGAGCTATTGTCATGGCCCGTCGTCCGTCTGTCCGTCTGTCCGTACGTCAACAATTGGCTATGGCTCGGGCTAGAGGTCGTATTTATGAACCGATTTTTATGAAACTTCTTGGGTACCTTTGTTATGACCGTGGGACGAGAACTAGTGTTTTTGGATGCGGTCCGAAATTCAAGATGGCTGCCAGCCGCCATTTTGTACCGATGATGCAGAAATCTGTTTTTTGTACAGAACTTCCATATGAAAGCTCTGATTTGAATAATTTTTTGTATGAATGTTTAGTACCATGGGGTACATCACATATAATACGTTTTTTTTTCTCGTGCATAAATTGTGCAAATTAGACTAATTTTGATGTTTTTTGGTGTTAATTTCAGCACTGTAAGTGCAAATGCCAATACGGCTCGGGCTAGAGGCCGTATTTATGAACCGATCTTTACGAAACTTCTTGGGTACCTTTAGTATCACCGTGGGACGAGAACGAGTGTTTTTGGGTCCGGTCCAAAATTCAAGATGGCCGATGGTAGCCATTTTGTACAAAATTAGGTGCAATCAGATTTTTGCACAGAACTTCCATATGAAAGCGCTGATTTGAATAATTTTTTGTGTGAATGTTTAGTACCATGGGATACATCACATATAATACGGGTTTTTTTCTCATGCAGAAATTATGCAAATTAGATGAACTTTGATATTTCAGTGCGACTTACACACATTAAGTACACATGTCAATACGGCTCAGAATTGAGTCTGTATTTATGAACTGATCTTCACGAAATGTCTTGGGTACCTTTGTTATCACCTTGGGACAAGAACGAGTGTTTCTGGGTGCGGTCTAAAATTCAAGATGGCTACCAGTGGCCATTTTGTACCAAAATTAGGTCTAATCAGTTTTTTGTACACAACTTCTATACAGCTCAGACTAGAGGCCATATTTATGAACCAATCTTTACGAACCTTGTTGGGTACCTTTGTTATCACCGTGGGATGAGAGCGAGTGTTTTTGGGTGTGGTCCAAAATTCAAGATGGCCACCAGCAGCCATTTTGTACCAAAATTAGTGCAATCAGTCTTTTGTACAGAACTTCTGTATGAAAGTTCTGATTTGAATAAATTTTTGTATGAATGTTTAGTAACATGGAATACATCACATATTCTAAGGGGTTTTTTTCGTGCAGAAATTATGCAAATTAGATGAACTTTGACTTATTCAGTGCTACTTGCACAATGTGAGCACACATGTCAATACGGCTCAGGGTAGAGGCTGCATTTATGAACCAATCTTCACAAAACTTCTTGGGTACCTTTGTTATCACCTTGGGACGAGAATGAGTGTTTCTGGGTACGGTCCAAAATTCAAGATGGCTGCCAGTGGCCATTTTGTACCAAAATTAGGTCCAATCAGTTTTTTGTCACAAGTTCTATACAGCTCGTATTTATGAATTGATCTTCACAAAACTTCTTGGGTACCTTTGTTTTCACCTTGGGACAGGAACGAGTGTGTTTTGCAGTGCCTTTGTTATCACTGTGCTGTAAATATTTTGGGGTTCAGTCAGACCCACTCTGGGACTCAAAGTTTTCTTTTCTAGTTTAGCATCTGACTGTCACCCACCTTTACAATACTTTACCTATACATTTGTTACAGGCAACGGTCAGTATTTATGTACAGACCATTACAATACTTTATATGTACCTTTGTTATCAGGTCATTACCTAGATGTTTGTCATTGCTGTGTCACATACTATACATGTGCATGTCTTTGTCTTGACAAGTTGAGCTACAGTGTCATTGACACTTTCATTTTTAATGTGAATTCCAAAAATGAAAACGTATTGTATTTTCAATTGTAATTAATCAGATAAATTCGGACTTGTTGTTCTTTCTGAACCTGTAATTTGATTTGCTGGTAGTCGGTCAGCTCCGTGCTCTAATCTCAGGTAAATACACCCTTACAATGCTCTAATTGCCGGAAATGGGTCAATTAGAACATACCTGTATCCATGCGATCTTCCTTCTCTCTTATGAATTTTTACGTCACCTGAGTCACAAATCGAACACAGTCAGTAAATTCTATCATGGCAAATAGACCAAGATCGAAAATGACATTTTTTTTTATTGTTTTTCTTCAAATAAAACAGGTTTGGAGAATTTTTTCACTTCTAATGACGACAGGAGTTACAATGGAGAAAAACATCTCTTGTTTCGTTAGAAATTCAGGAATTTGACTATGGAAAACCATTTCCATAGACAAATTCCCAAATGTCTAACTCAACAAGAGACGCTTATATCCTAATTAATGGCTTGTTCAGAAAGAAAAAATCATTGCAAACAAATTGATAATTATTACACAGGTTTACTGACCTTTTCTTTGTGTTTGATATCTTTGGCGTTTGCATATTCTGAATTTCTGTTTTACTCAAGTTCTGCAAAATAATATATAAATATAATGTTACTGGAACATACCATCATAATGCTGAAATTGGATTAAGTCCGATTATTAATTTACATGTACAATGTATACACACTTTTACTAAGGCACAGTAAATAAGAATTTCTATTCTCCAATCGAATATTGAATCGAATTGCGAGTCTGAATTTGACATCAACATCAAATCAAAATCAAAAAGCAAAGTTGTACCTGTTGGTCATAGAGTGGAACTTATTTGAAGGAGGAGAGTGCTGCAGATTCTGTATTCCAGAAGGAACGTGTAGCAACAAACTTCTTAGTGTGGGAGAGACAGGTGACTACAAGCATATGGGGGTTAGTATAAACATATCCTTGTGCCTTGCGCATGCTACTGGTGGCATGAGAAACAAGGTCACAAGTTACATTCCTATAACTGGACTTAAACAAGAGGCATGTTACATCCCAACGCTCACCTACATTCGCGCTTGATAATGTCGTTCCAATGTAACATGCCTAATATTTAGTTAATATAAATCATTAACTAGGCATCAAATGATTAATGTGGTTTATGTGATTGCTTTGGAAAGTCTACATTTCTGCATTTATTATATATCAATTCAACATAGAATCATTGGATACATCTTTTAGAAATGTTTATGATTAAGAATATGAATCGTGAGGCCAGATATTAAATCATAAATAAGAATTAGGAAAGGCTTTCATAAATCACTGAAATTTTAATTGAAGTACATTCATTGATTAAAGAGGAGTTGCGGAAAAACATTTGTTCAAGAAAGTGACTATAAGTCCCAACAAAAATACATCACATCAACAACTAAAATAAGCCTTAATGTTACTAGTAACAAGTATGAGAAAGTATTAAATAATAAAAAAAAAAGTTAAAAAATTTTTTTTTAAAGAAAGTGAATATAAGTCCCAAAAATCCCCGTCAAATTCCTCAAATATGCATGTAATAAGGGCGCAACGTTACCGCAATGTAGTTCAGTAACCCATGCGTGCAATATCAATTGCCTGGAAAGACACATAGAAACAGAACTCACCTTAACACCTCACCTTAACACAAACTTTTAGAACTTAAAATTGAGTAAGTCAGACAAAAACGTGAACATTGTGATTGAAAAAAAGAAAAGAAATCAGTTAAATTTCTGCATACAGTAGGGTTAATACCTACAGTTGTTATTGAAATGAGAAAATAAACAGTAATGAGAGGTGAAGGCACCACAATCGCACAAAAGCTGACTTTAACGCAAATTCTTACAACATCTAAACGCTAATTCTTACAACAAGTTTTGGCAAAAAATCAGCCTCAAATTCCTCAAATATGCATGTAATGAGGGTTAAATATTACTGCAATGGAGTTCAGTAACCCAAGTGCAGAATATTAATCGCCTGGAAAGACACATAGAAACACAACTCTCCTAAACACAAAGTTTACAAAGTTTTACAACTTAAAATTTACTAAGTCCGAGAAAAACATGAAAATTTTGACTGAAAAAAAAGAAAATTTCCGTTAAATTTCTGCATACAGTAGGGTTAATACCTACAGTTGTTATTGAAATATGAAAATCAACAGTAATGAGAAGTTAAAGCAGCACAATCTGCACAAAAGCTGACTTTAACGCAAATTCTTACAACACCTAAACGCAAATTCTTACAAGAACTTTTGGCAGAAAATTTTAGCTGAAATTTGGAAAAAGGTCATAGTATCAGGGTTAAATACTGTTCTGATAGTCCCCTACAACCTACATATGCAATATCAAAGGCCTGAGCCCACTGATCTTTGAGAACTCACCTTAACACCTCACCTTAACACAAACTTTTAGAACTTAAAATTTACTAAGTCCGAGAAAAACATGGAAATTTTGACTGAAAAAGAAGAAAATTTCCGTTAAATTTCTGCATACAGTCGGGTTAATACCTACAGTTGTTATTGAAATATGAAAATCAAGAGTAATGAGAAGTTAAAGCACCACAATCTGCACAAAAGCTGACTTTAACGCAAATTCTTACAACACGTAAACGCTAATTCTTACAACAAGTTTTGGCAGAAAATCAGCCTCAAATTCCTCAAATATGCATGTAATGATAGTTAAATATTACTGCAATGGAGTTCAGTAACCCAAGTGTAGAATATTAATCGCTTGGAAAGACACATAGAAACACAACTCACCTAAACACAAAGTTTACAAAGTTTTACAACTTAAAATTTACTAAGTCCGAGAAAAACATGAAAAACATGAAAATTTTGAGTGAAAAAAAAGAAAATTTTCGTTAAATTTCTGCATACAGTAGGGTTAATACCTACAGTTGTTATTGAAATATGAAAATCAACAGTAATGAGAAGTTAAACCAGCACAATCTGCACAAAAGCTGACTTTAACACAAATTCTTACAACACCTAAACGCAAATTCTTACAACAACTTTGGCAGAAAATTTTAGCTGAAATTTGGAAAAAAGTCGTAGTTTCAGGGTTAAATACTGTTCTAATAGTCCCCTACAACCTACATATGCAATATCAAAGGCCTGAGCCCACTGATGTTTGAGAAATTCACCTTAACATTAAATCTTACAATATTGGACACACCGGACGCCGACGCCCGAGGTTATCACAATAGCTCACCACATCTTACAGATGTAGGTGAGCTAAAAATGGAGTGCAGGATTCCCCACACTTGCCTTTTTTCGTACTGTTGTAACAATGTAACTTGTAAGGCAGACAAGCATACTGATAACCTGATTGAACTAAAAATGCAACAGACAGCAACTATTCTTTCTTCTCTGCATCATGATTTTGCTGATAGAAGATAGTTTTTTGCTATCATCCCATCGGGAAAAAAAAAGAGAAAATATATGAATCAGGAAGCCAGTTTGATGACAATCCTGAATCAGGTCCACAATGTCATCATCAAATTAATCTTCAAAGCTTTCCAGGGCATTAACACGTACATGTACCCGATAGAGAATTTCGACCAGTTCATGACAGGTTTCGGATCTGATCGAAATTCTATGTCTGCTGCCCGAAACACAGTAATTTGTCAATCTTACGTTGTGATTATTATTTGGGGAAAAAGGAATAATAATAATAATAATAATAATAATGCAATGTTAACATCTAGAATCCACTGAAGTGCTCTCTGACTTATATAATTACCCCATATCATAGGCATAACACCCTTTGTTCATTCTATGACATTCTCAGCTCAACTCTAAGGAGTATACTGCCGGTGCTCCACAGACAGGCAAACAAGGCAAGTGCCTAAACAGGTCCATATATTACACCTAAGGTATGGTGAGGATTGCGTAGTACTGGTGAACATTCCCATTGTTCACAGCTGGCATGTGATTCAATGTCGCAGAGTAACACACTCAAACTTCACTGACCGCACACCAGCCACTACTATGGGTAGCACCCGAATCAATCGCTCAGTGGTCACCCATCAAAGGATTAACATTGTTTAACTTCGGTGATCTAATGAGAACCGGTCTTGCTTTGCCAGTGCTCACAATAAGTTTTCAGTAACACAGGAAGAGTATTAAGTTATTAACCTTTGTCAATAACTTGTGTTGAACGAGTGGTTACCCTGGTAGCCTCTTATACATCTCCTTATACAGTGAAATGGGTGAGTGTACCTTATATTTGTGGGGAGGTTCTGAGATAATTTAATTCTACAAGCTTGTAGGACTGTAGGATTAATTTATCAATTATCCTCCTGTCCTGTTAAGTGTTTAATGTGTTGTCTGCTTACAGACTGTCAGCATTTTCTTCACACAAAAAATATGCAAAGCATCTCTCGATGGTAAAAAAATGTTGTTTTTTCTTCAGTGAGACATCTAGCCCCCTTTTCTTGCAGACATGAGTTTTTCAATGTGCACTTGTTTTTTTTAAAATCACAGACAGGTACACAAGTCATTTTTTGAAAAAAAATTCTGTGATTAAGTGGAATAGAAAGAAAATTCAGGTGTGGGTGGATGGGGGGGGGGGAGAGGGGAATAAAGGAGGTGGTTGATAGTCTTTATATTGTAAGTGGTTGATAAACTAGTTTATCCCATAAATGGATGTCTATTTGAACAATAAAAGTCTTGGAAATTTTTTTACTTTATTCACCTAGTGGCAGCTGCTAGTAGGCTGATAAATTTTTATTCCTATAGTAGAGACAGACTTGTTGACCTCTGACCTCTACCGCGTTCATGTTGTCATGACCTGTTTTACGTTTGTGGGAAACATAATGAACCGACGTTTATCAAACGTTGACCATCGCTGAAATGTTTAGTTTTAGAATATATGACATATTTTCAACTCTGTCTAACAATAAAACGAATAACAAGTAATAAAGAAAGCACAAAGTAAATCAATCAAAACCAAGCATTGAAAAGCATACAAGTTCGCTTGTGAAAGGCGGGGACATGATGAGTGACGTTTCATTTTCCATATTAGGAAAGTGTAAATAAACAAATGCACGTGTCGTCTGCTTTATTTATAAAACTCAAGTTGAATTGACGACGAAAAAACCCAAAATAAACAACGAAAATAAGAAAGATAAACATTGTTCATTTAATAAAATATTTTTGCAACTTTAGCTTAAGTTTGTAGGGAGTTATTTATAGACAGAAATGTATCCCTGCATCTTGAATATTTTTGGCAGTTTTGCTTGTCAATCTGATTGGACCAAAGTGCTCCTCACATCTCGCAGTATTTTGTAGCGAGTAACAGCATGATATGACTGCGATTGCCCTGTAAATGATTTATGGGATAAACAAAATAAACGTATGGTGTTTTCAAGTAAAAAATTTATTCTACTTGTAGGATTAAGAGGCTCATCGGTTTCATTCTTAATCCTACTCGTAGAATAAATTCTTTACTTGAAAACACTATACGTTTATTCTATATTTATCTTCCCCATGGGGAGATGTATACGGAGGGGAGATATTGGAGTATACCAGACAGAAAGGATTAATATACTGCTCACTACATTTACATGTCCAGAGAACAATTAACTAGTAGAGTGCTGAATTATTTTTGGTCATCAAAGTTTGTTCACATATCTTGTTACAATCTATGGGTGAGTGCCAATAGTCACCCTCCCATAAACTATAACAAGGCAAATCCTAACAGACTGAATAATTTTACTTCAAAGGTTATATGTAGAATATCCACTGAATATGAATCCTTTAAGTTGCAGTACCATCACTTCAGAATAAAGCACAAATATCTAAATTTTATAGTAAATTTCCTTTCTTATTATACCTACCACAATTGTTTACTACAGGCTTGCACTACAGTGGAACTCGGAAAATATACTCTCTATTTTGATCTTCCCCAAGAGATTTGGGAAAGAAAAGTGGTGCAAAAGCACCAAGAAACAAGAGGCCCCACGGGGCCTGAAGCACTCATCTTGTACAGAACACAATTTAAACAGAGTCCAAGAATGAGTCTACATTAAGCAAGCCATCTCCATAGGCTACACTGTCAATCCTTGAGTCCCTCAGGAGTGACAAAAATAATCTGGGCATCATGCCTTTTCTTCAGTTGATCATAAGTAAAATGTAGAGCTCCCCTATGAAGCCCCTTGATACAACCTATGTGGATTAATCTTAGTACCTCTAGAGGGTTCTGAATACAAAATTTTTAATTCTTCAGCAAAATGGCCAATTCCGGCTCCCATAGAGAGCCCAAATATTACCCCAGGCTCTTGATTTGAACACAGTTAAATCTGACTTTCCTAGAGATGTTGATTACCGAATATGAAAGCATTCTGACTGTTGGATCTGAAGAAGAGAAATTGTAAAGAAATTTCTTCGAATTGCACTAAGTTCAAATTTGGGCTACCATAGCGAGCCCAAATATTAACCTATGGATCCGATTTGAACAAACTTGAATCTGACCCCCCTAGAGATGTTGTATACCAAATGTGCAAGTATTCTGACAAGTGAATCTGAAGAAGAAGATTTTTGAAGAAATTCCCTCATATTGTACTAAGTTAAATTTCATGTTCCCATATGGAGCCCAAATATTAACCTAGGCACTCGAATTGAACAACCTGGAATCTGACCCCCCCTAGAGATGTTGCATACCAAATATAAAAGCATTCCGACTGGTGGATCTGAAGAAGAAGATTTTTAAAGAAATTTCCTCATATTGCACGAAGTAAAAATTTGGGCTACCATAGTGAGCCCAAATATATACCTAGGGATCTGATTTGAACAAACTTGAATCTGAACCCCATAGAGATGTTGCATACCAAATATCAAAGCATTCTGACTGATGGATCTGAAGAAGAAGATTTTTTTAAATTACCCTCCATATTGAACAAAGATAAAATTTGGGCATCCGTAGGAAGCCCAAATATTAACCTAGGGACTTGGTTTGAACAATGGTTCTGGAGAAAAGATTTTTAAAAATTTTTGCAAATATGCTGACTCAACATTTTTTCGATGCCCATTACAGAACACCCTAACATAACCGATGGCAATTTTTTTTACCATTCAATTCTACTGGTCATCAGGATACTTCATACCAAATAAAAGCTCTCTGTTCCGTGGGGTTTGGGAAATATGGGCATTTGAAAATATTTCTATTTTTAGCTCCCAGGGTTCCCATGGGGATGCGGGAATTTTTTTTTTTTGCATGGGTCAAGTACTTATGACCCAATACTACCACAAACCAAATTTGGTTCATACCGGACCATCGGTTCAGAAAATACAATTTGGGGCGGGGCCAAAAATCTTACCCCTCCTATTACAAAGCCAAATATTACTTCACGAACTTCGTTTGAACAAACTTGATTCTACACCTCATATGGAAGCTCCATAGCAAATATCAAGTCATTGTACACACTGGTTCTTGAGAAGAAGATTTTTAAAATATTTTGGAGCATTTTCCCCCACTCCCTCCCTATGGGGCTGGGCATGCCGAGTTGAACAAAAATGAAATGCCCCTTTGGGACCATCACTCATACAAACTTTCACTTGAATTGGCCCAGTGGCTTTGGAGGAGAAGACCAAAACATGGTGTTGACGGACGACGGACGGGGAGCGATGAGATTAGCTCAGCTTGACTTTGTCAAGATGGGCTAAAAATAAGCCAAAACTGGGTCGAGTGCTATCGGCGCACACCCAGTAGGGGATGCTATTCTCCTAGTACAGATCCACGGCTTCCGGTCCAGTGCACAGTCAGTAACTGATGAATCATTCTTCTGAATCCGCCAACATTGGAGTTATGTGATCAGCAGGCAGGAAGGATTCTTACCCAAATAAGAAGACAGGAGGGCCTCCATATAAATAATTGTGGTAGGTATAATAAGAAAGGAAATTTACTATAAAATTTAAATTTCTTATCAACCTACCCTACAATTGTTTACTACAGGCTGAATAGACAATAGGAGCAGGTAATCACATAACCAAACCCCACATAACCCGACTGCACTGGAACCGTGGACAGAAGAAGAGTTCCCAAGGCCTATAAAACCATAGAATCACAAACATTAGTAAAAGACAATGAGAGATGAAGTGTACTGTTCTGTGTGATGCACACAGAAAGGACAGTAATAGCACAGAGCTGGAACTGACCTTGTAAGAAGCCTAATGGCTAGGGTAGACAACAGCCTGAGCAGAAGAAATAGGGCCCAAAGCAAAAAAGGTCCTCTGACTGCTCCTGCAACTGACGCAGATAGAAGGTGGAAAAAGTAGAAGCATTTCTCCAGTACGCTGCCTGCATAACATCCGACAACTTGACGGAGTTAGCATAAGCCCAAGAGGTAGGAAATGCACGCACCTCGTGGGCAGAAATACGATTGGTAATACAATCGTCAGTCACTAGATGAGCGTAAGCCATGCGAATAGCAAGACAAATCCATCGAGAAATAGATTGAGGCGAGATCTTCTGTCGACCAGGAATAAGAGACAGAAAGAATCGTTTCCTGCCTTTCCTCATGAACTACATCCGGTTGAGATAAATGCAAAGTGCACGAACCGGACAGAGCAAAGGGTGATTACCCTCAACCAAAGGAAGAGGCCTGATACAGATAGGAGGTGGAGTTGTTTCTGGTATCTGATTCTTGGCCAGAAAGGAGCAATCAGTGGTAAAAGTAACACTGTTGGCAGAGCTCCTGAAAAAGGCCGGATCAACTGAGAGGGCGTGAAGCTCACTAACCCATCTGGCTGAGGCAAAAGCCAACAGAAAAGCCATCTTGTATGTGAGAAAACGCATATCCACCTGGGATAAAGGTTCGAACAGCGTTGGGACAGGGAGTCGGCTAGGACATTCAGATGACCGGGAATGTGACGAACAACCAGTCCAGTGTCGACATCCTGAGCTAGCAGTAGAAGATCCCAAGCCAATTCGTACATGAGAGCCGAGGGCGTGCCGTCCTGGTTCCGAATGTAAGCTACCACTGTCAAATTGTTGGACAACAGAAGGACCTGACGATTTGAAAGGTGGGGGATCCACTGCCGGAAACTCAGAAGAAGAGCATGAAGCTCCTTCTGGTTGATGTGAAGAGCTGCTTGATCCTGGTCCCATGCCCCATAAAGGGAAAGACCTAGAGGATCCAACATCGCACCCCATCCGAGATCACTGGCGTCTGCCATCCGAACACGATCGCACGTGGGCAAGTCCAATGGAACTCCCTGCATAATCCACTGCACATCTGTCCAGGGGAGAAGGTAGTGATGAAGAGACTCCGGTTACTGAAGCACCAGATCCAGAGGATCGACATTCGGCATCCAACAACTGAGCAGAAAGTGTTGGAGAGGTCTGACATGCAGCCGACCTTGAGGAATGAGATCCGTCACCGAACCGCAGAGACCGAGCAGCCGGAGAATACTCCGAGCTGTCACAGACGTAGACTGGGACAGAGTCAGGGCAAAAGCTGAGAGAATCACAACCCTTGCCTGGGGAACTGCCACCGTATTCAGCTGAGTATGGAAGTCCATCCAAAACAACAGAGAAGGGACCAGGTCCGACTTCTCCTCGTTGACTCTGAACCCTAGCGACATGAGCAGGCTCAACAGTGTGTGTCAACATCCGACTCCTGAAAGGCAGCATTGGAATGCCTCTGGAGGATATCGTCTAGATATGCTGAAGTAGCCACCCTGGACTGTGTGCGATGGAAGGTTATCACATGCGACATCAGTCGGGTGAAGGCCCAAGGAAACAGGTTGAGGCCGAAGGGCATGGCCTTGAACTGGTAAACTCACCCCAGAAAAGCGAACCTGAGATACTTTCGCGATGTCCAATGAATCGGAACGTGAAAAACGCTTAAGTCGATGCTGGAAGCGAAATCTCCCTGGTGAATGGAGTGGCAAACCGACCTGAAAGTCTCCATGCTGAACTTTGGAGCAATGATAGACTGGTTCAGGATACTCAGATCGATAACAGGTCAGAGTCGGGCGTCCTTCTTCAGCACCAAGAACAGGCGGGAATAAAATCCAACTGAATGAATGTTCTTGATGACCTCGATCGCCCCCTTTGACAGGAGATTGTCTATCTCTGTGACCAAAAGTTCCTGATGTGTAACGTCTAAAAGAACTTTTGTTGGAAGAGGCACTCTCGAAAGAGTGGGGTGCCTCCGGAAGGATATCCACAGCCCGGACAGAACAACATCTGACACCCAAGGATCGGTTGTGATTGTGGCCCAATGGTCTGCGAACTCTGATATCCCTCCTCCAACCTTGGACGAATCAGGGTGAGGACCTTCATTTCGAGCCCCAGCGAGGCCTGCGAGAGGAGAAACAGCCTCCTCTACTAAATGAAGAGTCCTCCCTTTAGCCTGCCGATGCTTACCCTTACAGCATGTGTAAGAAGTAGAAGCGGCAGCAGAAGGATCAGCCCATGGCTTCGCAGAGGAAGCAGAAGGGTGCTTGTTTGGCTTTGGATGGCCCCTGCCTCCAACAGAAGGCTGATCAAGCTGACGAAGCAGCAGCTGATCTTTGGAATGATGTAGGACATCATCCCGGACCGTTGTCACGGAACCATGGAATAGTCGCAGACCTGCCAAAAAGCAGATCGAAGAGCAGCGCGCTGCCCCTCAGGAAGGGAACAGCTTGTGTCCAACACAGCGCCCCAGCAAACTAATCCAAGTTAGCTGTGTTATAGGCATGCGTGTGAGTAAGATGCATGAGCGTTTTGGAAAGCACACGTAAAGGAGCCTGTATGTCATCAAAACTTATCTGGAGGCAGATAAGCAGCTAAAGCAGAGATGACGTGATCTGAGAGAGAAAGCATGCCCAGCATCTCTCTCGATAAGCTCAAGAGGGACTCCAGAGTCGCCATAGGAATAACGGCTGACTTGGGCTTGGAAAGCCCGAAGGAGGTGGAGTCCTGATCCAAGACCGTCAAAATCCGGCAGACTGACGGATTGGTAGAATGGTAGGATAACGCACTGGAGGAAAAAAAGTGTCAGCCCTGGTGAAGAATGAAGTCCTCATAGCCTAAGAACTCAGCTTAGAGTCCAAAGCTGTAAACGCTTCAACCACCTGTACCAACTGCGCCCAGATGCGGGTTGCTCCACAGGCTGTAGGCGTGCGACCGATGATCGCAGCCTGACTGACACCGTCGGCTGGTCTGACGGTTTGAGATCTGGAAGGAACTCAAACACAAAGTCAAGAGCTGCCCCAAGTCAGAAGACTGTTGGCTCTCGACGTCAGGTATGTCTGACCCATCCTCTGAGTCGGAAGACAGATAGCCCTTCATGGGCAAACCAGCCGATGCCTCCCTTGGTGTAGCCACACCTGAGAGATCAGAAAGCAGCCTGCTTTTAATTCCGGGAGGTGGAGCTGCGGGGGCGCCTGAAAACCACTGGTAGCCTCGCTGGAGGCAACGGGAAGGCTTTTGGAAAGAACCTGAGTGAGCAAGGAGAGGGCCTCCCTAAGCTCACGGCTCGTGTCAGCCGGTTCGACGTGGGAACGAACCGGTAAAGTGGCTTCACTCCTGACCCTTTTAACCAGAGAAGGGTCATGATCCTCAAGTACACCTGACGCGGGGCGACGGGTGTCAGCCGAAACATCTGAAGGCAGATGCGTATAGGGGTATGACATACCCCGAGGATCTACAGTGCGGGAACTCCGGAGAGTCACCGTGGACCTCTGAGGAACAGAAGGTCCAGGCTGCACAAAAAGCGTTGGGCCCGCAAAACTGGCCATGGGACCAGAGTGCGTGGACAGAAATGCAACAGAGTCCATGGTGACCCCACCATGAACATCCGAATCCAATGATAAAACTGCTGGGCTCGACGGCTAAGAGACCACAGCAGGGGATTTGGTCGGCAGCCCCTTCCGACCTCGCCGAGTTGAAGTCAGGGAAGGCTGAGGCCTATAACCCATGTATACACTATCAGACATCTCTTGCAGACCCCTGACATTGCAGACAGAACAGCAGTAGCAGCAGATACAACGGGAGCTGTTGAAACCGGTGGAAAAGTGGAGAGAGCAAGTGAGCTCGGCTCCAATGGAGGAGACACAACCATAGTGACAGCCTCATATATCGACTGGAGAGGGACCACAGTCCCGGAACAAGGCATCTCTTCACCAGACAACTCAACAGCTCCCGCAGTATCCAGTTAAGGAGTGCACATCCCCCACGGTGGGGGTATAACTCTCACCAGACGTGGTCATGTCGGGAGGCCCCAAACAACAGTGTTCCCCTTCCCACAGGCGTGGGAGGAACGGCCATGAGAACGCATCACATGCTTGGGCAAAAGGCATTGCCCTCAAGGAAAAGTCCTGGGCAAAACAGAGGTGAGAGCAGTAGAAGAAAAGGTGAACTCAACAGATGTAGAAAGTAGAACACCCCCAACTATGAGATAAAGGTGGAAGAAATTAAATGTCCGGCGGGAACACAACTGAACCCAGACGGCCGACTGGGAGCCAAAAAACAGAAATTCTGCCCTCAACAGAGAGGAGAAATCCTGTCCATACAGCCCCCATTGACACCTAACTCCAATAATAATAATAATATCCAAAACGATAACATAAATTTATCAACCAAAAAAATTTATGTATGAACCACATGGTATGCGAAAGTCATGCGCGATCACTGAGAATATATAAAATACACTGAAAATGTGGTTGAAATTAATAACGAGAATATATAAAACACAGTCCTGTTGTTATACGATCCTCAGATCCATAATTCCAGTCACAGGTAACCATTATCAATGAGTTGAATTATCACTGTTTCTTAATGCAAATGGACATCTCACCATGCAGACGGACAAAAAAAGAAAGATTCATTAGTTACTGACTGCGCACTGGTACTGGAAGCAGTGGATCTGTACTAGGAGAAGAGTATCCCCTACTGGCTGTGCGCCAGTAGCACTCGACCCACTTTTGGCTTATTTTTCTTGGTGCTTTTGCACCACTTTTCCTTCCCAAATCCCTTGGGAAAGTTCAAAATAGAGAGTATATTTTCCGAGTTAGGGACTTCCACTGTAGTGCAAGCCTGTAGTAAACAATTGTAGGGTAGGTTGATAAGAAATGGGCTTCCAGCCAGGCCTGAAAATAAGCAGTCGGACATTTGCAGAATGAGGTCCCCAGAGGGTGTATTTGATGATGCTATCCCATACAGTGGGCCAATTTATCCTCTGAGTACCTCTTTCTGTCTAGATTTGAGACCCTGATTCCGATTGAGGTTCACAGAGGGTAAATTTAGTGACGCTACCCTGCATCACTAAATTCACCCTCTGGGAACCTCATTTTGCAGATGACAGTCTACTTATTTTCTGGCTTGCTTCCAGCACTCTAACAGTTAATTGATTATTTACTTTTTCTTCCATAATTCTTCCAGATAACACAAATAAAACACTGGGTTTTATTTTACTTTGAAAGTGACAGTTAATAAATAAACAATTCTTTATGTACCATTAAGATCTTTTCTCATTAGAATTGAAATAACCCCTCTTCAGGTCTTTGCATTTGGAAATACAGTGGAGTCCCCTTAATTTTATATCTGTTATTTGAATAGCCTTGTTAACTGAATATAACTTCCAAACACAAACACCTATTTACCATATACCTTCAGTACAATTTTGATCTGTTAATTGTATATAAGTGAGGATGTAAGCTCCTGTTAATTGAATGAGAAACCTTACAACATATATGTATGTCAAGGCATTACCCTGACATTCAAGAAATTCCCTGTCTCTATTCGAACTCTGAACATTGAATACAGGTGTAACAGGAGGGATATAATGGCCGTGAGCCCAACTGTAATGCCCAGATCCAGGGAGATTCAGAGATCCCACAATGACACAAATACAATACAATAATAACAGAATAGGCAAATTATTTTCATGAAGTTTATTCTACTTATGTGTAAATTACCAAATGTCCTCAAGAACATTTATGAAACAAGATGCCCAAGGGGTCTTAAATGCTCACCTGACAAAGTGGTTTAAAGAAGTATTTTGGTTCACATGCAGTTTGTCATGGTTCATCTAAACAACAGAGGAAGGAAGTCGTGAAATTATTCATAACTCTAGTGTCCATGTCAGAAGATTAGTATCATAGGCCTTCCTGACTGCATCCTATTATATCAGCTGCAGACATGCACTGCCAAACTACCTAGAGTTATGTCACTGCAGTTTGAAAGGCAAATTGTATGGAAAAACACTAAAGAACGGATCTTTACAAACTTGAACCTAACCTGCTCCCCTCCCCTTACCATTCCCCCTCCTCATAGAGAGCCTAAATATTAAGCCAGGGACTCAAACTAAACAAACTGGAATCTGATCCCCCTAGAGATGTTATATGCCAAATATGAAAGAATTCTGACTTGTGGGTCTGAAGAAGATTTTTAAAGAAATGTCCTCATATTGCACTAAGTTAAACTTTGGACTCCAATAGAGAGCCCAAATATTAACCCAGGGACCTGATTTGAACAATCTTGAATCTGACCCACCAAGAGATATTGTATACCAAAGATAACAGGATTCTGACTGGCGGATCTTTAGAATATGATTTTTAAAGAAATTCGCTCATATTGCATTAAGTTAAAATTTGGGCTCCCATAGGGAGCCGAAATATTAACCCAAGGATTCAATTTGAACAAACATGATCTGACCTCCCTAGAGATGATGTATATACCAAATATGATAGCATTCTGACTGGTGGATCTGAAGAAGATGATTTTTAAAGAAATTTCCTCATGTTGCATTAAGTTAAACTTGGGACTCCAAAAGACAGCCCAAATATTAACCCAGGGACCTGATTTGAACAATCTTGAATCTGACCCACCTAGAGATGTTGTATACCAAATATGGCAGGAGTCTGACTGGTGGATGTGAAGAAGATGATTTTTAAATAAATTCCCTCGTATTGCAGTAAGTTAAAATTCGAGCTCCAATAGGGAGCCCAAATATTAACCCAGGGACTCGATTTAAACAAATGTGAATCTGACCTCCCTAAAGATGCTGCATACCAAACATGAAAGCATTCATGGTAGATCTGAAGAAGAAGATTTTTAAAGACATTCCCTCATATATTGCACTGAGTTAATTAATATTAACCCAGGGACCAGATTTGAACAATCTTGAGAGTCTGACCACCTAGAGATGTTGTACATCAAATATGAAAGGATTCTAACTGGTGAATTTAGAAGATGATTTTTAAAGAAATTCCCTCATATTGCACTGGGTTTAAATATTAACCTGGGACTCGATGTGAACAAACTTAAATCTGCCCACCCCCCAAAACATGTTGTATACCAAATATGAAAGGATTGTGACAGGTGGATCTGAAGAAGAAATTTTTTAAAGGAACTCCCTCATACTGCACTAAGTTAAAATTTGGGCATAGGGAGCCCAAACAGGGATACGATTTGAACAAACTTAAATCTGACCCTCCTAGAGATGCTGTATACCAAATATGAAAGGATTCTGACTGGTGAATCTGAAGAAGAAGATTTTTAAAGAAATTCCCTCATATTGCACTAAGTTAAAATTCAGGCTCCCACAGGAAGCCCAATTATTAACGCACGGACTCGATTTGAACAAATGTGAATCTGACCCCCTTAGAGATGTTATATACCTGATATCAAAAGATTCTAATTGCTGGTTCTGGAGAAGATATTTTTTAATTTTGGAAAACAATTTATGGGTGCTCTCAGAGTTATGCCCCTTGTTGTGCCAAGTATGGACATGGCAACTTTATTTGAACAAATTCAAATTTGGTTCAATTTGGCTTAGTGGTTTATGAGGAGAAATCGATAATGTAAAGTTCATGCCGGACAGACGATGGCTGGATGACAGACAAAAAGTGATTACTTAAGCTCCATCTGACTTTCAGTCAGGTGAGCTAACAAAAAAACCACACTAAATGTGTGCATGAAATTCTGCCATCACCTAAAACTGACGGGTAGACACATGGAAACACGAAATGACATGATGGAGATAGAGAGACTCGTCATCACAGGGGCAACGTACTAACCAAAAATAATAAGTATTTCACACTGGTATTGCCATCCTCGATTTTATCAACACTTCAGATGAACAAAATGCTAACAAAACAGAAGGTTGCCCTTCCAGCAACAATAGCCTGAAAAAATATTTTCCCAGCTAGAATGGGAAATCAGACCTATCGGTCTATGCATTGAGTCTGTTACGACTAAACACCCATTCCACCATTTACAGAAGAAAGTCACCCTTCTACATCTTGATGAAGTAAGTTTCAAGTGGAGTACAGATCAGTGAATAAATTAGTTATCACTGATGACAACAATTAAGGTTACTGCTAACTACTATAATGAATGCGAACAGAAAATTGCCATCCTCCATCCACCCATAAACTGCCAAACTATATAACTGAAAACTTATAATAATATATTACCCATATAATTTTTTTAACCCTAAAACTCCAAGTTACATCCAACCGTTACATAGGCATTTGATCTATTATATCTTGTTTGATTGATGGTATGCTGTCAAACAAGATATAATAGCATAAATGCTCAGATTATGTCTAGAATACAGGAAAGTGATCAAATCTTTGTTAATTGAATATTCCTGTTAATCGAATTATTCTCACTGGCAAAGTGGCTGTACAATTAAGACTCCCACTGCACCAGGTTCCTTTGAAAAGATCAGTCAACACTTCTATCAAAGGGACAAAACTCAAAATATATAAAAGAAAGAATATAAATGTACCCGGCATGAAACTGGACATACCAAAGAAATCCACTTTAGCCTGGGGGTGGCTTTGCTTGGTAATTTAACCCTTGGCCCAGAGAATAATTTTAGGAAAATAACTACTGTATGTACATGTACACAGCTTGCAGATGATTTAAGTGTTTCTACATTATAGCAGCCAACAATGATATAAAAACAATGTCAAGACTAGACTTTATGATTCTGGAGAATCATGGCTTTTCCCGATGAGATTCCATCATTTTTCATGACCCCATAGTGTCTGATGAATTGTTTTTAACTGTCTCACTAAAGTTCCTTCATTGATGTTATGAGAAAGATGAGTATAGTAGTCTCAGATGACACAGGTTGATAAACAAATTGTTTAGGTAAAAACCATCTTTAACAGTGGAGTGGGTTAATTAATGTCAATATCGTCGACCAACAACTCAATGACCGACAAAAGGAGTTATCTTTGTTTGACACATACCCACTGAGTGCTTATCTCAAATGTATCCAAAATATTGATGTCTGGCAGCTTGTAGAGGGTTAACAAGTGCTAACAGGAATATTTTTTATTCATGCAACTTGTAATGTCACACCAAGAACTGCGAATAGCCATTTTTTCTTTAAAATCTACAAGATGTTTTCAGAGAAATCCAGGGAGAACATGAATTGTAAGCTTTTCATGGGTATCATTGTTTATCCAGCTCAAAACGGGTTAAGTGCTGTTTTTTGAATACTCTTATTACTTCCATAAATAATTCTCAGTGAATTCTACTTCCACTTGTTTTGATCTCTCCTCTCAACTTCGGGAGCTGTGGGTACGCAAACACAGCCCATTTTATCAACATTTTGATGTTTGAGAACCTGTATAGGGTTAACAAATGCTTACAGGAATATTTTGTACATGCAACTTGTAATGTCACACTAAGATCTGAGAATGGCCATTTTTCTTGAAAATCTACGAGATGTTTTTAGAGAAATCCTCGGATAACATGAATTTTTAACATTTTGAGGGGTATCGCTCTATAACCAGCCCTAAACGGGTTAATGCTTGGTTTTGTGAATACCTTCATTACTTACAAAAATGAAAGTGTCAATGACACTGTAGCTCAACTTGTCAAGACAAAGACATGTACATGTATAGTATGTGACACAGCAATGACAAACATCTAAATATGTGACCTTAAACATCAATAAATAAATAAATAAATAATGACAAAGATCTAGGTAAAGACCTCAAAACAAAGGTACATATAAAATATTGTAACGGTCTGTACATAAATACTGACCGTTGCCTGTAACAAATGTATAGGTAAAGTATTGTAAAGGTGGGTGACAGTCAGATGCTAAACTAGAAAAAAATCTTTGAGTCCCAGAGTGGGTCTGACTGAACCCCAAAATATTTGTTCTCATAGCACAGTGATAACAAAGGCACCCCAAAACACACTCGTTCCTGTTCCAAGGTGAAAACAAAGGTACCCAAGAAGTTTTGTGAAGATCAGTTCATAAATACGAGCTGTATAGAACTTGTGACAAAAAACTGACTGGACCTAATTTCAGTACAAAATGGCCAATGGCAGCCATCTTGAATTTTAGACCGCACCCAGAAACACTCGTTCTCGTCCCAAGGTGATAACAAAGGTACCCAAGAAGTTTTGTGAAGATTGGTTCATAAATACAGCCTCTACCTTGAGCCGTATTGACATGTGTGCTTACATTGTGTAAGTAGCACTGAATAAATCAAAGTTCATCTAATTTGCATAATTTCTGCACGAAAAAAAACCCTTACAATATGTGATGTATTCCATGTTACTAAACATTCATACAAAAATTTATTCAAATCAGAACTTTCATACAGAAGTTCTGTACAAAAGACGGATTGCACTAATTTTGGTACAAAATGGCTGCTGGTGGCCATCTTGAATTTCGGACCACACCCAAAAATACACGCTCTCATCCCACGGTGATAACAAAGGTACCCAAGAAGTTTCGTAAAGATTGGTTCATAAATATGGCCTCTAGTCTGAGCTGTATAAAGGTTGTGTACAAAAAACTGATTAGACCTAATTTTGGTATAAAATGGCCACTGGCAGCCATCTTGAATTTTAGACCGCACCCAGAAACACTCGTTCTCGTCCCAAGGTGATAACAAAGGTACCCAAGACATTTTGTGAAGATCAGTTCATAAATACAGACTCTAGTCTGAGCCGTATTGACATGTGTACTTACTGTGTGTAAGTCGCACTGAAAAAATCAAAGTTCATCCAATTTGCATAATTTCTGCATGAGAAAAAAACCTGTATTATATGTGATGTATCCCACGGTACTAAACATTCACACAAAAAATTATTCAAATCAGCACTTTCATATGGAAGTTCTGTGCAAAAATCTGATTGCACCCAATTTTGTACAAAATGGCTGCCATTGGCCATCTTGAATTTCGGACGGGACCCCAAAACACTCGTTCTCGTCCCACGGTGATATCAAAGGTACCCAAGAAGTTTCGTAAAGATCGGTTCATAAATACGTCCTCTAGCCCGAGCCGTATTGGCATTTGCACTTACAGTGCTGAAAGTAACACCAAAAAACATCAAAATTAGTCTAATTTGCACAATTTACGCACGAGAAAAAAACTTGTATTATATGTGATGTATCCCATGGTACTAAACATTCATACAAAAAATTATTCAAATCAGAGCTTTCATATGGAAGTTCTGTACAAAAAACAGATTTCTGCATCGTCGGTACAAAATGGCGGCTGGCAGCCATCTTGAATTTTGGACCACACCCAAAAACACTCGTTCTCGTCCCACGGTCATAACAAAGGTCCCCAAGAAGTTTCGTAAAGATCGGTTCATAAATACGGCCTCTAGCCCGAGCCGTATCCAATTGTTGACGTACAGACAGACGGACGATGGACGACGGGCCATGACAAAAGCTCAAATTTGGCTTTGCCAAAGTTGAGCTAATGATCCTCTGTCAATTCCACTTCCAGTGAAGGAAGTTATGTTTATCTCGCAGGTACACATTGGGTGTTATGGGTGCCCAAGAACAGCCTATTTTCTCAAAATGTCTATGCTTAGCCACCTCTGGTGGGTTAACAAATGCTTACAGAAATATTTTGTCCATGCAACTTGTAATGTCTCTCCAAGACCTGCGAATGGTCAATTTTTCTTGAAAATTTTGTTTGAGAAATCAACAGAAAACTGGAATTTTAAGCTTTTAAGGGGTATATCTCCTTAACTAGTCAAAAATGGGTTAAGACCTCGATTTTTTAATACACTTACTACTTACAAAAATGTTTCCCTGTCAGTTTTGCGTCCGGTAAAAGAAGTTATGTTTCTCTGTTGCATTCCCATTTAATGTTGTTGGTGTCCAAAAACAGACTATTTTTTTCAAAATTGTGACATTTAGCAGTCCATGGAGGGTTAACAAATGCTTACCGGAATAATTTATACAATCAGCTGGTAATGTGACACCAAGGCCTATCAATGGCCATTTTCTCTTGAAAACCCTACCAGATGTTTGTAAAGAAATCCAGGGAAAACATAAATTTTTAAGCTTTTGATGGGTATCACTATTAGCAACCACAAAAGGGGTTAATGCTTGGTTTTTTGAATACCCTTATTACTTACAAAAATGGTCCTCGGAGAATTCCACTTCCAACAAAGGAGATTATGTTTATTTCTCAGGTACGCGTTGGGTGCTGTGCGTGTCTGAAAACAGTCCATTTCAACAAAACTGCGATGTTTGGCAGCCTGTAGAGGGTTAATAAATGCTCACCGGAATATTTTGTCCATGCAAATTGTAATGTCACACAAAGATCTGCGATAAGCTAATTTTTCTTGAAAACCTACAGGATGCGTTTAGAGAAATCCACAGAAAATGGGAATTTTAAGATTTTAAGGGGTCTCTCTCTTCAGCCTGTCCAAAATGGGTTAAGACTTCGACTTTTGAATATCCTTACTACTTACAAAAATGTTTCTGTATAAATTGTGTGCTCGATAAAAGAAGGCACTTTTCTTTGTGGCGTACCCATTGGGTGCTGTTGGCGTCCAAAAAGAGCCCATTTTATCACAATTTTGACATTTAGCAGCGCGTGGAGGGTTAACAAATACTCACCGCAGTATTTTGTCCATGCAACATCTATTGTCACACTAAGGCCTGGGAGTGACAAATTTTTCTTGAAAATCTACAGGACTCGTTTAGAGAAATCCACGGAAAACATGAATTTTTTAGGTTTATGGGGGTATTGCTGTTTAACCAGCCCAAAACGGGTTAACGCTTGGTTTTTGTAAAACCCTTATAACTTACAAAATTGATCCACGGTGAATTCCACTTCCAATAAAGGAAGTTATGTTTATCTCTCGTGTATCGTTTGGGTGCTGTGGGGGCCTGAAACCGGCCCATTTCATCAAAATTTCGATGTTTGGCAGCCTGTGGAGGGTTACCATATGCATCGCCTGATATGTTGTGTGTATCAAAGGTCGTGTCACAGACAGGTCTAATAATGATGAATGTTTAAAAAAAATCTACAAGACGTGTTTCCAGAAAGTGCCTATAAACCCCAATTTTGGCAGTTTTTTGCCAATTCTAACGAAATAAGGGTTAAATCGAAAATTCCGCTTCGGTACATTTTTAGATTTTGTGCCCCTCTATGAGTGTGCAAAATTTTGTGAAAATCGGTTCGAAAATGGCTTCTGAATCGTGCGGACAAAATATGTGGAAAAAAAACAAAAATGAAAGAGTCAATGACTGAAGTTCAACTTGGATATGACAGGAATTAGTACTTGCTGTGACCAAGACAAGTGAATAATGAATGTGACACGAATTAGTATTTGTTTTGGCCCAGTCAACAATAATAAAAGAATTACAAGGTGACTGTAATGGACTACAGATTAAGACCAATCATTGTAGATTATTATTTTTGTGTGGAAATTTTCAGTCCCAAACAAAATATTTTCAGACTAAAATTTTTTCTTCTTCTTCTTAAAATTGACCAAAATGCATCAAAACACAAAAAACTAATTTCCGGATTTTGGTCCAAAATTTTCTAAGTCCCACCCGGACCCCAAATTTTCAGTGTAAAAAAATTTTTTTTTTTTTGTCTTAAAATTGACCAAAACGCATAAAAAACCAAAAAACTAATTTCCGGATTTTGGTCCAAAATTTTCTAAGTCCCACCCGGACCCCTAATTTGCATAATTTATTCACGAGAAAAACTCTGTATTATATGTAATGTATTCCATGGTACTAAACATTCATACAAAAATTTATTCAAATCAGATCTTTCATTTGGAATTTTGAACAAAATGGCTGCTAGCGGCCATCTTGAATTTCAGACTGGACCCAAAAACACTCCTTCTCGTCCCACAGTGATAACAAAGGTACCCAAGAAGTTTCGTGAAGATCGGTTCATAAATACGACCTCTAGCCCGAGCCGTATTGGGATTTGCACTCACAGTGCTGAAAGTAACACTAAATAAATCAAAGTTAGCCTAATTTGCATAATTTACGCACAAGAAAAAAACCTGTAATATATGTAATGTATCCCATGGTACTAAACATTCATACAAAAAATTATTCAAATAGCCCAAGAACATTAGGTTTCACTAGGGAAAAAAATCGGAGAAAGCTGATTTTTTCAGGGAATGTCGAGTACATGTCACTGAACGATTAGACAAAAGTCCCCTAACATCCCAGTTGAGCTTTTTTTTCTACGGCCTTTTTTCGAAAACGCGTTTGAAAAAAATAAAAAAAAATCGCACGAACTTTGTAACCTCGAATTGATCCAACTGTATTTTTTGTTTACGCGTATTTCGAGCTACATAATGTCTAATATACATTTACCTAGAGGAAAATGTGCATTCTGTGACAATTTCTGCGAAAAATTATTGAAAATTCACAAAAAAGTATCGGATTTACGCAAAAAATGACGATTTTCCTAACGGATTTGCCCAAAGGGTCGTAGTACAGAACGGGATGTTAGTTGGACAGACGATAAAAAATCCACCACCATTTGAAGACTTTTATCATTGCTTACAAAATAGACATTATGCAAGACCCCTTCTGCTTCTGGCCGAGTTCCCCTTTTGGCATAAAATTCGTCAGCATGAGAACTCAACTATTTTCGGGCTTGGGACCGAACAGACACGTCTGTGTCTGGCAGCATTAGATCAATAAATAATATTTACAGAATGTACAAAAATCAATAAATAATATTTACAGAATGTACAAATCAATCAACATGGATTAAGTTACATTGACTATTATCAACGCTATATACAGAAATGACATGACCTATATACATATTATTCATCGAACTCAGAAATTTCCGACAGGACAGTGTTTCTGTGGTTGTTACAAGAATCCGAACTGCAATTACACAAACCTGAGCAAGAGAGTTCTGCCTTCTTACACCCACACCTTTTTGTATAAGCACTCTTGCAACCACAACTGATCAGATTCAGTAGGTTATCGGGGGCACATGGCTTTGTGGCTGCAGTCGGTACAAGAAGTCCATTGTCTAGCGACCACCCCCAATCCGTCGGAGGAAGCGAAGTGCCCAGCCATTGTTGGACCTGGAGATAACATCTGTAGACATGTTGTTGTGCAGCATCGCTGCTTGGTGGGAGTGAGGCTAGGTCGATGGGTTTATTCAGTTTAGATTTTGCTACATAACGCTTGTAAGTGACATATCTATATTGGTCGAGAGAGGAAACAGTTTTACTCCCGTATAAGATCAGGAGAAGTTGTTCCCTGGCAGCGGCTACTGCACTTGGTGTACTGTCATCCACCAAAATTGTGTTGACATACTGTTGTGAGTCGCTAGTAACATCGGAGACAATTGTACTGAATACTTTCTTCTTACCAACTCGAAAGAGTGCAGAAGTAGTGTCACAACCACTTATAGAATGTGCTACAAGGAGGTTGCTTCTATGGTCACCCATTTTGGTTGCTATTTCACTAACTGAAACTAGTAAGTTTGGGGTAATGGAATACATCATGTGAATATTACATCCCGGTTGAACTCGAGAGGTAAGAATGACTAACAAGTCTGTGTCTGTTCCCACAACGACAACATTGTTGTCATCTTGAGCTATGTCAAGTGCAGTTTCGGCTATCAGTACATCAGCATCAGCCTCGGCCTGCTTGGACTGAATATTGATAGCAGATAGCTCCTGCATTAGAAGATCGATCAGTTGGGTTTTGTTCTTGGCATTTGCAAGGAAATCGGATTGGGGTGTGGTGGCTGGTAACTCGGGTGAGATATTGATATCAATGGAATACCTGTCTTTAGATCTACGGGCTTGTTCCATGCCCTTTGTCGACATTGTACAAGCATAACCATCAAAAACAACCACGACGTTCGCCCCAAAATGTCTCACTAGATAATTGGAATATGATGTACATATGTCCTTATATGACGACTGTTTAGGCCATACAACTGCCCTCAATAAAAATCCACCATCTACAACAAACAGAGAATGTTCTGGGGTTTTAGTTTGCTCGGAACCGTATGTTTTGAGAATCTTACCGAGCGTGCTTTTTTGTGTCTTCCTCATTCCAGCAGAATCAAACAATGCTGGTGGTTTCGGGGCAAGTTCATATTTGAGATACTCTTCCATCTCTGCTTGTGACTGAATAACACATGTGATGCGGTTGAACAGAATTGTGGGGTCAATCACTACCTTACTTCCACGGACTTTGATGCTATTTGCCATCGATGCGAAAGACTTCACAGTGTCAACACGTCGTAGTTTGATGCTGTTGAACGTTTTGCTTACAACATTCGATACGCAACATTCACCAATTTTGCGAACTTGGTCACAGTTCACAGTTTCGTCGGCCACAAGCCCGGTCGCTATAGAGACTAATTGTAGTGCATCTCTATTCTGAAAGGGGGAATGCACTCTGAGCCAGTTCAATAATTTGGTGATGTCATTGGCATCAGTCAATTGTGAACTTTGACGGAGATCCCGATGTTTGCCATGACCAGTGTGAACATGAACAAAATTTTCGAGAGCATTACATATCGGAAGGCAAAGAGGTAGTCCATGTACCCATTTCACAACAGTGCTATCGGTTATTCCCCTGCCATGTGTGAGACCACCAGGGAGCTTGAACATTCTCATTAAACACTGCTATATGGTCTGATCAGAATATATCCCGTCCCAGAATTTATCTGAGCGCCTTATGGTAAAGTAACCTTTCTCAGTGAACAACTTCAAATCATCCTGTTGCATTATTTCTGTTAGCTCATTCATCTGCTGCAATTAGAGATGAGAACTTTTTGCGTATGCAAAATGACCACCTGCGTGAAATACTGGAATCATATTGCGAACACAATATGTGTGGAGTTCCCAGTCGCCTGTGCGCTCTGCTCTCAAGAACAACTGGAGAAGACCTATTTGCTCGTAGTATTGTACCCAAAGCTTTCCTGTGCGTCCTACGGACGCATTCTGGAGCAGTTCGTGTAATTTTGACAGTAGATGGTTGACACTTTCTTGATTGACAGCGTCAGCTGTTGTACAGTCACCTCTGGCAAGTCCACAAAATATTTCATTGACTTCTGTGCAGTCTATGTTATCTAGTGTTCGGTTTTCTTCAAACACAAGTTTTGTAATGGCAATTTTTGTTAGCAAATGGGCACGAACTGCTCTTGAATATGCATGATCACTGATCAAATGATGGATTGACCCACCAGCATAAACAGTCCCCCAAAGTTCATCCAAGCCGCTACCAGCCATGATCGAACCAATTGCCCCTAAATATGACATAATCATATGGAAGCCAAGGGCGTGCACACATTACATGCCAATGCATCTTGAGTGTAGGCGAACACCACATTATGTGATTTAATCGAACATGGAAATTGAAACAATGATGCTATAATACGGTATTTGAATGAGAAAAGTCGATGCCGTTTGAATTTGAGGTTAGGGGGTATGGTTAATATTTCACACGTTTCACCAGTTCATTATGGAATAAATGACTATTTTTATATATCATTATAAAGCCACAGATTTTCTGCAATTTTTGATATATAATTTAACTCCCAAAGTAGTCGTAGATTTGATTTAATGGACGTTGTGTACCGTTGTGTGTATGAAAACAATAAAAAAAATTTCGTAATTTTGTATATTTTCGTGAATATTTCACCACTGAGTGTGAGGATTGGTACAAAGTTGGCATTTTCTGTTGGGGATATGTATTCTCAATATAATTCAGCACGATATTTATGATTCTCACCCTACTAAGGCGAATAAGAATGAGAAATATGGAGCTGGGTCGAATTTTTTTTTTAATTTTTTTTTTCATAAAAAAAACCGCTATAACTAAAAAAGCTCAACTCGGATTCGCGGGGACTTTTCACACTTTATCCGCAATGTATGTCCCGGAAACATATAAAAAAATCAGCTTTCTCCGATTTTTTTCCTTACTTTCTCATTTTTATGTCTAATGTGCCTGGACTAAAATCAGAGCTTTCATATGGAAGTTCTGTACAAAAAACAGATTTCGGCATCGTCGGTACAAAATGGCTGCTGGCAGCCATCTGGAATTTGGGACTGCACCCAAAAACACTCGTTCTCGTCCCATGGTCATAACAAAGGTACCCAAGAAGTTTCGTAAAGATTGGTTCATAAATACGGCCTCTAGCCCGAGCCATAGCAGCTTGGCACTTACAGCTCTGAAAGTAACACTAAATAAATCAAAGTCAGTCTAATTTGCATAATTTACGCACGAGAAAAAAACCCGTATTATATGTGATGTATCCCATGGTACTAAACATTTATACAAAACTTTATTCAAATCAGAACTTTCATACAGAAGTTCTGTACAAAAAACTGATTTTTGCATCATCGGTACAAAATGGCCGCTGGCAGCCATCTTGAATTTCGGACCACACCTAAAAACACTCGTTCCCGTCCCAGGGTCATAACAAAGGTACACAAGAAGTTTCGTAAAGATCGGTTCATAAATACGACCTCTAGCCCGAGCCATAGCCAATTGTTGACGTACGGACAGACGGACGACAGATGACGGGGCATGACAATAGCTCAAATTTGACTTCATCAAAGTTGAGCTAATAATAATCCGTAGAAAAACAATAGTCTTTTCCAGAGGGAAAAGCCTAAATAAAAGCATCCTATAAGTACAGTTCTCAAGGAAGAACACACATGGGATAACTTTTTCAGAGCAATATAAAAGGAGCTTGGGAGCATGGTGGCTCAGTGTATAGAGATACAGGCTGTATGCTGAGAGGTGCTTGGTTCGAATCCCATCTGTGGCAACCGCATGACATCCTTGGGTAAGACACTTAATCCCAACTGCCCACGTGGGGGCATGGTGGAATTGTGTATTAAGGCATACTGCATGTTGATGGTGCACTTGCCTTCAATCAATGCTAACCTCGCGTGTGTGGGGTTAGTATGTTGGGGAGTCTGACTGTTGCTCGCCATTGCTCGATGGTTCTCTCTCGGTACTCCGGCTTCCTCCACCCATAAAACTGTCCAACATGACGTGACCCTGGCTGTAAAAAGTGTCATTAAAACCTAATAAAATAAATAAATAAAATAAAATAAATAAAAGGAAATGGCTGTGGCTGTATGGGGACTTAAGGCTTAATTTCAACAGAAAAAGCAGACCATCACTGTTATTCAGCCGTCACTATTATTCAGCAGGTGAGAGGACTAAAGTACAGGTATATATTCAAATGCCGCAGGCTAATTCTTAAGCCCTTACCTAACACAACTAAAAGAATGATACTTGCAAAAAGAAAAAACATATCCCCAGAATTGACTGAACATTTTCATTTTTGCCCCAAAGCATAGCTTATGACCCACACTGGAATGACCTTGATGAGCATGTTCAAATGAGGGAGTCATAAGCCGTATTTTCAAGCAAAAAATTGAGAAATAATGAAATATGAATGGCAAGTTTTGTTAACCCCCCAAAATACAAGAACTTCAAGATAAAACTTTTTCCCATAATGCAACTAGGAATTCAAACAATTCAGTCCAGTTTGACAGAGCGCATTGAGGTTAAATTTCTGAATTTATTATATGTTAAATGATAGATTATCGAAGAAATTGCATAAAGATAGAAATTTAAATTTTATAGTAAATTTCCTTTCTTATTATACCTACCGCAATTGTTTACTACAGGCTTGCACTACAGTGGAAGACCCTAACTCGGAAAATATACTCTCTATTTTGATCTTTCCCAAGAGATTTGGGAAAGAAAAGTGGTGCAAAAGCACCACGAAAAAATAAACCAAAACTGGGTCGAGTGCCATCGGCGCACACCCAGTAGGGCACGCTCTTCTCTTAGTACAATTCCACGACTTCCAGAAAACCAGTGCACAGGCAGTAAATAATGAATCATTCTTTTGAGTCCGCCAACATAAGGGGTTATGTGATCAGCGGGGAGGAAGGATTCTTACCCGAATAAGAAGACGGGAGGGCCTCCATGTAAACAATTGCGGTCAGTATAATAAGAAAGGAAATTTACTATAAAATTTCAATTTCTTATCAACCTACCTTACAATTGTTTACTATAGGCTGAATAGACAATAGGATGGAGGAAATCACATAACCAACCCACACATAACCCAATTGCACTGGAACTGTGGTCAGAGGAAGAGGTCCCTAGGCCTATCAAACCATAGCATCACAAACATTAGTAAAAGACAATGAGAGATGAGGCGTATGGATATGTGCGATGCACAGACAGAAAGGGCAATAACAGCACAGAGCTGGAACTGACCTTGTAAGAAGCTGAATGGCTGGGGTAGACAACAGCCTGAGAAGAAGAAAGAGGGCCCATAGTACAAAGGTCATCTGCCTGCTCCTGCAACTGTCGCAGATAAGTGGAGAAAGTAGCATTTCTCCAGTAGGCTGCCAGCATAACATCCGACAACATGACAGAGTTAGTATAAGCCCCAAGAGGTAGACAATGCACGCAGCTCGTGGCAGAAAAACAATTAGTAAAACAATCGTCAGTCACTAGACAAGCGGAAGCTGCATGAATAGCAAGACAAATCCATCGAGAAATGGATTCAGGAGAGATCTTTTCTCGACCAGGAATAAGAGACAGAAAATCGTTCCTACCCTCCCAAATGAACAGCATCCAATTGAGATAAAAGCGAAGTGCACGAAGCAGACAGAGCGAAGGGTGTTTACCCTCAACAGAAGGAAGAATCCCGATACAGATAGGAATCGGAGTAGTTTCTGGTATCTGATTCTTGGCCAGAAAGGAGCAATCACTGGTAAACATAACACTGGTGGGAGAGCTCCAAAAAAAAGGCCGGGTCAACCGAGAGGGCGTGAAGCTCACTAACTCATCTGGCTGAGGCAAAAGCCATCAAAGGCATCTTGTATGTCAGAAAACGCATATCCACCTGGGATAAAGGCTCGAATGCCCCCCCCCCCCCCCCCCCCCCCCCCCCCAAGCAGAGCAGCACCGAAGAAAGATTCCATCTTGGGGGAAGCTGCAAAGTCCTAGGCCTCTTCAAGGAAAAGTGCCGAACAAGCTTGGAGAGGCATGGAGTAGTGCCGATTTGACGATGTCCCACATACAAAAAGGTCTCCAAAGCATATACCTGTACCCTTGATGGTAACAGGCTGGAGACCCCAAGAATTAAACATATACCAGAAACTCCGCAATCTGTTTGATCGAAGGAGTGACAGAATTAACTGAGTGATCCGCACAACATCGACAGAAGACCTTCCACTTAGCTGCATAGGCTAAACCAGTGGAGTGCCTCCTTGAAGAAGAAAAGCAACTCCATTGCTCATCTCAAAAAAACGCTACGGAGGAGACAAGACCTGACAAAAGATATGCGCGAAGACACAATGAAGTTGGGTCGACGTGAAACCTCCTTGGGTGACCTTGGCAAAGGTCGCAATGTAGAGGGAGACATGCCGGAACCACCGCCAACAGAGAGCGGAGCAGATTCATCCACACCCACTGAGGTGACAGGGGTGCGATCGAAATGATTCGACAACTGCAAGTTCGTATCTTGGCTAGAACCTGAGGCAGAATCGGAACCGGCAGGAAGGCGTAGCCGACAAGACCATTCCAAAGGAGGGACAGAGCGTCCACGGCAAAAGCCAGAGCATGGGGACACGAAAGTGTCCACCTGATGGTTCCAATGAGTTGCAAAGAGATCGATGTGGGGACGAACCCCAAAGATCGCAAAGCGACTGGAACACTGCCATGTGGAGCATCCATTCGGTGGAAAAGAACCTGCCCCGTCAGGACAGGGAGTCGGCTAGGATGTTCAGATGACCGGGAATGTGATGAACCACCACTCCGGCGTTGACATCCTGGGCGAGCAGTAGAAGATCCTGAACCAATTCATACATGGGAACATAGTGTGTGCCGCCCTGGTTCCGAATGTAAGCAACCACTGTCAAATTGTCGGACAACAGAAGGACCTGACAATTCGAAAGGTGGGGGGATCCACTGCCGGAAACTCAGAAGAAGAGCAAGAAGCTCCTTCTGGTTGACGTGAAGAGCTGCTGGCTCCTGGTCCCATGACCCATAAAGGGAAAGACCTAGAGGATCCAATGTCACACCCCATTCGAGATCGCTGGCGACTGCTGTCAGAATACGACTGGATGTGGGGAAGTCCAATGGAAACTCCCTGCATATCCACCAAACATCTGTCAGAGGAGAAGGTGAGGAAGAAGAGGCTCCGGTAACTGAAGCACCAGATCCAGAGGATTGACATTCGGCCTCCAACGACTGAGCAGAAAGTGTTGGAGAGGTCTGACATGCAGCCGACCTACAGGAATGAGATCCGTCACCGAACCGCAGAGACCGAGCAGCCGGGGAAGACTCCAAGCTGTTGCAGACGTGGACTGGGACAGAGTCAGGGCAAAGGCTGAGAAAATCACAGTCCTTGCCAGGGAAACTGCCACTGTATCCAGCTGAGTATGAAAGCCCATCTCTAGATGACAAAAATGATGGAGAAGGGACCAGGTCCGACTTCTCCTCGTTGACTCTGAACCCTAGTGACGTGAGCAGGCTCAAAAGTGTGTCGACATCCGACTCCTGAAAGGCAGCATTGGAATGCCTCTGGAGGATATTGACTAGATATGCCAAAGAAGACACCCTGGACTGTGTGCTATGAAAGGCTAACACATGCAACATCAGGAGGGAGAAGGCCCAAGGATCCAGGTTGAGGCCGATATGCATGGCCTTGAACTGGAAAACTCCCTGGTGAATGGAGCGACGAACCGACCTGAAAGCCTCCATGCTGAAGTTAGGAGCAATGATAGACTGGGTCAGGATACTCAGGTTGATAACCGGTTAGAGTCAACTGTCCTTCTTCGGCACCAAGAACAGATGGGAATAAAATCCCACAGAATGAATGTTCCTGATGACCTCGATCACCCCCCTGGACAGGAGATAGCCTATCTCCGTGATCAAAAGTTCCCAACATGTAATGCTGAAAGGGACTTGTGTTGGAAGAGGCACTCTCAACTGATATGGATGCCTCAACCTGGGACAAATCGAGGTGACTACTGCCGACACCTACCCTTACCCTGTGATTAAGCAGAAGCGGCAGCAGGAGGATCAGCCCTTGGCTTCGCAGAGGAAGCAGAAGGGTACTTGTTAGGCATTGGATGGTCCCTGCCTCCAACAGAAGGCTGATCAAGCTGACGAAGCAGCAGCTGATCTATGGAATGACAAAGGGAGTCATCCCGGACCGTCGCCACGGAACCATGGAATAGTTGCAGACCCGCCGCAGAAGCAGATCGAAGAGCAGCTCACTGCCCCTCAAGAAGGGAATGGCTTGTGTCCAACACAGCGCCCCTGTGAACTAATGCCATGTTAGCTGTGTTACAGGCATGCGTGTGAGAAGATGCATGAGCACCTTGGACAGCACACACAAAAGAGTCTGTATATCGTCAAACTTATCTGGGGGCAGATAAGCAGCAAAGCAGAGACGACGTGATCGGAGAAAGAAAGCATGTCCAGCATCTCTCTCGATAAGCCCAACACGGACTCCAGCATCCCCATATGAAAAATGTCCGGCTTGGGAGTTGGAGTCCTGATCCAAGACCGTCAAAGTGTGGCAGACTGATGGACTGGCAGAATCGTAGGAACGATAATGCACCGGAGGCAAAAAAAGTGTCAACCCTGATGAAGAACGACGTCTTCATAGCCTTGGAATTCAGCTTAGAGTCCAAAGCAGTAAACGCTTCAACCACCTGTACCGACAAGCATGGTTAAAGGCACCCAGAAGCAGGTTGCTTCACAGGCTGTAAGCGTGTGACCGATGATCGCGGCCGGGCTGACACTGTCGGCTGGTTTGACAGTTTGAGATCTGGAAGGAACCCAAACGCAAAGTCAAGAGCTGCCCCCAAGTCAGAAGACTGTTGGCTCTCGACGTCAGGTATGTCAGACTCATCCCCTGAGTCGGAAGACACATAGCCCATCATGGGCAAACCAGCCGACACCTCCCATGGTGTAGGCACACCAGGGGGATCAGAAAGTGGCCTGTTTCCAATCCCGGGAGGTGGTGCCACAGAGGACCCCCTGGAAACCACTTGTAGCCTCGCTGGAAGCAATGGAAAAGGCTCTTGGACAGAACCTAAGTGAGCAAGGAGAGGATCTCCCTAAGCTCACTGACTGTGTCGGCCGGTTCGACATGGGAATGAACTGACAAAGTGGCTTCACTCCTGACCCATTTAACCAGTGAAGGGTCACAATCCTCAAATACACCCGACGCAGGACGATGGGCTGCAGCCGAAACATCTGAAGGCAGATGTGTATTGGGGTATGACATACCCCGAGGATCTACAGAGCGGAAACTCAGGAGAGTCACTGTAGACCTCTGTGGGACAGAAGGTCCAGGCTGCACAAAAAACGTTGGTCCCGCAAAATTGGCCATGGGACCAGAGTGCATGGACAGAAACGCCACAGAGCTCATGGTGACCCCACCATGAACATCCGAATCCAATGAGAAAAACTGCGGTACTCGATGGCTGAGAGACCACAGTAGAGGGTTCGGCCGGCAGCCCCTTCTGACTTCGCCAAGTTGAAGTCAGGGAAGGCTGAGGCCGATACCCCGCGTCTACAATACCAGACATCTATGCAGACCCCTGCAGGGATAAAACTGCTATGCTCAACGGCTAAGAGGACACAACAGGGGGTTCGGTCGGCAGCCACTTCTGATTTTGCCGAGTTGAAGTCAGGGAAGGCTGAGGCCGATAACTCACGTCTACACTACCAGACACCTCTGCAGATCCCTGCAGGGATAAAACTGCTGTGCTCAATGGAGGAGAGGCCACAGCAGAGGGTTGGCCGGCAGCCACTTCCAACTTCGACGAGTTGAAGTCAGGGAAGGCTGAGGCCAATACCCCACAACCACACTAGAGACATTGCTGCAGACTCCTGCAGGGATAAGCCTAGGCCAGCAGAAACGGTGACCGATAACGTTGTAGACGGAACAGCAGTAGCAGCAGATACTGAAAGTGGGTGAGAGCAACTGAGCTCAGCCTCCAAAGGAGGAGTCACAACCCTAGTGACAGCCTCAGATGTCGACTGGAGAGGGACCATAGTCCCGGAACCAGGCATCTCTTCACCAGACAACTCAACAGCTCCCGCAGTATCCACCATGGTTAAAAAACTGCACATCCCCCAGGGAGGAGGTATAACTCTCACCAGACGTGATCGTGTCGGGAGGCCCCGAAATGACAGCCCCCCTCCCCCCTGCAGGAGGGGGAGGAACTGCCCCCCCCCATGGAGGAGGTATAACTCTCACCAGACGTGGTCGCATCGGGAGGCCCCCAAAACAACAGCATTCCCCTCTCCCCCACCGTAGGTGCAGGAGGAACGGCCACAAGAACGCACCAAAGCGAGGGCAAAAGGAATTGTCCTAAACGAACCGTACTGGACATAACAGAGGTGAGAGCAGTAGAAGAAAAAGGTGAACTCAACAGATATAGTCAGTAGAAGAACACCCCCAACTAAGAGAGAAAGGTGGCAGAAAAAGTACCGGCGGGAACACAACTGAACCCAGACGGCAGACAGGTACCTAAAAAACAGAAATTCTGCTCTGAACAGAGTGGAGAAATTCTGTCCATACAGCCCCCCAAAAGTCACACGTGGCACGTAAAATATATAAAATACAATGAAAATGTGGCTGAAAATAATAACGAGAATATACAAAACACAGACCTGTTATTATACAATACTCAGATTCATAATTCCAGTCACAGGAAACCATTATCAATGAGCTGAATTATCGCTGTTTCGTAATACAATTGGTCGCACATCATCCTTGGACATCGGATGAAAAAAGAATGATTCATTAGTTACTGCCTGCGCACTGGTTTTCCGGAAGTCGTGGTATTGTACTAAGAGAAGAGCGTCCCCTACTGGGTGTGCGCCGATGGCGCTCGACTCAGTTTTGGCTTATTTTTTCGTGGTGCTTTTGCACCACTTTTCTTTCCCAAATCTCTTGGGAAAGATCAAAATAGAGAGTATATTTTCCGAGTTAGGGTCTTCCACTGTAGTGCAAGCCTGTAGTAAACAATTGTAAGGTAGATTGATAAGAAATTGTATCCCCCCACTGTGAAGATATAGAAATTTTCACAGTAAAATGATGGCTTTCAAAGCATCACTTCAAGGGGAATACGAGTCCAATTATCACTGGAAATGATCAATTTGTTCTAAAAATGTATAATGAAAACTAAATCTAGTGTTTTTGAATGGATACCGATCATTTCCAGCCATAATTCAACACGTATTCACCTTGAATTGATGCATGAACCCACTAGTCCAAACATGGACTGAAAGTTCTTAATATAAGTTTTTGGTTTGATACGTCATTTCAAAAAAACTTATATTACAGACTTTCAGGCCATGTTTGGACTAGAAACCCACCAGCTTAATCAGAATGCATGATGCTATCTGTTCCAGTATTGATTAAATCGCTTCTGAGTATCAATGATTCAATGAGCTGTTTACTTTCATGCATCAATTAAAGGTTGAAACAAGTGGAATTATCAGTTTCTCATAAAAAGCATATAATAAAAAGAAGATCTAGTGTTTTTGAATGGATACCAAAAATTATCTCAGTTGTGACCGAGACAAATGGTCATTTTCGCTTTTCACTTTCAGTCTTCATTAATTAATTAATATTTGTCTCAGTCACTCATGAGAAAAATTTCCAGAAATTATGGTACTTTGACATCAGTGTGCAAAGAGTTATTATTATGCCTCACGTCTAGTGTTGAAACGATTAGTGATTTTCAGGAATCGACTAGTCGCCAGCAGTAATCGATTACTAATCGACTAGTCGAAGCCCCCATGTTATTGTTATCAAACACGGGTACCGCCGTTCTTCCCTGGTTAAAACTAACAGTAATACTTGCAATGAAACAATGGCAAGTGAAGCTTTCAAAGTCCTCAAAACCTCTTTCAGTTTCGAGAGAGAATTAATGTTGGTAGCTTCTGTTTAAAATCATTTTTTCTCAATATAGTCACTGATATTTTAATAAAATAAATCATTATTCAGGTTTTTTTTATATTATTCGTTCCATCCCATTGAATGTTAACAAAAGGAAGTGCTCTTTACGCATGCGTGATGTACATCCACTGTCGAAAATTAAGCACAGTTAACTCCCACAGCAGTCATCAGTCTGTCAACAATTGTACACCGAACACTCCCACACAACTTCTCGTATTATGACTTAACCTCTTATCTGTCCATAATTATGCATACATCGAACACGCCTACTAATTTCCATATTGTCTGCTTTGAAAATCATCACCTGACCTGATTGGGTTTCCTCTTAACTCAGTTCCAGTTCGAGGAAAAGCTAGTTTCACTTTCAATTTCCTGGAAACTCACAGATTTCCAGGAATTTGTCCGCATGTATTTACAAAATGAAAATAAAAAGCACATGGATTTTGTAATTGGTTCTTTAGTGATAACAAATTGTTCCAAATACGAACTGGTATGTGTTCTTCCATAATTTCTCTTTGATGTTTCTGTAAGACATTTCGAACTTACCAGTACCTGGTGAACAAATTGATGTCCGTAGGTGGCCTAATTTCATGTCAACTTTGGGTCCTAATTTTCCTGCAGGCTGCTCCCTCGAGAATAAGCTCACCCATATATTTTTCCCTGTTTACTTCACGCACCCCTGGTCTTATTCAATCTCTGGTCAGTTGGCCAACTAGGGTTGTTATTCATGCAGTCGGAAACATCAAACGCGTTATTTCTGTGGGTTGTTTTTTGATTTCGGGCATTTACTTGTGACGTTCGCAACAATGTTGGGTGAATTTAAGGGGATGGTGTATGGTTGGGGCAGATGTTCCGACTAATCAACTAGCAGATTTAGGGATCGACTAATTTAATAATCGCGTCGACATCGATTAGTCGGCTAATCGTTTCAACACTACTCACGTCTGTGACATCAGCCGTGATTGGTTAATTTGACCCCTTCTAAAGTCAAAGTACTGGATTTTGGGGACAAAACATGGGTACTATCGGAACGTTCTTCCCTGGAGACATGAGAACAAAGAAAATGTAAGCTCCACTTCCATTGATCAGCATCAATTACACACATGCTGATTGGAATTTCTCAACACCAAATGATGGCGCCGTGTCTGTTTAACTTTTTTCGTCACCGATCAACAAATATGTCATCTTCAGTGGGTGTGTTTTCAATTTTAACTGCAAACAATGAATTCAAAACAATCAGAAATATTAAAAACTCACATGGTGTTCAACACTTTAGTGAATCATGAATGTGACTTCAAGTTCAATCAATTCTATTCCACAAGTTTAGTATTACTAGTGTTCCTCGACCTCACTAAGTCTCTGCCTCAGATTCAAAATAAATTGTTTCACTCCACTTAATTCTAACAACTTTCGTCATCCAAGAAGAATTTATATTCCATTATACCACTTATCACACAAGCATTAATAATGAATTATAACAAGAATAGCATGATGCAGTTGTAAACACTGACATTTGGTGATATAGAAACTTCCAAAGCGACAGCACTTGTAACAAGTCATTTTTGAATTTGGTGATCTGGAAACTCCTAAAGAGACATCATTCGTTCAAAATGACGTCACTAAAAGCATGTTTTTAGATTCAACTACATTGTTATTACAAGATTGATGGCATGTTACAGTTAACGCTTAACAATGAAAGCTATTTTTTGTTCGTCATAATAAAATAATTAGAATGTTTCTTTTCATGTTTTATTGGTCATTGCTTCAGTTTTTATTTCAGAAATCACACAAACTCAGGTACTATCGACCAATAGAACATGAAAAGAAACATTCTAATATTATAATAGTGCTGGCTGGATACATTACATTACAAAAAGGATTAACTAATTCTCTGTTAGAAAACATATAAAATGGCTCTTCTGAGAAGTTCTGAAAGTCAATATTTAGGCTTTGTTACATTATTCAGTGGTTGAATGTAAAATTAATTTTGGTAGTAAATCATTTGTTCACCAATAATTGTTTGATCACAATTTATTGGAGACTACATACAGATACTTCCCAACAAACTGTTCAAAACAATTCCCTATTGATAAAATATAATTTATTTCTGGACAGAATGCAGTGCGTGCTAGTGAAAGTGTCAAGGACACTGCTGATCCACGGGATCAAGAAGGAACTGAACTAAATGGAAGTTTCAGTAATGCCAAGTCAGTCACTCAAATTTCTACAGAAAAGACATCACACTAAAGCTACATATGAAATCTGAAAAAGATCGGGTGAGGGATACAGCCTGAAGGGTGTGCTAATGGAATTGTTGACAATTTATATACCAAATCCAAGATGGCCACTGGCAGCCATGTTTTTCAACAAAATTCGGCAAAATGATGCTAACTCCCATCCAGACATCACACCAAAGGTACATATAAAATTTGAAAATAATCAGGTGAGAGATGTGGCACATAGGGTTTGCTAATGGAATTGTTGACAATTTATATGCCAAATCCAAGATGGCCACTGGCGGCCATTTTTTTCAAGGAAATTCAGAAAAATTTGATAGCTTCCATCTAGAAATTACCCAAAGCCACATATAAATTTGAAACTGATCAGGTGAGAGATAAGGCCTGTAGGATGTGCTAAACCAGTTGTGGACAGACAGAGATATGGATGTTTGTATCGCAGTCCATCCCACGTTGTCAAGTTGAGCTAAAAATGAGATCTTTATAAAAACACTTATACCTTTCAACATTTTGCAACAGCCAGATCCAGCCGGTGCTATTTATAAAATTCACCATTAAATTTTTTTTTTTTTTTTCATCTCTTACCTCCAAAATATAGTTTATGACCCCTAATTACAATAATCTTCAGGACAGTTACTCATCTCCCATCCAGATGCACACTAACTTGACTTGCAGGCTTGATTTCTGATGATCCTGAAGCCCACACACCACCAGTCAAGTTTACTTCAAGTCAAAGTCAAGTCCATTTCAAATCAAATTCAAGTAAATTTTCAAATCGAATTCGAGTCGATTTCAAGTCGAAGGCATGTTAACTTCAAGTCAACCTCAAGTCGATCTCAAGTGCAGTCAAGTTAATTTCAGATTGATTTCAAGTTGATTTCAAGTTTAATGCAAGTTTGGGTTCGAGCTGATTATAAGTCAAAGTCATGTTGATTTCAAATTGAAGGCAAGTCCCTTTCACGTCAAAGCCAAGTTGAAATCAAGTCAAATTCACTTCAAGCCAAGGCGATGTTAAGTCAAGTTAAGCCATGTCAAGTCAATTTTAGGTTAAGTCGATTTCAAGGCACGTTAGTTCAATTCCAAGTCAAGTCAATTTCAGATAAAAGACTTCTACCCAGTTCGTGTAGTCGTTCATTTCATTTCACTGATCAAACTCAGTCTTTCATTCTATTCATTTGCTCAGTTTAATTCATTTCAATCAGTTCAATCCTTTTGTTCAGTTTAACTCATTCCTCAAATCCAGTTGTTCATTCCATTCATGAATTCACTCGGTCAATTATTCGTTCAAGTCACTCATTTTGTTCATTCAGTCAATTCGCTCATTGTGTTTACTTGTTTATTTCACCTATTCAATTCACTCTTTTATTAATTCAGTTCAAATTCAATTTATTCAATTCAAATCACTTCAGATCACTTCAACTCCATTTCATTCATTCATTCATTCATTCATTCACTCATTCATGAATTCATTCATTCATTCATTCATTCATTCATTCATTCATTCATTCATTCATTCATTCATTCATTCATTCATTCATTCATTCATTCATTTGTCTGACTGTGTCTGGGCTGCTGAGAAGGAGCCATGATACAGTCTGAGAATGCACATTTGATTGTTAATGCTCAGTAAATGTTTTCACACATACAATCCCCACTGATATCAGTGGGTTGGTTGTTCAGTCCGGGGCATATGTTTGTCTGTCCATCTGTTAAAGGATTAATGAAATCCAAGATCCTCATAATCCTAGTGAACCTTATTACTCTTTAACACTGCTCAATTATACACAGTCCAGATGTGACCTGGTTGCTGACACCCCCCCCCCCCCCCCCCCCCCCCCCCCCCCAGTAAGTATGTCCCTGACCAGTTCTTATTCAGATACGGTGATACTTGTATCCATATATATCAGTCCTCACCCACACAATCATATGCCATTTGTAATAAGAGATGATTTCCTGTTTTGTTTTATCCAATCACAATTATACCTATTTTAACTTTTGGAGTCAGTCGAAATTCCCAAGTGTGAACTAAATTACTTTGTTAAGTAGCCTTTCGCCCAGCGCAGTTATGATAACGCCAACTTTTAGGCTAGTGGCTCTCTATGAGTTCAGTCAGCTAGGTAGCCCATGAAGAGTGGTTGATGTACACTGAAAGCCAATCAGCAATAGTTAGGAAACTTAATAAGTGCGATGAAGAATCCTTACACCTATGTCTGTTTAGATTGTAATTAAACTTTCCACCACTTGAACTCTGTCCGACACAATTGGACTACGCCCAACACACCAAGTTATCTTTGATCCATCTTCTTGAAGATGATCATAAACATTTTAATTCTTTTATGTATATCAAACAAAGTTTGTCATGTGGATGGTGAGCAGGATGGGTCTGGCCATGGCCTAGTCCAAACTTTTTTAGATACTTCTGCTTATGTAATAGTACTCTTGCAGGCAAATTTCGTGGTGCATTCTGCAAATCTTGGACCTACTGGATTTCTAGTAACTGATGGCAGGTAGGATAAACTTAGATGAGATCCAGATGCAGGCAGAATTTGATTTTATCAAAATATATAATGAAAGGAATTTCAACGCAGAGAATGAAGATGAGTCCCAATTCAAGGAAGACGGGCAGCTATGCCAGTATTATTCCCCCGATGATTTTCAAGCCACATTTACTTCTTTAAATAGCACGTTCTCCCTGTTTCACATAAATTGACAAAGCCTAAGCACTCACTGGGATGGGCTAAATGAACTATTATTCAATTTTCTAGAGTCTTGGAATACCTTTGATGTGATTGGGCTGACTGAGCTATTTCATATTCCCAGCAATATTTTGTACACTCTCCCTGGCTATCATCCATTAATTAAAATAAATCGACCTGAAAATGATGATAGCAGAGGTGGGGTAGGACTTTTCATTAAGGATGATACTGAATATAAAATTCGACATGACCTGTCTATCTTTATCCCTCACGTCTTTGAATCACTTGTTATAGAATTAGTTAAATCTAAGAGAATAATCAGAGTTATCTATAGAGCAAATACCCATCCCACGGCAGATATTGATCTGTTCCTGTCTAGGTTAAATCTACTAGATTTAATTCTTCTTTGAATGAAGAAAAAATTAGCCTATATTATGGGAGACCTCAATATTGATCTTCTAAACATGGATTCCCATGCCAAAACTCAAGAATTCATTGACCTGATGTTTAGCCATGTGTTTTTACCTTCCATTATGAAACCTACGAGAGTAACCCCTCACTCAGCCACTACCATTCACCATATTTTTTCGAATAATACACATTGGACTCCATTCTCTGATATTGTATTAACTGATATCTCAAACCACTTTGGTACATTTTATTTAGAATCTCGCAATGGGAAAGAAGATGACGTTTATATTCTGCCCAGAAGAAAAATAAATCCTCAAAATATGGAATATTTCAAATCAATCTTGGCTGAGTGCAACTTTTCTGTTGTTACAGCGGAAAACTGCCCAAATCTGAGTTACAACAAATTTATTGACATTTACTTACATGCGTTCAATAATGCTTTTCCATTAATTCAGTCCAAACCCAGTAAAAAAAAGTCTAAGGCGAAACCTGGATGACCAATGACCTTATAAATTCATCTAACACTAAAAGAAAATTTCATCTAAAAATGCTAAAATGCCCCAATGAGTGAAATAAGCTAAACTATAAACATTATTGTAGGATATATAAATGGGTTAAAAAACAATGTAAATCCATGCATTTTAAAAAGATATGAAAACAAACACAATATGCGAGCTACCTGGAAAATTCTAAACGACAGTATAAATAAGTCCAAAAGGAGGCATAAACTTCCATCCTTTTTCACTCTGAATAATAACGAAATAAGTGAACCCATCCAAATTGCTAAAGAATTCAATACTTTTTTTGCTAACATTGGAAAAGAAACCAGCGAACAAATACCAAATTCAAACAGACCAATCTTGGATTATATGAAAAGATATTTCCTGAATAATTTTTTTCTCAGCCCTACGTTTCCTGCAGAAATTAATACTATAGCCAACTGCATGAAACCGAAGATGAGTGAAGATTGCGATAGCATCACGTCTAGTCTTCTCAAGCATACAGTTAATCTTACTGCCGTTCCTCTTGCCCACATCATAAATAGTTCATTTGCTCAGGGTACTGTGCCTGAGAAAATGAAGCTTGCAAAAGTAATTCCGGTGTTCAAAAGTGGAGATGAACATTTGTTCACAAATTACAGACTAATTAGTATTATACCAACCTTTTCTAAAATTTTAGAAAAAGTTCTATCCGCTAGACTAATAAGACTCCTAAACAAATTTGACAATATATATCAACAGCAATATGGATTTCGTAAAAGACATTCCACTTTCCATCCTATACTACAGTTTTTGAAATATGTGGCGGAGGCAGACAATAAATGAAAAGAAAGTACACTAACCGTATTTCTCGATCTCTCAAAAGCATTTTACTCTATAAATCATGACATTTTGTTGCATAAACTTGAGTGGTATGGCTTTACAGGCATAGCTTATGATTGGTTCAAAAGCTATCTTTGAGATAGAAAACAGTTTGTGAGTTATGGTGGTCAAAATTCTGACCTTGCAAATATAAAATGTGGTGTTCCCCAAGGCTCAGTTTTAGGCCCTATTTTGTTTCTATTGTACATAAATGATCTCAGTGAATCAACTTCACTAAATCTCCTGTCTTTTGCCAATGATACCATGGTATACTCATCCGATGCAGACATGAATAAATTGGCCAGTAATACTAGTGATGAGTTAGAAAAGATATTTGAATGGTGTTGTGTAAATCGATTGGCGCTGAATACCAAGAAAACAAACTACATTGTCACGAGGGGAATCATAGGCAGATAGTGTATTTATAAACAATCGAGAAATAAATAAGGTGGGCTCTGGTCAAAACGATAAGTCTCTAAAGTTCTTAGGAATAAACCTTGACGATAAACTATCTTTTAAACATCATATTACTCAGTTATGTTCCAAGATTGCCCTTGTAAACTATGCTCTAAATAAGGCAAAAAATATCCTTCCTCTAGAGGCATTGAAGACGCTCTATCATACATTGGTCCAAAGTCATCTTGTTTAAGGAATTCAGGCATGGGGAAATTCTAGATCTATAAACAGACTTTTATTGATGCAAAAATGATCGCTGTGGATAATAGGCAACAAAAAATACAATTCCCACACTGACCCCCTTTTTTACAAGTTTAATATTCTTAAGGTACAGGATCTGTTTAAATTACTTGCCTTACTTTTCGTATTCGATTGGCATCAAGGAAATCTACCAACACCATTCAATTCGTTCTTTGAAACCGCTGATTTCCATAGTCTTAGAATTACTCGACAATCTGGACTTCTTCATATAAGCCGAACTACAACTAAATCTATAGACAACCTCCCACCGTATTTCTTCCCGAAACTGTGGAATGAGCTAGATCCAGAAGTATGTGTGATAAATAATAGAAAGATCTTTAAAAAAACACTATCATGTATGTTCATATCACTTATTCCAAGACAATCGAATGCAACAATCCATACTGTCCCAACTGTTTCACATAGACTTGGAATGGTTCTATGTACCTAACAAGGTTTGAGAAAAAAAGAAAAAAAAAAAGAAATTTCAAATCTGCTGCATCTCGAATTCTCGTCATCCTATGAGCCTGCAAAGACCTTCAGTAGTTCTGCAGTTGATGGATGTATTGTCAGTTACATACAATATTTCATAGTTTAGTATAGTATAGTACGGCGTGGTGAGGTGCAGTGCAGTACAGTGTAGTACAGTGCAGTACAGTGCAGTATAGTGCAGTACGGTGCTATACAATGCAGTACGGTGCAGTATGGTGCAGTACAATACAGTGCAGTATGATGCAGTACAGTACAGCACGGTGAGGTGCGGTGCAGTACAGTACAGTATAGCATAGTATAGTAAAAGAGGTGGTCCGAGTGAGGAGAACAGTTAAATCTCCCAATTTATCTTAGCATCACATTTTGATATTACTAAATCCTTTGGTCCTGGCTTTGCATTGCACCCTAAATTAGCCTCAAATTCAATAGCCTATGACACTGTAACATTTCTTGCTCACCAATCAGCATGTACAACCGTTTTTTTTTCTTTTCATCATAATTTTACTTCAAGGGGAAGTCAGGAAGACAGCCAGTTCGGCTATGACTTCACCTAGCAGTATGCAGACAGCCCATTTAAACGTTTCGTACATATCATGTATTTTCTTGTTCGTTCGTTTATATTTAATGTCTTTTTTCTTCAATTATTGTAATGTATACTGCTGAATAAAGTCATCATCATCATCATCACCACTTTTTTATTTTTCCACTGCACGGACCCCCTGGGTTTCAAGACGGGCCAGTGCGGTAAGCTATGTTTTGAATTGCACAAAATGAAATTTTGTTTTTGAAAGTGTCATCTACTAATGTATACATGTGAGAAATAATAAAGTCAGGGTTCCTGCCAGGCTGCCAGAGCATCCTATGACCAGATGCATTACCCACCCTTCAAAAAACTTGAATCATCGCACAAAAAAGGTTAAATGTTCCGGTCCATCACCCAATTCTTAAAGCCTTTTATCTCCAAAGTTGCCGAGGGAAGGTCGTCAACCATTCTATAGAAATGGCTGCAAGAAAAAGGATCAGCACATTTCTTTGTTGGCAAACATCAAAGCATCTCAGCAAGCATCAACGAAAATGGTGTAATCATGAATGAGTCACAATACATGATGTCTCTTTATCTGATCATTTTCATGTCATTAATTTCCAGAAACAGCTTGAATTAACACACTCTAACCACCTCACAACCAACAAGGCTTTTAGGCCCCTTGCTTTTCAGCCCATCATTTTACAGCCTTGTGTGTTGATGCTTTAAAAAACTTAAAAGCATCAACACATGAGGCCCAAAACCAACAGCCCAGAAAGAAAAGAGCCGAAAAGTGTGTAGCAGGAAAAAAGCAATGACTCCGTCTTTTCGTCATGTTCTTCAGGCATGACACCTGATAACAATGTTAACAAGTAAGGAATGCAAAATTTATTATTACTTAGTTTAATGATCATAACCCTGATTAACTGTGGCAACAAGGACAGGCACCAGTGTCTGATGCTAGGAAAGATCAGTGTGGCAAAATCTCACTGTCATGTTACATTCTTCTGGGCATTCTTCAGGGCATATTTTTCCATGTATTCTACATGTATTTTGAGCCAATCAATCAAAAGAAATGGAATATTTCAGAATGGAATCAACCTAATTTGGGAAGCAGAACCTCTTTGAATTCTTCTTCTACAGGAGACCGGATGACAGGAGAGTTTAAAAGATAATGCTTGGTAGGATTTTGAGAACATCTTAACAATTCAACATTTCCGTATCAGCTAGAATCAAATTGAATCAAATCATTCAAAACAAATCAAATTTGGAAGCTCGGAGGGCCCCCCCAACATATGAGGTTCCAGCACTGAGCCAGTTAAAACACTTGATGTTTACTTTTCCGAAAGAAGTACACATACCTACAGCCTACAATTCTTATGGGGTTATATGAACAGTACTGTGATCACAAAAGTGCACTGAGAATTTCAACCAGTTGCGATCTGGCTAAAAATCTCTGCCCCGCTTTCCTCTAAATAACATTGTAGCCACTCACTTATGAAACAAAAGGCCACAAGTGCCAAACTGAATAGGAGATTCATAACTCAAGAGAAGCCCAATAATGATGGCTTGCCCCTGAGTGGCACCACATATGTTTGCATAGCATCAAGTTGCAGATTCTGAAGCATATTTGTTTTCTCATTTGTACATTTATCCCAAATGACATCTGCATAGTCAAATGAAGGCAAAATTAAATGAGGATACAATGTTTCTTACACAGTTCTTGTCAGTTGGAATTTAAGACTATGAAAACAGTTTACATCTGGAATCAGGTGGCTGACAATACCTTCAACGTGCATATCCCAAGATCAAGTAATCGGAAACATAAGGCCCAAACGTTTAATGCTTGATACTCCTTATATTGCTCTACCAAGTAGGTAGACAGGAGGTTTCGGATCAAGGATATTTTTTGTGTTATATTTGATGCCAGTGTTTTTGCTGGGCTAAAATAAATTTACCAGCTATGCTTCTGATCAATTGCCTATTTGTCTCAAATCAGAGTTTGGTATCTGACTTGCAAGAAAGGGATCTTCTACTATCAGCTATCAGGGATAAAGAGGTGTCATCTATGTGTAAGCTTATATTTGATTGAATGTGATCTACAATGTAGTTAAATCAGATACAGAATAACAGAGGACCTAAAATTGATCCTTGTGGAACTCCAGCAACTCCATGAATTTTGACCATTGATTACCGGGGTACTACAGTTTAGTTCCAGCCATCAAATAATCCTCAAAGAAGGAAGAGAGTTTACCTCATAATCTCTTCTCTTAGGTGTAGCATTAACAATTTCATTAGCCTCAAGCAGTAGGGAAAACACCTCTCTGGTGTTACTCGGCTGTGCTGTGAAACGTTTCAAAGTTTTCTGCCACTGTTTTGATAGAAAATTTTGAGTGCAGGCAGATGATTTGAGATTCAGATTGTATCAATTTTGCAGAACTTACAAAGCAATTGTTTCATTCCTGACTTACCAAAAATGGTTCCAGTCTTGGATGTCTAGATCATTTTGCATTTTTATGGGCTTCATTCCTTATTCACCTTGCCTCTGTACTGCCAGGATTTTCATTTGTTTTTATCAAAACATGTTTATGTGGAATAAATTTTAGGGCAGTGTCTATGATATAAGTAGTTATTTCCCAAGCAATGTTATCAACATTTTCAGATGTTAAGAAAAACGATCCACACCAATATCATTATACTTGAGCCCACTTAATTGGATATCTCTTAACAGAATAACCCTATTAATTGAATATAATTTCCCCAACACAAAACCATTTATCATACTTCCAGCACAAATTTGACCTGTTAATTGAATATAGGTTATGGAGTAAACTGTTAATTGAATAAAAAATATTGTAAACTGTCGAGAAATTACCCTGACTCTCCACAGTTTTCCTTTGTTTATAGACCTATTTGGCCTCAGTTCATCTAATACAGGCATTTAAACTATTATATCTTGTTTGACAGAGCTCATGGAGCTCTGTCAAACAAGATATAATAGAATAAATGCTAAGTTTATCTCCAGAATACATGAAAGTGACACAATCCCTATTAACTGAATACTCCTGTTAATTGAATAATTTCCATTGGCAAAGTGACTATCAATTAACAGGGTTCCACTGTAGTTCCAAACTACTCAACTGTATTGTCTAACAGGCTGGTGAGTGGATTTCAAAGATATAAAGACTGAATGATTTCCACTACAAAAGGTAGATATTGTTTCACCTCTTGAGCATTGCAACTGCCACCTTGCAGCACTCAGGGGACGATATATATGTATGTGTAAACTTGTATGGATTGGTTAGTAGGTGAAACTCAATAGTATATGAAAAACTTTCAACAAGTTTGCCTACATACATCTATCACTACCATTCTGTAATTAACCCTTTACCTAACACAGACAATATCAAAATGTATTATTTTAAATATTAGTTTTTAAAATTTAAAACTTTTTTTCAACAAAACCATATCATGTGACCACTCATTATACTGAGCTTGTTAAGCTGCTCATTCCAATGAGGAGGTCACATGATATGGCTTTGTTGAAATTTTAAAGAACATTAAAAAAAATATATATTTCAATCAGTGGTCACATGATATGGTTTTGTTGAAATTTTTTTGAAACATTTTTTTTTTTAACTGCTCAATCTGTAAATTCCACAAGCAGATGTGGTCGCTTAGGTAAAGGGTTAATTTAAATTAATAAAAACTGAAAGTGAAAAACATTTAGTATACTATACCTTGTTCCTTAATCTATTGACTTTCACATGACCTCCTGAAAACTTGTGGATCAAATTGCAAATTCCAGCCATTCTTTAGCACTTTGTGAGTGGTTGAAGCTTATTACTATGAGTTAAAGAAGCATGCTTATAAAAAGAGAAAAAGTTTTCATAGATATAATTAATAAATAAGCATAAGCAATAGCTTTATTAGAAGCAGAAAAGACATGTTAGATAAATGTTAATTTAAGGTGAAATCTAATATCATTTAATAAAACCATTCCTACTGTTAACACTTTACCCAATGCATAGGATATCAAAATTTAATATTTTAAATATTATTTTTCTCAATTTTTTAACATAAACCATGTCAAATAATCTCTCATTGGAACGAACTCATTACAATGAGGGATCACATGATATGGTTTTGTAGAAATTATTTAAAAAAATAATATTTTTTCAACTGCTCAATTTGTTTGTCGATGCAGTGATTTGGGTTAAAAATAGTCATCTGTGCTTGAAAATGTAATAAGCCTTAAAATTTACACAAATGGCAAATCTGTCCATTGATATGGAAATGTCATATGAATATTTGTTATTTTTTCCACATATTGTGCAGAGCATTTAATTGGATATATTTTAATTGTATAACCCTGTTAGTTGAATATAATTTCCAAACACCATACCATTTACAATTTATTTATTCATTTATTGGTGTTTTAAGGTCACATACTTATGCACAATGGCTAATCGAGACCGTGACAGTTTTACGGGTGGAGGAAGCCGGAGTAACCTGAGAGAACCATCGAGCATCGATGAGCAACTGTCAGCTCCTCAACATTCTAACTCTGTTCAAGCTCCGCTCAAGCAGGGTTACAGTGGTTGAAGACAGGTGCACCATCGACGTGCAATACGCTTTAGTACACGGTGTCATCATGCCACCATGTAGGCAACTGGGATAAAGTTCCTTGCTCATGGACACAACGTGGGTCGTCCCGGATGGGGATCGAACTCGGGACCTCTAGCATAGAAGTCCAACAGTCTACTACTGAGCCACCATGCTCCCTCCCTTTACAATACCTTTAGTAAAAATTTGACCTGTTAATTGTGTGTAGGTTATAGAGTAAACTCCTGTTAACAGAATTTATTTATTTATTTATTTATTTATTTATTTATTCATTGGTGTTTAGGGTGTTTTTAAGCATCTTTGGCTACATCATGATCACAACATAGGTATGAAGTTTAGACAATTGTCCATATCTACATTGCCCACATTAGAGGACATCCACCCGTTGCATTGGTTTTGGGTGCTATTTTACCATTAAAGCAGAATATGTTTAGTGGTAAACAAACACTGCTCCAATTCACAGGGTTCCTATTAGGTCTGTTAACTGAATAAAAAATCTTGTAATATATTGAAGAGTTACGAGTACTGCCAAATGAATATGTATGTTTATAGGCCCATTTGGCTTTAAAACATCCAATATAGGCATTAATCTGTTATATCTTATTTGACAGAGCTCCATGTAATAGAATGCTCAGATTATCACTAGAATACAGGAAAATGACCTCACATATTCCTGATGATTTTGTCTGGCAAAGTGACTATTCAACTGGAGGAACCGAATTTACTGAGATCAGTAAATTTGAGTCTGTGCGAAAACGGTGAAAGCATCAGAACTAAACTATATAGAAAGGGAATTTAAGGGGACTTATTTTTGGAAGTAAAGTCTCTTTAACCCTTAAGGGCCTGGACAAATTTCATGAATACCCACTAGACCCCTACCTGCATATTGCCAGTAACTAAGCAATGACTTCTAGTCAAGTCTTGGCTGCTCATTTAGGCAGCCAAGACTAGACTAGAAACCACTGCCATGGTAATAAGTCTATCTTCAGCAGGATCTCCTCATGAATGCATGTTAAGGGCACCTTTCCTGAGAATGTAAAAGTCGGAAATGGGCCTTTAAGGGTTAAAGCAACAAGAAGTGATTTTTTCTTTCTGTAAACAGGATTTAAATATTTTCATACATGAATCAGATGAAAATTTTCAAGAAGGCAGAAATAACTTCTGCGCACACCATTTAATGTGTTCTTTAAGTGAATCAGAAATGATATTGAAGAAATCTGAAATGCATTACTGTGTACTATATTTGAAGAGTTTCATACAAAAAACACAAATGAATTGCAAAAAAAAACCACTTTAACACTTCATTGTGTGACCCCACTCCATCCCCTCACATTACAAACCTTGTATTGATCCCAGGTCAATGTGTCTCATATGCAAGTGTGTCCTGCTTTCAAAATTTTGAACTCACACCTTCAAAAGTTTTGGTTCCACCCACTTTTTGGACATTCAGATTTAAATAGGAACCAAGTATAATCTCTGCAATATGCAATCAAAAACCAATTGGGGACTTTGGCACATATTTTGAACTGCCAATGAATTTCAACTTTATTTTCAAAGGTTACAGGTTGATAGTGTCATACTATGCTTTAGATATCAGCATGGCCATCTCTCAAAATTCATGGTCCTGTCTATTTTTTATGTTTCTATGTTATATTTAAAACCCATTTGCTGGCCCCCAAAATTGTTCAAACGTAATGCCTTGAGCAAAATATAATCTAGACATCATAGTAATACTATTACTAGTATGAAAAGTTTCTATCTGTTGGATCTGGAGATATTTTTGACAAATTTTTCTCATACTGCACTAACTTAAATTTATGGTCCCATCTGAAGCCCAAATTTGAAAATCAGGAACTTGATTTAAACAAACAGAATCAGACCCCACATGGATACAAATCAAATTTGATTCAAGTAAGCTGACTGGTTGAAAAAACTTAAATTTTGTTGAGACCATATATATTGCACCTTACAAAACAAGCTCAGTATCACCCAAGAAAGCTTTGTTTTAACCATCATGAATCTACACCATTAATGGAGTCGGCACAACAAATATTGAATCATTGCAGTCAGTAGTTCAGGAGAAAAAGATTGTTTTGTATTTTTCCCTTCATCAACAGAGTTAAATGGGGGTCCATAGCAAGCCCCCTTAAAGAAACGTACAGAACCCTTGTCAGACAAACTGATTCTGCTGTTCCAAAGGAAGCTGCATATTATTTTAATACCAATTTTTTTTGTTTCATGCAGTTCTTAAATTAGGAAGGAAGTTGCATATCAAATCTCAATCCATTGTGACTGGTGGCTAATGAGAAGAGTTTAAAAGAATTTTGGGCTTTTCAGGCACTGCCCCCAGCCATCATGCTTGGTAACTTCTATCAAACATACTTGGAAGGGTATCCCTCAAGATAATTTGTGCCAAGTTCAGTTGGATTTGGGATAGTGGTTCTGAAGAAGAACACTGTTACCATATATAAGAGGCCTTTAGATTTGTTGAATTTGAGCCAAATGCCAAATATTGATCCACTGTATTATAAGCTTGGTAAGAGAGAAAAGCACTGGTATTAATGCCTTCTTGGTGTCTGTTTCATATACTTTTACAGTTGTTCTCCATAGAATCATAGGTTACAGCCTCTTGTTCAGGGTGGCTGATGAGGGAGGGGTCAACTCCAGAATTACAATTGCATCCCACTCCCACCCCCTTCCCATTTAGGCAAATTCCAGTTCCCTTGAGGCATGTACATTATTTTCTATTTACTAGTTATAAGATGCAGAGTTTTATTTTTACACCCCTTTGACTGTCCATTATCCAAATGAGGTTATCAGTAGTCACAAATTCCAACTACAAATCAATATTTGGGCGAATTTTTACTACTTTTCAAATAATATTTGGAGGACTTTCACTACTTTTCAGAATAAAACTCCATATTTTGGCCAAATTTAAAACATATTTAGAAAAATTCAAATTGTGCCATGTCTGAAATTTCCTACTTTTTCCAATTTAGGGCACTGAATTTCCAAGTATTGTAAATTTGACGAATGGTTTGGGGGAGGCTCCACCAAGTGGAATTTTTTCCAATAACAAGAGCAGGGACGTGTGAGATTCTCCACCCCTCCTTAGGAGGGGCAGAGGATATCACACGCCCCTGCTCTTGTTATACATCTAGGTCTTCACCATTATTATTTGATCTCCTCCTTGAGCTGAAGTTAACTCAAAAAAGATTCTTAAGTTTTTTGATGTTGAATCAAAATCCTATTTGAATATAAATTAAGCATTATGTTTAAAAGGAAACATCCACAAATATGAATATAACAGATCTCAAGCTTTGAGTATCTGCTCATACAGAGTTCACCAGTGAAAAGCAATCCACATCGACAGTATTGGTTGGACGACAGTGTCTACACAGATTACTTTTCACCAGTGAACACTGTGTTTACTTTTATCTGTTGCATTGCTGAGTCGGCTAGTAGGCCATAAACTATATTGTATGCAACAGGGAAACTTGACCAAACTTTGCAACACCGAAACTCAACAAAACACCACATAATTTTGGCACAGCATTTACTGTTGTTATTTGGGAGAATTTAAAGGCCTGCAAAAAGCTGGTGGATGATGAACAACAGGCACCAGATGACAAATGACAATTACATCATGGCAATGCATATAGCTCATGCTGATTTTCAGTTCAGTGAGCTAATACAAAGCTGAAGTTGGTGTACGTCAGAGTACAGTAATGCAGTCAGGTATTTTTCAAGCTGTTTTACATTCATGTGAGGTTTAACCCTTTACCCAACGCAGACGATATCAAAATTTATTAATTTAAATATAATTTTTTATGAAAAATTTCAACAAAACCATATCATGTGACCCCTCATTGGAACGAGCTCGACGAGCACGTTCCAAAGAGGGGTCACATTATATGGTTTTGTTGAAATTTTTCATAAAATAATATTTTTTCAGCTGCTTAATCCGCATATAACACGGGCAGATGCAGTCGATTTGTTGGGTAAAGAGTTAAGGTTTTAATCAGTTGAGGACACAAAAGTACAGAATAATCAAAATTAACTCCCTTTGCTCTAGATCTGTGGATAAGTTTATAAACCTATCATGTTCTATAATTTGCCACTTTTGCACTTTAATTTTGACTCTCGATATTTTGATTGCCAGAGCATTATGCCAAACAAAATATAATGGATTATTTTATGAATGGATTTAATCAGTGCCAAGACTTCTTATAGAATAAGGAACATCAACATAATGTTACTGAATGAAAGGCTGCCGAGTAAAACATGTGGAAAAGGCCTCTGTAAGATCTTTCCAACACTATGTCATGTTTTTGAAAGTATATCATCAGTTAACTGGAAGAATTGAAAGAAATAATGTGGGATATTATTCTGTGCAGATGAAATTCACCTTGGCACTAAAACAGTGAATTTGTTTGAGCAATTGAAAAAAACAATTTTTTTTAAATTTCAATAAAACATATTATTTGGCTTCTCATTGAACAAGCTCAATCAGCTCATTCCAATAAGAGATCACAGGGTATAGTTTAGTTGAATTTTTTTAAAAATTTGAAAAAATATTTAAAATAATAAATTTTGATATTGTGTCCACTGGGTAAATGGTTAAACACGTCCACACATTGCTCTGCACAAAAATCCACTATTGTTCATTTTTGTTCAATTCTGCAACCAAAACACTGCTTTTGACCCTTTATTTTATTGACTTCATCCATCTCATTTCAAAAGGAAGTTACATCTATGATAATTCAATAAACCAGGATGTGAACTTAATGAATATGACAGAATTTTTTACTGACTAAGGTAAGTTTACCTTTATCAAAGTCAGTTTTACAAATAGGTCATGCACTGATGCATATAATTCTGTAGTGCACTAAACATCTGCAACTACTGATAACGCTTGATGCATTATTTGGTGTCCTCAGATTTTAATCAAACACTCCATTCAAAGTCTGAATTCTCATGGAATCATTTAGGTAAATCATTCACACAAGTTGAACTGTGGTTTAAGTTTCTGATAAAACTATGAGGATTCTGGTCTTCATGTGTTACATGTACCAGTAATTGCGGAAGTCTGAGGCATTACGTAACATGCATAAACAATTTAACCCTTAAGGGTCTGGTCAAGTGTCTCGATTTCCCACCATTCCACAGTCTCTATATGTGTAATGGCTTAGCAGTGATTTCCAGTTAAGTCTTGGCTGCCTGTTAAGGCAGCCAAGACTTGACTATAAACCACTGCTTAGGTAATTTGTCTACTGTCAGAGGGACCTCCTCTTGATGGCATATTAAGGGCACCTGTTCTGAGGTCGGAAAAGTCGTAAATAGGCTTTTAGGGGTTAAAAATGGAACTCTAATCTGCTCTAATGGATGAAAACTTGCAGTAAAAAATAATGCCATTTTTGACAGTGTGTGATATTCCGGATTATGACATACATTCCCACCCTGTCTCAAAACATAGTATATGACTCATCATTATTTATTTATTTATTGGAGTTTAAGGTCACATAAAGGCTAATAGTGACTGCAACATGGGTATAAAGTCAAGTCCAACCAATCATTTATACCCACGTCGCCCATTTTAGAGGACTCCCACCTCCGGCATTGGTGACCAGGTCCAATTTTACCAGTAAAAAAAGAGCTTGTTTACCATAATAAACAAGCACTACTTCATTTCTCTGGGGATCCCATGGGGAATGACTCATCATTGGAACATGCTCCTCGATACCATTCCAATGAGGCATTATAAGCTATATTTGGAAGCCAAAAAAATATAATTTTCAGTTATTTGGAAGAATTTTTTTAAGGGGACAATAAGCCATTAATTTAACTTTCAGATTTTGCTTGTATGTGAAAGAGCATGTAAAAAAACCCACTGTATGCGAAGTGTGAGACATCAGTCATGGTCTGAATCAAGGCAAATTATATAAATGTGTAATTAGAACACTTTAACTGGTTGAGGGCTAGATTATTTTTGGTGGCCTAAATTTGTTATTCAAAATTTGTTTTATTTCAAATTATTGGAGAATGCTCACAGGCACTCTCCAATAATTTGTTATAAAACAAACTCATACAAACAAAATATTTTTTGCATTTGACTGAATAAGAAACAAGAGTAAGGAAAATGATGGCTTATACTCTGGCACCCTCATTTTTTTTAAAGCCCTGATAATGGCTTCTAGTACTCAGCCAGTTGATGAAGATAAATTCTCAGAACACATGACACTGTGAAGGTATACATGTAAATGAAGTTGCTGGGGGCGTGGTGGCATTGCGATAACCGGTTTGCATCAGATCACTGAAGTTAAGCAATGTCAAGCCCGGTTGGTCCTTGGATGGGTGACCATCTGAGAGATCGATTCGGACTCCCAGTTTGTGTCCTTGGGCAAGGTACTTAACCCTGATTGTCCACATGGAGGCACGATGACGATGTGTACTAAGACATACTGCATGTTGATGGTACGTTGTATTCAACCAATCTAACCCTGCCAATGCTGCAGTGCAGAGTTACCATGTTAGGGAGCTGGTAGCTGCTCGTCGTTGCTCGGTGGTTCTCTCCGGGTACTCCAGCTCCCTCCACCCGTAGAACTGTCACCGATATATATGATATGACCTTGGCTGTTAAAGTGCCGTTAAACCCTAATAAATAAATGAAGTTGCCCGAAAGTAATTGGAAGCAAGCCTGGATGTAAGCAGTCTGTCTTTTGCAGAATGAGGTCCCCAGAGAGTGAATTTAATGATGCTACCCTGCACAGCAGTGTAGCATCACTAAACTGACCTCTGTAAACCTCAATCTGAATCAAGGTGTCAGGTCAAAAGAGAAAGAGGTATCCATTGGATAAATTAGGTCACTTTATGGGATAGCATCAGCAGATTCACCCTCTGGGAATGTCATTTTGCAAATGACAGATTGCTTATTTCCAGGCTTGATTGGAAGTACATTGTAAACACAACACTGTGTCACGATTTCTGAATACACATGGTTTCCAATTTTAGCTTCATTGCTGTCTGAATGAATGAGTGACACAAAAAACAACTGTTATTTTAGCAATAATTGAGCATTATTAGATAAAACAATTTTGGATTATTTTAAATACAATGCAGTTATATGTTTCCAATAAAACCTACAGCATGTGTATTGACAATGGCAATCCAAAATAGATAGCAAGTGTGCAGAGGCTATAAATAGAAACATGCAGACACAAACTTCACCTTTATCCTCCTAAGAAAACTAATTGCAATGAAATGGAAAATAACATTGCACAGAATTTTTTGTGAATGATCGACTAACTAGATCGGAATGAAAAAATGCTGCCTGTATGTACATCTTTTTACAGAAAAACAATAAATTCTCACCTTCAAGTTTTTTCATTTAATAGATACAAATGCTTTCTTACAAATGATATATAAGACATAAGTGTATTTTTGCATAATACAGACTGTGGTTTTGTCAAATGGTTAACTTATTTTGTTTTCCAATTTGTGGCTTGTTGTCCTTTAAGTGTCATCTGCTCACATTAGGTAAAAGTTTATGATGAGAAATTATGTCGATGAATTTATTAGACTGAAGTCAGTTTTAAGGAGTGTGAACACAGTTTTCCAAATTCTCAAAAACTGTGTTGGGAAAAGAGTTAATCACTAATGTTAATACTAAATGTGTAATTATGAACAAAGAATCAGGTAAAAAGAAATGTATAAGAAAATCATCTGAATACAAAGTACATGTACTACTGAACTATACTGACCATCACTGTTATTCAGTCATTAACATTAGCCAGGTAAGTTATTTATTTATTGGTGTTTAAGGTCACATACTTCTGCACAATGGCTAATCATGACCACAACAATGAGATAAAGTCAAGGGCAGTCAATCGTTTATGCCCCATGTTGTCTATTTTAGAGAACTTGCACCCCAAGCATTAGTGAATGGGTCATATTTTACCAGTAAAACAGAGTTGGTTTACCACAGTAAACAAGCACTGCTTCACTTCCCGGGGTTCCCACGTGGGAGGCAGGTAAGAGTACTTAACTGGATTTGATACTGGTTATTCGCAAATATTTTAGGCACCATATCAATTACAACACATTTTAATGTAATTTGACTTATTAATACTTTAGTTCCTTGATTTTAGTTTGGGATTTCTGTGTGTTAAGAAAACAAAGTAAATAACACTCCAGGCTCCTTACCCTGGAAAAACCCTAAATACATGGAGTTTGTAAGACACCACGCTTCACAGAAAGCCATGCCTATAAGTATGTTGGTTTCGGCCTTACTTCATTTTGCTCATTCTTTGGGGTCGCAGTCGATCAGTTTCTAAGGATATTGAGTCAGAAAGAATATAAATTAGGGTAATTAACAAAAGAATAAAGTTCATCTAATGATTGTTGTGTTCTCATTGTCACATTTTCTCTCTTAGGGAGAAAATGTGACAGTGAAAACGTGACTTATCCAACCCCCCCCCCCCCTCCCACACACCCTCACACTTTGCTGGATAGACTAAGCAACTGGCTAGGGAACAACCAGTCCAGTTCCTTTCCACAAAGATAGTATTATAGTCTGGCCGCCGAGGCACAGAACCTGGTTTTGTTGTATTAAGTTTTTTCTCAGCGGATTATTATTCTATAGGTTCTCCTTGATGAGATTTTTCTTACTGGACAGCTGACAGTGTTGAGCAATTTTTTTATTCGACAAAATCCAAGATGGCCACCAAGGTGGCCGCTATGAAAAAATACAATATCACCATATGACTTGGATCGGAATTTTTGGTAAGATAATATGGAATTTTGAAGATTTTTCTTCTTGCTTCATCGTACACATATATAATTGTTACTTATTGGCCAAAATAAGATTACCAAAATCCAATATGGCGGCCTAGATGGCCGCCAATGTGTCACCATGTATCCTTCATATTGTTGCGAAGATGTTGACAAATATACATGCTTATATAATTATATTTACCAGAGGGGCCATTTCTGCACACATTGGTACTCTAATATCCACCAGAAGTGGATTGTTGCTCACTGTATCACGTTATTTATAAACGCCGGTAACCTAGTCAACCCGAAAAAAGTTGCGAATTATGTTATGTCCGTCGGAATTAACCGATATTATATGTAAAAACAATGTAAGGTATATACACATATCGGCACATTTTCATGAACCTACTGTTACTCTCATGTGTCATATGAAATATATTCTCTCAAAACCCAAGATGGCATCCAAAATGGCTGCAAATATGGCAAAAAATCATCATTTCTTACAAATATAGGTGGCTATTAGGCGCTATTATTTTGAAATGTCCAACCATGATTACCAATATGAATTAGCCATATGGGGTGATGCTCTTTTGTTATATATGATCAAAGGAATTGTTTGAGAAACCCAATATGGCATCCAAAATGCCCCCAAAATTGGAAAAGTAACAAAGCAATTACAGTCTACACTCATCTGCCCATAGTCCAGTTGCCAATACACTTAACCTGGTTTTTTCTCGGTGTATTATCGTATCACTATATCGTATAACTATATGGTCTCCTCATGCGATTCCTTTTACTGGGCAGCTGACAGGGTTGATCAATTTCCTTATAACCGCCAAAACCTAAGATGGCCTCAAATTCAAGTTTCCGCCGATACCACTGAAAATATTGAAATTGAAAGTCAAAAATCTTTACTAAATAATTCAGTACAGCATGCCATTTCCAACTGATTGTGTTGGTCACAAAGCGGGTCAGCCTATCCCCAGATTTTCCCGAAAAAATCAAAATGCTACCAAAATTAGTAAGATTTTGCTATTTTCAGCAGTAATGTTAAAGACTCCAAAACGGAGGTGGGAACTGAAATTTACGAGAAATTGTAACAAGAGAGATGTTTGCAAATATCGTTGGTGAAGTACTTTATAAGGACCACACAAGATGCAGTGAATATCAAGTTGAATGACAGTGTAGTTCCTTAGATCGACTCATCACTACGCATTACTGCCAGTGGTGTCTGTTCATTGCAGCAGTCCTCTGAAACACTGCACGCACAGAAAATGGTACATGCCATGTTTGCTGCATTACACTTACACCTCGACTATTTGCATGGCGTTTTACTCGAACATGTGCACCTAATCATCTTCAGTATTTCATCAAGTGCTAGCTTGACGTTGGACACGACTGTCACAGGGTTCAAAGATTTTGTATTCACGTCTTTCTCGAATCCAAATACAGTTGGGTCCATCTGCAGTGGGTTAGGTTGAAGGGCATGCTTCCATATACAAGTTTGCAAGTGGGCCCGTTTGACATTCTCAGTAAAAGCCTCTGTTGTGGGTGGTAGGCTGCACAATTTAGGAGCAGATGTTGCAGTCGGATTCTCCATATGCACAAACGAGCATCGGACACTGATGTTGATTTAGGAGATCTAGATCTATAGCATAATGCTATGAACTTGGTGGCTTGTTCTAGAACATCCAATATCTCCATGTTATTCTCACCAAGTGATTCCAGTGTCCCACCAGTTTCCAGAACCTTCAGTACATGCCCTTTGCTGATACCAAAGTATCCCCCTACAGTATCGCACCCGGAAAGTGCGTGAGCAGCGAGAAATTGAGGAACAATTTTCTTGTGTGTATCAACTGCAGCAGGTATATCTATCACCACCTGTCCATGGATTGGTGACTCCATAGTCATTGCAACCGTCAAGTGTTGTTCAAGGTAGTGATGCAGCAACAACAAATAGACGTCAGTGTCGTCAGCAACAACCACAACGTTATTACGTTCAGCTGCAGCAAACAATATTGCCTGTTGAACTATAATGTTGTCAGCTTCCTTGTGATTAGTTACCATATCTACTCTATCTGTCACCGATCCACAACTAACCTCAACCGGAACATCATGTTGGCCAGTAATTACAAGTTTGTGAGTTTGTGTGTTTTGCTCAGCAAAACTTTTGTCCGTGGTGAGTTGATCACATATAATGGAGATCAGTTGCTTTTTGTTCTCCACTACAGTCAGCACATGTTTTTGTGGTGGCAGCAGGGAGGTGGGTACAAGTTGAAACACCCGGCAGCTATCGGCCTTTCTGTGTGCCCTTGTCACGCACTTGGTGCTGTAGTCAACATATCTGTCAAATACCAAATACACATCACTCAATCGCAACTTCTGTTTGATGTTGTCTTTAAACGCTGTAATGAAGTCTAGAACAGTTTCCGGTCTGGTTTTGGTAGACACGGGCCAATGAGGTATCCAGAGCAGTGCACAGCCATCGATAACAATTGCAGATTTCTTATCCACACCAGACATTCTTTTTGGTTTCTCAACAATCGTTTTATTTTTCAATACTGATTTTGATGTGCACACGGCGCATATCCCCGGATTCATCAAATATGGCGGTTGGTAGTGGTGACAGTTCAAAGGAAAGGATATGTTTGATATCTAATTCACGTGAACTACATAAAAGTCTGATAACTCTGGAATAAATGAGATTAGTGTCATATATTTTGATCTCCCCAACCTTCAGCGACTTTTTCAAGATGCCATAGTTTGTACTGGTTTCAAAATTGACTCATAAAATCCACTCGGGAAGGCCTCTTCAAATTCCGTCATTTTCTGAATTCCGAGGCTGACAATCTTATCGACATTGACAGACGTTGGACCTATCCTACCAGTTGCGATGTTAATTTTGGTCTTGGGGTATCCGTTTGGATCCAATGGGTCGATACACATTCCTAGTTTAGTTCTCAGACCCATATGGTCAACAGAATCACTTGCAATTCTGGACTTGGCCTCTTCCTTATGTGCGATCTGTAATTTGTCACTATCTCGATCTTTTCGCAAATTTGATATACCGTTAGCTAACTTCCCACATGCATGCAAACTCAATGCCCAGGTTTTTAGTGTTTCTGGCTTTAATGTGATCCCTATTATACCGGATTTGCTATGGCCATATCGCATGAAGGTAGTTTCGCTATACATATCGCTCCATATGCCATTCCATAGACCAGGTATGTGTCTCATCACATGTTCACCCTTCAAGAAATGAGATAAAATATCCGTGGCATATTTTGCATCTGCCGCAGATAGTAAAGCCCATATCTTGCGTAATTTGCATGACCAGAAGCAAAGAAATAAGGAAGCATGCTTTTCACAGCTTCGATGTGCAAAAGCCAGTCACCTTCTCTCTCCGCTCGTACGTACAACATCATGAGGAAGCATGGTTTCAAAAAAGCATCAACCCACATTTTTGTTGTTTGCACATGTTCTCTTCTAGCAATGCAAATAAATCTTCTGCACATTGCAAATCATTATTCTTGAAAGCTGTTCGCAAAAGTTCTTCTGATAACAAACGTATGGCTCTCATATTCATTGGAAACTTTTTCCCAGTCAACATCTTTTCAACCCCACCGAATACTAACTCAAGTATATCTGAAAGTACAGTATTGGCCATGAGTGTTCCAACTGAACCAATGAAACTCATGAGGAAATGCATACCACCCAATCGAGGAACAAATGCCGCAAATTTGTCTGGATAAGACCATAACACCTGAACTGCTATCTTGTATAACTGCTGATCGGCAGTAAATATAGTGAACGGCTGTCCTGTCTGACGATAGTTCTCTGCCTTTTCCATCGCTGTCATGATAGTGTCTGGATCAGCAGGTGTCATGTCTATTAGAGAGAGGTATGCTGCGTTCGTTTTGGGGTTTGTTGCTTGACCCGAGTCTCTCGTCATGCGGGTATTATACCCATTGAACTCCAGACAGTTCTGGTCACTGACAATATCTTTCAAAAATGCAAAGTCAAGTTCTATCGAGCTGCGTAATGACATTGCACTGCGACACAATGTTGAAAGAAGGGGAACAGTGTTTCATACATGTGATGCGGGCATGTCGGGTCGTTTGGGTCCATTGAAATGCACAACATCCAATTTGTACTCTGTTGGTTTTGACATATCTGACTTTTTCAATCTTGGGATCGTCTGAGACTCAACGGAATCATTATTGTCCTTTTGAGCCATCACGATTGCCAATGAATGGGTGCTTAGCTTCCGATTTTGAGAAGCAATTTCAGCATCAAAGTTGTCAACAACCACTTGTATGAGGCCATTGTTGGCATCCGAAATCGGTGTATCATTTGCATTCTTTGCAGCCAGAGCTGCTGCAGATTTTTTGAATCTCAATAGCTCGTCATATGAGCATGTAACACCAAAATCATGCATGGTTTTTACCAACTCTTTAGAATCTCTTAACAGCGTTGCCAACGAAATTTGAAGCGGTGTGTATTTTCCACACAACGCTGATGTCACTATGTTTCCTGTCATCAGAGCAGGTAATGTGTGTTCCAACTGTGGAGCTAAACAACTTCGTAATGTGAGAAGTGTACCACTTACAAACGAGGATACGCTCTCGCTGTTAACATCAGTGGCGTAGTTATCTTTGTCATGATCCATATCTTTGATTTCTTTGCCAATTGCTTTACTGAGAATCTTTATGGAACTGTCAATATTGTCATCATCCAAGTCTTTAACGTGCCTAAGTAAGGTGCCAGCTCTGGATTTGTCTGCCAAAATGGTGGCGATTCCCGGGGAAGACAACACCAAAATGTCATCTCTGCAGCTATCGACTAGATCAGACACAAATGATTGACGGGAATTGTAAGTCCCACCAGATTGCAGATAAAGATCAAATAATTCGACAGAACTCCACGTGGGGGATGTGTCATTTTTCATGTAAGATATGACAGATTGTATGGCCTGACTATGTGGTGATGAAAGATCAATTTTCTGTTTTGCAGCTGATTTTACCAATTTTGGATTCGTAAATTTCGACCTACAATCAACATGGTACCGAGCATCGGCAGCACGTAAGTCGCTAACAGCACCACACACTCTAAGCTTTACTTCTTCGGACCATTTATCGTTCCTACGACAACAAATGCTAATTATTTCATCACTAACTGACATATGCGGTGTATGTGTGTCTATTTTGCGAAACAGGTAGGCGGGCCTCCACCTTGAAGGATTCTTCGTATCCCGGTCAACTATGCAGTCATCACCACAAAATAGGCAATGACGCCTGAAAGTAAATTCGTCATGTGAAAGTTTGGGTTGTTTTTCGGGCAGAGCATCAGAATCTAGGGATGTGCTATGAGCAATGCTTGCTTGTTTCACATTCTTCGGGTGCAAAAACTTCTCAACACAGTATTTATGGCAACTCAGAGTCAAATCTGGGTCTGCATCATACCCATGTTGCAAAGCTGTATGTAAGTCATCGTTATAAATCCTACTACACCTGAGTATATTCTCAATTCGCTTTGCTTTCACGTTTGTTACGACCCATAATGTAATAAATGCCCATAATGTAATAACTACCCATAATGTAATACAAAAATGCCCGTAATGTAATACATACCCATAATGTAATAAATGAAAGTGTCAATGACACTGTAGCTCAACTTGTTAAGACATGTACATGTATAGTATGTGACACAGCAATGACAAACATCTAGGTAATGACCTGTTAACAAAGGTACATATAAAGTATTGTAACGGTCTGTACATAAATACTGACCGTAGCCTGTAACAAATGTATAGGTAAAGTATTATAAAGGTGGGTGACAGTCAGATGCTAAACTAGAAAAGAAATCTTTGAGTCCCAGAGTGGGTCTGACTGAACCCCAAAATATTTGTTCTCATAGCACAGTGATAACAAAGGCACCCCAAAACACACTCGTTCCTGTCCCAAGGTGAAAACAAAGGTACCCAAGAAGTTTCGTGAAGATCAGTTCACAAATACGAGCTGTATAGAAGTTGTGACAAAAAACTGATTGGACCTAATTTTGGTACAAAATGGCCACTGGCAGCCATCTTGAATTTTGGACCATACCCAGAAACATTCATTCTCGTCCCAAGGTGATAACAAAGGTACCCAAGAAGTTTTGTGAAGATCGGTTGATAAATACAGCCTCTAGCCCGAGCCGTATTGACATGTGCACTTACAGTGTATAAGTAGCACTGAATAAATCAAAGTTCATCTAATTTGCATAATTTCTGCATGAAAAAAAAACCCGTACTATATGTGATGTATTCCATGTTACTAAACATTCATACAAAAATTTATTCAAATCAGAACTTTCAAGGTCCGTGAAGTTAGAACGAAATTGGAAATTCGATGGAAATTCAACTTGTCATTTTTTCATGTTAACGGTGTTCTTTAGACGTGATTCGTGCTCTCCCATTTCAATTTGGATCAAATTCCGACTTTTCCCCTATTTTTCAGACACTGTTCGGACTTAGAAATTTTCATGCAAATTTTTTGAGGGTCAGCTTTCAGACAAACTACCCTTGTTTATGGGCCGATTTGGCTATAATTTGGCATGCATGCTCACTATCCCCAATAAACATCACTTATAAGATTTCATTGTCGCAAACGGTCGGGATCACGTGATTTGAATATCCAATTGATATTCAAATTTGGTAATTGAAAATTCAATGGAAATTCGATGGAAATTCAACTTTTCATTTTTTCACCTTAACGGTGTTCTTTAGACATGATTCGTGCTCTCCCATTTCAATTTGGATCAAATTCCGACTTTTCCCCTATTTTTCAAACACTGTTCGGACTTAGACATTTTCACGCAAATTTTTTTAGGGTCAGCTTTCAGACAAACTACCCTTGTTTATGGGCCGATTGGGCTATAATTTGGCATGCATGCTCACTATCCCCAATAAACATCACTTAGAAAATTTCATTGTCGCAAACAGTCGGGATCACGTGATTTGAATATCCAATTGATATTCAAATTTGGTAATTGAAAATTCAATGGAAATTCGATGGAAATTCAACTTTTCATTTTTTCACCTTAACGATGTTCTTTAGACATTATTCGTGCTCTCCCATTTCAATTTGGATCAAATTCCGACTTTTCCCCTATTTTTCAGACACTGTTCGGACTTAGAAATTTTCACGCAGATTTTTTGAGGGTCAGCTTTCAGACAAACTACCCTTGTTTATGAGCCGATTGGGCTATAATTTGGCACGCATGCTCACTATCCCCAATAAATATCACTTATAAAACCACCACCACAATCACTACCCCAACCTCTACTACACCAACTACAATAATACTACACCAGCCACTACTATACCAACCACTACAACACCACCCACTACAACGACTAAATGATTACAGCACTAACAACTACAAAAGACACCTCGGCGACTACTTCCTCGTCCCCTGCTATCCCAATCAGAATAACAAAACCACTACAATGACAAAACCAACTATAACACAAACAACCACAACAACGACCACTACAACTAATACATCGACCACTATTATATGAACCACTTCAACACCAACCATCACAGTGACGAAGCAGGCTACAATTACAAGCCTAACAACTACAATATTGACCAGTACAACTACTGCAGGAACCATTACTATACCAAGTACACTACAACATCCACCAATACAATCACTAAACAAACTACAACACTGATAACTACAACAACCAACAACAGACTGACCAACAGTTTCCGAATAACCACTATATTCAGTCCCCAGCAGTCCACAAAACACCACTGCCTTCAGCCCTCAAAGTAATACGGTCTTCAGTCCCGAAATCACCAATGTCTTCAGTCCACAACAGTTCCTAAATCATCACTGTCTTTGGTCTCCAATAGTCTTCAACTGTACCACACCAGCACAGTCTTCATCTGTCCACAAACCACCACTATATTCAATTCCCAACTCGCAACTGTTTTCAGTCCCCAAAAGTCCCAATATTGCCACTAGATTCAGTCCCCAAAAGTCGTCTCCAAACCATAATTATACCTAGTCCTCACACGTCCCCAGCCCAGCACTGTCTTCAGTGCCCATCAGTCCCCAAACCACCATTGTCATCAGTCTCCAAATCCCCGCTAGTCCATATTTCGTACCGCCAATAGCAACAATCCGATGATATAACACATTCGATGGGTTAATAGAGCAAATGAGTGATAATGGATCAACAGGAGTACAGACCATTCATCCTATGCTACCATTATGACCCACCAAGCAATACATCAAATGACCTTCCATTAGTACCCACATGCTGGAATAAAGCATTTTGATTGATTAAAAGTAGCAAATGTTCTTCTAACTGTAGCCTAACAGTCATATATAGTACTATATATCCCCAAAACAACACTGCCATGTCGGTCCAGTTCGAGCAGCCCGATACACTTTAACCCGAACAACGTAATATCGGATTGTCCAGTAGATATCCACAGAGGTCAGCGTTTCTATGACGCCGCGTGTGCATCATGACGTCACCAAGTCATTAGTAACTCCAGCCGTTCCATTGAAAACACTTTCAAGAAAACCTCCCTTCCCCCACAACCCTCTACTACATATCCATATACAGACACAAAACTAAACACACCATAGCATATTATATGTGAAGTTCGTATACCAAAAAACATGCCTCACGTCAGCTTCACCAAAAGCCTGACAAGGCTCCACCAATGGCCCAGGAAATAAAGTACGATTTGTACACGTGTGCTATGCTACTTGCAATGAATGGTAGATTTTCACTCAGTGGTAGTAGTGGGACCAGCCTACCCTACATGTCAGGTCCCTCTTCGAGCCGCTTTTGATTCATAAACGATTACCGTCGCTACGTATAGCATCAATTAAGATGCTTATTTATTTGTAATTTTCGAGTGTAATGATTCTATTTCAACAGGTCAAATACAGTGTCGGACAAGCATTAATTGTCCTTAGGGAGTCAACCTTATTGGTGCCGCCCTATCCCATTTTTTGAATGCTAGTTTGATATGGGCATCCGCTTTTAATGACTTTCATGGCTTTATTGATATTGATATATTTTGCCGAGAGATGCCAGTTGGTGAAGATTAATCGTAGTAACCATCTACTACATGTACGCGCACAAACAGTTCTGGCATTCATTGTGGGCACGTGTACCATAAACTTGATGTGAGTCTTCGAATACTGTGCCACTGCCCTGCCACTTGGGCAGTTGGGATTAAATCACAGGCTGATGACACAAAATAGAAAAAAAAATACTGGAGGCGATAGGACCTAAGATTGTTTTCGTCTTATAGCAGTAGAGGTGAGGGCCAGTTTCTCCATTGTAGCAGGGGGGAGTTAAAATGTCTTCTTTTCGGTTTATGGGAGAACAGGGTAGGGCCAGTTTCTTCATTGTAGCGGGTGGGGGGGGGGGGGGGGGTAGTTAAAATTGCTTCTTTTTGGTGTACGGGAGGACAGGTGCAAACAGTTTCTCCATTGCAGCTTGGGGGGGGGGGGGGGGGGGGGGGGGGAGGGGGCGATTAGTTAAAATTGCTTCTTTTTGGTTTAGAGCAAGGAGAGGTGAGGGCGGGCCAGTTTATCCATTGTTATGGGGGGGGGGGGGGGGAGGCAGGGGAGAAGGGGCTTGTTAAAATTCAACTTTAACAGTTTACCCAAAATGACACTTACAATATAACTTCGTAAGTTCGTGAATAACTACAAATTTTCATTTTTGTCACAAAAAACATAACTTACGACTCTTCATTACGACGAGCTCGATCAAAGCGTTCCAGAGGAGATCATTCGCTTCATTTGTTTTGCTGGCAAAAATTGAAACAGAGAATGGAAAAATAATATATTATGTTGGAAACACGATTTGTTTTAATAGCAAAGCGCCGGCCTGTTGTGACCATCAAGTAAATGGGGAAAGTTAATACAACCCCCGTATAATGTGCAGGGAGGGGGGTGGGGGGGTGGGGGGGGGGAATGTGGCAAATGGGATCACAAAACGTGTTTCCTAAGGGCAAATGTTCCAGTTGCGTCACGACTGTTTTAATTTGCTCTGACGCCCAATGTGTTAACCATTGAATTGCGGCGAAGATTCCATCATGGATGGGAAAACAGGAAAGCAGTGGTTCTCACAAGGATTTGAGAAATGAGTTAATAAATATGATCAATTGTTGTTTTTTTATATACAATATTGAGAAAATTTTGTCGATTTAACGATTTAGAGATGGAAATAGACAAATTGGAGAAGCATCATCCAGATTTCACATTATAAACAATTTATGGATGTAAGGACGGGAATGTAACTTCCGCCCCTGGATCCACTTCAGGTTCCTCAAGATTGATGCTTTTAGACAGTGAAAAACAAGAGTTTTCGAATACACAAAAGAGTTTTCGTCTATACGAAAGAGTTTTCGTACTTACGAAAGTGTTTTCATAGTTACGAAAAAGATTTCGTACTTACGGAAGTGCTTTCGTAGTTACGAAACAGTTTTCGTACTTACGAAAGTGTTTTCATAGTTACGAAAAAGTTTTTGTACTTACGAAAGTGGTATCGTACTTACGAAAGTGGTTTCGTACTTACGAAAAAGTTTTCGTACTTATGAAAGTGTTTTCGTAGTTATGAAAAAGTTTTCATACTTACGATAGTGTTTTCGTAGTTACGAAAAAGTTTTCGTACTTACGAAAATGTTTTCATAGTTACGAAACTTCAATTTTTTTTTTAGCGTGGCAGCAATATGCTTCTGTAATAATAGACCATTTCAGGATTTGGGGTTAAATTTTTATATCGAGGCAAGAGACCCTCTACCATTCGAACCATATTCCCTTGGAGTTTCACATGCCCTTATAGGCTCTCATACCTCGGATGCTGGGTGCATACTTTGTCATGGCTATTTGTCCAAGTAATTCTGACCAATCAGAAGGCAGAATTTATCGTCGAAAAGGGACAATAGCTCTTTACCCAATGTAACGCCCATACCTGGCGAGCTCTTTTGCAAATATCTCAATTCAAATTCAATCACATTTTCAATTTTTTCTCGAAAACATATCTTTGACCCCTCATTGGAACGATCTCGTTGAGTTCGTTCCCCATGAAGGGCCATAAGCTATGTTTTTGAGACAAGAATTGAAAGTATTTAGTTATTTAACATTTTTATGTAAGTGTCGTCTGATACTCGTGTTGGAAAAAGGGTTAAGCTAAGAAATTCCTAAGCGCAACGAAAATTGAAGTCTTAAAGTTATTTTATTTACTCAAAATGAGCGTTTTCACAGAAACGATTGGTTTTTTTTTGCAAATTTACAAGGGAGAAAATACTTTTAAAATGGTGATTAGCAAAATGCTACAGCAATTTCTGTTTGGTATAGCATTTCCAATAAAGTGATTAGCATTTTAACCTTATCATCATTCCATCCAATTTCCATTGAATTTCCAATGACCAAATTTGAATATCAATTGGATATTCAAATTGAAATGGAGAGCACGAATCATGTCTAAAGAACACCGTTAAGGTGAAAAAATGAAAAGTTGAATTTCCATTGAATTTCCAATAACCAAATTTGAATATCAATTGGATATTCAAATCACGTGATCCCGGCCGTTTGCGGCAATGGAATTTTATAAGTGATGTTTATTGGGGATAGTGAGCATGCGTGCCAAATTATCGCCCAATCGGCCCATAAACAAGGGTAGTTTGTCTGAAAGCTGACCCTCAAAAAATTTGCGTGATTGATTGATTGATTGATGTATTTATTTTGCAGCATAAGAATATACAAGATAACAATAAAACAGGTTATAGTTGAATGCGCTGCAAGGAAATGGCATAGCCTGAGAGGCTGACTTCCTGCCATTCCCTTTTGACGAAAAGTATATTCATGACAGCAAGATTTGTGTTGATGGCTCATTAGGTTTAGTGATGGAACTCTTCTTGGAAAAATACTATGGGGTATAGTAAACAGTTTGTGAGAGAAACGCTACCAATGTACGTGTGGGCATATCAACCCCTCGAACATAGAATACAAAAAGTGCCGATGAGCCGTCGGTCCACGAACCGTTGGATAAGACCAACCCCCTCGACCGAAAACACATCACCAGTTCCTGTGTCCTATATTCGCCAGTTATTAGAAACTTGTCGGGTGGATAATTCACCAATGATACCTCTGTAGCGTCCCCCCTCACCACTCTGCAAGGATGTAGACAACGGATATGACTTTTTTGTTTAGTACGATAATTAATACAATAAGTAATGCACTAAGCAACAATTCGGTAAGGGCTATAGTTTCTATCATTGGCACATTAGGTTTAGTGATAGAATCTCTTTTGGAATAATATTATGGTGGATAGTAAACGGTTTTGTGAGAGAAACGCTACCATTGTACGAGAGGGCATATCAACCCCCCGAACATAGAATACAAATGGCGTCGATGGGCCGCCAGTCAGTGAACCGTTGGATAAGACCAACCCCCGCAGGCTGAAAAAAAAAAAAAAAAAAAAAAAATATCGCCAGTTCCTGCGGCCCATATTTGCGAGCTATCAAAGAGAATTAACCACTGATACCTCTGTAGCGTCCCCACCTCTATACAACGAGGTAGACAAGGGACATGACTTGTTAATTAGTAAATAATTAAAACAATAATTAAAACAATAAGTAATAAATAATAATAATAATAATAATTTATAAGCCTAAACTCCACTAGCGTGCTCTTTGGCATTACATGAACTAAACCTAGCATTTATCAAAAGCTATTTTATAGAGATAAGTTTTTAGACCTATCTTAAATGAGGTGATTGATTGGGGTTTTCTTAGGTGAACAGGTAATACATTCCAGTACCTAGAGACTGCCACAGAAAAAGCCCTGTCACCTGTAGTGTTTAACTTGGACCTTGGCTGCACCAGGGCTACGAGATTATTTGTCGAGCGCAGTGACCGTGGTGGTTTGTAGACTGGTATAAGATCTCTCAAGTATTGTGGCATCATGCCATTCCAACATTTGAAGGCCAGTAAAAGGACTTTGTACTCTATTCACTGTTTTACAGGAAGCCAATGGAGCTTTTCCAGCACTGGTGTAATATGACAGAATTTACGTGATTTGGTGACAACATGTGCTGCACAGTTCTGGATATGCTGTAGCCTTTCTAGCTGGGATTTTTTACAGCCATGCAGTAGGGAATTGCAATAATCGAGCCGGCTCGTAATGAAGGCATGAACAAGTTGTTCAGTTGTTTTATCGTCTAGGAACTCCCTTATTTTACTGATTTTTTGGAGATGAAAGAATGCTGACTGACAGATATGACTAACATGTCTGTCAGCCCGCAAGTTTTCATCCATGAAGAATCCAAGGTTGTGCACACACGAACATGGCGCAATAGCTGAATTGTCAACCTGCAGAGGTTGTTTTGACATATGTGACATTTGATTAGGAAGACCGAAATAAATAACCTCTGTTTTATCTCCATTAAGTTTCAGATAATTTTGTGTCATCCAGGTTTTAATTTCATCTACACATCGCCTCAACCTATCCAGTGCCACAGCCTGACCTGTAGGCTGAAAATGGATGTACAACTGCGTATCGTCTGCGTAGAAATGGAATTGCAATCCATGTTTTCGTATGATGTCACCCAGTGGCAAAACATATATTACATACAAAATGGGAGTGCGAACGGATCCCTGGGGGACGCCAAAGCACCGAGTGGTCTCATCGGAAGCAACACCATTGATGAGAATGCTCTGTGAACGATTTTTAAGGTAAGAAGAAAACCATTTCAAAGCAGTGCCGGTTACACCACATCTGTGCTGTAATCTTAGCAGAAGGGTTTTATGGTCGATGGTGTCGAAGGCCGCGCTTAAATCTAGGAGTACCAAGCATGAAATGAGGTGTTTGTCCATGGATATAAGGATATCATTTTGATTTGAACTCGTAGCAGTGCAGCTTCTGTGCTACAGGAAGGGCGGTATGCTGACTGACATTCCTCAAATAGGCCGTGTACGTCTAAGTGAGTTCTCAGTTGATGAGCAACCACCCGCTCAATAACCTTTGATAGGAAAGAAAGGTTAGAGACCGGGCGGTAGTTCTTCAGTATTTCAGCATCTAGACTGGGTTTCTTCAACAGTGGCGTAACTAGGGCACGCTTCATCACAGTTGGAAATGTGCCAGATGTCAATGATGTATTTGACTATTCTCACAATGAATGGGATTAGATTTGGAAGACATGCTTTAAACAACCACGGAATTATATCTAAGGTGCATTGCTTTGATGGTGCGTTTTTGATTATGTCATTGATTACTTCAGGTTGTACGGGCTTGAATGAGTCAAACATAACCCTCTGACCAGAACCATGTGTCTGTGTGGTAATACAAGGTCACCTGTCCCTTTCAGTACTTGTACCTGTGTTCAGATTGTTCCTGATGGTTTCAATTTTGTTTTTGAAAAATGAAGCAAAGCGATCTGCTAAGTCTTTTGATGATGTGTGGTCTGGAAGAGGTAAAACTTTTTTACGGCATAACAAGCCATCAATAGCATTCCATAGCTGGTTAGGCTGACCTGAGCGACTTTTCACTATATCGGATATGAAACTCCGTTTCGCTGTTACAATTAGATCATTGACATGTTTGCGTTGTGCAACAAACATCTCCCTGTGAACTGAAAGCTTAGACTTCCGCCACTGTGATTCAAGTTTCTGTCTAACCTTTTTTGCTAACCGGATCTCGTCAGTAAACCATGGGGTGTTGGGACGAACAGTTAGTGTACGACTTTGGAGAGGAGCAAAGGAGTCAATGAGTTTTTGCAGAGCACTATTCAACTCACCGACTAATTCGTCGGCAGAATGATTGCCGTTCCCTTTTTTCAAGGGATGCGGCTATCTCCTTTGAGAAATCGTTGATGTTCACATCACGATATTTCCTGTAGCATATTTTCTCTCTAAGTACTGTGGGGATAGGGTGGTTGAGAGTAAATGTTACTAAGTAGTGGTCAGACAGTGCAGGAACACAAATATTTACATTGTTGACTAACCCTACATCGTCATTTCTGGTGATTACCAAGTCAAGTGTGTGACCGACTCTGTGTGTCGGCCCCATAATATGCTGGTTGAGGTTCATGGAGGCAATCAGTTCCCAGAATTTGCAGGCATCAGGGTCACATTTTATATCCATGTGGAAACTGAAGTCACCTGCTATGATGAACTTACCAGGACACGCAACGATCCATCCAAGGAAATCCCTAAACTCACTAAAGAAAAAGGTTTGAGGTAGATTTCTTCTTGCTGTTGCATTGTGGTCTATATACGATGATGAATCGGATGGATTGAAAACCAGTCGTATATGTTGCAATAAGCGATTCAAATGAGTCAAAGTTTTGGGTGGGTTGGCTCTTCATTTTCATATTGCTATTATGCAGAAGGCCTACACCACCACCTCTCCTAAACTTCCTAGGGTTATGAATAAAACATTTGCCTTTTGGTTGTAACTCACCTAATGTTATGGCGTTGTCATCACTAAGCCAGGTCTCTGTGAATAAGGCCACCGAAATCTTGTTGTCATCGAGAATATCCAGGACGTCATTAGTTTTCTTGACAATTGAGCGTGTATTCAGCAAGCTGATAACTAACCCATCGCCATGTACTGAAGATATGGTAGCCTTAATAGGTTGGAAGGGTTAACTACACGTTTTTCTCTATGAGGATATCGATGTTTTCCTCCTTTCCTGTTCCTGTGCCTCCTTACCAGATGGAGTGTCATAAGCGTATTGAAAACAGAATGTTCGAGAGTCAATGGTGACGTTAAGCAGCTGTTATGAAGAAACGCTTTCCGCAAGGACAAAAGTTTGTCACGACTGTAAACATATTGCTTTCCATCACTAGTTGTGCTGACAGCTGTATGTGCACCCCAACTACCTGACCTGTATTGGACATGCTTTGTAGCATGGTGATTGTATTGTTCAAATGACATGTTGTTAATTGTCTGAACTTGTGAGTGAGTAGGACACTAATCAACCATTTGGCGAGGGCAATTATGTTTCTCATTCTCACGGAGGCAAAGAATGAAGGGATCTTTTATAGGCGTTTGCTGTTACAGAAATACGTTGGTGGCAGTTTTTTTTTCTTTTTTTTTTTCTTTTTTTTCGGGAGGGGGGGAGGGTTACGATTAACAATCAGGACACCATGGGTTATTACAATTTACTGTTGATTGGTACGAATCAAAGAACTCTTCAACAAGAGTTCTCTTAAATTGAGAGAGTTTGCTTTTGGGGCGTAATTTGATTCCATAAGTTTCGAAATGTGTGTGGCAGGAGTTTAGCAGAAAATTGTGTTCTTGGTTTAGAAGTTTGGAGTTTCCCTGATTGTCTTGTATCCATACCCGATGGATTTGTATATATTTTGAAGGTTTCATTGAAACAATCCGGTAATCTGCTGTTGTACCAGTCATGCATAAAGAGGAGAACTTGCAGTGTGTACAGATCTTCAAATTTTAGAATTTGAAGTTCTTTAAATAGTGGGTTGGTGTGCACATTATACCTTTTATTTCCAAAAATACGAACTGCCTTTTTTTTGGAGTTTGAAGATTCTCTTAGTAGCCGGTATATGACCCCACACCTGAATCCCGTACAATAAATGGCTATGTATCAGAGTATAATACAGGGTTTACATGGCATTGAGGGGAAGTATTTTTTTTCGCTCTATTTATTGCATACATGGCTCTGGATATTTTGGAACAAACGGCTGAGACGTGGCGTTTGAAACTCAAATGTTCATCCACATTGATGCCAAGAAATTTTATGAATTTATCATCATTGTTACTAACCAAAGGTATGCTTGTGCCATTTACAGTAAAATGCCTACCTGCAACATTAGTTGAGCCTTGTGGGTGGTGCAAGATGCACTTAGTTTTATTGGCGTTCAGGAGGAGTTTGTTAGCGGCACACCAATCACTTATTTTTGACACTTCATTATTCGTAGTGTCAATTAAAGTTTCCAGGTTGTTACCAGAGGTGAATGCAGTTGTATCATCAGCGAATGACAGTATCTTCAGAAGCGTTGATTCACTAATATCATTGATGTACAAGAGAAATAGGATAGGCCCGAGAACAGAACCTTGAGGGACACCCATGACTACAGGTTGGAAATCCGAGGACTTACTCCTATATGAGACGCGTGAAAATTTCTAAGTCCGAACAGTGTCTGAAAAATAGGGGAAAAGTCGGAATTTGATCCAAATTGAAATGGGAGAGCACAAATCATGTCAAAAGAACACCGTTAAGGTGACAAAATGAAAAGTTGAATTTCCATCGAATTTCCATTGAATTTCCAATAACCAAATTTGAATATCAATTGGATATTCAAATCACGTGATCCCGACCGTTTGCGACAATGAAATTTTATGAGTGGTGTTTATTGGTGATAGTGAGCATGCGTGTCAAATTATAGCCCAAACGGCTCATAAACAAGGGTAGTTTGTCTGAAAGCTGACCCTCAAAAAATTTGCGTGAAAATTTCTAAGTCCGAACAGTGTCTGAAAAATAGGGGAAAAGTCGGAATTTGATCCAAATTGAAATGGGAGAGCATGAATCACGTCTAAAGAACACCGTTAACATGAAAAAATGACAAGTTCAATTTCCATCGAATTTCCATTGAATTTCCAATAAGCAAATTTGAATCTCAATTGGATATTCAAATCACGTGATCCCGACCGTTTGCAACAATGACATTTTATATGTGGAGTTTATTGGGGATAGTGAGCATGCGTGTCAAATTATAGCCCAATCGGCCCATAAACAAGGGTAGTTTGTCTGAAAGCTGACCCTCAAAAAATTTGCGTGAAAATTTCTAAGTCCGAACAGTGTATGAAAAATAGGGGAAAAGTCGGAATTTGATCCAAATTGAAATGGAAGAGCGCAAATCACGTCTAAAGAACACTGTTAAAATGAAAAAATGACAAGCTGAATTTCCATTAAATTTCCAATAACTAAATTTGAATCTCAATTGGATATTCAAATCACATGATCCCGACCGTTTGCGACAATGAAATTTTATATGTGGTGTTTATTGGGGATACTGAGCATGCATGCCAAATTATAGCCCAATCGGCCCATAAACAAGGGTAGTTTGTCTGAAAGCTGACCCTCAAAAAATTTGCGTGAAAATTTCTTCTTAAGTCCGAACAGTGTCTGAAAAATAGGGGAAAAGTCGGAATTTGATCCAAATTGAAATGGGTGAGTACGAATCACGTCTAAAGAACACCGTTAAGGTGAAAAAATGAAAAGTTGAATTTCCATGGAATTTCCATTGAATTTCCAATTACCAAATTTGAATATCAATTGGATATTGAAATCACGTGATCCCGACCGTTTGTGACAATGAAATTTTATAAGTGATGTTTATTGGGGATAGTGAGCATGCATGCCAAATTATAGCCCAATCGGCCCATAAACAAGGGTAGTTTGTCTGAAAGCTGACCCTCAAAAAATTTGCGTGAAAATTTCTAAGTCCAAACAGTGTCTGAAAAATGGGGGAAAAGTCTGAATTTGATCCAAATTGAAATGGGAGAACACGAATCACGTCTAAAGAACAGCATTAACATGAAATGAAAGTGTCAATGACACTGTAGCTCAACTTGACAAACTTGAACTTGGTAAGTTATAAATGAAATGGCAAAATTGAAGATCATTGGTACCAATGTCATTTTTTTTTGCCAGTGGCAACATTTTTTGACAGAAACCGAAGAAAATCGATAGCTCCCATCTAAAGGCCTTCCCAAACAAGCATGCCAGGTTTCAAAGCAATCCGATCATAAATGTGCCCTGTAGGGTGTACAAAAGGGAAATATTGTGGTCTGACTCGACTAAATTCTAAGAACGTTGGCCGTGGCAACATTTTTTGGCGGAAATTAAAGAAAATCGATAGCTCCCATCTAGAGGTCTCCCCAAACAAGCATGCCAGGTTTCAACGCAATCCGATCATAAATGTACCCTGTAGGGTGTGCCAATGGGAAATATTGAGTCTTCTGACTAAACTAAGTTCTAAGAATGTTGGCCGCGGCAACATTTTTTGACAGAAATTGAATAAAATTGATAGCTCCCATCTAAAGGCCTTCCCAAACAAGCATGCCAGGTTTCAAAGCAATCCGATCATAAATGTGCCCTGTAGGATGTGCCAAAGGGAAATATTGTGGTCTGACTAAACTGAGTTCTAAAAACGTTGGCCGCGGCAACATTTTTTGATGGAAATTGAATAAAATCGATAGCTCCCATCTGGAGGTCACCCCAAACAAGCATTTTTTTTTGCCAGTGGCAACATTTTTTGACAGAGACCGAAGAAAATCGATAGCTCCCATCTAAAGGCCTTCCCAAACAAGCATGCCAGGTTTCAAAGCAATCCGATCATAAATGTGCCCTGTAGGGTGTGCCAAAGGGAAATATTGTGGTCTGACTAAACTGAGTTCTAAAAACGTTGGCCGCGGCAACATTTTTTGACGGAAATTGAATAAAATCGATAGCTCCCATCTGGAGGTCACCCCAAACAAGCATGCCAGGTTTCAAAGCAATCCGATCATAAATGTACCCTGTAGGGTGTGCCAATGGGAAATATTGAGTCTTCTGACTAAACTAAGTTCTAAGAATGTTGGCCGCGGCAACATTTTTTGATAGAAATTGAAATTGAAGAAAATCGATAGCTCCCATCTAGAGGTATCCCTAAACAAGCATACCATGTTTCAAAGCAATCTGATCATAAATGGGCCCTGTAGGGTGTGCCAAAGGGAAATATTGAGATAGACTAAACTAAGTTCTACGAACGTTGGCCATGGCAACATTTTTTGCCAGAAATTGAAGAAAATCGATAGCTCCCATCTAGAGGTCACCCTAAATAAGCATACCAGGTTTCAAAGCAATCAAATCATAAATGTGCCCTGTAGGGTGTGCCAAAGGGAAATATTGTGGTTTGACTAAACTAAGTTCTAAGAACGTTGGCCACGGCAACATTTTTTGACGGAAATTGAAGAAAATCGATAGCTCCCATCTAGAGGTCAGCCCAAACAAGCATACCAAGTTTCAAAGTAATCTGATCATAAATGCGACCTGTGAGGTGTGCCAAAGGAAATTGTGGACGTACGTACTAACGTACATACGTACTAACGTACGTACATATGTACGTACGTACGTACGCCGACGGGCGAGAAGTGATGGCAATAGCTCAGCTTGACTTTGTCAAGTTGAGCTAAAAATGACAAGTTGAATTTCCATCGAATTTCCAATTTCCAATTTCGTTCTAACTTCACGGACTTGAACTTTCATACAGAAGTTCTGTACAAAAGACCGATTTCACTAATTTTGGTACAAAATGGCTACCATCGGCCATCTTGAATTTCAGACCGGACCCAAAAACACTTGTTCTCATCCCACGGTGATAACAAAGGTACCTAAGTTGTTTCATAAAGATCGGTTCATAAATACGGCCTCTAGCCTGCGCCATATTGGCATTTGCACTTACAGTGCTGAAAGTAACACCAAAACACACCGCTTCAAAAGTTAGTCTAATTTGCATAATTTATGCACGAGAAAAAAACCTGTATTATATGTGATGTATCCCATGGTACTAAACATTCATACAAAAAATTATCCAAATCAGAGCTTTCATATGGAAGTTCTGTACAAAAAACAGATTTCTGCATCGTTGGTACAAAATGGTGGCTGGCAGCCATCTTGAATTTTGGACCGCACCCAAAACACTCGTTTTCGTCCCACGGTCATAACAAAGGTACCCAAGAAGTTTCATAAAGATTGGTTCATAAATACCGCCTCTAGTCCGAGCCGTATCTAATTGTTGACGTATGGACAGACGGACAGACGGACGATGGGCCATGGCATAAGCTCAAATTTGGCTTCGCCAAAGTTGAGTTAAAAATGAGCCATAATGTAATAAATGTAATAACGTGTAATAAATGTTAGGCACCCATAATGTAATAAAATTCACAAAAATTGATACAAATTACTCATCCAGGCCCGTAATGTAATAAAATTCTAAGCTTGATTTTTGTTTTTTCTCTTTACTCCAGCAGTGCGTTCGGCTACTTATGACACATCCTATGCATCCGTCAATGCTGCCAATGGCCCCTATGCCGTACACAGCCAACATGTATGGGTGTGTTGGGATTACGAT